>OX375757.1:62400000-63123693 GCA_947359355.1 Acrocera orbiculus
CTTTTAGCATATTATTTGAAGGACTTTATTATGCTCCTACATTTAATGATATGATATCTATTATAGTCTTTCCTAAATAGTGTGTACTACACAGTTGTCACTATTATTGTAATATACTTTCTTTTTTGCAGGTTTTGTGATGGAAGCCATGGATATCTAGATTTGTCTGCAAAAGCTTTAGTTCCTGATTTGATCCAGTCCAGTTTCAGTCGAACATTGCGTTCTATCTGTAAAAATTAAGCAGGATATCTTTTCATTTTCCTTCCTCTTTTACTATGAAAACAACCCATTTTTAAGACTTTGGTAAAAACATTTTAATCCTCATCTGCTGTAGTAAAATAGTTCTTTGGCTAAATGATATGCAAGTCAGTACGGCGTATATTCTGATAAATCTTGACCGGGTTAGTTTTTTCTCATAACTGCTCTAATCCGTAACAGAGAATTATGATAATTTTCATTTCCAATAGAAGTCTACATCATAATTGTCAAATGTATAAAAGAACTTACAATTTGTAAAAAATGTAAGCACATGCTTAGGGATGGGCTCGATTTGTACATCATAATTTCAAATAAAATTATTATTACCACACAAAAAAGTTCCCAATGAACAATGCATGTGTAGTAAAACGAATTTATTTTAGATAAAGTAAACTAAGTGCAACTTTTCTGCAATTTATTAAAAGAAAGTACCTCAAATTATTCTTATGAAAATAAGGAATATGAAACTTTATTGGAAATCTTACTTAAGCCCAGTATTTATATTTCGTTTCGTTCTATTGATTTAATCATTTAGTCCTTTCTCGCTTGAATCTAGGTTTTCCACCAGCGAGAGTATTTGCTTTACTTCCTTAATTTGATAATTTTATAAAAGTTATAATGTTTTAATTGTGTTAAGCTCAAACATTTGTTTTATATGTATCGTAGCCAGGTTCTTTGGATTTGTTTTATATTTGTGTGGTTTTTATCTAAATCTAAATTGGTACAATGGAATACTTTTAAGTAAAAATTTCTTTTCATTACAATGAGTAAGGGTGTCTGTTTGTAAGTTATATATTTCTTTGTAGTTTTTGTAGATTCAAAAATCATTGTAGTCATTGTAGTTTGGAGCAAAGCTCAATCTGAATAAGATATTCATTAATAACAACTTATTTCGGTATTAACTTTTTAAAGAGTTGCTTTAATATCTCTTCCAATGATTAGAATCAAGTCAAAAGCTTTATTTACATTGAAGTTTTGCTTGTTTTATTGCTTACTTCATTTAGAAACACATGCTTAGCTTAGAAGTGTTTTTCTGTTAAGCATAAATAAAAAGGAATTGAAAAAAAAACTAATATCTGACTATTCGAGATTAAGAACCTTACTTGATATATCATTTCGATGAAAGGTTTAAAAATTTCAGGGTAGTATGTAATTAAATAATTCGAATTTATATCATTTACATGTAGTTTTCTTTATGGAAGCCGAAATACACTTTTATACGTCTGTATTCACATAAAGAATAAATGCATACCCAAAAAATGTCACAAAATTACGTTTCCCTTGCAGTATACCTTATAGATCTATGCTAATCACCATCAAGCAGGGGCGTATCAATCGAAAATGGCACCTAGGGCATGCTTCGCAGTTGCGCCCTTTCATAAATTAAAAGAAATAATAGACTAATACAACAGTCATAGATTTTTCTTACAAAACATTTATTTTATATTTTATAACAAAAGTATATCATATATGAATATATATATCTTGCACTTATAAATAGACCTTCCTGGCCTTTTGTGCTGCTAAAGTATCAATGATTCCTTGGAAATCCGTTTATTTCACTTCTCGCTCTACACTGAGCAAAGTTAAGTTGCATAATCTTTCCTTACCCATTGTAGTCCCCAAACATGAAAGTATTAATTTCAACTTCCTAAATGATCGCTCACAACTTGCGATGGATACTGCAATAGTGAGCAGGATTTTAACAGAAATGCGCAGATTCGAAAACATGCTTTCGTGTCCATATTGCACAAAAAATTCAAGAGGCTCTTCTGGTTTATTTATGGTGATGTTTTTTCTTGTGAATATTAGGATTCGAACATCTCATATTTCTTGGAGTAATTGTTCCCCGTTAACATCGCAAGAATAAACATCTCCAAATTCTTTACATTTCTGCTTTAAATTATGGCCTTCTTCAGTGTCATAACATAATATCTTAATATCTAAAAGAAATCCAAATCTGGCATCAGTCTCATGCAAACGAGTAAATCTTGTACTCATTTCACATACAATACGATCCAGTGATCTTTTTATTACTCTTTCCATTTTTTCTTTAGCTGCGTCCGACGCATTCTCGTCAATTGTACATTTTTTTCGCCATCGACACCTTTTCACGGCTATATCCAATTCCATTTTTTAATGCTTCATTAACTAAACTTTCTCTTTCATTTGAAAAATAGTCTCGGAGGGCTTTTATGTCCAAGGCAACGTTATGAAATTCATCCTAGGGCCCTAAAGCCGCTTTTGGAGACGGTCAATGGAAACGAGTACATTGTTCCAAAATCCTAGTAATGTCAGAAAATCGTAGGACAGCCTACGACCACCAGAAGTTTGGCCTCAATTCTTGTTTCAGCGGTTTGGTTGCTATTATTTGTTATTATCTTAGAGGAGATCCAGCATTATTTCAAGATATTTGTAAACTGGCTTTACAGCTTCAAGAATTTTTCCCAGCGCAGAGTAGACTGAGCAAAGAATACGTAAATAGCTTCAATATTTCCGAAAAACGTGACCATTATAGTGTCTTGTTTAGTTTAGTTGTTTGTAGTGTCGAACAATCGTTGCCATGAGATGAATGAACTAATTTTGAACTTGAGAAACAAGGAATTTGATACAGTAAAGGATTCTTTTTAATATGTTACGCCACTTTTGTTTCTCTGTCTTGATTTGGATTTAGCAAGGTTTGCGCCCTGTTGTCACCCTGTTGACGCTGGCTGAAGATTGCCGCTAAGCCACACATAAAAAAGAAACTTATGGTACTCATCTAATTTTCAAATTCGTGTATAGAGTGTTTTTTTTTTGTCATTACAAAAAGACATTAAGAAAATGTAATTGTACATTAATAGAACATGGTGATTCACAAAAGTAATATATAGAGGTACTTATCGATAAGGTAAATCCAATTGGCTCTGTCACTAACATATATAACAAATAAGGTAGATTCAATAATGCTGGTCTGCTCGGAAGTATTTAAATCAGAATCACAAATCATACACAACTGCATGGGAAGTTTGGAATTCGCGGAGAAGTTTTAATAAGATCTAATAAAATGTATTGATTCAGAGTGGTTTATTTTAATTTTTAAATTAATAATTTGCAATTTTGGCGCCCCCTTCGATAGGCACCCAGGGCACATGCCCTACCTGCCCCACCCTAGATACGCCACTGCCATCAAGCCATCAATTGATGCAATTTTTAGTATTACAAAAGAAATTTTGAATTATCCAACGAGAGACTAACATTATTTTTATATTTTTGTGGAAAACTTTTTCATCCCTTAAAGGGATATGCGAAGTGTTTTGGTTTTCAAGTTTGCTGAAATATGCAAAGATATTTTCTAGTAATTGCAATTTTAGTGATAATAGCAAACTGCTGTGAAAATTTTCAAATAACTTAAATCAAGCAACGAGAATCTAATAAATTTATTTTTGTTCTTTTAGTTCGTTAGATGTGACAAAGTATCTCATGTATCTGCTATGACATTTTAAAATTTGAATTTAATCTGGACATGTTAAAAGTCTTGAAAACTTTGCAATTATAACTTGTTTAATAGGTAATTGTTATTTTATAAACACTTTTAATCAAATTACCCACAAGATTCGAATAATCGGTACATAGACCACTTAACATTATTTAACAAAAGAAATTAACGGTTTAATCAATGCTAAATTTTATTGCCTACAAGCAAATATAACTATCTATAATTTTGTTATTTTGTAAATTTGTTACCAATGGAAACCATTTTAAATTGATTCCATTCAATAATCATGCAAAATATTCACATATATACATATATTTATATATATACATATATATGGATAAACATATTTATCAATAACACCAGTCATAACAAATAATAACAAACAATATTCCACGACCCACTCCTAACCACTTTATAGAAAAGTTATAGTTAATTTCTTAAACTCAATGAACATAAATAATCAGTGTACATAGAGCTGAGAATTTAACAGTTAAATTGCCCATCACAGATGGTTTGCGCCCAGCCAGACTAAGACCGGATCATCATAAATTTTAAATTTTATTTAAATTTGTTACTATTCAATGATTACGCATTCCAATTTTACCAATCAAACTAAGCAGTCTACGCGTTTTGAATTCAAAGTTTCATAATATCTCACTAAAACAAGTCTTAAATTACGGCAAAATTGATTTCGATAAGATAAAATTAAGTGTTTAAGTATCAAAGAAAATGTAAAGTTTTTAGTCAACTTTTAGTTTTTTTCTTTTCTTTTTTTCAGAACAAAAACAAATTTTACATAGAAAATAAATGTTATGATTTAAGTGTTAAGTTTATGTCATCTTATATTTAATAAAATATTAATATTGAGCTTAAGGGATCTTAAGGTTAGGGAATTGATATTCTTAACCTTAAGTATCTTACTCTATTGATCTAGTCGCTAATATTTTACTTTACTATATTATACAATGTAAATTCAAATAGAAATAGATATTTAGAGAATATTAGTTTAAAAATAATTAAAATCTAAAATTATTTTATTACATTTTCATTAACTCTAAAAGCTCTTTGAAACTTTTAGACTGAATTGACGTAGAGGTTTGACTGTGAGATGGACAACTCATACCCTTTCTCCACAGATGTATAATACATTGTATTAGCCTACCGTACAAAGAAAAAACTTTTCCACATGCTAATACACTACTTTTTGATTTCATAGCGTTCTATGTTGCGCTTTTGTCATAAAGGAATTTTTGAAAAGATTTTAAAATAAAAATTACCGTTTTATCTTTTACATTTTCAAT
Source organism: Acrocera orbiculus (assembly GCA_947359355.1). Taxonomy (NCBI): domain Eukaryota; kingdom Metazoa; phylum Arthropoda; class Insecta; order Diptera; family Acroceridae; genus Acrocera; species Acrocera orbiculus. The sequence continues at coordinate 62,405,038 of OX375757.1, forward strand.
GTTTTTTTCTCGGTTTTGATTTCTTTTTTCATAAAATAAAAACTTTCTTTAGACATAATTTTTGTTTTTCAAAAGAAAATTAGAATAAACTAAGTATCACTTGGTTAGTATTTGAAATATAATCTACTGCTCTCAATTTGTGAGCAGTGTAGAAATTTTCTTAGACTGGAACTTATCAATGAAGGCGCAATCACCGATGAGGAGTTTCGAAATCAACATTTTCAAATAGAAAATCTTGAGATGCACAAACTATAACTTGAATAGTGTCGTATTAAATAGCACATTTATTATTTTACCAAAATTAAAAAAATTTTCTTCCAATATTAAACAAATTGTCATAAAAAAACTCAACTTATTTAATTTATTGTAAAAACAAAGGGATTCTATTAGATTTCTCAAAATTAAATCGTGATATATTTGCACAGAAAACAATTTCTTAGAACACATTTTTAACATATTATTTTTAAATAAATGAAATGGATTACTTACAAGGCAATGAAAAGCCACAAAGCTTGCCAAGGATCATAATAACTTAATATTCAAAACACAAAGGATCAAAACATATATAAAATAAAAACGGATTAAATTTCAATTTTTGCACTGATTTTTAATTAAATTTCTGATTTCATTCCCGGAAATTATAAAAAGTGTACAATCAACCTGGCACACGCTAAAGTACTATCTTTTATGTTTACCTAAATATGTTTAAGACATAAGTGGGCTGTCAACGAGGGGTTCTTAGTATACTTTTACCAGCTGCCCATCACTTATCAAAGTCATGTGTGAAGTGCATTACAGAAAAAAGAGCTGTTTTTTTTTTGTTCTACGTAAATTTTATATGCAGTCTTAAAGAACATAAGAATGATCTTAAATTAGCTGTTGTCAAAGTATTCAACCGAAGCGTATGAAAAATAAAGCTGCAACATCATTAAAAAAAAACTCGGAGTTTATGCTGGAAAGGGCGTTTTGGTGTTTGATATCTACTCATTATTTATATACAAATACATCAACAATGAAGCAATAAGTCACTTACTATCATTTAACAAGACCATCAGCTGTAAAGAAATTAATTCAACAACAAGTCACAGTACAGTGAGCATGCATCAGTGCTTATCAAATTTATAAATTTTGAAAGTTTTCATGTGAAAAGTCTAACTAATTTTCGATATATTCTTCTTTTGAAAACAAAAAAGAAGTCTACCTTGAAGATTGAAGCTTAAATAATTTAAATCTCCCTCTAGATTAAAGTTATTTTGGATGTTTTGGAAATTCTTATAAGAAATTTTTTTTTATCAAAAATGAAACTATAAACTTCATCCATCTTTTTGGTAATTTTTGACTTCTGTGTGTGGAATAACTTCATCTTTTAAGGTGGTCTACAAATCTAACTAAATAACGGAAAAGAAGTTTAGGGCAAATTAGTCCATATATATAAATTGGCTTATCGGGAATACGAACTGAAATGTTTTTTCCAAACTATATTACAACATGTGATCGAAGTTTGTTTTGCTAAAAAAGTTGAGAATCTGTTTACAGTACCGTAACAGCATCTTAACTAACTTTGGATCAATTCGTGTAATTTATATTATTTGAGTTCGTTTAAAAAACATAATTTTTAAAATTTTTACCAGTAGAAAAAAACATTTAAACTCCTTTTTTATCTTTGATAAAAATTTTATCTCTCAATCATTTCTGAATTAAACTTTAAATCCAGCATTTATAACTTGTTGAATTAATTCAGGATTAGCAGCAAGTGCCTTAAATATCGACCGTACTAGTTCATCGAATTGAAAATGAGGTGGAAATGGCATATCGTCCAAACTACATACATAAGTGGCTCCTTGTTCATTTCCTATGACTAAAGCTCTTCCATTAAGTGAAAATCTGTTTTAAAAAAATGAAATTTTAATAATATAAAATATACAAAACTTCTTGATGCTAAAGATTTATGTAACATGAGGTTTCTAAAATCGGCATACAAAACTGCTAATATACATCAAAGATTTAAATATATATTTTTTCGAAATGACCCGAAGATCATGCAATTTTCTTTCTTTGAAGTAGGACTTCAAGGATAAGGCTCATGCTAAGCAGCCACAAACATTTTCAGATGTGAAAACCAATATTCACTTTCCCATTAAGAAATGCCAAGGGATATGTTTAAAAAAATGTATAAAAAGGCGAAGAAAAAAATTATTTGTTTGATTCATTCCTATTTTCTGTGTCATTTACAAAAAAATTTGGAAACATAGTTTCCCGACACCTATTAGAAGTTCTATTTTTTCCACATTTTTAATCTCTTTGAAAGTAGTTCGAAATTCGCTACTACAAGAGAGCAAGTTACTTTTTTTTCCTCCCTTAACCTCTCTCCCCCTCCTTAAGTATGTCAATGGTCATTGGCAAGAAATTTTCTCCATAAATTTACGTTATCCCTATAATATTCTGCAACACCCTATGACACCAGAGAATGCCTCTTTGCAAACCTCTACCTTAATACATAAAATACTAACCTTCCTACAGTGAGAAGATTCGCGCCTGATCCAAAAGTATGTGTTGATACTGGCTTAAATACACTCTGTCGAATATCCCATATCTCAACAGATTCTCGCTTCAGGCCCATTATTATTGTTGAGTGTGTTTCACTCCAAGCAGCACAATGTATAGGACCACTTCCATAACATAAATTAATTATAGGCTCAAAAATTCCTTCAATCCATATCCTAATATACCTGTTAAATAAAATTTATGAAAATAAAACAAATTTGAATATACATTATTTTTATTACCAATCACTTCCACAAGTTAAGAATATTTTATTGCACCATGGGGAAAATTCAAGGGAAAAAACACATCCATATTGTACTTGTAAGACATCAGTGTGCTGCTGTGGATAGTTTAATGAACACTTATGTAGGCATCCTTCATCTGTTCCAACAAAGTATATATCAAGCTTTTCTGGATGAATTTTCAAACTAAATGATTGTGGATATCGATCAGATGGAATTATTTGATTCCGATGGACAGGTAATCCTTCTACAGAACCCTCAACACGATCTAATTTCATTTGACGAAATCCTACTAAAAAAACCCCTGTTGTCATTGAATACTTCATAATGGTGCCATCTTGGGATACACTCAAAAACGCTGGAGATAAATCATGTTCATCCGTTAACCATTGTATATCATTAATTGGTTCTGAAGAAGAAGCGCGTTGAGATATAGCAATAAACTCATTACTATCACTAGAAATATCATAAACTTGAACTGTACCATCATATAACCCAACAGCTAAAAGCTGTGGTATCATATGTGAAAAAGCAACAGCTGTTACCGGCACAGAAAAATTATATATTTTTTCGGGATTGACTGGATTTTTAATACTCCATATAAGTACATTACCCATTAAACGCTCATTATGCGTCAAAAAAGTATATGCACCATAACCAACGGCCAATATATCGCCATGTCCATAGCACCAGCTTAAAGAAGACACAGCTTTTCCAACAACATTGGCATTAGCAAATTCCCATAATTCATTAACTGTATAATAATATTTAATATCCATGCTAAGTGGATCTCGTTTAAATAATCCTCTAAATTTCTTTTGTTGTGTAAAGAAATTGTTAGATGATAAATGCCTTTCAAAAAACATCAGATCAAGTTTAAATTTTGGATTTTCTGCAATTAGTTTAATGGGAGAAATTGTTTGAATCTTTGGTGGAGGTTCTTCTGGTTTTTCTTCAATATCTTCAATACTTTCATCTTTTTTCAATGCTAGATTTTTATAAGTATCAAACATTTCATAGCCAGAAACAAATGATGCAACATTAATTTTCTTAGTTCTAATTGTATTCATGGTTCGTGATTTGAGTAATGAATCAATAGTTTGTGTTTCTGCATCATTTCGACGACGATTACGGCCCTTTCCAACAGTTAAATACTCATAAAGTTTATTATCCTCTATAACAGCCTTAGCTTCTTCTGAATCTTTTAGTACTGTAACACTGGGTTTTTCAAAAAGCACAAAATCACAAGTTTGTTTAAGGGTTACTTTCATAAATGGTGGTAGTTTTATTTTTTGAATTTTTCCTTTTTCATCTTTTGACATTAATGTTTGTGTTGAACCCAAGTCGAAAGATTGAAAGGCAACTACTGAAAGCTAAGAAGAACATAAAATTTTGTATTATATTATGTCCTTTTTTTAAAATTCTTTTAAAATACACCAAAGTAAAAATGAGCTTTTAATAATATTAGATTAGCCAAGTTACATTTGTCGAGTTCATTCCTGAAAACATGAAATTGAAGAAATGGATATAACTTTATTTACGACTCCTCTTTTGTTCACCCTCATAATATGTCCTATTGTTGTAATTGATGAGTATCAATTCAACTAGAAATGAAAAGGATGGCGGTTAAAAACATAAGAGCTGTTCATTAGCCCTGATACCACTTGTCGTACTTGCCAAATGGGATGTCATTCCTAAATCTTTTTGGCCTTGTTTGCTACAACAAATTGATGCCTTTATTCCACTACAATGCATAATAGCTAGAATTTTACGGGCTTTGTTTAGAAGTCTAGAACAATACTATCACTTAAAACTGGGACTGGGCAAAGCCAAGTTGATTTTTCATTAGTATGCATCTATTGGACGTTACCAATATAGCTTAAATATGTACATATGATATAAGATGCATCAAAAATTCAAATGAAGTTAGTCAAATGTTAGATCGTTTAAAATGACTCAGTAATAGGCCAGAGAGCCATCAAAATCGATTACAGACAATGGCCAAGTGCACACAAGCCTGGCTGCAGTTATCCCTATAGATCAAAGATGTTAAATTTTCGAAACATTCCAAACAAATGTGTAACGGGTATAATTTAACTGTCTTTCATTTGACATCTTACCAATACGAATTAACGAATGGAAGAGGATAATAGTGTAATTTTGTTGTATATCATCTTGCAAACATTTTTCTATAGTTGAACTGTAGAATCAAGTGGCTATCCGGTATAACTTTGCCTGTGTCCCCCTTATTAGACATTGTGAAAAAGTTCTCATGAAAGAAACATGTTAAGTTCTTTATAACAAATCGATTATTATTTGATCCTGATGGTAAAATATTGAAAATTATCGAATTTACTAGTCCATTATTTCTATTTATCTTGAAACACAGTATGTTGACTTATATGACGCAAAATTTATTACATTTCCCTAATGACACAAACCACTCGCCTGAATTGGGACAGTTTTCCTACACGAATACATTCGTGTATCACACCCCAATTAATATAATAAGAAACACTTTAATGAAAATCATTGGCAATAATGAGGTTAATATATGTATATTAGTCAATTATTAAACCATTTTTACTAATTCAGTTTTATTTGAAGCAAATACCTGGCTTGTTAATTCATCCATATTTACTGTTACTCTTGAAAAAGTTTCATCAGTTTTTTGGATAGAATGTGTTTTTATTGAAGTCAAATCAGTTGCATAACGATTAATAACACCCTCAATTTTCTCATATAAATATTTCCAGCTTGTTACATCTTTACTACTTTTCAAAAGTTGTGGGGTAAAATCTTCATCATTAACTATAACCTATTAAGTAAATGTCTTTAATTTTAAATTATTTTTTTAAAAAAATTTACTTTGCGTGTTTTCCTAAGATCTAATTTTCCTGCAAATTCAGGAGGTATTTGTTTTGGATCTGACGTTTCTTTTATATCGTTGGGAGGAACCTCAAATTTTAGTTTCGACTTCAACATATCTTTCTAAAAATGTTATTACTTAAAGTAAACACAATGTTTTATAATTAATCCCTTTACCTTGCTTGTCATGATTTAGCACAATAATAAAGATTTATTTAAATAAGAAAATCATATTTTTACCGGGATAGGTTTACTTTATTAAAACGTAGAGCCAACTTAGTTTTCTCATATTTATTTAATCAATTATTGTCAACAAGTTTCGCTATGCAACAGAAGTCAATAAAGTGACATAAAAATAATAAATTTTATCAAACAGTATCAAACCCTCTTATTACTATATATACATTCCTGTATAAAAAAAATTAATAATTAATTAAAATGATTAATCTCTGTATCAACCTTCAAATTGGAAAATTTTTGGAAAATGACATTTCAAAACATATTTTTCTTATTTAAGTAATATTGATAATCTTATTTAAAATTATTTCGCTTTTAATTTTATGACGGTTTAACGCAAAATGTTTTTCTCCAAACAACTATTTTTTATTCTTATGAAACAAATCGGCATTAAACGTACTCATTAATCAATTACAGTTCCGGACATACTTGCTTTGCTTTCTCTTTCGTACATGTCTTTTTCTTGAAAAATGGCACCTAAGAAACCTGCAGAGAAGTCTGGTAAGTTTTGATATAAATTTATACGAAAATTTAATTACGGACCAGAAAAATCAATTGTTAACTTTCAAAAGTTTTTGATAGATTGATTTTGATGCATATAATTATTATATATAATTCAATACCAAATAGTGATGTAGCAAATGGTGTTTCCATGCGGTACATAACCTTAAACTTAATGCTAATTTTGAGCAAATTAAAAGTACATAAAATGTGGTAGATATTTTGATGAGTAAATTAAAATTCTAATTTTTTTTAAATTTCGTCTATAGGAAAACCAGCGGAAAAGAAACCCGAAAAAAAACCTGCTACTGCTGGAGAACCATCGGTGAAAAAACCTGCTCCCAAAAAACCTGTAGAAAAAAAGCCAGCTGAAAAAAAAACAGCCACAACTACAAAGGCAGCGGGTCCATCTGACAAAAAGGCAGTACCATCTAAAAAGCCCGCAGTTCCAGTTAAAAAAACGGAAAAGCCTGCTGCTGCCAAAAAAGTTAGTGAGAAAAAACCCACTGTTAAGAAAACGACTACATCAGCCGCAGCTCCGAAGAAACTAGCAGCATCTGTTAAAAAACCCGCACCATCCGCAAAGACAAAACCTAAAGATGCTAAAGATAAAAAACCTTTATCAAAATCTTCAATTAAAGATAAACCTGCCCAAATTAAACTTGCGGCTAAAGCCAAAGCAGCTAAGCTTAAATCAAAACAAGCACCTAAAGTTCAACAGAAAGGTGTAGCAAAAACCAAAGCGGTAGCCGTTTTGAAAGCAAAAAAAGTTCAAACAAAGGTAAATTATTGACTTTATCACATAAAAAAATAGAAAAAAATGTTATAATGATGATATATATTGTAGGAATCTCATTGATATTGTATGAAATTATTTTTATTGCTGATATTAATTTTGGCTATAATAAAAGCACACTTGAAATATTTTCTGCTAATTTATATACTTTTAGGTTATTAAAGGCGTATCTGGAACACGTACTAGGAAAATACGTACTAGCGTTCATTTTAGACGACCCAGGACTTTGAGGCTTCCAAGAAACCCTAAATATCCAAGAAAGTCTGTTCCAACCAGAAACCGGTGAGTTCTAATTTTTTTTTTGTACACAACCAGATGAATATTTACATTTATTGTATTTTTTTTCATCTTCCAGTATGGATGCTTATAATATTATTAAATATCCTTTAACAACAGAAGCAGCAATGAAGAAAATTGAAGATAATAACACGCTCGTCTTTCTTACGCATCTCAGAGCAAATAAAAATCATGTACGCGCTGCTGTACGAAAACTTTATGATATCAAAGTTGCAAAAGTCAATGTTTTGATCAGACCTGACGGACAAAAGAAAGCATATGTCAGATTAGCGAGGGACTATGATGCACTAGATATTGCCAACAAGATTGGCATTATATAAAATGTTTTCATTTGTTATGAATAAAAGCAAATTTTTATCTAAATATTGTTTAAATTTTGATTGCAAAATTTGTTTTGTTGTTTTTAAATATAATTTTGTAAATAAGTAAATTTGTTGAAATTTGGTCAAAACGAGTCAATAAGTCGTTAAAAGTTTGAGATGGGGTTCAAGACTAATTGTACTCACTAACCATGGGCCTAGTGTTCCTAAACAAATAATTTTGAAAATTTTAGAGTCATTGAACATATTCGTCGAGGTAAAATGTATTTTCTTTGTGTTGATTTAAAATTTTAAGGATAATGATCTTTAATGTTATATAGTACACTCATTGTCCTTAATATTTTTATACTTCAAAAGCAGATCGTTTGACATTTTTTTAATTATTAAAATTCATTATTCGCATTTCTCCATTTATGTTCCCCGAGAATGCTTAAAATTCACTCTAATAATGTTTCTTCTAATCTGATTGCAATGTTAAAAATCATGCATTATTGGAAGATGAGATAAAACATTTTAGTAGGCAAGTTTGAAATACAAAAAAACATGCAAAGATTGAAATTTTGGTGTCAAGATGCGTTTTGGACAGCGGTATTATAGGAGATTTTACGGCTGTGTCCAGATTAGTGATCTGAGGCGCGGTTACATTCAAAAGTATATCCACCGCAATAATTACATTACAAGTCTTTTCAAAAAATTTAATTTGTACTTTATAACTAATTTCAATGGATTTATAATGCATTATTATTTACGGTAAGTCAATTCAATATAATAAAACTAGTTAATTAGCATAAATTATAATATTTTCAATCTAAATGTCAAATAATTATTGCAATCAATATACTTCTGAGTGTAACCGCGCCTCAGATCGCTTTCCAATTGGCTCTCCAGATGCTGGCGTAATGTAAATACCCTCAATCAGGGTATTCACATTGAAGTCTGGTAACATTTAATTTCAGGGTAAGCGGAGGTGAAAGGTAAGACGGAATTTCACAAATTTCGAAAAAGCTTTTACCCTCATGCCTCTGCCTCATGCTTGGTATCTTACTAATACACATTTATATACACATGTTATCTGTAATATTTTCCAACACATATTCACATATTTTAGTGGACCGAGAATTGTAGGGGAACATTTCCGAAATGTTACAAGCCTCAATGTGAATACCCCCAATTTCCTCAATATACCTTCAATTTCCTACCCAGCAGGAAATCTGTCATCATGATGACATGTCAACATATTTTAAACAGCTATTCATCGTAATCATGTCATCTAGGTTTTAGATTTTATAAGTTATACTAATATTGTTAAATTCATCAGCGTAAATATATTTGTGCTATGCGTGGTTTTTATATGCCGGTAAGTAAAATTTTGGTTAGTGTATGTTTTAAGTTAAAATGACAGATGGAATGAAAAGTGCTTTGGAATTTTTGTGAGTTATACATAAGTAGATAAATAACAAATTAATGTACAAAGAAATGTTTAACTGTAAAACAATTTAGGGAATTAGCAAACACAGAAAGGTAATAAAAAAATGCATTAAACGTTAAAAAGAATTAATTATTATTGAAATTTCAGATATGCACCTCCAAAAAATTTCGATTTTGAAAACTTAGAGCCAAAATACTGGAAGAATATTACATAAATTGCACCGATTTATGGAGCTGATGTAAGCGGTACCCCAACTGATCCTGATGTTGATATATTGATAGTTTTTATTAAATAATATAAAATTAATTAATTTAATTTATATTTAGGAATGGAATTTAAATCGTTTAGGAAAAATATTATATTTAATTAAAGTTTAAGTCAGGCATATTTTCGACATAAAATGACATATTGTATTAAAATAACAGGATGTACCATTTAATAAAATAAATAAATATATTAATTTTTAAAAATTATATTGGCATTTTTACTAAATATAATAAGTTAAATAATCAATAGTATTTAGCTATATATATATACTATAGCAGACTCACTCACACATAAAAGTAATGTGTATGTGTTGAAAGGTGATATTTTTAGCGGCTGTCGCTATATTAATGTCATCAAACTTTATATCTAAGTTTATATCATAGACAGTTGACAGAAAGACTATGATATATCAGATTTATCATCGTACGGATTTCCTGCTGGGTATAGCTGTGACAGCTTTCACCGCGCCGTTGCCGCAAACCACGTGTATTGTGTTTGGGCCTTTAGCTTTAAGAATGCCTTTAAAGAACTGTCATCAAGGCATCAGTCAGTACACTTAAAAGAAGAAGAAGAAGAAAATTAATTTAGGTTTATAAAACAATGCTTACAGATACCAAAAAAGTTAAAGAAAAACAGTTCTTAGAAGCTCTTTTTATAAAATGTCAACTAATTCAAACTGAAAATGATCGATGCGTTCACAGGTACATTGATTTTGTAGAATACAATATATCTATCGATTAAAGTAATCTCCTTCAATTAGCTTAAGTTCCAAGTTGTTTTCAATGACTTTTGTTATACATTAATTCATTTATATTCAATTATTTATTAGGTTAAATAAGATCAAGAGGCTCATTAAAAGGGGTGTTAAGGATGTTACAATTTTAAAAAGTCGTTTGGATAAATATGATGATGATTGGAGGCTTGCACCAGCAGTTGCTCCTCATCGTACACGAAAATCTGAACTTAAAAAAGTACCAAAACCAAAAGTAAAAACAGAACAAAGAGGAAGGCCAAGTAGTAAAAAACGTGTATCAGAAAAAAGTTTAAAACAAAAAATTTTGAATAAACTTGGTGATTAATTTATTATTTACTGTTATAAATTCTTATAGTTTTGAATACTTTAAATAAATAAAAATGTTGAATTAATAACAATGTGTTAGTATTTCATCTTAAAAATAAAATATGTGCATAAGGATATTCTTAAAATAGTTTAATATCAGTTGATTAAGGCATTCTGGTGTTTAAAGTTTCTCAAAAAAGGAAAAAAATGCCTTTAGAGTATAATCGAAATTGATCTACCTAAATAGGACCCCGTGCAGGTGTTTTTTCTATATCATAACACATCTACAACGCTTCTTTCGTTATTCTATGAAGCTCTCCACTAAAATCACTTTGGTTGTGGTTGAACTTAGTCTGAAGAAAAAGATATTGAAATTTAAATTAACTCATTGGGAATCACAATCCTATACTGAACAAAAGACTAAGTGAAGACTAAAATAATTTCGTCTGTTTCCGATTCATTAAAAATATTCACCATATTTCTTCAATAACCGTAAGAGTTTTTACTTTGGATTTGCTGACATGGATATATATAAAATACTTTTGCTTATTCTACATCATCTGGCAGTTAATATAATATCTCAAAACATTATATTGTGATGTTTTGATGCGTACATCTTAATGGATAACTGTAAGACATTTTAATCTTTAATTAATACTGCCCTAGAAGGCTGAATAGAATGGCAAAAATGCCTAAGTGTAATAATAAAATACTTTGAATAATTTTACACTATTTATTTTTTTATATCACTTGCCATTTGAGGCTAATATTTCAAAGTTATATTCACAATAAATAAATTTAATAGAATTACAATTAAAACAGCCAACTTCGGCCATCCACCTAGTAAGTTCAAAATATTTATAAAAACTGATCCCTTCTCTTAAAATAATTTTCTTTATATAATTTAAAAAAAAACTTCATTATTTTTAAAACAAACATTCCCACAAGATTTGTATAACTGAAGCTTGCATTCAATAACAAGAAAACAAGATTCAGTTACAAGCTTCAGTTATACGAATCTTGTTGTCTATGGGAAAATATTTATTTCCCATAATGATGTGATCACGCAAGCAAACTCTGATATTTAATTAGCCCAGACATGGACCATTTCACATTCCATAAATTTTAGTTCCACTTGCGGAAAAGCTATTCTGAACAGTTCTTTCTTTTGACATGCTTAAATACTAGGATCTAAAAGTATTTGATATAAACAATTTTATTAAATTGTAATTTTTTTTTATAATTACTAAAATGAAAGATTAAAATTAAGAAAAATGAGTTTGGGTATACTACAATATTCCAGTAATTTACCCTAAAGGTTTTTTCACACCACATATAATCCATATTACTCAAGGCAACTTACTAAAACAACATTTTGAAGAAAAAAAGAAGAAATATATAATAAAATTTTTATATATTTTTCAATATAACATTGTTAGAGTAATCTATTAACATCTTTAACTTCTAATGATTCAAATAATTCTATTTTTGATGTGAGAATTATTTGGAAAGAACCTCCAGGAATCCCTCCGAAATGCTCATTACATTTTTGTTTTGTTGTAGTCTTCACCTATAATTTTTTTTTATAAAATTAATTTCTAAATTTTTTGATTAGTTAAAATATAAATTCAAGCAAATTTTTCAGATGGTAGTGCATGTAAATATTTTAATCATTTTTCATTAGATTAATTTATCATCATTTTTAGATAGTGATTATTTATCAAAAGTCGACGTATTCTAACGTAATTCTTCAACTCGGTTAAACAGGATTGTGAACATCAGCCGAAAAAATTAAATATCGTTCACTAACCCTTGTACAACAATTTTATGGAAATCATTTCACTGATCAATCGGATCGAGTTCGATCTAAACTGGAAAATATCTAATATTGGTTATTTTGACTTTAACTAACATTTATTTGGATAGCAAGGGGACTATTCACTATAATTTCCAAGTTGTCAATGTAAAATATATGAAAATGACGATTTGTGAGCAAGTTTTAAAATGTTTAAATATTTAAAAATAGTGAATAGTTCTGTTTAGGGCATTAAAAATACATATCTTCAAATCTTTTTATCAAAATATTAATAAGTAACTGATTTTTTTCATTTTAAAATTTAAAATGATCTTACCAACTTTTCCAAAGTAGAATTCTGTCATAGTGAAGAGTGTAACAAAACAAAAAGTATACGGCTCGATTTTAAAGGGCCGCACGAAATGGACAATATAAGCTGAACCGGACCAAATCAGGAACTAAGGTTCATGATAACAGTTTTTACTGTCCATGGCTTCCATTAAAAAATCTGTAAAGAAAAAACATATCAAAACATTAGATGCTGTCTTTGTAAGAAACACTTTGATGGATATTATATTATTAAATCTGAAGGAGTCTATTCAATATAATTTTCAAATCATCAAATGGCTCTCTCGTCCCATATAAAAGTATATGGAAATTTGTGAGCAAGTTGTATGTTGAAAAGCTTACTTACAAATCGCTACCTTCCACTTTCTTCCTTGGGACGAGCGAGCCATTTGACGATTTGGAAATTAAGTAAATAATCCCCTTAAGAGAAAAATAAAATACGCTAAAACCTTATTGTGTCGTATGCTTTTACTTGCACGTGCTTCTGTCTTGCACGTTTTGTTTTATAAGTTATGTGAAAAATTAAATTTTTGGTAATATTCATAAATTTCTCATTTCGATTTTTATACTTAAATAATAAAATATATATTTTTTTAATACAAACCTCAATTATATTTTTGAGCATAGTGAAAATCTGCGATGCTCTTTACCTTGAAAATAAAAATAAAGAAAAAAAGTAGAATTATAACTCAATGCTTGTTACAAATTTTAAAAAGAATCATACAAAACATCAGATGGTAGTGGATGTTAAATAATTTAATCATTTTTTTATTTTTAGATGTAATCATCATAATTATTTTATTATATATTTTAGTGAGCGCGCTACACTATATACTTCTATTTTTCTAATGAGTATCTCCGAAAAAAAAAATATATATATTGCCGCGTGGGCAACTATTTAAAATTCATGGCTTTGAATACTTATTAAATTAAAAATGATGGAAACTATAAATAAAAAATAAAACTTACCATGAACAATTTTTCACTTATCACGTTACAATACATACAATTTTAGTAAAATGCAGACCTTGCCTCCATCACATTTTTGCTATTAATATCCTAAATCGTCTGTCGTCCCAATTAACTATCCCACTAGGATATTGAGGGGGTATTTATTAAAGCCGGCATCTGTCAATTTCTATTTCGAAAACTTTCTTATTTTCCCCTTACTAGGTGTCTACATTAGCGTTTTGGGCAGCGAACTGGAAAGCGATCTGAGCCGTGGTTACATTCAGAAGTATATTCACCGCAATAATTCCTTTACAAGTTCATATACACATGAGGTCATATATGGTTACACGTTTTTCTGCGCGTTTATTTACGCTTCCAATTATTTTACTCCCGTGTTTTATAAAATTTCGTTTCTTAAGGAGTAAACTCCAAAAATAAAACTTACCATGAACAATTTTTCACCTATCACGTTATAATACATAAAATTTTAATAAAATGCAGATCTCGCCTCCATCCATTTGCTATTAATATCCCAAATCGTCAAATGTCTTTCTCGTCCCAATTAATTATCCTAGTAGGAAATTGAGGGGGTATTTACATTAAGGCCGACATCTGTCAATTTCTATGATTTTAATATTATTATACTATAATTAACAATTCCCTGAAGGAGTAACTGACGTTTCTGTATTTAATTGTTATCTTTAGCATCCAATTTAATTAAAATTATATATTATATAAAATTATTGTACTATTTTCTTCATAGTACACCTCACTGTTCTTTATACGCCTCGCTCGTAGTTTCGAAAAACTGTGTTGTCATGACGACTCTTGTGTCACCCCCCTATTAATGTAAACCATCTGAGGTGCTGAGGTGCTGAGGCATAGGGGGTATTCACATTGAGGCTTATAACATTTCGGAAATGTTCCCCTACAATTCTCAGTCCACTAAAATATGTGAATATGTGTTGGAAAATATTACAGATAACATGTGTATATAAATGTGTATTAGTAAGATACCAAGCATGAGGCAGAAATATTTCTGCCTCAGGAAGGGGTAAAACCTTTTTCGATATTTGCGAAACTCCGTCTTACCTTTCACCTCCGCTTACCAAGAAATTAAATGTTACCGGACTCAATGTGAATACCCTGATAGTTCCTCAAATAGGATTTTAGAATGAAGATAATTTCAATTTGTGAAAAAATACACTTTAGTGTAAACTAACAAATAATTGATGTCAACGTTTTTAATTCTAATTGGTTATGCTTAAATAAATGTTTTATCTATCTTACATGCAAATAAAATTACGGATATCAAAGAATCAAATATAAAAATATTACATAATTTGTGTAAGTATTAAATTTTAGAAAATTTGAATAGCTCGATTGTCAAATATACATTTACTAAAGAGTAGTAAATTTTTATTATCGATTTGTCAAAGTTTAATGGGTACTTAACTAATATATTTTAGAATATTTTACATAAACAAAATAATGTATAACGGAATTGGGCTAACAACACCACGGGGATCAGGTACCAATGGGCATGTACAAAGAAATTGGGCATTTGTTCGTCCTGGAAAAAAAGAAAATATTGCGTATAACACTGAAGAAGATATTTCAAAATTAGATGCTGCTATTAACAAACAACCAAATCAAGGTATTCTTGATCATGAAAGAAAAAGGAAAATTGAGGTCAAGTGTGCAGAATTTGAAGAAATTTTGGAAAAACAAGGGTAAGTAATCGGATGTCATCGGAATTGTATATAGCACTGAAAGCAAAAAGGCTTCTTTTTACACGGTTTTGTTACATTCAATATTAGTTTTTAGATAATTAGTACACAAATTCAAAATAAAAATTACATAATTTTTTTTTATACATCATTTTTTCCCTAAGAGAAATTGATTTTTGCATATAATTTTTTCATATTATGTTTGATAACAATTGACCAAAAATTGCAAAATATACCATTTTGAAATTCATTTGGTATATAATTTAAAAAATGTACCATTTTCCTTTTGAAATTCTTACAGGCATACAATTGATGAAATTAAAGTAAAAGTTGATTCATATCGAGCTAAATTAATGGGTCAAGGTAAAGCAGTTTTACCCAAAGATGAATTTGGAAGAGTCATGTGAGTATTTATTTTGTTTATAAATAATAGAACAATACTTTAAGTTTGAATAGTTGACACATAAAATGATAATTTTTCTTCATAAATTGAAATTTTTATGCTAAACTTTGATGATGTTAGTAGTAGCTAAGAATTTTAATTAGATATAAAATAAAAACAACTTTCAAGTATTCATTTTTTGAAAGGGAAACTAGTCATCTTCATTCCTACTGACTTACTGAAACTATTGAAGATAATTTGAAACTTTTATAACTGTAAAAGATTTAAATAGTTAAATCGTGACAAGAAATCGATTCCGTCTTATTGTAATATTATATAATTATCAATTCATTAATTATATTAAATATATATCTCCAAAAAAATATACACATTTAAAATGGTATCCAGAAAATTACTTAAAACTTTTTTTAAAAATAAAAATATTTAATCATGAAGAAATTGTTAAAAATTAAAAATTTTAATATTAAATTATTTTGATTAGGAAAAATGTCAAAAAAAAATCAATAAAATTTGCATTTGACTTGAAAAAATCAATAAATAGGTATCATTTACAAAGGGTTTGTTGATACATGCGCATTCGCCCTAAATATCTTTCAGTCTTCCATTAGCTGCATATTTACAGAGTAAAATTATGTGAAATATTTAATTTATATTTTATAAGTAATTTAAGCTACTATGCTGATAATTTTAATATATAAGAAAAAATTTTTAAAAATCATTAAGTTTTAATTATAAAATTACAAATGGGTTAAATATGTAAATCAAAAGTGTTTAAGAAGCACAATATATGTTAGCTTCCTACTGAGATTGATCGAAATAATTAATTATGTAAACCAAATTATTAAAAAGAAAATTTAATTAAATCACGTTCGTCTTCCAATAAGTGTGATAAAATTAAAAATAAGTTTAAAAAGTTTATCTAGTCTTCCAAACAAACGGTGTAATAAGTAACTAATTTTAATAATTATAAAATATGTTAAGTTCTAAAATAACCACAATTAGTTCCAGCCAAGTGCTAGCGAAACGCAAACGTCGTCGTAAAAATACAAAGCATAAATTTTTTGAGCATGATATGCGTCTATCGAATATTCAAAGTGAATCATATAATCTCATGAAAAGTAAATTTAAAGCAATAAATAAACGTAAAAAGAAGAAAAGTCCGTGTTTACAAATATCTACTTGGCAGGGACGCACAAAAAACTCTAATAAAAACCGTTGTTGTCATTGTTCATGTTCGCCTAAATTAATTAATAATAATTCTAATAATTTTCATGAAATTTTAATAAAACCAATGACTCTGGACAGTAATTTTAATTCAAATTATTTAACACATTTAACAATTCCTATAATCAAAAATGCTAATCGAAACCAAAAGATATTGCAGATTGATGAATTTTTACATAGTACGTCTGGTAAAATTGTTAAAGTTCCAATTTGTCGGAGTCTAATGAAAAATACTCTAAGGTAAATTTGATTTTCAATTAATTAATAATAAAATTTTTGGATCACCGACTAAGCTTAAACTCTAATATTAAGTGAAATAAATGTTTGTATTTGTGTTTTTTTTTTAATTTTAGTGTACGCGAAACTCATCAAATTGCTGAAGCACAACAAGAAAAAAATGCAAAATTACGTGAAGCATTTGGTATTTCGGAATATTTTGTAGAGGGTTCTAGTTTTGACGAGAATCGTAAAGCTAAAGAAGAGCTAGCAAAAAGCAATGCTCTTCAACAAGAATTAGATGCACAAAAAGCTGCTGATAAGGATAAAAATCTAAGATATGCTTTAGTTAGAACACCATCAAAAGAGAAAGATATTCCAACCAAAAAGCAGATTACTTCAAGTAGTGATAAGAAAAAGAAAAAAAGAAAACATCGTGACAGGTAAACCATAAAATAGTTAATTTTAAATATAATATTTAAATTTATTTATTTATTTAGTTCTTCAAGTAGCTCTACCAAAAAGTCAAAAAAAAAGAAATCGAAAAAGGATAAAAAACGAAGGTAATTTTTTGTTAATTTAGGCATGCTAAGTTTAGTCAAATCATCAGCATTCAGATTGAATATTAATTGTATATAATATTTAGTCCTAATTAATTCAAATAATTAGACGGTTAGTTATTGTTATGATTATTATTTCGTTTATTGTTTTTTAATTGAATATAATGTCTTCTGTTGTGCTCCTTTAAAAAACATATTCTTTCTTCTAACTGCTTTACATGAAGAAATTAGGAAAAAAATAGAATTTATTGGCGAAGGCTAAAAAATTTTATTTAAAGTTTTTGGTAAGTATTTTCCCCAATCAAAATTCAACATTTTAAGAGCATATTGATTTAATTTTTATAAATTATGTATATACAAAAAAAAATAAAATAAACTGCATGGTTTTTAAACTGATCGAAATATCATATACTGAGCTCCTCCAAGGTACATGGTTTTTAGTTTGTGTGTGAAATATGATTAATCTAATTGCTATGAAATATTTGATTAATTTAATATCAACATTAATTAATTATTTAAATTAAATAAAAATTTTTTTACTTTAGTCATGTCTTATTGTGCATGTAAATTTTTCATTGGTAGAAATATTTTAATTTTATTTAAAAGTGTGTCAATTTTTTAAGTTTTCTAGAAGATGATTTGTAATTTTCAATACTTTTAATTTATAATGATTTTAATTCTGATAAAATATTTCATGCTTTTAAATAACAAATTAGAAGTAGCCATTATTAAACTTTTCTTTTTAATGAATAAAAAGGCTAAATTGTAATTACGAATTTAAGAACTAAATTTTAAATTGTAATGGCTGCTATTAAAACACAAAAAGAAGTCCTAAAACGTAAATTTTGGTTTAATGGAAAAATTATTTTTTTTTTTGTAACCTTGGATTAGCTCAAAAAATTTTTAACCTCAATCAAATCTGGTTTTTTTTTCAATAATTATCTGTAATGATATTTTGATGAAACAAAGCAACACTCAATTAGTTAAACCCGTTAACAAGCAAAAAAACAAATTTTTAAAATAATTTCTCATCTTTCTTTTCTTAAGACAGACCATTTTGAAGAATTTAATAAAGGTAAACAATAATTTGCAAAACATCAAACATTGTGGAATTTTAACTTTTTTTTATTTTATTTTTAATTTAAATCGAAAATCAATTAGTTTAATGAAATTAAATATAGTATAAAACGATAAATATAGTATAAAACATTTTTATGTTTTACTGCACAGTGTGAATAAATAAATTGAAATATATGTGTAAAGAAAAATTTGAATTGTTCAATTCATTTTAACGCTTTTATTTTTAATCTTATTTTTCCTATATTTGAGTATTTAAAAATATATTTTAATGTGCCATAGAAAAACACATATATATACCATATATACATATATATAATATTTAGCTTCACAAATCAGTTTTAATTGCTATAAAAATTGTAATTTTTAATTTCTAGAGAAAATACGGAACACACAGATTTTATTATACACTAATATTTTTATATTTTTAATGGAAATAACACAATAATTAAAACAAAATATTAATTTATAGCCTGAAGTTTTCAAGAAAATTAAATGAAATGAATTTTTTACTAGAAAAAAACACACTGCTTTAAGGAAAAAATTAACTCACAATGCTACCATGTCATGAATTTTCGATTACACAAAATAAAATTTTGAACAATTCAATTTTTTCATGCTATTATTTTGGAGTCAAGATGTTACATAAAAAATAATAATTTAATGTTTTTAAAATTTATTTAATAAATATAAAATTTTTTAACAGGTCAAAAAAGAAAAAATCACATAAGCGTAAAGAAAGTGAAAGCAATGCATCTGATGATAGTCAAAGTGAATCTGATGAATCAAGTGATTCCGAAAAGGAAACTAGAAAACGAAAAAAATCAAAAAAAGAAAAGGTTGGAAAAATATTAATTATTATGTAGTTATTTTCAATGTTTACAAAAATTTTAGTATATACAATAATAAGTCTCATGTAAAATTAATTTTTAATATTCACAAAAGTTTCCAAAATATTTTTTGTGATAAAAAAGTAACATATATCGTGAATTTTGTGGATCATCTGAACAATACTGTTTGTCTCAGTTCGTTTTCTTTAGTAATATTCAATCCTGATCCAAAATTAACATGTTATGTGTTTATGTTAGCAGAAATAGTAAAATTTTTCCTAGTAAAATCTGTTGCTTGGAGATCCTGAGAGGAGGAGATGCGCCAAATAATGTTATGTAATCTTTACTGTCCTTTTAATTCCATTAACCTTAATCATTCCAAAATTTAAGATAACTAAGATCTTGAAAGGTTAGCAAGATAGTCACCTGCTTAAAACACCTTGGCTGGTTCAGGCCAATCTTAAGGCAGGTTATAAAGTTTATATTATACTGTATAGATCCAGATATCTAATGAGCGGAATAGATCTGGATGCTGTTTTAGACTGATAAAATGTATATAACTAAAAGTGTTTAGCTAAAACAAGCTTGATCTTTTGTCATTTGTATACTTATAAGCCTTGCCAATCCTAGTAATTTTCTAAGTCTTGTAAATGACTAAAAGTTTTAGCTTGAATAAGCTGGTGTTTGGTCATATATAAGCTCAGATAAATCTGGGAAAAATATTTTAGATGAGAAGCAAAACTTTTTCAATTAAAGGTCTTGGCTGGATAAAGCCAGTCTGAATTTAAACCCTGATTTATTAATTAATTTTCAGCATTTATATACTAAAGATTGACCTCAATAATGAATGGAAGTTCAAACTCATATTACTGTCTGCTAATCAGTAATATACATTTGCACTTCCGTTGTTTGTATTTTTAACTCTTAAGTCTATTGCTTATAAAGAATATTTTTAATTATACATATTTTATTTCAGATTTCAAACTTCTTTCTTTTTTTAAAAGAGATCGATGATCTCTCAACATGATTAATTTTTCAAAAGATCAATGATCTCTTAATTCGTTAGGATATTTTTCTTAAAAACGTAGGCTTAAGCTTATTTTTGTTTTAGATACTCACTAAACCCAATCAATTTTCTGCTTTTTGAAGTTGACGTACTGTTTGACCAATATTGCACGTCCTTTCTTATAAATGCGCCTATTAAAAAAAAACGCTCTTTTTGGTTTTGGAAAAGATCGTTTTGCGTGCTAAGATAGTAACATAAAAGGTGCAGAAAAATACAGTTACAATGTTCGGATCTTCCTAAAATTTTCAGTCAGAATTATTGATCATATATACTTTCGAATTATCAAATAAGATTCAGATAATATAAAAATTAATAATTCAATGAGCCACAAAATGACTAATTTAAAGTAATTTTTGTGTAACTGGGAAAGATTAAAAAATTAAAAGTTAATATAATTAAATTTAATAAAAAAATTTCTTCTAATTTATGCACAGAAAAAGAAACTGAAGAAGAAAGAAATTGCTTCATCTAGTCAATCACGACCAAGGTACTTAATATAAATTAGCATAAAAAAACTTTTCATTATGATGTTTATATTTCAGCTCAAGTTCACGAAGACGTAAATCATATTCACCCCAGCCAATTAATAATAATAATGAAAAATTAATTGAAAACAAGAATAAAGATAAAAGAAGAGGCCGATCACGTGAACGTCGCCATCGTAGCTGGAAGTCAAGTACAACTCGAGACTCTAGCCAATCGATAAAACGTAAAAATTTTGATAAATCTAATAATAAAGAAAAGAATCGATCGCGCAGCAAGTCTTTCGAGCATAGACGGACAGAGAAAAGTATTAATAAAACGTCATCTAGGAAAAATAATAGTCCAAAGTATGTGGCAAGGCGGCACAATTCATCAACTGAACGTTACAAATCGCCATATATAAAAAAAAGAACAGTTTCAAAATCGCCCAGTACACCTAAAAGAAGATCAAAAACCCCACAAGACAAAGCATATAAAAATAAACTGGATGATAAGAATAGCAAAGATCGTTTACGACATAAACGTAATATTTCAAAATCACCCAATATATCTGGAATAAAATCCGGAACTCCACATGAGCATAGATATAAAAGTACATCTAGGGCTAGTATTAGCAAAAGTCGCTTACAAGATAGACGTGATAGCTCGAGATCGCCCCGGATATCTAGAAGAAGATCTCAAACTCCGCGTGACAAAAATCATAAACGTAAATTTGATGATAAGATTAGCAAAGATAATTTGCGAAATACACAATACTGCTCAAGATCTCCAATTGCCTATCGTAAACAGTCTCGATCATCGTCCTCATCAAGTCGTACTCGTAAAAATGAAAAAAGTAAAAGACGCCGTTCAATTAGTAAGACAAAGTCCAGTAAAAATAATTATGATCGGAAGCGTAGAAGAAGCAGTACTCCTACAAAGGACAAGAATTCGACGAAAAATATGGACAAAAGAAAACTTTTACCTCAATCATCTACATCTAATAAACGTAATTCTTCCTCTTCGGACAATTCAAATGTTGAAAGTAATAAATCAAAACGAAATCGTTATGATTTTAGTCGAAAAAGAAAACATTCTGAATCAAAGTCATGTTCTCCTCATCGTCAAAATAAGAAGAGTGATGACACTGCGCAAAGAAATTCCAGTAAAAGAAGAAACACCTCAGATAGATATCAAAGAAGTCGATCAAGATCTCACAATAAAGATCTGAATAATATTTATAAAAGGAACTATCAGAACGATAGTAAGTCTAAGCGGCAACGGCGAACAACACCAAGCCCGAAACGTTGTCGAACTAATTCTCGTTCTCCAATAAAAAACAAGAAAAACTCCAGTGATAAAAATGAAAAAAATCGGAAAAGTACTTCAAATCATAATCGAATTTCTAGTGAACGGTATAAATCAAAATCTCGACAACGATCTTCGAGAAGTAAAAGTCGAAACAAGATAAAAGAAGCAGAAAAAATTAAAGAAATATCTTCGACCGAAAAACAAATTGATTTTTCTCGAACACCCGAACTTCTACTACGAGATCATAAAAATCGCAAAAGATCAAGTTCAAATAGTTCTACATCAGTCTCATCTGAACTCAGTTATTCACCCGCAAAACGTAACCCAAGTCGCTATAAGGATATTTTAGATCAAATAGCAAAAGAAAAGAATTCAAAAAATAAGGAAAAGTGTAAATCTCCTATCAAAAAGATATCACCTGATTTATCGGAATCAAAGCAAAGTTCTTTGAAAAAATCTCCACTAAATATAAAAGATAAAAAAAAATCGATAATACAATCGCAGGCACCGGTTGTTCACTTATATAGTTCAACAGACACTGACGATAATGACAATGGCAATGACGTAATCAGTCGTAATATTGATTCAATTGGCCAAAATAAAAAACAAGAAGAACAAAAACTTAAAGATTTAAAACTTTTAGAAACTCTTAAATCTGGTATTGCTGCTAAAGCTAAAGAAAAAATAAAATCAATGGAAAAAATGAAATCAAGCCAAGAAAATCATCAAGTAGAATTGGGTTTAAAGGCTTCATCCGAAATTAATACCCAACCTAAGGTAGACAATTTGACTAATATTAATTCAGAAGTAATGCAAAATTTAACAAAACTATCAAGTAGTAATATTCAATCTGAAACTAACAATATATCCTCTAATATATCATGTCCGAATTTAAATCAACCAAAAACTTCTAATACTTTATCTGAAAATATTAATCCAGCCATTTCAAAAGATACAATAACCATGCATGCTTCTAATCTTTTAAAACAAAAAATAGTAATAAAACCTTTTAAGATAATGGAACCTCAAATTAATGGTTCAGCAACTAATGAAAGTTCATTAACTGAAAACAAGGAATCTAAAAATGGGAAAGATTATCAGAGGAGAAGTCGAAGTTCGTCTAAACAAAGAAGTCAATCAAGAACATCGTATGTTAATTAATTTATGATTTCCAATCAAAAATTTTTTATTTATTATTTTTGTTGTTTTTTTTTAAAGATATTCGTCTTCAGGTGCAAGCAGTATGAGCTTTTTGAGCTCTAGCTCTAGAAGTAACTCTTCAAGATCTAGCAGAACTTCACGAAGTAGCAGGTAAGGTTTAAACTTTATTAATTTTAAATTTTAAATACTATTATTTCGTTTTAAATACTATTCTCAAAGTTCGTTAGTTAAAAGTTTATATAAAAAAATCCCAAAAGTTTATATAAAGAAATTAGTGAAAATAACATATTCAGACAATTTATTTGATGATACTCGCTAGAGTTAAAAAAATAATTCAAAAAATAAAAAACAACTATTAATGATAGCGGTCAATATGTTCCTGATACCCTTTCTTAACACATGCCTGTACACAGCATTTAGTTCGAAAAAACACACTTTTGTATGGAAAAATCATGTACTTCACTTGTTGGAATCTTGCACACAGTACAGCCTTTGAAACGCTGTACTCCGCGAAAATCTCACATCTATTGTGAATTTTAAGGTTGTGTACCAAATCGAAATTAAAATTCCGTATGGGCTTATGTCAAAATTATAATGCAAATGTTGGCAAATTTGTAAGTTTATTAGTTTGTTTTGTTTTAAAAGTATATTTTGATTATTAAAATATAGATTAGTGATTTTTACAGTGATTTATATATCCTAATAGTAATTGATTGACAGATCCGCATAGACATTCCGATCATATGTTTTAATAAGCCGCCATGTTGTACAAGGTTTCTCTGTTAAGAATCGGTTTTTTAGAAGGAGGTGTACAAGCATGTACACAGCGTCAGTCAAGAAAGGGTATGACCTGTAGTGGGATTCTGTTTCAATGAAAATTCAGCGTGAGAATGAGAAAGTCGTTTTTTGACATATAATTTATGGAAAAAATTTAAAAATAAGGTCACTTCTGAACTTCTCACCGAAACAGAATCACACTTCTGATACATAAAGGTAAAAATTTTTTGGTGAAATTTAATTTTATTCACTGACGTAAAAAATTAATTTTATTGGGCTTGAATGGCTCTGTACTCAGACATATTCTTGTTTATGGCAAACTGTGAGCAAATTTCGAAAACAGCTTTCTCATGGATAAATTTTTATGCATTTCGATATTTGTAAAGCAATAATAATTTTTTGGATCTCTATGGCTATGATGTGGCTTTTCCAATAACACTCATTTAACAATAACAGTGACAATAATTTCTAATAGTCCGGCAAGAACAAAATATATTCTTTAGAAATTTTTACCTTGCCTTTGTACCGCATACTGAGTTCCGCGTTTGCTAATAGTATATTAAAAATGGAACATTTTTCCTGATTGGAAACATATTTTCCTTTTTTTAGCCGGGGAACTTATTGAACTATTTATTATTTTACTAGTAATTTATTTCACCATTATGTAATTTATTTAGAACTTATTTAATTGTTAATGTGAAAATTTTATAAATTTTAATAGCAGCTCAGCTGATTCCCGCTCAAGATCTCGGAGTACTTCACGTTCTCCTTCTATACCGCGTCGTAGAGGCTCACCAAGTTTTCTTGATCGTAGAAGGATTACAAGGTAACTAATAATTGTTTTTGCTTTATATTTTGTAATGCACTAGTTGGACTTGTTTTATTATCAATTTTGTTGATATTTATTTTAATTTTATTCTGATTTTAATTTTTTTTTATTCTAGAAGGTCAAGATATCGCAGATAAATTTCAACTATAATCTTATATCAGCTTTTTAATAGTCAACAACACTAAATATTTTGCATAGTATTTCCCATAGTTTTTTTTTCTTCTTTTTTTCATTCAATCAAATTCACAATTTAAAGTTTTGTTATTTTACCTTTATTTTTATGGAAAATAAACTAATGTTATGTATAATTTTAAGTTTATTGCAAATAGGCTTTATGCGTTAAAAGCATAAAAATATGTAGAAAATAGTTGTTGTAAGTTTCATTTCAATTTATTATTTGTAATAAATAAATTTTTTGCAGAAAATTATTTATATAATTTTAATATTGTTTGAAGAATGACAAGTGTTTTTTTTTGTTTTATTTTGCTTGAACATATTATTTTTAAAGAAATACCAAAATTTATACATTAATTTTAAATTTAAAAACAAAATATACATTTGAAAATTTCAAGTTTTTATTAAAAAACAATATTATAGTTGTAAATATTGCCGGTAAACTGTTTAACACAGTTATTAGAAACAAAATCGTTTTTGTTGTAAATTAGGCTTTATCCGTATATTAATTTATTTAGAAAGCACAATCACATATTTTGTATTAAAAGTAATATTTTATTCATGCAATTAAAATTAAACATTTAAAAATTATATAACTCGTAGTTTTTTGGTAAGCAAATGTTTTGAGTTTTTATTTTATAATTGGCAATAATCTAATCTTACACAAATTCGTGGAATATTCTTTTACTGTGATATCCATACAGAACCACTAGATGTCTCGTCAGCTGAATTATATATAAAGCACCAATAAGAATTTTGTAAATATTCTAATTTTGTCTTATAATATTTGTCATATTTTAAGCCAATAATACACTTTCTGTTTGCATTAAAAGTAATTTTGTTATTGAAACGAACACAACTAAAAAATATTACGCTAATTTTGCCACATCGCAGGAAATGCATGAAAAGTAGATTTATCTGTAACATATAACCGTATTCTCAACTTCTGATGATTCTCAACATTCATAGTTGTTATTTTAATCAGAAATTTCCGGATTCTCCATATATTTTCGCAAACAAGGAATAAATTGTTATTGTTAAGGCTTTCAAGTCTATATAGACGGGATAAATGTTGACTGACTTTCGCCTTTTTCATATACCAGAGTCCAGTTTGAAATCCTAAAAAATAGGATCTTTTTTTTTATATCGTATTTCCGAAAATATTCAAAAAATTGATCCCCCTTGAACTAAAATATTTACTCGAAAAGAAGCCAACGGAGTGGTTATGTTTGTCTTTATTTTATTAAGGAGCTCCCTGTCATTTTAGTTATCCATTTTTAGTTACTTTGATAGATATTCGTATATTAATCCTAAATATGGTGAACAAGTGAATAACCTTGCTTTACTTATTAATAAATAGCACAGAAAGTTTGAAAAAAAGACGAAGGTATAGTTTTGTGAAAAAACTTATTTAACTGTTATGATATATTCCAAAAAAAAAACAGAAGTTTGCAGTATAAGTTGTTATTGTCTGAATTTATTGGTTGAAAACTAAGCCAACCGACAATAGTTACAAGTTTTATTCAGAAGGTAAGAAAATTTGTAATTTTTGATTGCTTAGAAATTGAATTATCCCTAATGTAAAGGAAATTAAGAAGAAACTAGTTTCACTTTTGGATTATCTTATCAAAACGTTGAAAGTATAGTTGTGTAAAGAAACAAAGGGGATAATCAATCATAACCAAAATTTACTAATGGATAAAAATTATGATTACACTTGTACTTTTTTGATAACTATAAAAATATCTTAAAAAATTTTTGTATGTTCTATGGATCTCAATTATGGAGAAATTACGATTTAATACCGTTTTATTTCATAACCAAATCGCGATTTAATTAGAGATAACATCACATTAATTAGAAATTAATTAATATATGCCACTTTTTACTTTTCTTTTATACAAGCTTACTAATAATTTCTAGAAATAAGTAAATTATTATTTTTATAAAAAAGTTTAGCAAATGTGTATTAAACAATGTTTTATTTCTATGATTTCATTTGTAAGTACTGCTAAAGTATTAATAATAAGCATGAAATTTTCGTTTACTGTTTAAAAAAATTATAGTTACTAATATTTTGCTATTTAAATCTAATCTCAAAAATAGTGCACGAAAAAGACCAATTCCATATCATAGACCGACACCATCTTCTGTTTCAAGCATCACAAGTTATGGAAGCCGAGAAAGCTCAATACATTCACAGTCAAGATCTCCAAGCAGAGCGGATTTTCTAGTTTAGTTTAACTTTAAGTACTAATTGAATATTTCAGTTTCATTTAGCAATAATTTCATTAAACTCTAGTCAAAGTTTCTAGTCTTAAAAAATTAACTTACAATGAATTAGAAAAGTTCTTGGTGCAATTTTGTTTTTTATTAGCTCTTTGAAAAATTAATAATTTAATTAAATTATTTTGAATTTAGTAAATTATCAACTGACATAAATATATAATACAAATATGAATATTATTTATAAATTTGCAACAAATTTACGATTTTTAGTATTATATACAAATGAACTTATACATAAATGTTTATTATATGAAAGAAAAAATTTTTAATTTAATGATGCTCCTTAGAAAATAGGTTAAATAAATTTAACGCAAAAAAAAGGTTTAAAAAGTATACTGTACTGGAAAAGGATGATGGAAAATTTCTTTCTAAGGGAAATATAAGTCCTTTAAATGTTTAGTTAGTTTTTTAACAAAGTTTTATATTATAAATGTAATTTGTATTTGCTGTATTAGTTAACAGAATATTTAAGGTTTTACTGAAAAAAAAAAAATACTCCTGGTTATTGACACTCTCATCATTGCTCGCTCCGATGTCCTCAATAACTTCAACGTTAACAATTAATCTTTGTTTGTCACTTACTTAATCCTCTTCAAGGACAATAGATGTTGATTGCGATCAATCCCTTCCTTCTTTAATATTACTGCTGTCTGCAAATTTATCAAAGGTTTAGAACCGTCATTTTCATTGACTGGCAGTAGACTGAGCCTCGACAGAAAATAGATATAATTTATTTTTCTATGAATTCTTCTATCTGTGAATTTTCTTACTTTGAGTTCTCTACTATGACTTTTCCTAACAGAAAAGAAAAGATGGCGTGTAACATCTAAGCCTGAATTCTTCAAGATTTAAAGCATATGGTATGGCCAGCAAACGTAAAAAAACTTTCTCTTTCTTTACTTTGTTTTAAGAAAATATAGATATATATTTGGTTTCCTTGGTTTGTATTTTCCAGCTTAATTGTAGAGTAAGGACGGTATCAACGCACTTCTTTTAACCACTTGCTTGCGGTTCCATCTATCAATTTGCCTTTACCAATCAAACAATTTCCCAATAAAACAATCCTTTTTGAAGCATTATTTTTATGTTGCTAACTCTCCGTTAATAAGAATTTATTACTCCATTGAATTTTTCTTTGAAGGCGCGAACAATGATTTCTAGGCAAAGACTGCTAGGCTCGACATAGCATATGTAATTGAAGAGTCAAAAAAAGGTGAATGTTAATTCTGAGTTTATCTTTTTTACCTGAGATTGTGGTTTTAAAGAATTTTTGTTTGGGAATGGCAATACTTCCCCATTTGCTGTTAAGTCTCCTATATATGCAGTGAAGAAGAAAGGATATGCAATATATTGCATTTCAAATAAGGAGTGACATATGTTACTACACAGTAACTTTTACAGGTTTTTTCAAACAATTTTTATTTATTACATTTCTAATAAAAAGAGTTTAGACACATATATTTATTAAAATAAAATAAGATCTCCTTAATTTCCCTATTTAAATTAAAATATATTTAAATTAAAATATCCTTTACCTTAAATTTAAAATAATTAAAAAAAGTATACATACAACATTAATCAACTTTTTTTGTGGATTTCTTTAATTTGTTACGTTCGGTAATCACATAAACGACCCATACAAAATTTATTAAACTATTAATCGTAGAACGAAGCTAAAATTTAATAAAAATAAGTTTAACTGATAAATTTAAAAGTTCACTTACCATTCCTGGTACAAAACGTTGATTCAGAAATAAAAGAATTGTGAAATATTGCCAATTCTTTTTAAGTAAAGGTATATAAAGAGCTTTTAAATGTTTGAGTGAATTTTTATGATCTTTACACTAAAAATCAATAAAAGTTTGTAAAGCTACTCAATTAATATTAAGGATATAACAGTTACCTCAAACCTTGATACGGAATAAAGTAAGAATGAAAGAAATAGTGGAGTGTAGATTCCCTGATCAAGAATAAAGTGAATAAATTTATTATGTTTTAATTGATTCCCATTTAGTTTTTCTATCATCAAATAAAAAAAATGATGTATACTTCCACCGAAAATTAGTCTAGAAAAGAAAATTAATAAGCTAAAATTATTGCAAGATTTAAAGTAATTACCCGTATAACCCATAAGGTACTATATCATCACTAGTTATCCCTTTTTTATATATAGTTTTGGCGACATAGCTGGCAAGTGCCATTTCTATACCGCTAAATAATATTTTTTTAAATATTTACTTCTCAGTTGTAAAATAGAATTTATTTACCTTGATATACAGAGAGTTCTAAATGGATGGTTAAATTTCTGGTCGAAATAAGTACCTATAACTAAATAAGAAATTTTGGAGAGTGCCATTTGGAAATTAAAGTAAAATATATTTTAGTACATATAACAAGAAGATATATAAGTATTTAAATAATTTTGCATTGATTTAAATATTTTTTAAAATGAAAAAATGTTATTTTCAAAAATTAAATAAAAACCGTGGAAGTAAATTTCAAAGGTTAACTCTTGACATTAATAATTTGGTTGCTAGCATGATGCTGCATGTCAGTACCATATAATATAATGAATCTCCGGCTGTGTTTAGATTAGCGATTTGGACAGCAGAATTATAGGCGAAAAGTCAATACTATCCTGAGGCACCTCAGATTGCCAAACAGCTATATTAAAAGGCGCATCATGAAGCTAATCCACTTAGGTTTTTTGCCTAGGGAGACACCAGGTAAGAGGAAAATTTGGAATATTCGAAGTTAATTATGAATCTGAAAATATAGTAAACTCACGGTCCATTTACCAATATTCAAAAAACAAGTTTTGTGTAGACATTTATAAATCAGCTGGGCGAAAGACGATAAACCTTTTTTATTTTGTACATTTTAGTATTAAACTTTTTAAAGGTTAAATTCTTTATAACCAATTATAAAATTAAGTTTCCTTTATAAAATTTATACATTTTTGACACTAGGCACAAAAATGTTACAAATAACAAATAATAACTAATACATGTAAAAACCTGCATGTACACAAAATGAGTCGAAAACTCAGGAAGCACTGTGAAATACCGTTTCTCAAGTTTTGTCAGTTTTAAGTCAGGCGCCGTCAAATATATAGTTGATTGGGTGGTGACAAAAGAGTTGTCTTGACATGCATAACTTTTCGAAGTTACAAGCGAGACATATAAAGAGCTCCCTGCAAACTTACTGCAATAATAACATTACAAGTACTTTCGAAAAATATAATTTTGTACCTTTCAACCAATTTTATTGCATTTATAATGCATTAATATTAACGGCAAATGGCGAATAGTGATGATGATTTGCATTTGTTTATATTATTACTGAATAATTTTTTTATAGTTTCTGTACAATGTGAAAATTATTTATTGTTTCCTCTACACAATCGGCAAACTATGCAATTCTAGCAAATACGCGAATATGTGGATGGGTGCATTTGCTTATAGTTGCTATACTTTGTGAAGTTTGTGCAAAGTTCGCTTTGGAGGCGAACTTTATACAAATTCACACAACACAAACGTCAAAAATAACAAATTCAATAGCGAAAATGATCTTTTCTTTATAAAAATTAAATAAATCGAGCTTATTAATAGTTTAAGGCATTTTTGTAAAGCTTTTCTATAATATAATTATAAATAATATTGTGATTCTGATTAAATGCACGAATGTGTGGATGGATGCACTAGCGAAAACGGCAAATAGGACGAACTTGACATTTGGCGAATGTCACGAATATGTAGAGGAGGCATATAAATTTTCTTAAATTGTACTAATTTGAACAAATGTGCAGAGCTTAGGCTGTGTCTAGATTAGCGATTTGGACAGTGGTTTATTATTATGCATTATAAATGCAATAAAATCAGTTGAAGGGCACAAATTATACTTTTCGAAAGACTTGTAATTTAATGGGTGGTGATACACGAGTTGTCATGACATGCATAACTTTTCGAAGTTACGGGTGAGACGTATAAAGAGCTCCCTGCAAACTCAGTGCTTTTGTGTATCACCACCCAATGATTGCAGTCAAAAAACTTCTGAGTGTAACCATCCCTCAGATCGCCTATAATAAATCGCTAATGTAGACCCCAAGTTAATAAAAAAAAAAAATATAAAATAAACACAACCAATTGGGAAAATTGGACACAGTGCTAGCAACATTAAGAAATTTTACTACAGCTTGTGTCAAAGGAATAAAGTTTATAAATATTTTAAAGTCTATGTATGTAAATTTATAAAGTTTATTTTTAAATGCGATAGCAAGTTAAATTAATCAACGAAATGTATTGTTTGCAATGTTTAATACCAATTTTGTTTATACCAAAACCTACAAACCCAGCCTTGATGCAGACACACGTCATGTTTATTGTATTATATTTAATTGGATTTTTCTTAGAACGAAAGCCATGTACGATTTGTAGTATTGTTTTTATAACTGCTGTATGCCTTACATGTTACAGCGGGGTTGGAAATTGTTTATTTTGGGGTAATTGTGAAGGACATCATTGCGATAATGGATAATTACTAAAATGATATTAGTTGTTTTTGTGAAAGATAACCAAAGTTTTATCATCGAAACAAAATATGATATGTATATTATTAGTTAAGTCATTTTATAACTTTATTTATATATAAAAATGTAAAAATTTTTTCCAACTATTTGGAAATATTCTCTTTCTTGTTATGCAAACAATTGTTTCTTTTTCAATCAGTTAATATAATATTACATTTACGTAAAAATGTTAAAATTTGTTGATATTTATCCTATAGTATTGTTTTTTATTTAAATCATTTAGTTTTTTTTTATTGCTTTTATGTCAATTGAAGTTTATTTTTACATAATTTTTCATTGTGTGGTTGTTTTTTTATTATTAAATATAGTCACGATCTGTTAATATCCCTTTTATATTTTAAAGTATAAAAAGCAATTCGTAGAAATAAGAAAAATTATTAATATAAGATGTAAGATACAAAAGTTTAAAAAATTTCTAAAATATGAAATTAAATAAATAAATAAACCAAATTAGAATATTAGCTACATAAAAAATTGCAAGACCTCTTTTTTAATTTCAAAACATCATAGAAAATAATGTGATTATTAAGTAAAATCGAAACTATAAAAAAATAAGTAGCATTTTCTCTAACGAAACCGTTAAATTAGCATAGCTTTTTGAAACTTTCGTAGATTAAACTTTTGAAAGAAGTTTATAGCAGCTCATTTATGAAGAAAAATAGAAGTATAAAAATTATTTTATATATAGATATCATCATTATAATTAATATTAATAAGAAAAATGATTTGGTTTGGAGATATTAAATGATTTCAAAAAAGAAATGCGAAACGAAACGGTTTTTATTATTTGCATGATTCTTTAATGTTTTACTTTATTATCTCATTCATATAAAAATATTACTAAATGAGGGCTTTCTAAATTACTCAGTTTTTGGTTGTAATGTTTTTTAAGAAAATTTTTTATTAAAACATTAATTTGAAGTGAAACAGTTGAAATTGTCACCAGGCATCTTTTGATTAGTTCTGTTAAAAGTTTAATAAAAGTATAGTAGTATACGATTTTCATCAGTCATAGTTAAGGCAACATTAAGGATATAAATATCAATCGGATGGAAAAGAATACTACAGGCATCGACCATATTAAACTATTAAAAAGCATCAGCAAGATCGCGATCCAAAACACAGCGCAAAAGTTTTGTAGAACTCACTCACATTCTAGAGTCCTAAACAGTTTCAGGTGTTAAAAACCCAGACTTGAGACCTATTGAAAATTTGTTTTTTTTCTGAAGAAATTTTGAGTAAGTACGAACGGTTCCCTTATCACGTTAAAGATCTTTCGCTACGAATTCAGACTGCATTGAATAATATAAAAAAGCCACAAATTGTAAAACTATTACAGAGCATACCGAAAAGCATTAGGGAAGTAATAAAAAATAAAGTCCTTTTGACCAAATATTGAACCTTTATTAATAATTTAGTTTTTAAGAAATGTGCAAAAGTGGACAGATACAGATATTCTTCGCCTTGTAGTTTATGTTACTTTACAAAAACTTAACATAGAATCAGGACAGCGAATTTCTTTGTATTTTATTATATATTAAAATTTTTATGTCGCATAAGCTGAAAAATGAAAAATCCTAATCTATTTATTTTGGCCAGTGCAAATAATGAAACTTAAATATTTAAAAAATTGGAAATATTAACTGTATATCAATGTTGATCTAACCAACTATTTATAATTGCTTTACTTTTTAAACATAGCTCCCTTGATGAAGCAAATCTCATTAGACTCAGAAATGTACATTTGACACGTGTCTAATCAAAGTTTCCACTTTTCTTAACAAAGTAAGTTTTCAATACTCTAGAAGAGTTCACTTAATTTCCATATAATTTTAAAATCTATATTTCCGGTGACTGAGGTACTGGATCCATCTTTGAATTATTTTCTATAATTCTAAATTTTTAAAAGGTTTAAAAGTTAGCAGCATCCTTTTCTTGGAAAAACCCAAAAATTTGATATTTCATGTACCATTCGGTAATAGTGCGTTTTCACTGACGTTAGTACTTACAATTAGTATTTAGTACTTTTTTAAAAGTATTTTTATTGGATATCTCTAGCTTAGTTTTTAAATATGTCAATAATAATTATTGAGTAGGTACTAGGCACTAGGTTCAGTGAACACGCATTATTATTTGAGAAATAAACTAGAGATTTTCCCTAAAAATACTTTTAAAAAAGTACTAAATACTAAGTACTAACGTCAGTGAAAACGCACTATAAGAAAGAGTTAACTATTTTCAGTGCCAAACCCAGCTTTTGGTGTACAGTTTTGTCGCGACCCCTGAGTTGACTTTGTTTTACTTGGTTCTGATATTCCTGTTGTGATTTTGGGTCACGATAACGATATAGGATAAATAAATAGATTAAAAACCAAATATCTCCAAATCCTAGCAATCAATATGACTTTCTTAGCTGCAGCGGTTGTTATTGTTACTTTTGTACAATTTTAGCTATACTCGTCGGATTTTAGGTACTAGTATAGAAAATCGCTTCCACAAAAATGGTTTATTTTTATAATCAATATTATTTCATTTCACTATTTTCCTGGTATTTGATACTTTCCCAAGAAAAGTTTTACTATTACTATTACTAAATAATTACTTTAAATAAAAGGCAGTTTTGTTTTTGGAAATCGAAGAATACATATATATATTTATTAGTAACTGTTTTGGGCCCAAATACAATGACAAAAACAAAAATTATATTTACTAATATTAAGAAATTAATTTAAAACTAAATTGATAAAATATTTAAAGAACCAATAAAAAGTAAAATTTAAATTTATATTTTGACAAAAACAAAACATCACATTTTTTTATTTGTTTTTTTTATAAAAATATTTTTATTCGATGATATAGAATATTACGGATTTTATTTAACAATTTTACAGAAGGTAACTGTATTATTTATTTAAAATTATTATTTTTAAATCTTTTAAATACCAAAATCATAAAACATGGCAAAAAATTTAATCAAAATTAATTATGAATCCTGTAATTATATTTACATAAAAGGTGTTTATTATCAAAAAAAAAAAAACACAAACATTTTTAAATAGATAAATTTTAAAATTTTTTTTTGATTTTGATACGTGTAATTGCTTTAACATTGGCAATTACAAGCAAAACGTTTTGCACGCTTTTCTCGATGAAGAAAAGCATCATCTACGCTGCGTATGGAACGAGGTTGAACATCTAAAATGAAAAAATTATTACTATATAATTAATAACTGTTTTTTATTAATTTTTATCTAGTTAATAAATTGCTTTTCACAATTTCCATTCTTATTCGGGTGAAATTAAGGTTTAATTTAAATTCTGAACAAATACGTAGGGAAATCAGCTGTTTTCAGTTATAGCGACTACTTTTTTCGGAAAAAAAATAACGAATATTGTTCTTAGACCATCAAAATCCCCTCCTAATTGCTATAATGGCCACTTTCTGCCAGTTCTGTTTATGAATTTTTCACTGATGCACATTTTTATTATTAATACGTATAAATTCAGTGGTATTCTAGGAATTTTTTGGACAGGAAGATGTTTTTGGGTGTTTCAAATAAATAAAAATCCCGGGTAGCTTTATATTTATAATTTAAAGATTTCGTTGAAAAAAAATCATGTTTTCAAATATTTTTTTTCGCAATTCAGGTAGTTTTAGTTTATTTAGTTAATTTTTATATGATAACACAACAATTGAAAAATATTTTTCCAAATTTTTATTTGATAATAATATAAAGTAAGCGAGGTGGCAGTGAATATCTGGAGACGTCTCGAAAAATAATTGATTTGCGGTATTCATCATAACTCGCAACAGAAAAGCTTAAGACCACAAGATCAAAGTTTATTTATTAAAAGAGATGTTTTACAAGGTAACAACAAGGGGTGTTTTTTGTTTCTTTCAATTTTTCAATTTTTTGTAGCCTTTGGAAATCAAAATATCGATTTTCGTTTAAAAAATTGACTTATTTGTTATTGTAAAATTAAAAATTATGAAAAAACCAAAAGCTCTAGTTGTTATCTGGTGAAATATGTGCAGAAGTAATGTGAAAACGATCGGTCAAGTAGATTTTGGGTTATCATCCGCACCGGCTTCACAGATAGCAAGCTTCAGGAAAACGCTTTAAAGTTTTGCTTACTTGCAAATTTTGACAGAATTTTTCAGGCAACCATGGCAACCAGGCATCTTTTGATTTCTGATATTTATCTTCTTTGGATATTTGGATTCAAATATTAAGTCAGTTATTTTCCTAAGCCAAAGATTAATTGTAACATTCTCTATAAATAAAAAAAAAAGAATACAGCTTCAATACTTACAGTGTGGTTTATCACCATCATGAGTCTCTTGAGACATTTCATGTGTTTGCATCATTGGTACTGGAATACGTACAGGTGTGGGTAGACTCCGTCCATAAGCACCACGACCAATTTGTAAAATTTGTTGTTCAGGCATAGGTGGATGAAGTGTCTGACGTGGTTCTGGTGGCTGTGATGACTGTTGTGATTGTGAACCATTTTCATCATTTGATTGGCTATCATTATCATTTTCTTCATCTGAAATATCTGCTGTTTCACTGATGGGTAATGATTCATCAGTTGCCATATTTCTTAATTCTTCTGTAAATCTTTCTTCGGCTAAACGTTGAATATTTTTAATATCTTCAGGTGTTATACCAGCTTCCTGTAAGGCTAAGCCAAATGGCATACTTCTTAATTGTAATTGTGGCATTTGTTGACGATTTTGTCCTGACATTGATACATCGGGTGTATTTTGTTGGAAACGGAATTCACGAATTGGTATCCTTTGGACTTGGATATGTAATTGTGGTTGAAGTCGTGGTGCTTGCATCATTTGTGCTGGTATTGGTTGACGAATTGGTAATTGTTGAAATGGTGGTGGTATTTGTTGCATCATTGTTTGTGGTGGTTGCATATTTTGTGGCATATGAGTTAATGGTATTTGTTGTGGTTGTGCTCCAAATGGTATTGGTAATCTTTGGATTGGAATAAAAACAGGACGTATTGGTTCTGCATCATCATTTTCTCTGTTTGAATAATAAAAAAATTTAAATATGTTAAGTTATTTACAAAAAAAAAATGTATTATTACTGTTTGCTATTTTCTGAACCACTTTCACAAAATATTGCAATACGTTCACCCGTTATTTTTTGTTTTTTAGGTTCTGTTGTTAGATTCAATCCGAAAGGAAGTTGCATTGTTTTAGAAGGAGAATCAACAAATTCTTCAGCATGCTTCCGTTCAACAACACAATTCATACGAGATCTATAAAGTTCATTTAATATAAATTTGATAATTAATAATAATTTATTACTTATGATTATTTTCTAAAAGTGCTGTAGCTAATTCACTTAAATCTAATTCAAGTGGAATTTTAACTTGTGCCTTTTGTAGATCATCTGATTCGTCACTGTCTGAGAATGATGAATCCGAATCTAAATCATTGCTACTAGATTGTTGAGAACTGAAATCTTTTTTAGATGATTCGAGTGATTTTGGATTTTCATCACCTTTTTTATTATCAAGTGATTGCAAGTCTGAATCTTCACTTTCGTTCCCAATTAAAGCATCGGCACGTGGTGTCTCTTGCTGTAAAATCAAAAAAAAAAAAATAAAATTTTCTGTGAAAAAGATTTTCATGAAATTATACACAGTGTGTATATTACAGCATCAAAAAGATAAATTCATCTTCTTTCTTCTTTCTTTACATTCATGTAAATCGGAGGACAGATGTGTGAAAGTTACAGCCGTTCAAAAACAGAAAAACAAGTGCTAGTGTTACAAAACAAAAATGGAACAAAGAGCAAATATAAAATTTTGTGAAAAAAAATTTGCTGAGACATAAAAATTGACGAAAAAAGTTTATAATGATGATTGTATGAGTCTTACTCAAGTTTATACGTCGTTTACACGATTTAAAAATAGTCGTGAGGATTTAAATGATGACCTAAAGACAGGTCGTCCAGAAGCTAGTAATCATGCTGAATTGGTGGAAAAAGTCCGTGAAATCATTGGTATCGATGCTAATTTTACTACGAGAAGTTGTCTAAGAAATTAAATACGAGTAAGAACACCATTTGGCGAATTTTAGCTGAAGATTTGGGTAAAAGAAAGGTCTGTTCGCATTTTGTTCCACATTAATTAAATGAAGATCAAAAAAGTGAACGAATTTTTTATGAAAAAACGGATTTCTCTCATCAACCATCTGCCATACTCGCCTGATCTATCACCATGGTCTATTTTCTATTTCCAAAAATGAAAATCAAGATGAAAGAAGCATTATATGATGATATCCCACCCATTCAAGCAGCCGTAACCGAGGTGCTGAAGAACACTTCTATAAATGACATAAAAAAATCTATGCATGCGCTGGTTGATCGTGCCAAACATTGTATTGAGTCTAATGGAACCTATTTTGAATAAATAATAACTTTCAAAGATAATATAATGTGTGTTTTATTCTATATCCAAAAAGTTCGGTTATTTTTGGGACATACTGTGTATTCCATATTTGTAATAGTTTTTTTTTTCGGTTCCTTATTTTTACTTAAAAACCAAAAATTAATTTCATGTAGTATGCATTTACAATGTCAGAAGTTGACCTCGGTTTGAGATTTATATAAAAAGAAGACAATTTTTTATGTTATACTTCAGAAAAACATCAAGTTTAGTTTTTTTTTAACTTTTAGTAGTGAGGTCAGGTAATATTACATTTTCCAATAAACCTTTTAAGCTTCTGATTGGATAATTTTGGATGGCTATGCAAGTATATAACCACCGGGCGACTACGTATGTTTTGGTTTGATTGACATGTATCAAAAGAGAATTATCTTTCAAAACAAATCTCTATTAGATGATAGAAGTAAACTTAGGTAAGAATTACTTTCAACGTGTAAATTAATGCGTACAGATATCATAGAACTAACAAATAAGGCAAGGGGTGACTAGAGATACAAATATAATAACGAATTAAAAGTCAATATTAAGTCTAGCTATTTTCAAAGTATCTATGAACTATCGATAAAGAACAAACACTCTTTTAGCAAATTCACATAAACTAAATGTGAAATAGGAGCAAAAACATTTGTAAGCTTGTTGGATCTGGCATAAATGAAAATTTTTAAAGAAAAATGACCTGCTCGTAATTTTGTTAACACATGAGGCTAGACTTTTACATAATGGTTGCAACAAAACTACAGAATTTAAAGTTGCAACTTTGATAGCATCCTCTACACACGTATCAGTCCTAGGCTATGATAAAGAATACTTCTTGGTTAAGTTTTTAATAGGCAAAAAAATAAATTACGGCAATGCTATAAAACTGACCCCCCCTCTACCCAGGAAAGTATATAAACTAAAACAATTTTTCGCTTATTCTTAGAAACTAATAAATTAAAGCTGAGTAGAGTTAAATTTTGCATAATTATAAATAATAAATAAATATTAAAAGAATTTTTTCATTAAATACTTAAGTTTTTCTTATGAAATATTTAATAAACAAAATATTATTGGTAATCAATTACATAATTTTAAATGACATAGCTGCCATTCTTCAAAATTAAAATGATGAAATTTTACAATTGCCATAAAGTTATTCGCTTTCACTTCACATAATTTTATTTCAAATGGCAGTTAGTTAACTGTTTGTTAATTTTTATGCACTTCGACATTTTAAATTATTTTGTACATATAACTATATGGACGTTAAATAAATTCATAAACTATACCCCCTACCTAAAGGTATAAGTCAAATTTTAAATAACAAAAACAAAACAAAAAAAGGAGAAAGAAATAAATTATTGACGCAGTAATGAGGAAATCGGGTCTTAAAGAGAAAATAGGAAGTATATAATTTAAAAAGTACATGTACTTGCTACCAAAATATGTACTGTAATTAATAATAATAATAAAACAAAAAAATAATAAATTAGTCAAATTTTTAAGTTTGAAATATAAAATTCATTTCGAATATTGTGTTGCTTGCATATGAAACAAAACCTGAATTGTCAATCCGATTGGAGCGGAAACAGAAAAATTTACAGTAGATAATGATAAAAGAGTTGTTGTAATTTCTAGCAACATTTTGTTATATGAATATTGTGGCTACTTGTTTCTTTGTGTACTTCAAATGTAACTTTTTTATTTAGCTATATTGATATGAGAGAGAGAACAAGAGATAAAGCAACTTTTTATTTTAGCGTAACGAACTGTTCCGATTGATTGATAACAGAATATTGTAATGCAGCTGCCTAGAGAGGTAGTTTTTGTTTTTTTTTTGACAAAAAAAAATTTTCAACAGTGGTTAGTTCCATATTTAAAATGCAATTTTTTTTTTTGTTTTTAATTTACACTAACAAAGCTATTGTTTTTAATGTATTTCATTGTTCCACCGGATGAATTACAGTTATTTTACTTAATTGTTGTTTTTTATTTTTTTCCCCCCTTTCTTAGCTGTCTTTTTAATGAGAGAATATATATTATTTAATATAAATTTTGTTTTAAATGATTTTTGTAGATTATCCAAAAAAATAAAAAAGCTGTAAAAAAAGTATTACAAAAAAAGTTTTGAATAAGTATTGTACATAAATATATACTAGGAGAAAGGTTTTTGTTTTGTTTATTGTCTGATGTAACATTATTTTATTTAGATAATTAAATTTTTAGTATAATATTAATGAGCATATTAATATGTAACTTTTGTATAAAAGGTTAAATATTTCAAGATTTGAAGTCGATCAGAGCAAAACTCTCAAAGTTAGTCAATAGACTAGTTAATCTCCTCTATCCTTTATTCATTCATTATTCATTCCTTTTTAGCTTTCAACATTTTAAATCACGTTTTTCTCAAAATTACTTTTTCAAAGCTGGTCTTTATTGCCATTTAAAAATCACATTACCGATTTACATCGAACTTAGTACACAATTTCTACATATAAAATACTTCTCCACAGCGTTTAGTTTTAGAATTTTGAATAGATTTCATGGGTTTTCGATCTCAGGTAATTTTCAACTGAGATACAGTGAACACGTAAAAATAATCCGTTTCCAAGGACCTTATTGGAAAATTTGTGTCACTGGCTTGTTTATAAAGATTTTCTAATAAAAAAATTATAGAATGTTGTTAATGTCATGCTTAATAATGTAGAAAAGGTTTCAATAAATTTTTTATAAACCATATTTATAAAAAAAATTCACGAAATCCTTACCCCTCCCTTAAAGGGGTATACTAAGAATAACTGACTGAGTGCTATAAATCGTTGAAATTTATTTTACACGTTTTAATAATGAAAACTTCTTTAAGTGCAATTTGCATTTTTTTATGGGAATTAAAAGAAGCTAAGCCGTCACGATCCGGTACGTTATGCTAAATCGGATATTTTTTGGCAAGAATCGACTATCAGCTTAAAATAAATTCTTGTGTAACTTTAAAGCCAAGATCTCTACTATCTACTCTTGCTCAATCTTAATAGAAAATTAAAATTTGGTTGCGACGATTCAACCTAAATTAAGCCATCACGATCGGATACGTTAAATATATATGTATAAACATATATCTGTAATTTCTAATTTAATAACCATCCGAAATTTGTATAAATAGCTAAAATAATTCCAATTTCATATTTTTGTTGCAGTTTAATTTATTTAACAATATTGCTTTGAAAAATAATAACCTTTAATAAAAGAAAAATATCCTATTGGAACCATTAAGTTTGCAATTTCTGCCGCGTAGCTTTGTCTGGTATTAAGTTTTTACTACCAATGCATCAACCCTACCACTAATAATAATTAATAAATTTTTGTTAATCAAAACAAAATCCCATCAACACCACTTGAAGTCCAGTTAAAGTACTTATAGGCAAGAAAATATAAAATACCAAAAGCATAGAATTAGAATATTGAATCGAAAACGCTCCGTTATCGATCGTTGCAAAGAAAAAAATAAAGTCATAAGAGAAAGCTGTATTCCTTTGCAATTCTGGTATTTAAAACTCTTGAACCACTAAGGCTTGGTTGACTATTTGAGTGTAGGCATCGTGTACACCTTGAACATGCAATGGAAGTGTTTTGTGTAGGTAGCCGCTAGATGGTGTTATGAATAAGTTCTAATAATAGATATTTTTTACCAGAGTTCAATTTGATTTGGTGTCTGTTTAAGATTTCAATTTAGAAATTTTTACGGGTTTTCTGAGTAGTTATCTATTTAAAAAAGTAAATAAGCTCATTTTTCCATGTAAGGAAATATATTATCTTACCCGAACTCGTAATCTTTTTCTCGACCTTTATAATAACGACCGTTCTGCCCTTTAGTTCAGTTTTTAACAAAATCAACTAAAGAAAATCAATAAAAGACTCTATTGAAAGACTTGCTTTAATACCAAGTCTGAAACAAAGTTCTCTTAGGTTGCTTTAAAAACTCACTTTTGATTATAATTTAATTTCTTGAACAAAAAAGTGAATTCATTTTTTTGGGTTCTAATTTACGATTACTAATTTTAAAGTAATAAAAAGTGCGAAATCCTGCTTTTGTTATACTATTTACTATCTACCACCAATTGGGTCAATGAATCTTTAGAATCCCAAGAGAATAAAAAAAAATCTTTTTGAACCACTAAGGCTTGGTTGACTATTTGAGTGTAGGCATCGTGTACACCTTGAACATGCAATGGAAGTGTTTTGTGTAGGTAGCCGCTAGATGGTGTTATGAATAAGTTCTAATAATAGATATTTTTTACCAGAATTCAATTTGATTTGGTGTCTGTTTAAGATTTCAATTTAGAAATTTTTACGGGTTTTCTGAGTAGTTATCTATTTAAAAAAGTAAATAAGCTCATTTTTCCATGTAAGGAAATATATTATCTTACCCGAACTCGTAATCTTTTTCTCGACCTTTATAATAACGACCGTTCTGCCCTTTAGTTCAGTTTTTAACAAAATCAACTAAAGAAAATCAATAAAAGACTCTATTGAAAGACTTGCTTTAATACCAAGTCTGAAACAAAGTTCTCTTAGGTTGCTTCAAAAACTCACTTTTGATTATAATTTAATTTCTTGAACAAAAAAGTGAATTCATTTTTTTGGGTTCTAATTTACGATTACTAATTTTAAAGTAATAAAAAGTGCGAAATCCTGCTTTTGTTATACTATTTACTATCTACCACCAATTGGGTCAATGAATCTTTAGAATCCCAAGAGAATAAAAAAAAATCTTTTTTATGATTTCCCAGATATAATTACTATCATAACTGTGCATAACAAACAAAATAAATAAAACAAAACAAAAATATCACGAGAGCTTTAAATGTCGTTATAGAAAGTTCATGGTACCAGGTCGTACTAGTTCCCAAATGGCCAAGCAAACAGAAATCAGGTGTGGTTTTTTTTTTTAATTTTCTTCTAAAGATTTAAGTTTATTTTTTTTATTTATATTTATATAAATCTATGATATAATTATGATATTCGTATTTGTATCACTTTCTTTCAATAACAGATAACTAATAAAAATCAAAACTTGCTGAACATTAACTATTCCCTACTTAATATTTTTGTGTTTTATTTTTATTGTTTTTTTTTTAATATGAAATATTAATACGTTAACAATTAGTATATGAAGTGTACTTATGCCACAAATGGTCCTTCAATGGAAAGTTGCAAACTTCGTTTTCTCCACTAACTTTCAGTTAAAATGTTGATATAAGAAAGAAAAAACCACGAACTGTTAACAATAAACAATGTATTTCTTTGGATCTACTATTATAAGTTGGCTAGTCTGAGAAGTTTCGATTATAAAAATAACAACAATAATAAAAACAACAAAACAAAAGAAGAGTTTTGTTCCTCTAAATGGGCTCTAGAGGTAGTGAAAGTCAGCCGTGTATGTTAAGAGTAATTTCACTAGTTTATAGTTATTCAAGACCGTGTAATTAATTAATTTTACTTAATGCCTTATTTTTTTTATTATTAACATTACAAACCAAAACTTTAATTTGTAAAATAAATAATTTTTATCAGCTGTATATGTATTTATTTTATTTGATTAAATGTTTTTAAGGTAGATATGTTTTTTAATTATCGTAAAATTGTTTTATTTGTATTTGTTTCTAGTTAAGTTAGTATTTTTAAAATTAATAATTTTTTTAGCTTAAAAACTAGTATCGTATCATTTGTCTTGTAGCATCATTCCTTGTTGGAAAATCAATTTCCTTTTCCATAGTTCCCTGACGGTTTAAATTATTATTTGAGTAAGGAGATTAAATGCTAAATTTATATATTCCATGTTGGGGGAAATGTTATTTGTAATTGTGATGTAAATCGCATGCCACTGATTCACAATCCTTGCCATATAAGCCTTAAAGATGCTGAATGCTTCTATCACTTAAATGGAAGGCTTTAAAAAATCCACAAAATAATTATTGCCAAACATAAAGAAAGCTTGCGACC
The DNA here is from genome assembly GCA_947359355.1 of Acrocera orbiculus. Lineage (NCBI taxonomy): Eukaryota > Metazoa > Arthropoda > Insecta > Diptera > Acroceridae > Acrocera > Acrocera orbiculus. The sequence goes on from OX375757.1 coordinate 62,449,843, forward strand.
AATAACTGAATCATTGCAATAAATTCAACATTTTCTAGAAATGTGTTGCCGTATTTGCTTACAGCTGTTCAAAAACAGAAATGCATTGATCTTTCGAAATCTTGAAGCAGAAAAAAAATTTTTTTGCATTAGTATGCGACACATATGAAATATAGATTCACCACTACAATTTGAGATAAAACTAGCAAACAGATGAAAGGAGAGCAGCTGGAAAAAGTTGTCTGATAAGATTAAAATCGAAAATGCGAACTGGGAATATATATATCCTTTGTATTTTGGGATATTTATGGTATATTGTTTTATTGACTACTTTTAAAAAAAATGATATCATCAATAGCGATTATTACTTAGGATCACCAAGAACCATATTGTATATATTTCATATCATCATCAATTGTTCGAGCTTGTTCCGTATAAAATGAATTTGTCATATCGAACGTCCAGTGACTAATGTTTGTTTTTCAAAATATAATTCAAGGATCTGGTTCGAATAAAAATGTCATCATCAAAACCAAGGGCTATTTTAAAACAAAAAATTAATTTTTCTGAAGGGCTTGTATAAAAAAGTTGGTTTTCAAGTTTCAAGTGCATTTACTTGATTTTCGATGTACTTGAATCAAGAAAATAACTCTTAAGTAAAATTCTCAATTGTAGTAAATTCAAGAAAGTTATAAACTCAACAATCAAAAATATGATATTTATATACTTGCCACCATTTTGAGAACATATTTATTTGTTACCCGCATTTTCCTTATTCAATGTATAAAAGATTTGGAAAAAATTAAGTAACCCACAAAGGAGGTTGTGGTATACTGAAGAATAAAGCTATGGGACTTAATGACCAAACACACAATTTTAAAAAAGAATATAATTAAATAATTTTCAAGGCTTTTTTTAGAACGTCACAATATTTAATTTATCAAAAAATTAAAGCTGTCAGATATATTTCCGACGAAATAATCAAATAAATTTTTCTTGCTAAAATTATATAAAGAAAATTGTTGTTTTTGCTTATATTAAATAAATTTGCATTTATTTTCAAAAGAGAATTTTAAGAAATCCATCTGGCATATAGTAAAATTTTGCCGCTATTCATTTTACTGCAGCTTTTAATTTATATACAATGCAATACAGTTATTCTTTTGTATAGAATCACGCTTTTTAACAAAGATTATTTTCATTGTTGCTATAGTTAATGCCACCAGCCCAAAAAGATAATTTTCAAAGCAGTTTTTCAACTGGCAGAAAGTAAGACCTCTTTAAGTCATCATTTTATTTCATGTTGTACATTTTTGAAAGTAAAACCGAAAGTTGTAACTATCGCTACGTCTAAATATATATTTATATATTAATATATGTATGTGTGTTAGTAAAAAAACAGCAGATATTGCATGCTATATTGCTTGGTTATCATATGTTATTGTTGTTTTTCGTCATAATTTCTTTATATCTGCCCATTGTAATAAATAAGATTAAATAAAATTTTCAAATTAGGAGGATTTTATTATCATATGTTAATTATATTAGATAGATATTTATTAGAGACATCGGATAATATAATTATTAGGAAAGCGTCTACAAATTAAAGTCTATTTTCGTGGATAATTTACTATAATAGCTAAACAATAAAATAAAAAAAATTAACTTTTAATCAAAATTTTAAGCTGTTGAAGATGATTAATAGTTTTTTCAACAAACTAATAACACAAAAAAAGCAGTTACCAAAAAAAAATTTGACTAATAAGTTAAATGTCGACAAATTTTACATCAAAATTTTAATATAGAGAAACACACTGTCTGGCTTTTTTACAGTTTTCTTTTGAAATAATGAAATCTACTATTCAGTAGACTCGGATCTTTATAGAGGCAATATTTTATTAAATTAAAGGACTTTTACATTAAAATTTATGAAGCCAAAAAGACTCACAATTGGGCTTGTAGACATATTTTGCAGACTTATTGATACTCATCTCAATGTTGAATTCCATTGCAGTCTCTTTGGAATTATAGCTTTATATTCTGTTCAATTACGGGATTTCTGTTTGATTGTATTTAGTTTAATGAGTTGGTGTTGTTTTAAATTTAGTTGAAAGGCCTACATGGTCGTGTTTCAGGAATCAAATGACATTTATACAATCTTAGCTTAGAGAATTTTTATTCTCAAGTCAGAGATAGGTAAGCCTGCAGTGTTAAGGAAGCTTATTGTTAGAGCCCAAGTTAAAGTCCAAATAAGATCCAAAATCAAAACAATAAAACCATAGTTGCAGTGAAAATGAATGATGGCAGATTTAGTAGATTATACTCATTTGCCACTGATGCTAATACACTGTATTAGAATGCACAGAACGAAATTTTGTATGAAGAGTCATGCATACAAAGTACAGCCTTCAAAAGCTTGTTTATAGGAAAATTAAGAACTTTATTGTGGATTTACGGCTGTACAGCAAAATAAAATTTATGTGTTCCATTTTTTTTACTTTAAACATGTTATTTATTTAATTATCTAAATTATTATTTGTTTTTACTTTGTCTTTTCGTTATTAATTAGATGGTTCAATGTTTATTTTAATGACATTTATTTTGTTATATTCTAATAATGTTTAGAAGTTGTTTTTTGTACCAGAGTCTAATACAGTGTATCAGATGTCTGTGGAGAAAGGGTATAAGAAGTTAAAGTATGAACTAATATCTGATCTAGATTATTCATTTGAATTGAAAAGTTTAAGGTTTTTGGCTTCAAAATTCAAAACAAAAAGAGAATCAAAATGGAGGTCTAGGTGAAAGTATATTTTTATCTGAGCAAGAGTCAAAATTATGGTTAATGATATATTTAAAAATAACATTGGGGATAAAAACAAATCAGGGACAAGTCAGGTCTCTAGCACGAGTATTATTACAGGTTTCGAACCCCGATGGCTTCTTAGAGTAGTGAAACAGATTTTTCTTTTTTTTAGAGCTAGCTAAAGCTATTTACCATGTTTTAATTTATTTTTAAAAAAATTTATGATAAATATTCATTATAAAAGTCGCTCACAAGGATGCACTGATGCAAATCTAACTTAAACCTTGGATGGGATGACTTTTTTTAAAAAATATAAAAACCATATTGAACTAACTGACACCCAAACAGTTGACGTTTTTAGCTGAAATTTGTAGCTAAATGTCAAGTTATCATTTTAAAAAAATGTGAGGTGTAGGTGAAAACAGGTGTAGGTATTTAAACCAGTACAAAATCGAGTTTTTCAATTGAATGGAGACTTAGCGTGTACAGATACAATTTCAAAATAATTTATAGATTTTACCAAAGAGTTAAATATCTGTAATAATTAGTTTATTATTCCAAAAATTTAATACAATGCTTCATCAGTGTTTCTGAGACTCTATAGAAAAAAAAGAGAAACATAAAAATAACCTATAAAAATGTTATAAGCAGTTCTTTTTTTTTTTTAGCTACTTTTTCTTATTTGACCTATTTTAAGTTTGTAAAGAAAAACAATAAAAAATAATGGTCGTCAGTAGTTCTAAGAGAACCAAGAAAAATATGATAAACAAAGCCTAGAAACTAAATAAAAGCCTGAGTTTATGGAATTTACAAGCTTCACATAAGTCAAAATGGTGCAGGATGATACATATATTTAAGGATAAATGGGAGATTTTAAAAAACAATCCCAAACAATTTGAAAAGCATCAGCTATTAAGGTCAAGTTTTTAGTGTTATTTGCGTCCGTTATTAGCCAATTGTGTTCAATTTTATCTTGAATAAATTATGAATAGTTATCGTTTATTTGTTTATTTTTGTATCTATCATTAAAAAACCCTGAAGAATACATTCATTAGTATTCACAGTGAATGAATTCACTAATTGTATTGTCGTGTCTGATGATGGCTAATTATTTACCGATATCATCTAAAAGCTATCAACAATACCAACAAAAAATTGCAGATAAATAATTTCCCAGGTCATTAAAAAAAAGTATTTTTTGTTGCTGATTTTATCATTTACAAATGTTCATTTATGCAATTTATGAAGTTTTTTTTTGTTAATTCATGAATTTTTCTTTACATAATTATAATTTGAATGTATGTATATGGGACAAGCCGAGCTTACGCTTGTCTGTTTTGCTAGTTATAATAATTTCAAGAACTTTTTCTAATCAGAAATTAAATTCCTTATTAAATTTACTTACTTTGCTGACTTGTTGTAATGTCTCTAGCATCAATTCTTTTTCAAGAACTGAATCCAAGGCTTGCATTTGATCACATGATGCCTTAGCTTGTAAATATGCTGATGCTAATATAAATGAACCAATAACAAATGATGAAACAATAACAGTAAAAGCAACAATTTTAGCGATTTGTACAGATGAAGATCGTCGTTTGTATGCCTAGAATAAAGTTTAAAAAATTTTATTACAATTTTGTTTAATTAAAATAGTATAAATAATTATTTCAGTAAAAAGTAATTTATTTCCAATAATCAGGCAGTTTAAGTTTACCAGTCTACCCAGCTTTATAAAGCCAATAGGATATTTTTTATAAAAGTCGTTTTAGACACAAAGACTTTGAGAAAATAAGAAAAACAGCAGCAAACAAAGACTTGCTAAGTATGCTAAATCAAAGGATGATATTAAGTAACGCAATTATTCTAACATCGTTTAAAACTCCAGTCTTTAGCAATATTTTTCAACATCGAATGTGCTGATTTGCACATTGCTGATTTTTCGCTAAAGACAACCTCTCAATCACGAAAACTTAAAGTATATAAGGAGTAAAAAAATTAAATGTGCCCCTTAAAAAGATACTACTGTTGCTAATCCCAAACGTTTAAAAAGATTTTTCATAAAATAATTCGATAAACCTCTCTCAGCACATTAGTTCTATTGAATTCAAGGCATTCCCCTACAAAGTTAACTAAACTCAATATTTATCCTTTGGAATATGTGAAAGGAATGTGAATGTTGCAGTATAATTCGTACTACACGGAAGTGTAAGCAAATGGAATTCTCGTTTCTATTGGTACGTTTACAGTGGCCAAGAGTACTATGTAGACAATTTACAATCATTTTAAAATTTTATAGAAATCTCTAGTATATTTTTCAAATAAACTAATCTAAATCTACCCATACAGGAATCCCCAGAGTTAAACAACGGGGCCAAGCGTGGCACAGTATTGGAAAGCCAAACTAGGCACACCACGATTGGCCCAAAGCTGATTAATTGAATATTGGCCATGCCTATGCTCATCCTTTCTTGGGCCAAGATTGGGTAAACAAGCTTTGGCCAATTCTATGATCACCCAGTTATTTTAATTTATATATTAAAAGTTTTGCATATATAAAAATATTTACACGATAGATACAATACAATTTACATTCGTAAGGAGCGATTTTTAGTGACATTCGAATTTATATTTAGATCATATGTAAAAATTTTGATTCTACTTAAAAACATTATTTCAATTTCAATTTATAATAATTGTTTGACATTTTTATTTTCTAAAATTTATTTTATTTTGAATATATTTAATTAATTTAAAAAACAATATTCTATTTATTCTTCTAACTTGCAATAAAGAAACAATACATATAAGAAGCATAAAATTTATACAGAGACAATAAAATATATATATATATATATATGTATATATATATATGTATATAAAACAATACATCTCAATCGTGCATTCTTAGTAAAACAAAGTCCTTACTTGCTAATTTCTTTGTTGTGTTGGTTACAGTTCGTTAGTCAATTCTAGGTTTATGTGAATGCAGTGTTGATAATTACGTCTTTCGGTTTACTTTGTGAAGTGTGTACGAATTTGACTTTATATTTTTTAAAATGCCGAATGAATATAAATGTACAATTGCAGTACAGTGAATGCGGGAAAAAAGTGAAAGGTGTTGGAAAAAAAAGTTTTAAAGATACAGAGACTTACAAAGTTATGGAAGGTACATTACTCTATTTAATTTGATCATTGACTGTGATTTACTAATTATGATTTTTTTCAGAATTTCTGACAGCGAAATACCAGGATTCCAAAGATAAATTAAGAATAGTGACAGCTGTAAACAAGTTTTTATCCGGCGCGAATGACAGGGACGGCAAGTTTAGCCTTCGGATAATTTAGAATCATAATCATAGCATAATAATATTTAAGTACTTTTTTGTATATACATCAAATAAAATATACCTAATATAATAAATAAATGATTGTATTTAATTGTCCACCTATTTTTTTTGCATTATACTATCTATTTATTTAATTATTTTCTTGATTCATTTGTTGTAAACTATTGCTAAAATTTGAACATTCACTCTGTAAAATGCGAACATAAGGCAGCATTTTTTTAACTGGAACACTATTGATAATCAAGCATGGCCCAACATTGGCAACCAAGCATGGCCCATCGTTGACAACCAAGCCTGGCACGATGTTATCATTCCAGAATTTTTACCAAGTCAGGGCCAAGACTGGTTTGCTAGCTTGGCCCAGAGTTTTACAATATAGAACCAAGCTTGGGCCAGATCTGGCCCCGTTGTTTGATCCTGTATGGGTAGTTGCTTTTCTAGTTCAGTGCCAAATGTACTAGATAACTCATGATAGTACCGAGGAGAAATTTTGAGTGATTTTTCGAATTCTCTCTTTCAAGAATTATTTGGTAATTCTGGAAAGTTTTACTGTGAATATGAAATATCTACTAATCAAAATGTACAAGGGCCTAGTATGAACACTTATTTTTATATATGCAGGAAATGGTAATACATTTGTCTAGTAACTGCCACTGCCACTGTAAGCGCACTATATGGTATCTGCAAGTTTGGCAGGATTTCAGGCATGAAGCAACCGTTGATAATTCCTTTTTTGAAACCAATTATTCATGAAAGTGGTATGGACACTACAAAATTTTAACACGCGTTCATTTGTTACCAAAAATACATAAAAGCCTTCTTAAATATTAAAATTTAATGGCTAATTAAAATTTTAATGTAAAATATTCGACTAATACATAAAATTTTCAAAAATATTATCTAATATCATTTTTAAAGCAATTTCTTAAGCTCCCTTATACAATTTTTTTAAGCGCTTCTTTAGCATTATAAAAAAAAAATTTTAATAGAGCAAGAAAAATATTATTACATTGACTCTTCGAACTTTTATACAGACATACATAAGTGTGAATTTGGTATTGTTCATTAAATTTGTTTTTCTTCTTACAAATAAAACGCTTCCTTATTATCTTTGATCAAAGCTACTCTTGGATTTAATTAACATTGCATGCGTCCATGATCTAAATTTCAACCAGTAAAAAATATTACCTTAATTTTTTCAATACATTTAAAATCCACATACTATTAAAACACATTTTAATCCATAAAACTGAAATTAACAGTGACTTTTATTATTCATTTAACGGGAAAAACTTAGCTTAACAAAAATTATCATAAATTTTATATAATCAGATTTAATAAAAGAGTGACAAAAATATTTATTTTTGGTAACTAAAATAAGAGTTTTAAATCTATTAAAAACACTTGTCATGCTGAGGTATATAGTAAAATTTGACCCTGAACCTAACAAGCATGTACTAATAAGATTTATTTTAAATAAAATCTTAATAGGCTTAAAAAAATTCAGTGGCGTAGTTCTTAAAAGATAAAATTTTAATAGAAACTTCTTTTCTTCAAAATTTACAATTATAACGTTGACAATTGAAGAAGAGTAACTTCTCCTCCCACTCAATCTAAAGTTTTGCTTTAATTATAACTTCAATACAATGCAGAAATGCAAAAGGCAGCTTTATGTGTATGTATAAAGTATGTATATCGCTACAAGGCTTCTTAATACGAGATTACACAATTAAATTTGATTTCACGACTTTATGGAATAAAAAAGGTTAATGTATAGCCTTGCTTGCATCTTTAAAGATGTTAAACTTAATTTTTGTATTTTATTTTTAACATTTGGGGAAATGATGCAACACTAACAGCTAAAATAGCTCATCAATTATTGCTTCTTATTTTTTGTTATTTATGTGTAGGTATTTAATACATAGAAATACAAATGATTATAGCTGTGTACACCAATTATTTTATGCAAAAACTAAAACAAAGTAAACAAATTTTAGCCAAAATAATTTTTCTTCATAGAAATTTTGTGTTATGAAAACCAACTCCATTGGGTACACTCGAATAAGAAAGCAATTTATTTCTAGAAAACTTGTAAAAATTTATGTTTTTTTATTTCACTCTTTTCTAAACTGAATTTAAAAAGTCACCTCGATTATTGGTTGAGTCAACATCTTAACCGGTTTTCTTATGCTATTTTTGTTTTGATTATTCAAAACGCAAAAGCCAACGGCAAAAAAAATATATTTTCTTAATAGACAAAAAATAAATAAATAAATAAAAACCTAAGCTAAAATTTTTCGTAATACAAAAATATTTCTTTTGCTAGCTCTTCAAATAAAGATGTTTTTTTTTTGGGGTTTAAAATTTTAAAAGTTCTATTTTAATGATATTTAAGAAAAACATAAAAAGCTGGGATAATATAAAAAATTTAAATGTTAATTAGGGTTTTTCGGAAACTTTAAGCCACTGATACTTTGTGGAACTGATATTTCAGTCAGAGAAGAATAAAAAATAAGAAAAATTTGTTGGTGTTTTAGAATAAAAGTGATGTAAAAAACTTAACAGTCTGTTCAAATTGATTGCAATCTATTTTTATTAGTTTAGAACAGGGCTGCACAACTTCGAAGGTGTTGAGGGCCATATAAGCTTCAAGCGAAATGCTTCAGGGCCGCAGGGATGCTAAATATTTTGTACACATTTTAATTAACAAACAAAAAAAGTTCCTAAGTTTGCTGATATGTAATTAACCATTATTATGTTAAATAAAGTTCATATTTATTAATAAATAAATTTGACACATTCTAGAGCGGAGCTTTTCCATTTTTGTTGCTTAGAAGAGGGAATAATGTCTTGGAAGTATTTGCTAAATAAAATTTTTTAAAAAAATTTCCTAGTAAAGATACATGTGTTTTTTATTTTTATTAAAATTTATGATGGAAAATATTAATGAGAAATATTACATTTTTTATCGTCAACAAGTTTTTCATATTCAGGTGTCATATTTGAGCTTGCTGTACTTCCAAATATGCAAAACGTTTTCATAGCAAGTTCTATGAGACTTTTGTACTTTTTGCAATCTAAGCTTTTGTAGAAATCGTGGAAAGTGTTTTCTCTATGATAAATTCGCTACACTACAGAACATTGAAGTTCAATTAATTCCATCTGCAAATGAAGCGGTACTTGCTCTGGATCTACAGCAAAAGGGTCTTTTAATTTTAATTTGATATTTTCTTCGTTGGACAAAGTTAATCTCCTGCTAAATTCTTCAATTAATAAATCAATATGTTTTACACATTTTTGCCCAAAATTGCCGACCCTATGCTGAGGAATATGCAATGCACAATTGGGGAAGTGACTTATTTCGCGTTTCAGCAGCTGAGTTTTGAAAAGGTTCAATTTCATTTTGAAACCCTTCACTGCTGCAAACATTTCAAATATAAGCTGGTTTTTCCCTTAAAGCTGAATATTCAAATCATTTAGATGTTTTGAAATGTCGCAAAAGAAAAACAGATCATTATTCCATGCTTCTTCTTGAAGCTCTAGAAATTGTTTTGGTTCATTTTCGAGGAAGTTAAATGTTTCCTTTTTCAATGAAACAAAACGCTGGATAGCACGTTCACGGCTCAACCATCTCACTGCGGTATGGTAAAGTACGTCAGTGTACTCAGCATCTACTTCTTCGAGAAAGGCTTTAAAAGTCCTATGCTTGAGTCCTCTAGATCGGATGTAGCTTACAATGGAAACTACTACGTTCATTACATTTTCAAAACCCAATTTTTCAGTTATGAATTTTTTTACTACACTAAAGATCTCCTTTCCTGTTGTGGGGCTTGGTAAGGAGCACAAACCAGCAAGCTCTTCTGTAATTTCAAAATTTTTATCAACTCCTCTAATAAAAATGAGAAGCTGTGCTGTATCCTGTAAATCTGTGCTTTCATCCATACATAAACTATAAAACAGAAAATTTCGAGATTTTTGCTTCAGCTGATTACTAAGGTTTGTTGAAATTTCAGCTATTCTTCGCTTTATAGTCATTCTTGACAAACTGATATTCTCAAACAGCCGAATTTTTTGCGGACATAATTCAGCAACAGACATCAACATACAGTTCTTCATAAATTCGCCTTCAGTAAAAGATTTCCCAGCAGCAGCAATTTCTCTTGAAATCTGGAAGCCTACCTTGGTAGCTGTTTTGTTTTCAGTTGTTGTTTTCTTAAAAAATTGCTGTTCCTTTCAATTTTTTGCTTCATTTTCTCAAAAAAAAAATATTTTTCACAACTATTAAAACCAAAAATGTGGATTATGTAGATTTATTAATTTTAGTTTTCTAACTATTTTGAGATAGATTTCTAAATAATAATATTCACTGTTACTGAGTTGTCTTACAACTGCTTAACTTTTAAAATGGCTACAAGTTTAAAGTACCCAGGAAGACTTGACAAAAAAACAAAAATATAGATGTATATGCAATAAATAAAAAAAATTCTCCAGAAGAATATTCAGAAAAAATTATTTGTCTTAGTTATGCCTAGGCCTTAAAAAATTGAGAAATCATATGCACGCTACGAAAATTTACAATAATTTACATGTACATATTTTCCCTAAAACAATATGTAGTTCGCTTTATACATGTTGAAAAACAAGCAAAAAAGACTTTGCGATCAAACAGCAAAATGGCAAACACAAGAATATTGTTTAACTTGGATTTTTAGAAATTTTATGAAGTCTTTTGATTCCTGTATATAAAAATGTACGCGGGCCATTAGCCAGCACCAGACGGGCCGCATGCGGCCCGCGGGCCGTATGTTGTGCAGGCCTGGTTTAGAACATTCAATTTTGTTTTTAATTTTTTTATTTTTGCTTTGTTTATTTTTCAATTTGCTGTCAATAAATTCAAACTTAATTTTTGGCAATTTGATGACTTTTAATAAATCTGAATTCTTCCTACAGGTATTCTTGATTATAAAAAAAAAAACTAAAATAAAAATTTATTTTCTTTCAGCTAAAATATTTGAGAACAAATTGGAATGAATCATGTTTTAACCGATTAGGTTCGCTTACGATTAGCTCCTTATTCTCGTGTTTAATAAAGTGCATTCAGACTTGTACTCATTCCCCATTGAGGGTTATACACATTATTACAAAACACAGAAGGAAATTTTGTATAGAGAAATGCGTAAAACACGTGTATTAGGCATGTCACAATCGTGTATAAAATACAACCTTTCAAAGCCTGTATAAGGGAAATTTCGCCATCTATTGTGAATTGACAGGTTGTCCAACATTAAAATTTCTCCTATTTATTGTGTCAGAGTGAATTTTGTGTAAGTTATTTTTCATATAAAATTTAACAATTAATTTAATAATGTTTTTACGAGTAAGCACATTGAAATAATTTTGTGTATTTTTACAGATTCAATGATTCATTGTTTACTTTTTTCACATTTACATCAAATTCCCCTAATACAGATACAATACAATTGCCAATGGAGAAGCCATTTTTTGTACGAGATGTTAATACACATTACAAGCCCCAATGAAGAATGGGTATTATTTTTCTATTACCTGCTAGTATCTTATAACCATTTTTAACAGGCGCTATGTACAACGTTGTAGTCCTCCATACAAAAAAATCGGTCCTTAACAGGCAAAGTCTGAAGTGACGCCAAAAGAAACATGGCGTCTAAATCTGAAAACATATGATCTGAAATGTCAATTCAGATGTCGCAGATTGTTAAATGTTTGAAAAGTGTTTAAACTAAAGAAAAGTTAAGAGTTTTTAATTTTATTCATGTAAATTGTTTTATAAAGTTAAATAATGAATATTAGTGAAATAAACCGAGCTAGAGATACACAAAACAGGAGGATCCAATAAGAAAAAATTCACAATAGATGTCAATTTTCTATGACTACAGGGTTTAAAAGGCTGTAGTTACTACACGATTCTAACCAGTTATGTACACAGTTCTCCATACAAAAGTGGCTTTCTGTTTAGTTAGAAAGTGTGTAGTTCCGCCTGTTAAGAAAGGGTATTAGTATGATGAATAACAGTAATAATCACGGGGTGGAGTTAAATTATTGTTAAATATGCTATTTTCATAACGGATCATGTGCAAATATTTTTAGAGTCTACATATCTTTTCAGATCAACTACTAAACCATCTACGTACGTTTTTAGAACTTATACTTTGACTTTTAAGCGTTAAAAAAATTGCAGTAAACATAACTCAAAAAAACATGGACGTCTTTAAGGATAAAAACTTTCCAAATTTCACATCTGTTATCAAAGAAACTAAAAATTTTTCTTATGTAATAAAATTTTAATTTTAATTTCAATTTAATTTTGCTACAACTCAAACAAATCAATTAGAAAGCTGATATTTTATGTGAAAATTATTTTTTTTCCAACAATTATTAAAATTGAATATTGTTAGATGGTATCTTGAAAAAAAAACCAAAAAAAAAAAAAAAATACAACTAATAATGTTTTAGGTCAATGATATATACTAAAACGGATACTAAACAAAAGAATTTTATGTATGGCTCAATAGAAAAACTGTTGTCAATGGTTATCACGATTTTTAAAATGCCACTGGTTTATGTTATTGTCATATCAATGTTAACAATATGTCATTTATTAGAACCAGACTTGATTTTTATTAACTTGTATTCATATTGTACTTAAGTGCTTGCTCTAACGTCGTTAGACAAAATACACATAAATTTTAATTGACTATAAATAAAATTTAGTATTGACTTGAAATTATTATCAACAAATACCAAAACTAATGGCATAATGGTTTGAAATTTTTGTTTTTTGTAAAACCAAAATTTTAATTTTTTAGTTGACTTTTTTATGAATATGTTACAAAAAAACCAAAAATAAAGAAAAATAATGACAAAAACCAATTATACATTTGATTCCTGTGTGTCAAATATTAAATTAAAAAATCATTTTTTGTATATAATTTTAGCACTAAACAAATTCTTAAATATTTGATTATAGTGGAATACTTTTTATACCTAATTTAGGCAATTTATACTTTCTCATAAGTAATAAATGATCCTTAACTAAATAATATTAAGATTTAAGGTTAATTTCAGTACTACTCGAGACGGACATGTGTTAATCACAGTTTAGTAAACCAGCAATTACAATGATGAATTGAATTAAAGAAGTTGCATTAATTAAAATTTCCTGTTTATATGCGTAATAATTTAAAAAGTTAACATTTAGTTCTTGTAATAGGACACAAGTAATTCTCAAAGTATAAATTAAAAAATCAGTATTCTTTATCGGTAAAAAAACAGAAGGATAATGATTGATACTACATTAACCAAAAAGTTCCTGGAGTGTATGGGTATGCTCAGCTGTCACTGATATTTCCAACCAAAGTTTGGCGTCATTTCAGTTGTGAAAGTTGAGCCTCTGAGCGTATTCACGATATTTAAGAATTTTGGTGCTATCATTTTCCACGAGTTTTTGACTAAAAACAACACGAATACTATCCAATAACCATCACCTTATTTGGCCCCCTGTGACTTCTTCCTCTTTAATCGAATCAGAAAACCACTGAGAGGAACGCATTTCAGTAGATGAATGACTTTATGTCATTCCATATGTATAATTTTAGACGTATTTTAACAGTAAAAATAAACAGTTGGAAAATAATAGTGATACGATACATTCAGTCCTTTTTAACTTTTTTATACCGGTTGCGTAGGATGATTTATTTTTGGCTTCTTAATTTGTCTTGCAGTACTTTTTCAAGATCTACGAACAATTAGCGAATGCTGGAGGCCTGATCTTGTAAATATGGTGGATTTAGATAATATAATAGTGGTTTTCAGAAAATAGTTGGAAAATTATTGACTAATGCGTTGGGACTGCCTTTATATTATTTCTTTGTTCTCTTTTGTGTTTAGCTTAAGTACGTAGCAATAAGTTGATTGTATAAAATCTTTTAATGAGCTTTAGGTTTGGGTTTTTTTCTTTGGTTTGTCATTAATAATGCTCGATTTATGCTTTAAATAAGATTTGAAGACAAAAAATCGAACAAGTAAATGGGAGACCTCGTTAGCGGTCAAACAAACATGTCAATATCAAAAAGATAGATAAATTGAGACCTTAGACAGTTATAATCAAAAATATATGTACCTTGTTCAATTTTGCTCACAAATTTCTAATTTCTTTGTCAATTTGTATTGTCCTAGCAACTAAAATGGAGCATAAAAAACAACAATAGTAAAAGGTTTATAACTATCATTTTAAATGACATAACTACTTTGACTCTTTAGTAAAAGTAAATTAGAAATAAATCGAACTTACTACACTATGTGATTAATTTGGAAACTTTCATTAAAAAATAAATAAATTTTTTTTACAGCTATAAATTTGGCTTTAAATTAAGCAACCAGCTTTGACAATGCTTGTAATGAATAAATAAATAACTTTGGATTAATTTCGTTAGTAAACCAATTACTAAAAATGTCTGCAATTCATCGAACATGTTGTAAAAAGAAATTCCATAACAAAAAGGTGATTTCATTTTAAAACATGTGTTCTTTTTTGTTATTGCGAAATGGATGTATATTGATTCAAAATAAAACTTACTTTTCAAAGGTTATTGAACTTTTTTAGTTTTGTTTTTATCAAGAGAGCTGATTTTGTATACTGTAGTCAAAAATATTATTGACTTTTTTTTAGGACTTTCACTTATTTTTTCTATAGCAAAAAATAAATAAAATAATTGATCAATGAGGTACCATCCTGAAAAAGCGATAAATTTTAAAGAATCATGAAAGAAGAAGTATATTTGGTCATTTTACGTAACAGTACTGGAAATTTTGGTGTATGTCAGCTAAATTAGATCGACTCATTTCTCATAAAAGTAATTTTAAGATCTAAACTGTAGCGGTGGTGAGTGCGTATACATGTTTTTAAGAAGGCTGAAATGGAAGTGAAATAACACTTCATGACTGAAATATACTTTTGCTGGGAAGTGAAATTTTAACATTTATGCATGCAAGATTCGGTTTAAAAAACATGCAAAGAGTGAATTAATTTCTGGGCTTATCGCTAGACAAACTTTACTTCAAGAATTGCAGTTGCTTTCCCGCAGTTAAAATTCATATTTAACATGTTTTTCGCACATCAAACTCGTATGCATAAATATTAAATCTCACGTTCACGTGATTTTTACCACTCTGATCAGATTAGAAAAAACATGCTTAGGTGAAAATTCAGCACACTTATTGTTCAAGGTGAAACAATTATTTTAATTTTGTATGCAATTCTTTGGAATTTCATATTAATATAATCCTATTTTATTATTAATCCGTAATATTAATCCTTAAGTTTTGTGAAGTTAAGCGGTCTGTTGTGTTTTGCTTAGAAATTATTTTTTCTTTGGATTATTTATATTAATTTTATTTGTTTTAGCGTATTACGATTACAATAAATAGAAAAAATAACTTCAAATTGATTATTTTGCTATAAGATTTTAACTAAAAACATTGTAACAATTATTAATAAAATAACAAAAGCCCGCTCAAAAAGATAAATATTTGAACATTTTCAAATTGGTTTCAACTCAAACTCCTACAAAACATCATTCACCGTTTGACACCAAAACAGAATAAAGTAATAAAACTAATTAAGTCAAGTCACAGTTTAATTTATTAATAAAATTTAACATATTAACATAATTCGCTAAAAATCTATTTAAAAATTTCCCATTGAAACCAATGTTTTATGCGTCTATACCGAAATTAACAAGTTTTAGACCCTTTGAACATTGCCAACCAACAACAAATTGAGTGGGCTAGTACCACCATTTTGTTTTTGATTCTTGTTGTTGTTGTATAATTTAAAAATTTATTTTTGTATTCTTTGTACAGCATTCCATCATGTCTTTAATTCATTTCAATATATTTTTATACATATTTAAATTTATTATTTGTCGTTCTCAGTTGACTGTAATTTTGTACTTGGGTTTTATTTTTAAAACTTCAGCACATAACAACATAAAATGCATTTTAATTTGATTAAACAACAAGTGCAACAAAATGTTTAGTAGAAAAAACGCAAACTTATAAGAACCGGATCTTTTGGCGTCAAAAAAAGTAAAAGGTGTAAAATCGATGAATTGACGTCATTTTCATATTCAAAATAAATCGGTAAAAAACCCCAGCATGACTTTGAATAGTAATTAGAACTTTGAGATTGTTGTCTGGTGAATAAATATACATAGTCATCTAAATTACAAACACATGCAAAATTTTAGCATAGACAAATTTATATATGTCGTGCCTAAATTTAGTTTATGCTACGTTTATACTCATATTCAGTCTGAATGGTGGTGTTTAAAACTTTTAAATCACTTCCTTATAAATATTTCTTTATGTAAATATTATGAGATAATATTCTTTTGTGTCTATTGGGGATTCTCTTTAATCATTCAAAATGGCTTATTAATATTCTATGAGGTAAGTCTATTTATTTTCTTACTTTCGCCGTTTGATTTTTAAGATTTTATCTAGTATTGACGTTAGTAAAAGTTGTCAGATCAACATTTTTTTTTTTACTATTTTTCAATATTTTGAATGAATGTATGATGCGTATTGAAATTTTTAATTAATATTATTCATATTAGAAAGCAACTGAATACCTTAATCAAAACATTTTAAAATTAAAATTAATTTTAGATAGTTTATTCGTAGTATATCTATTTTTTGTTCTCTGTATAAAAAAAATTGAGTTCTTTAGGATTTTTTTGAGATTTTTATAAACTTTCGTTTTGGATTTATATTAAATTTATTTCGAAAGTGAGTGACAATAAATAGAATCAATCAAATCAAGCCAGGGAAAAAAAAGGCTTTCAAAATTTTTAACATCTATCGATGTAAAGAAAATATTGTACATTTGTCTTGGAGAAATTTTTAAATTTAGATGTGTTCATCGTCATTTTTAGCCAATAGAGAGATGCCTTTTTATATTACTGGCATATTTAGTTTAATCTGGACGTGAATCGCTTAATAAATTAGTTCCATGAAGACCAGAATAAGTCATATGACATACTTAAAATTTCAAGACATTCTTGAATATTGATATGACCACCATCTAAACTATCTTTGATGAACATTCTGTAAAATTTATCAAAAAAATTGTCACCTACTTTTCTATTAAAAATGATTACATCACAACTGTTGCTCTAGATTCTAGAAGATCGTAGAACACTTATTTTTCGAATGTAGATCCATTTTGTTAGCCGAATACCCGAAACCTTTTTGAGAATTTAGAAAAATATATATATACAATATTCCAACTATTCCTAATATTTAATATTAATATAAGTAATTAAATCCGTCAAAGGAAATAATAAAAAGTGACATATGCCCGCAACCAAATTTTTTGTATTTATCTGAATCATGTCTGCGGCATTTTTGGCAATTTTCTTTTGCGATTTGATAACATTATCTTCATTATTCTATCTAGAAATCCTGTCTGTTTTTTGTCAAGTTTTAAATTATTTAACACGTTCACGCCAAGGCAGATATTTTTAGATCACGTCATCAGATGATTCCCTAATTATTGGTGTGCTTCATGTATATATGTACCACCAGTGGTATTTACCAAGGATAGAAGAGTCACAATTGTGCATTGAAGGAGCACTATGCTTCTCTATTTTTGCGCGTTGCAAACCCCAGCCCTAGAATAATTATAACTTTTACGTTTGTTTTTGAGTTTGCTGGTTTTGGTTTTACTTGAAGGCTTGCTCTCAAAACTAATCGCGCAGCTCTCGTATTGTTTTCGTAAAGAAAGATTTCTAGTTTTGAATTTGAGAAAAATTAAGAAGCATTCTAATTTATGGTTTTTTTCAATAAAGAAACTTAATTAATAATCCATATAAATTATTTGGTAAAAACACAACAAAAGCAATTATGGTTTTTCTCTTTTTTAATTCAAGGTTAAATCTAGTTTAGCTTTAATTAATAGTCGCTATATATATAGCAATAGAAAGTAATACATATATAAAATGAAGGTCCACAGTAGTCAAGGTATATATTTCTCTATGAATTGGAATCTAATTTTATGATTAAAGAAGAAAAAGCATCAATCGATTAGACATTGAGAAGTAAGCGCACCAAAAATCAAAATAAAAAGAAAGTTGACTTGAAATTATATTTTTCAAAATAAAAACCATCTAAATGGCAGGCAAACAAAAGAACTCGTTTAAATTTCAAACGAAAGTAGTTTTGAGCACAGCAAGAGTAGTTTTAGCTAAAGCAATGGATATTCTTTAATAAAAATCAATCAAAAATTTTAAACAATATCTGAGATAGTTTAAATTCAAGTTACTAACATTAATCTCTTTTTTTGTTTTGTTGTTATAATTTTAACCTCTTTTTTTCTAATAAAATGTGCTTAAGTTGATAACGACACCAACAACAACAAAATTGAATTAAGTAGGTAGTAATTATATTTTATGATTAACTGTGTAGGCGACATTAAAACTGTAAAAAGGATCAGAAAGTATATTGTTATCAAATAAATCAAAAGCTATTGGAAATTTTTAATACTTTATGATCAGTGGAAGGCATAAAAAGAGAAATGAGAAATTTTTACTGTTATAAGTATACTACAAACTACAATTAAAGTGAAAATTTTATTTGCAATCTTATTTATTATAGTGTACTACAATAAAACATAACATTTTAAAACATTTAAAACATAAAGCATAATTTTTTTTGTTTTGTAATTTGTGCTAACTGAACTTGTGAATACTTTTACTTGTTTTCCTTTATGGTGTTCTAAGATCTTCAGCCAAGAAGATATATAAAATTATTAATTACTGTTTACAAAAATTCATGCAATTAAATAATCTCAAAATTTATCAAAATATAAATATGATTTTAGAGTTTAAAACTTTCCAAAAATAGGAAGAATAATTAATCTAGAGGAGTACTGCTATCACACGAATTAAAATAGTTGAAAAAAATAATTTGTTCTTAAAATTGTGACTGTTTGAAAAGAACAGAAGTTTTTTTAACCATTTTTTTTTACATTTCCGGACTTTTTAAAAATAGTAATTACTTAAAATTTTTTATAATCTTTGTTCGTGCCATAGAGAAATGCATAAAAAAAACTCACTCAAGTGAATCGGTTCAGTGGAACTTGAGAAGTTATGGCCACAATTTCGAAAAAAAGTAGTTTTGAGAAAAGCACATTTAAAATTTCGGGTAAAGTTACGCACAGTATAAGCCATACGTCAATAAAACAGGTATATCTTCAAAAATAATTTTAATTTTGAAAAATCCTCATAAAGATATATTCTTAAAAGTTTAAGCATTGAAAATTTGACAAAAAAAAAATCGAATTTTTCAAATTGCTAGACCTTAAGGGAAATAAATTACTGTAAGTTAATTAATAAATTTTGAATGAAATTTTCTATTCTAAACTTCAGCAATTACAACTTCACAAAAAAAAATAATAAAACACAAAAAAACATTCAAATTACAAAAAATTACTAAAATATTAAAAAAAAGGTTAAAGCCTTGAACGAGTGAATTTTTTGAAGTCAGAAAAATTCTGAAATTGGAGAAAAATTAAAAAAAAGTTAGTTTACAATCACAAAAATCTAAAAATAAGAATTACCAAATTTAATTTGAAGAACCAAAAAGTCCTTCAAACCTAAAAGCCAAAAAGTCCCCATGGAGGCCGGGGATATTTTACTTAATTGTATTTTCTACTCCAATATTTTATATTTTACTTTTGATGAAACAAAAAAATAGCAAAAGGACCAAAATGTTCTGAAATTTTTGCATTATTTAGCTTAATTAAATGTGACACATGTGCACATATGTATATTTACATAAAATCAATTTAAAGATAGAAGTTAGGAAGATGCGTGATTAATAAATCGGAAAACTTTTGTAGATGGCTAAAAACTACTGTTAAAAAAAGGTAATATTACTTTATTTGGGCAATTTTATGCTTTTAACCAAACTGAAGTTTTAACTTCGATTCTTAATGATACCTGTTTTTGTTTTTATGCATTTAAATCCTTTTAATATTATTCAGGACTCTTGATTTCTTCTTCTTTTTAAATAAAAAGAAGCCACACAATACTTGATTTATTTAATGCGTTTGTCATATTTTACTATCAAGTCATGTGTTTTTGCATCCGTTTAATTTTGAAATCTTAAAAATGACAATATTACTCATAAAAACTTTAAAAATTCCCAAATTTAACATAGTAGCAAGAAAAACTTATTTAGTTTTTTTTTTGTTGTAGGGAACACAAATTATTTTGTAATTTAATAAAAATATCAGTCACGTCCTAGTGTAAGAATATCTTCTGATAATAAATTAATTTTAATCAACTCTAATAAATATAAGTCTAGCACAATTAAAAAGGTAACAAAAATAACAAAAAAATTCGATGTAAATTTAACAAATTTTTCTTTGCACATAGAATTTTTTTTTCATAATTTTAATAAAATTTTTGATTTTGTAACTCTAAAATTGGTGAAACTGAGAAAACGTAATAAAAACGAAAATGAATCTGTGCCAAATACGAAAATGAAACAAAAAACATTTAACAAAATTCGTGAAAAATAGTTACATCTTTTTTAATTTTTATTTTTTATTGCTTAATATTAAGTTAAATTATTAATTAAACTAACTTACAGTAAATTCAAAGAACAAAAGCAGAAACTGTAATCGTAGTTAACGGAACTTTCGTATTATTTGCAAGGTTTTTCTTTGTAAGATAAAATCTTTAGAAAGTTAATTCTATTGCCCTGGAGAAGAATTACTAAAGTTGGCAATGATTAAAATGTGAGAAAGAAAGATATATATATATATAGGTACTTATTGCATTAAGGTAGATTAACGGAATCAAATTTTATTCAAACTGAATGAAATCTCTCCTCAAGGGTAAATATTAAATTATAATAAAAATAAAAACAAATAAATGTAAAAGCTCAAATTGTATATAATTAATTTATCTAAAAGAAGAGCGCTTTCTAAGGAGAAATAAGATTTAGGTCAAATTAGAGCGGTAGCTTCTTTGTTCTTTTCGTTTTTGTGTTCTTTGCTGTTGTTGGTTTTTGTAGTTAAACTAAACAAAAAGGTGTTGTTGAATATCATTATCTTGTTTTTAGATAATGAGATAGTAAAATCCATAGATCTAAACTAAAAACCAAAAAAAAGAAGAAAACATTTTGTTGGCTAGACATGAAAAATTAAAATATTCAAAATAATAATGCAATAATTTAATATGAAAAATTGAACACATAGGACTTTTAGGTTAATAAACTTTTTCTCCACATTAAGAATTAAAGTTAGCTAGTTAACGGTATTTTAATAATTTATTTAATATTTCTTTTTTTAGAACAAAAGTAAAAATATGCATATAAACAAATTAATTGTCTAAAGAGTTTAGAATCGAATTTATTGAATCGAAAAGTATTGAAATATTGATTTGTACTTTTCCTTTTTTAAATTGTTTCATACTTATTAATATCAAAATTTGTTGCATTAATTTTCATATTATTTTACTTAGGTAACATTTGGTTTGATGTTTAAATACAACAAAAAAGAAAGTAAATGCGACCAGATGAAAAAATGCTTCAGGTTATTCATAAATGAACATTATTAGATTTTCGTATTTGTAATTATCTTCTCCTATTTTTTCATAATTATTTTGTTTTTGAGTTAATTGATAAAGTTTTATATCTTTGAAAGAAACATTAAGATTGGAATTATGCTATTGAGAAATTTATTAATTGACTGAGTAAATAGTTTAGCCTGAATTACTATACTTGGAATAAACATTTATTTTTTTTATTATCTTTTTCTTATTTCAAAATGAAATTTTGTAATTTTATAAATAATATTAAATGTGGTCAATTTATAAATGAGTTTGCTTTTTACAAATTTAAGTAACAAACTTCTTGTCGTTGTTATTTTTTAATTTTTTTTATCAAGTTTTTAATAATAATAAAAAAAAATTTAGCGTACTATTGAAATAACAACAAATTTCATTTTGGTTGTTGAAATATTTTTGCGTATGGTTAAGCAAAACAGAAAAATCCGAATCTGTAATTTTTATCATTGCAAATTTTCCATTACATTCCATGTAAAAATTGGAATGTTGTTCAATAATAAAAAAGAAATGTGATATTTATTAAAGAAAATTGTTGTCACAATTTTATATGTGCAATTCATACCAATTTCTAGTTCAAAAATTTTGTTCTAATTTTGTAAAGATGAGTTATTAATTTGGCTTCAAATATTCAAATTTCTTTAGAAATTTACCTCATTCGGAATTCATTTCATTCATTTTTTTTAAGTTTATCTCTCATATAAAACTAAAAAGTAATTTATTAACAATTGAAAAGGATATAAGACATTATGAGCTATCAGTAGGAATAATATTTGAACAAACTGTATTAACATCAATGGTCATCCACTGCCAACACAACAAAATTTATTTGAACTTGATTGGATGAATCGAGAAGATTTTATTAAAAATTGAAGATTTTTATGCAAACTTATAGTAGGAATATAATAATGAGCAATTCTTGTGTTTATGTTTCCTCTTTTGCTGTTATAATTCTAATTAAATTTGTTTTTATTTTCAAATAACAACTTAAATTAATTATATTAAAATTTGTTTAAGTAACAAACGAAAATATTACAAAAACATCCAAATAAACATAAAAAACAAAAAACGGCTCTGAAAATTTGTAAAAATGTAACCACTCCCCTTAAAAGTTTAGTTTTAACCATTTAATATCAAATTTTGTACTCTAATAAGAAATTTAAAAAGAAAAAAACTTTTCTTATTTAGGCGTGAAATTAGTTGATTACACATAAAGGTAATATCGCTTGGTCTACAAAACACAAGAAACTATTACCAAATAGTTTAATGGCTCTACAAAACACCAGTTACTGGATATCGTAACAGATTGTAATTATCAATAATGATTTATTAAACTTACAAAAACTTCATTTTCAAAAGCTCTCAAGATTTAGAAATATTGAATATTTAGTTGGTAGCTTACAACAAATTTTATGTCATTTTATGGAAAATAACAAAATTATTTTTGGTTTTGTTTTTTTGCAAACACTGAAATTCATATAAAGAGAAAACAAGTATTTGTTGTTGTTTTAATTTTAATGCAGGCTAATGAAAGGATAGTTCTTACTCGCTTTATTATTTTTAGCAATTAAAGAAATAAAACTAGATTCATAATTTTCGTTTTTTTTTTAAATATAAATCAATTTTGTAAACTATAGAAAGTTTTGTCCAAAACAGAAAACAAAAGATTTAAATGACAAACTTCAATTTTAGCGATTAAATTGCTTTAAAATTCAAATTTTTGATTTATGCGGTGGATTTTGTTTTTATTTCATTTAAGTTGATTTTATGTTGAACATGCTCTCTTCCTAATGTGTTTTCAATTGCAAGAGTTGACGTTGAAAGTGTAATTTATAGGTGCCGTAGAAAACTGTTAACTATTTCGAAGAATTTAAAGATATCAATAGATTTATATGAATTTATACTTCAAAAATGCTTTTAATAAGTTAAATTGTTTTTTATTTTTAGCTTCCAGCTTAATTTATACCTTTAAAAGCCATCGATCATTATGAAATTCTCTTTTCAAATAATAAGATTCACCTTTTCATAGTTGAGAGAGTTAACAATAAAATATTAACTAATCTGAATGATTTTGCACTATTTACGCCCCCTACTGGCATAAATTTCAATTTGTATTCACCTTCAAAGAACATTCTGCTTTATTTTATATATGAATTTTTGAAACTTTAAAAAGATATTTTTAAAAAAATGGATCAGATGAAGGGCCTTTAGTTTGTCTCTCTATAGGGTGCAAGATTTAATGGCAATGAGCGACATGGTGCCCTTATGACCTCTTTCAATTGTAATAAATGTTTCATATTTATTATCTTCATAGACACAGTAGCTTTGTTAATTTTACTGTTCTCTATGCCCTTCAAGATCAATTGTGGTAATTCAAACTTAAGATATTTTGATAAAAGAAAGTTATAAGAAAATTTTTTACTTTGTATTATTTCAGATTTATTTATTTAGATAAAATAAATTTTTTTTTAATAATCGCTTTTAATTGATTTAAGGACTTGAATTAATTGCTAATTTTTACAGCCAATTATAGTATTAATTTTAATTTTAAAGTGGTGAACGTTTCTGGTGAAGACAGCTCTTCTGAAATGAGAAATTAGCGTGAAAATGAGAAATTCGAATTTTGACATAACTTTGACATATAATACGTCAGAATTTGATTTTTTTATTTTCACGCTGGCTTCTCACCGAGACAGATTTTCATTTTTGACAATGATATTTTTGCACTGAGGAATTACTGCCAAACTTGCTAGCATATTCTCTACCAATAAGAATTTCTGTATTTCTGTTAAGGTCGTATTCTGGTTTAGAAATTCAAAAAAAAATAATTTTTTTAGCATATTTTCATAGCTTAACCCTTTAAGAAAATACTCCTAAAAGAAACATTCGAAATTTAAATAATTTGCAGTTACAGCTCATTTTGTGATGCGTCGACAGAACCGGCTCCCATTTGACCTCAAGCTTTAATCGCGTTTCTCTCGAAACTCCTTTTTTCGAAACTGCGTGCATGATATCTCAATTTCTACTTAAGCGATTCACTTGTATATAAATGAAAAAAAAATGAATGCTAATATATTTATTGGCTTTTAATTTTATGGCGTTCGAAAAAATACCTAAAATTCGGCCGTCTAAACCAGAAATCCACTTTAATTCTAAGAAATATAAAGCGAATTATATGTAAATGGAAAAATTGTTTTAATAGTTTTTTTAAAGTTTTAATATCACTGATATTAGTAATAATTTTTATTTAATTTTTTGCTAAAAGTTTCTACTTTTACAATTTGCAAGGAGCTACTCGATCTATACTTTGGACTAAGCTAACAAATCTTTTTAGAACAACCTTGAAATTAATTATTGTAAAAGTGTTTTGGAACACATGAAATGAATTTTTTTAAACAAATCATAAGGCCAACATTTATAAATGTTAAACAAAATAAAAAGGAATTGAAACATAAAACAAAAAAATTTTAACCCCATTCTCTAGGATAGAATTTTATTTACCTAAATACTTTTTCTTTTACCAAAAATTTATGATAATCTAAGCACACAATGTAAACCAGTTTGAAGTATTATATAAGCAATATTTTTCTTGGTTTTTTTTAGTGTTATATTTAACATATATTTCAAGGTTAAAATGATTTTATATTTATCTTAAACTAGCAAAATCTTTGTGTATGTATGATATACATAGAATAAACATATAGAAGAAAAAATACGTTTGAGTTTGTTCTTAAATGCGTAATTTTTATTATAACTGGGGACCTAAAAAATAAAAATAAAAAAGTACATTGTTATTTTTCAATTATATGACATGCTAATTTTTGCTTACCATTCGATCATTAGCAAAAAAAATTTCCATTTTATTAAATAAAAAACGAATAGTAATAAACTAATCACAAAAAATCTCAATTTTATTATTTTATTAGCAAGATCCACGAGTTTGTTTTTAGTTGTTTAGTCAAAAAATTTTTTACTTTTTAAAAAATCATTGTACTTTTAAACTATTAATCCAAAGTTTAAATTAATAATTCTTCGTGTTTGGGTCCTTTCAACAAGTTAATTAAAGTTATACAATACTCTTTTTTATTGATGATACTTAAAAATATTTCTAAATAAAAACATAAAGAAATTTAAAAAAAGATTAATTGCCTTTAACTGCTAGCTACATACATACAACCAGTTTAGTAGTATTACTAAAAGTAATAATCCGCATAATGAAACACAAATCACGTCAATTTGAAGTGACATCATTTTTGTCATTTAAGAATTTATTTCTCATAGTAAAAAATAACTGTTGAGAATCTTTTATTTTTGCTGGTAACACAAATACAATAAAAATATAAAAGTAACATAATTAAATAAAATTTATTTTTAATGAAATTCAAATAATTTTCTTTTTTAATATAAAAATAACCTAAATTAAGTGTCGATAAAATTTGGCTAAATCTTAAATTGCATTAAAATTTTGTTAATTTTGATAGATAATGTAAGGTTATGTTTTTATAAGAGAGGAAATATAAAAAATATTTTTGTAAAGTGACCACAAATACTGGTTATGAAATATCATTGAAAGTAATTGAGGAAACTGAAGTCTATAAAGTTTTCTATACATTGAGCAGGAAGTATCTATTTAAAACCAGTTTGTAAAAACTTTTTATTTGTATTTTGCATTTAAATTAAGATAAAAATCTTTAAAAATTATATTGTAACTGCTCTTATAATTTAAATTTAATATCGTTATTAACACTTGATTTGCTAAAAACAAAAGATTAAATAAATTTATCTGTAGTTTGCATAAAATTTAAATATTGATAATTTTAAAAAAGTTCAAAATACAGAATTTGTGCCCGGTTGCATAATTTTTTTAATTTTGAAAAATCCTGAGGCATTTTCAACTTCCTCCATATATAAAAAAAGTGTTTACACTGGGCCCTAGTACATTTTGATTAGTACATATTTAAATTTGCTTATCTTTATTGTTGTAAAAAATGCTGTACGTCATATTCACAGTTAAACTTTACCTAACTTTCAGAATTAATCACTACCAAATAATTCTTGAAAGAGAGAATCCGAAAAATTACTCAAAATTTCCCCTCCGTGTTGCATATGTGAGTTGTCTAACTAGTGCATTGAGCAGTAAACTAGCAAAGCAAACTATATTTAGGTTGGTACATTTGAGAAATATATTATAGTGCGTTTTCACTGAACATAGTTTTCGGTATTTAGTACTAAAATTTCTCCATATAAAAAAATAAGCGTGTTCACTGAACTTAGTACTTATTTCATCTGTGAAGAATTTGTTTGTTTTTTGTTGCTGTATTTGTGTTAATTGTGTTTATTTTTGTAATTTATGTGTTAAATAAACAATTAAATAATTCAAAATCATATCAAATTAAAAAATTCTTACTTTTTACTCAATAATTATTTTTAATATAACCTAACTTCCACAATTATTCACTGTCAAACTATTACCGAAAGAGAAAATCCGAAAAAATTACTCAAAATTTCCCCTCCGTACTGCCATGAGTTTGTCTAGTACTTGAGCAAAGAACTAGAAAAAAGAACTAGATTTAGGTTAGTTCTTTTGAGAAATAACTAGAGATTCCCCATACAAATTCTAAAATGGTGATACATTTGGACACTGTAAACGCATTATAAGATAAGCGCTAACATAAGCCCCAGCTGTTAAATTCTCTTAAATCGCACACGGATGACTAATATCAGGTTTTTCATTTATAAAATGATAATACACAAATAAAGATAAAATTGATCAGGAAAAGAATTAAATCCAGTTTTACAGTGCAAGTTAAACTCAAGATTAACATATTATGTAAGTTTAAACTCGGATCAAGAAAAATTTGCTTTCCATAATTGGAGTTTACGCATTAACCACTTTTAACTTCTCAGTTTAAAACTTCAAGTTTAGACCTTTAAACTTAGTTTAGAACTTGGATCCTATCTTGATGAGATCAGCTTGAAAGTCGGATTTTGATATAATTTTGACCTACATATTAACCATACATTCTGAACTAATCCCACATTAGCCATCATTTGTTGGCCATATTGATATTTTCTTTTGTAATTATTTAAAAATTAAATAAAGTTTTTGTAACTTTATAACAAATTTGGATTATTCGATAAATAAAATTTTAATAAATTAAAAATTCTGTTTTTATTGATTCAAAAAAGGATATTCAATTGGTTTCATTAAAACTTTTAAAGATATATAAATTAACCTTGAATTAGAAAAATACCACAAATAAACATTCTCGTGAATATAATTAACCTTCTTCTTGAGCAAGTATGAAGGAGAGCCGAACCGTCCTTTTTTTTCCTTTTTTTTTAAGACTCCCGTCTAAGATTCACTTTCGATTTTTCTGCTATAGAGGTACCAGTTAAAAGGAAAAATGAAAGAAATATTTTGACAGTTGTTTGGAGGACTATGAGGAACCGATTAGGTCCCATCATCTTTATAACAATAAGAATTTTTAACAAGAAATGGGTAAGTATTAGTTTCTATGTACATTTTGTGTTTTAGTACTAGTGGCTTTCTTTTTTCCACTTACAAAAAAATATGCAAATAGTAAATTTTCATTTTTTGGTAGTGATTTTTCTCATTTATGTCACCCCCACATTGGAATTCTTCTCTTTTTTGTAATTATTTTACAAAGAACGATAGCAGGAAAGCTTATATAAATTGCTGTAAATAATATATAATATCGTTCGTATGTCCTTATGGCGTCATATACAGTTTACAATAGCACATTCTCTCCATCAACTGATAATTTGAATAATTTTAAACATTTTTAATTTTTCATAATATTTTTTTCCAATGTCTAAATATTTTCTCGGTCATACATCAATTCAACCCCGAAATTCAAAAGATTTTAAAGTAAACTATTGTACTTATGTTATTTAAATACAAAGCTAAATAATGTTTAGTTTTTTTTCTTCAAATGGACCCACCTTAAAAAATTTCCTCATACAAACAACAACAACAAAGCACATAACTTATTTTGCATAATAGGAAATCATCATTTTCCACTCACGATATATTGGGTAATATATTTTCTAAATCTTCAGCCTCACTTTATTGTTTATAAAAGCAAGAATTTCATTTGATTCGGTTCAATAGCATCATCCAAATATAACAACAAAAATTTTGTGATGCTTTTCGTCTTTTTTTATGCATAGTATTGGCAAAGGTTTGTTGCATTGAAATGAAACTCATTTTTTTAAAGCAATTCAAATGATTCATGATTAAAAATAATTTAATGATGATAGACAAAACAATTGAATTTTCCCCACAGTAAATAACTTCATTGTTTTTGCTGTCAAAATTTAAATTTCGTTAGAAAAAAAAAACAACAAAAAACACCTTTTTCATATGAAATCTTTCATCAATCATGATTTGAAAATGTTAATAAAGAGAAAACAAGACTTTCAGTTTAGAAATTTTCGTATATAAAGATTTTAGAACTGAAATCATTCTTGTGCAACCATCTATGGTACTTGCCATCAATTTCAAATAATGACAATAAATTCTAAAACACCAGAAAAAAAATTATGTTATTACTGTGAAAAAAAGAAGAAAAAATAAATTATAACTAATAATAATTATAGAAAATTATATACATTAAAATAAAATCTCAAATTGATAAAATCATTTGTGAATTGGCAACGGGACAAATTCAGAATAGAATTTTGTGGAAAATAAAATTTTTAGATCAGAAAATTCTAACAAGTTCTCTGCACCTTCGTTTATCATGCTCTAAATGAAAATTCGACTCAAATCTACAGATTCTATTCTACAGATTCAAATTAATATTTTTATACTAAACAAAAAAAAAGCAGAAAAAATTTTGAAATGTTGCCCACAGAAGGAGCAAATTGAATATTGTGAGACTTGAGCTAATACAATTTTGAAAGTCATAAAATTGAGATAAGTAAGATTGCTTTTCTGGTTATAAGTGACTTTTTAACAGAGCTGATAAAGGAGATATTGAATTATATCAAAAAATATCAACATGTCTTCTGCTTTTTATTAACGGTTAACCGCCGGAGGACTAAATCTAAAACCAACGTAATTGATTGGCAATGAAAATACAAAACTTACGTTTTGGCTTATTGAAACAGATAATTTTACGGGACCCGATGCTTACAACCATTTTATAAATTAGATCGTAAGCATTTTCCTTATGTTCATTTACAATAGACCAAAAGCAGAAAATTTTAGTCAGTTTTGTACTTGAAAATATTTTAATTTGCTTTTAATTCTATGATATTGGTTTTGATATTGTTGATCTTCTAGATTCTAGAGAGCTTTAATTCGTATTAAATCGGTTCTTACAAGCAACCGATTCGTTTAACTTCGAATTCGATACATCCCATCCAAGGTTATTAAACTAATTTTTCAATTTTATTTTTATTGCCACCAATTAAATCAACATTCTCGAAAGTTGTAAAAAAAATATCCAGCCAACAACTTTTAGTTTGTTAATATTTCCAGGATAAAGATAATTTAATTTATGATTTTATTATGATTTGATTATTTTGATATTTTTTGTCATGTTTATATCACAGAAAGGTGTGATTAAAAATATTCACACTTTCATTTCTTTGTTTTTGGTTTAGGCTGGATTAAAACAATTTTCACTGGTTTTTAGATGATTATTTATTTTTTTATTTTTCTCTTGAAAATTTATGGAAAGCAGTATTTAAAAGTCATTAAGGCGTATCTAGGCGTGTAGGTTGATTTTTAGATGAAATCATAAAATAAATTTTCTGTTAGCTTTTTTTCACAATTTGAATGGAAAATAAAAACCAAAATATTTACAGTCGTTTTATTATAGTTTGTCCGTTGACTAAATTATTTCTTATCTTTATCGAAAATATTGGAAATACATAAGAAATTTTAAAACATAAGACAAATAAGCTAAGAAATATCTGAGGTAGTGCCATCTATGAATTCTACACGTCATTTAAAAATTATGATAATATTTTGTATAGTTGTAGTCGCAGAAACTGATCTAAGGTTCTTCGGATCTTCAATACGATTCCAAGAACTCTAGCATCAAAGTACAGAAAGGAATTCGAAAACTTCACAAACAGAAAAACTTAAACACCGAAAATTCCAATCAGAAGAAGAATAATGTTAAACATTTTTTAAAAGCAAAAAAAAAACAATTAGAAACCCATTTCAAGTGGTCAAAGTTTAAAATTAAATCTCAGCCGATGGAAAAGTCTTTTACATTTCAATGTTCTTAAGTTTTGAGAACATCAGTGAGTTAGGATTGTTTCCTTGTAGAATTTTAAACTTTTAAGACAACATTAGCTGAATTCCAGTTGAACAATTTTTATTGTCATTGTCTTTGCTTGAAGGTTAAGAGATGTAAACATATTTTTTTAGATATAGAAATTATACCGCTGCTTAGTTAGGTTTTTTTCTTTTTCTTGCCTTTTTGTATGATTCCAACAGAGAAAGTATGTTCAACGGAGAGAATAATTTTCTTCTTAACACTTTTAAAAAGTCAATTATTAGAAATATAAATGGCTGCGTATTTTGTTTGTTTCCACTGATCATTTAATTAGATTTCATGGTTTTAAATATCAACAAATTTCTATTATAAATTTATTAATAAATGAGGTTAAGAAAAATGTTTGTTTTGTTTAAGAAATAATCAGATGAGCAAATATTTCCTGGCTTTAGGGATCTTTAACGTTTTATTTACTCAGGATATTTTAAGGTTTTGAGGGTTTTAAAAGTCTTTATAATTCTGTAATTTTAGATACTTATATGAATTGTAAAAACTTTTCTGTGAAGCTCCCTCCCTAAATTTAACATTTTGCTAACTTGGGCTTATGTATTCTGCGTTTAATAAAGCAATTTTCCTTGAAAAACACAAATTTTTTAAGCACTACTTTACAACCTGGCTAAGCTTCAGTGTTGAGCCAAATATACCCAAATACAGGAATCTATTATTCTTAAGCGAAATCAAGCATTCTTACAAAGTAAATATGTGCTGTTAGTTATGGTGAAAGAACCTTTGTCAGATTTAGGTACACAATATCAAGAAGAAAAGTGATTTGTTTTGTATCCTTGTGTATTTTGAATACCAGAGCATTTTTAAATAAATAAATGCATAGCAGAGAAATTGTTATAAAGTAGCATTTTAGTTCTTGCTTTTTTGATATAAGAAAGGACACAAGTTTCAGCTTTGAGCTATTATTTAAAATGTTTGAACTTATCTAATTATGATTCCATTAACTTTTATTTAGATTTATTCCTTGGATTTTGTATTTATTCCTCAAATCTTGTGTCTGTAGGTAGTTGAATCAACCCAAGAAGAATATTTTAATATGAATACGGATTTATGGGAGATTCATACAAAATCTAACACTGGTGATAGCTCAATACACAATACGAGTTTATTTTACCGTATTGTATTTACAGGGATCAAATTAAAAGATTAGAAGAATTCTTAAATTCTGAAGATCATCCAAAACAAGCCATCATAAAGAAACACCAATTGCTGCAACTTTGTAAAGTTTGTAATCTGTTTCATTTCTTCGACTGTTAGAAAACTGTACTTTTTAAATTTCGTAAAACAGTTCAAAGTATTTCAAAGAATAAAAGAAAAAAACAACAGCAAAATAAGAAGAAGAAGAAGAAACAATAATTTATTGGAAAGAGCAAAAATTTTAAGTGAAATTAAATTTCTTCTTATTTGAAATTTGTTCCAGTTGAAAAATAAAATGAAAACTCAAAACTTATCAGCATTTTTTTTTACATATTTTCATTATTTCAAAGCATTTTCAATGAAAATCGTAGTCAAACAATGGAATTCCTGATGCCTATCGAACAATTCAGTGAATAAAATTTGTACTGCATAGGAAGTAGACAGTGCATATAAAAATTACAATAAATATGTTTTTGTTTTTGTTAGAAAAAGCAGACAAACAATGATTTAAAATTTTAGTTGCGGTTTAGAAATTTTAAAAAAACTGCTAAAATACTAAGCATAAATATTTTAATTAAATAACAAATTTTGTTGGTGAATTTGGAACTTCCTAGTGACCTAAATGAGGAATTTTTTATTATTGCTTAACAGTTGATATTTAACATATTTTCACGTTTCTAACTTCAGTCACCATTTAAAGAATTTTAAGATAGGCTTTGATAAATGATATTACAAAAAAATAAGATGAACTTTAATTTTGGAGTAAATCTTCGACAGATATGTAAGCTAGGCAGGATGTCTTAAACTCTTCTTAAGAAACTTTTGACGTGATCTGTTACGTAAAAAAGTCCCGTAAAGGGAAGAAAAGAATGAAATTCATAGAAATTCATAAAATATGCATCCTTTATATTAGACTATTTTGCCTTAAGAATAATTGGTTTTTTTAGAATGATAAAAAAAAAATAAATACAATAAATACAGTTTTACAGCATTAATCAAATTAAACTGTTCAAATTGCATAAAAAATGAAGGTCAGTGCCTGCATAATCTGGCAACTTCCTGTACTGGATCTATTTCTCAACACAAATTAGTATTTCACTCGAAAACGGACCAAAATAATGACGAAGAAGTAGCAGCACCCAAGATTCCAATCGAGTTTGTGTCTGTTTTTATTCATTTGACCTGTAACTCATTTTTATATTTGAACTTCATTAAAATTATGTTAAAAGATAATTTTTAAGGACTTTGTGTACCTAGTGGAAAAATGAAGCTATTTAGATAAAATTTTGAACCCGAAGTTGGGCGAAACAGTTACTCAAATTATTCAATTCTATTATCTATTAGAATTCTTTCTCCTTAATGACAACTTGAATATAACCACAAAAAATGTCACACCGAGACATTTCTGGTTGTCAAATAGAAAACAAGTCAGTTGTCCTCTTTATGGCATTTGAAACCGTACCTCATATTACGGTGCTGCCATTTTAAGAAAAAAATAGTTTCCTTTCTCAAGAACCTTTAATGCTAATTTTGAAAACCTTATTTTTTTTCTTAATGAAACTTTTCATGGCCTACTTAAATTTAAATTTAATTAATACTTATTGAATATATTAAATAGTTAATATTTTAAAGCAGATTAAGCTCCACGTGGAGTTAATTCAAACAAATTTCTCATGTACATGAATATTAATTATACTAGGAACCTTTCAGTTGTAGCTTTTTAATGCTGGTTGACATTCACATCTAGAATTTTTTTCCCGATAGTTTTGGGGATTCAAGCGATAAACATGAGAAAAGGACACAAGAGAACATCTCAAAGACTAAAAACATTATGAGGATGGATGAAGTCCAAAAATATTGGGCGACTATTGCTAGACGATTAAGAGAAGCCTGGAAGCCAACAATTCAAGAAAATCATAGACAATTTAATTTATAAGACAATTTTTTTCTAATAATGTTCCCTTTGTTTAGTTTAACACTAATTTGACTCATTTAATGAGTTCGTTTTGTCTTTATTTTCCACAGTGAACCTCCTCATCCGAAGAATATCGCAGAAAATATAATTCCCAAGAGGTAGCCTAATTTTTTTAAATTGAACATTCACTCAGCAACCTTAATACGTCAAAAATGCGTCCAGCAGTTATGAGAGTCACTTCAATCTATTTCTATAATCTCAAGCTAAAGATCTCAAGGCAGATTTTAAATAGTCTTTGACTGTTTGTATACAACCGCAACAAAGACAAACCGAGTAATATGGATTAATCTGATTTTTATGTATATTATAAATGTTTGTTGTTCCCATTCTTCTTTGCTTAGATTCAGCAACTCGTATCAATTTTATACAAAATATGTTTTATAGTAGATAATTGCATAGAAGACATAATTTGATCATACTGATATAATTTCCATGCAGCCTTTGTGTATAAAGAGTTGGTGAAATTTGAGTAAATTTTTAATGTTTGTTCATTTTTTATGAGGATTTAAATTAAATCTAAAATATTTGAATCATCCAAAACAGGTGTTTAAAGAAATGGTTGAAAAAATTGATCATAATGTTAAAAAGCTGCGAGCTATCTGATATTAACAAAAGAAAAATTTATGTGGGCAAATGGCTCAAATATGTATCAAATGGATTCATAATTCTCAGGAATGATAGAAGAGATTTTGGTTGTGTGAGAAAACTTATATATGTATATACATCAGAACAACAACAACAACAAAAACAATGCATTAAAAATTCGATAAGAATATGAAAATGACCAAAGAAAACGTAATCAGAAAATCATGACTTGCGTTTTTTTGATATTCTCATAAAATTTTAATTTTTGACTAAACTGAAAAAGGAAAAATAAATACTTAGGAAAACCATATTTCAATATGGTATGTATGGGATATTAAGCTAAGACAAAAAATGACCTTTATGCAAATAATGTAACATCTGCCAAGTGAAAGTAAAACTAAAGGTAAGCCCTTAGCCTTGTTATTCCCTCGGCCTGATTAGTCCCTATTTTTAAACTTTTCAAATATAATTGTAGAGAAAGAGACTATCCTGAATAATGATGTGAAATTCTTATTTTTAGCAGTCTTTACTAAAAAAAAAAATTAAATTATGTTTAAGATATGTATACAATTTTTACCAGCCCAATTTTACATAAAAATGTTACAAAAACAACTTAAAAGTTTTTTACGTCGCAAAATATTTCAAGCCCTTGAGATTAATTTGATAAATTTTTTATTTTGTTTGTAGATTATTGAAAAAATAATACAAAATTACAAAATTATATTTTTGAATTAATAAAAATAAACCAAAAAACAATATTTTTTTATAATTTTAATGTTTAGTTAACAAACGCAACAATTGTTTTATGTTTGATTAATATTTCGCTTAATACAGCACTTTAACAAAAAAACAAATGTGCTAATTATTAGTTTAGACAAAAAAAAACTTTTATAATGGGTCTTCTATATGGACTAACAAACATCTTAAGCCATTAAACTGCTATTTCAAATTGAACCCAAGGCCTACAAGATTGCGTTTACCATTAAGCAACTTAATATCAACATTAGTAGTACATAATTTCATACATTTAATTTTTTTTGTTTTTTTGTTTTTCATTTTTCAAAGCTATGAAATAAAAAGTACTTATATTACTTGAAGATTTTGGCCTAAAAATAAAAAAAAATAAAAAGAAAAACAATAACCAAAAAAAAAAAACAAAATTTAAATAATATACAAAGAAAATGAAAATTCTTGTAACTCACCGGTGGTGGTTCACTGGCTGTGCTATAAACCTCACTTGCGGCATACTCTTGCTTCATTTGAACAGTAGCCATTGAATCCAGTTCCTTTTCCGTCATTTGATTTTTTGCAAAAATTTTAATTAAATTTATTTTTACGTTTTTACAGAGAAAAAAAAAAACAAAAATGAACACTTTCTAAATAAAAGAAAAACAAAAAATGAGGAAGAAGTATCTTTGAAAAATTTCACTTAAAAAAATATACACAAAAGGAAACTTTCGCTTGTTTTATATATAATTAAAAAAAGTATCTTCAGTTTGCAAAAGTAAAAACAAAATTCAAAAAAACAGTCAAAAAATAATTTAAAGAAAAAAATAAATTTTTCTTTAATATTTTTATTTTGATTTTTAACAAAATCAAATACAAATCACAAACAGTAAAACTATACGAATCAGAGAGATACACGTCTAAATCGCTTGACTGTCATACAACGTTTGAGCTTTTAGTAGACGACAGCAAGAGATTTGTCTTTTTTACCAAACCAAACATAAAAAAACATAAAAAATAAAACCCAATCCAAAAGTTCAAATGTATACAAAATGATTAACAAAGTTTCGATAGTTGTAAACTATCGACCCCCACCACTTAAAAAAATGAAATATTATTTAAATCTCCCTACTATACGTATTAAAAACAGGAGGGGATAAAGAAAACAATTTTTTTTTGTTTTTTGTTTAATTAAAGCCCACCACAAACATAAAAAATGATGATTGCAATATTTCTGCAATAGCTTCAGAAATTTCACACAGTTTTTGGTTTAAAGATTTTTTAATTTAGTATAAAGTTAAGAAAATTTCTTTTTGCCTAAGTAAACTGGTTTCCCCCCACTTAAAAGGTTAATGTAGATAATTTAGCATAATTTCAAAGAAAAATAATGAACAGCTGTTGATATAAAAAATTCACATCTGATTTTGCTAACAATAAGTTTAATTTACGTTGAGAGGATAATTTTATGATATGAGCTTAAGCTAAAGTTTTAGCTTAAATTGAGGATGCAGTTATTGTTTTTATTTTCTTCTTCTTCTTCTCATTCTTCGTCCTAAAGTATGTATTTTAATGAGTAATTTCAGACGTGTGTAGACGTTGAACTAATAAAACATGGGCTAAGATGCTAAATTGTAATTTATTATTGTAAGACTAAAGAAAATGTGACTTTTGTTAGAAAATCAAATTTTTTTATACACAAATATTTATACAGACATGTACTCAACCATACTTTATTTAATTTTTATCAGTAAAGTGAATACTCGTATATCCCAACATCTATGAAAATTCTAAGAGTAGTCCAAAGAAACTTTTAACTTTAATTTTTATCTTAAAGAAAATAAATACAAAGATCACATGATTAATTCCAGACAACCTATATTAAGACAAATGTATTGTAAATAAAAAATTTAATCCACATTGTTTTTTTTACCATTTAAAAATGTTAAGGATACTTTGGATTCTTAAATTTTTACCCCCGAATATATTTGGGTTTTATCATATGAATTCGTCGTAACTGTCAATTTTCCAACTTTAATAATCACATTAGATCAGATTTCTGACATCCAGATTTTTATACTAAATTAAAGTCCATTTGAAAAATTGATAATAAAATAAATAATAAATATTTTAACCAATTAACCATCCCTTAGGTTAAAAGTTCTAATTTAAAACTTAAATTTCATATTTAAGACAGACATAAACTTGAAAATTAATTTTAAAAAAACTCAGCAGGAAAGTGGTCTAGCACTTTTTATACTACTCCTAACACATGAGTTAAAGATCATACTTATACTTCCAGATCCAGACTAACTAAATCAATAAATGTGTTTAAGATACGGAAAATTCAGTAAAACAAAGTTGTTTATCGGAAAAAGCTAGCTTAAGAAAACCTAGCATCACGAAAAAAGCATCAAAATAAAAATCTTAGTGTGAGTCTTTTAATTTTAATGGAATCAATAAGATCGCAATTCTGTAATTTTGGTGTTGATTCCCTTATGTAAGTGTGATCGTATCACGTCACTTTCTCTCCGCGTTACGCTGTTTGTCTTATAAGGATAATACGGCTGCATATAGAGTGCCGGCTTATAGCCAAGCTGACACCGAGTCTTATACCGAAGACAAAAGTCCGATAAATTCGTTATTGGTAAATCAATAGGAATCTGCTGAAAGTCTTCAGAGTGCAAGGCTACCGAAGATTAGACTATCGCAATGGGATTTGATGTCAGCTCGGGTGTAAGCTGGCAATCTGTAGGTTGCCTTAGGGTAAATAAATATAAAATCATGTAACAGACAATTTAAGTGGATATTTTGCTCCTCAAAACCTGGAAATTAAGAAGAAAAAAAACGTTTACATTGTACATCAATAACAAAATTCTTGGAATTGTAATTCCTACAGCTCTTGAGCATATTTCTTTTCACTTTTGATGTTTATTTTTAATTTTAGTATATTATTTTTTATAGGAGTTGGTTTTTTGGTCTATTGACTGCACAGACATTAGATTCAAAATACCCAGAGAAAGTTTAAAAAAAATAATTATTTTCTAATTAATTATTTTCTCCGAATTTTTGTACAGATATTTTACATACAATTTTCAAAAATACCTAGAAAGGTTCGCTTTTTTAGTTTTGAATTAATATTTTTCAAGAAATTGATTCAAAAGGATATTTTGCAACAATAATCTAAAATTGTGTACTATAAAATCTCTTTTTTATTTTCAAGACATCATTTGAAGTTTGTTTTTACATTTAATTTCTGATTTGGTTTCATTGATTAGTCAATGTGGATTATATTTTTAATTTTGTTAGCTGTGGGATATGCGATGATCCAAAAAATTTAAAAAACAGTGGTCTAAGTTTCATTATTTTTTTTGTTTTTGGAGCTCCACAAAATGTTTGTTCTTACTTCTTTATTCCATTTGATAATAGTGCGCTTACAGTGGCCAAAATACTAGTCTAGTATTCTGAAATTTTAGAATTTTGTATGGGAGCTCTCTAGTATTGTTCTTAAATGTATGTACTAATCTCAATCTAGTTCTAGCACCTGGCACTGCCGACGGAAATTTTATGTAATTTTCGAACTCTCTATTTCGGAAATAGTTTGACAGTGATTTAATGTGAAAGTTGGGTTATATCAGTGATAATTATTAAATAAAAAGTAAAAGTAAGAATATTTTAATTTGACGGATTTTTGACAAATGATATATGTACTTACTAATCAAAAAATACTAGGGCCCAGTATAAATACTTCCTTTTACGAAGAAAAATAACTTAAATACATGCATGCCTTTTACAATATGAATAAGCCTTAAAGTGCTTCTGAAATCGAAATATTTATATATATTTAAAATTTTTGCTCTTCTTCATGTATATTCGACTGGACTAGAAGCAAAAATGTTTAACAAATACCGATAAAAAATAATGTCGGTAATGGTTAAAAATTTCCCCAAACAATTGACTAGCAAATTTGATAACCATTAGTTTAAAAAAAAATAATACTTTTTGTTATTTAACAAGAAAATTTACACAGGTTTTTCTATTATAAGAAAAAAGTCAGAGTTCATCTAAATCTCTAATCGTTTGAACATTTTTTAATTACTTTCATTGTGGTTGATCTAATCATAAAAAAACGACAACGAAAAACTATTGAATAAGCATATTTTCACTGACATTTTACTGCAAAGTAAAATGAAAGTAATAAAAGACATCAAAGTCAAAATAAACAAAAATAAAATAGATAGTTTTTTAAGGATTTCATTTGCATAATATTTGATAAGTATTTTTTTATTTTTTTCTTGAAGATCTTAGTTGATTCGCTTCAAAGAAGATATTTTAGCGGAAAACAAAAAAAAAGAAGAATACTTTAGGTTTAACTTGATGTTTATTTATTTTTATTTTTTTATAAACCTGACCTTATGAAATATTATTTGAGTACTTAATTTTACCTGGCCTTCAATTAGTGCTATCATCTTTCGCTGACATCTAAAAAAAACAACAAAATGTTTGTAGTTTTGAGTCTTTTTAACCACTAAACGTGACTATAACAAAGGCAGCCATGGAATGTATATTTACTTTGAAAAAAACAACAAAACAAAAAATATGAAGGTCTAGAGTTTGGGAAATCAGGTACATATCATATTTACATGCATACCCAAATAGTTTGTAAATGTTTATAATCGTTAAAGCACACGGCTTTCATCTTCAATCAAATTCTAAAATTCAGCATAAATTTAGTACATATTTTAATAAAATTAGCGAATGAACGTATTTTTCGTTCATTTTATGACATTATTTGGGGACCCAAATTTTAATATTAAGCTACCTAAGGAAATAAGTCAATTATTTATTTATGTTTGAAATAAATTTATTAAATTTTAAATTTCTTTTTCGATTTAATTAAAAATCACTTTGAACAAAAAAAACGAACAAAATTTCTCTTGGACACAACTTTGTTTAGTCTACATTTTATCATGTAATTTAAATCTGTTTCATAACAAAATTTGTTTACTTTATTAAACTATATAATAATTTTTACAATTGAAAAAATAACAAAGGCTGGAATCCAAATTATTTAAATAGTTTTCAATTTAAGTTGTGCTTAATTATCATGATTTACCTTTCTCGATCACATAATCAAAATAAAATTATTTAAATTAAAACAAATATAAGAAAGAAAATTTTCCGAAAGGCAAAATATCTGATAATCTTCTTTGACTTTCTCACCTTCATAAAAAAAAAGCAAAAAACAATGATCAAAAGTATCTTGTATCGAAGATAGTATGTATACCATTTTTGCTTAGTTGGGAGATTCACATTAAATCAACAACAAAAAAAGACACTAATGTAAAAAATAAATAAAAATACTTAACAAGATCTCGAAAAAGCGGGAGTACATTATTGCGCACTGAAAATTTGCGGTACTTTCTAATATATTACGCGGGCAAGGGAAATACTCTTCAATAAGGAAAGTATCTTTAATCCGTTTAATTTAATCAACTAGAAATCTTAGACGTGATGTGAATTTACTTCTTAACATGCATTAAAATAATTTCACTAGAGAACTCAATACATATAACTAGACCTAAAGGGCATCGTGATATACTTAAAATATGATTGTGTCTATGAAATATATTGAAATATGATTCGACACTATGGAATTAATTACAATTTAAATTATTTTAATTTTGAAACAAAAATAAGTGAAACATAAATAAAGAATATAAAATATGAAAAACAAAATTTATAATCATAAAAATCATAATAATATTCCTGAGATTGGGAAGTTTTTTATGAAATTGTAATCTCATCCAATTTTTTATAGGCTCAGACACCCACAGGCAGAAGTCAGATTTTACATAACGTAGAGCAGTTTAAAAAATTATGCACCTTAAGATACTTTTCTGATGCAATTTATACATAAGAAAAACACTAATTAGAAAAAAAAAAAGATATCGAATATCAATATACGTAACGATAAGATTGATTTAAGTAAAAATAATAACTAGAAGGTTTTAAATTTTTAATAACCGTTAAAACGATCCTACAAACGAAAATTAATTTCATTCATAGCATACGAGTATTTGATTTTAAGATAATTTAGCATAAAACTTAATAAATATTCATAGTCTCTGATTATTCAGATTATTCAAAAAAATCCATCAAATCTAAACAAATTAAATATCTATTTACCTATTATATAGGTCTTCAGGATTTGAAATATTATTAATACGAAAAATGGTGCCATTCGCCGTAACACCGCCGAACTCAAGTTTGCCGATTGTGTGGACGGAGTATCGGAGTGAGTTCGGTGGTGATACGGTTAGTTTTTGAAAGTTCGCTTTGTAGGCGAACTTTCACGTGAATTTATAACTTAAATATATATTTTTCACTTTAATACTATCAAAATAGTCATAAAAACGTCAAAAACATGACTAATTGGACCACGGTAAATATATTAGGACTGATTAAAGATAAAAAAACATAGTAAGTAGTTATATATACTTATTTATTTATTTAATTATAAATAGCCTACGCTAATCAAGTAATCCAACTATACTTAACTTAATTGTTAAAAATAATTAAAATTCTAGTTAATTCATTACATTTTTACTCCAATACTCTAATGTCAACGCACGAAAGTGTTGACGGGTCCATGTAAGGTCAACGGCGGTTCACTCAGTGATTACTTTCCAAACCTAGAAAATTAAGATAATTACTGGATGCAAAATCCTTTCAAAATAAAAGAAAACCCAAAAGGTTTTCTTTCCATGGATTATGAAAATTTGATTGATTTGATTTCGGATACACAATTAGAAGCCAAATTTAGAACAGTTTCATTAACAATATTCTGGTCAGATGTATTCGATGAATATCCAAATTTATCAAAACAGGCTATTCGAATTCTATTTTCGTTTGGAACCAGTTATTTGTGTGAAACTGGGTTTTAAAAATATGTTACGAGAAAAACAAATTATCGTAACAAAGTTGATGGTGCACCAGATATGCGAGTTCAGTTATCAAACATAACGCCCAATTTTAAGAGAATCATGGAATCAAAGAAGCCGGTGCTTTCTTCACATTAAAGTTTTTTCATTTATTTTAGTTTATGTTTTGTATTTTCATTCATTATTTCTATGGTGAATTGTTTCCCATTTTTGAGTTTTGTTTAATTCAATAAAATCTGAAATATCAAAATAATACCAATAATAAGTGGTTTAAAAAGTATTCAGAGTTCCGCGCTGATTGGCAACAAAATTGAGGATTCCACGACCAAAAGAGTTTGGGAAACAATGCTCTAGGATAAGATAGTTAGATAAGATAAAATTCTAACTTATTTTTAGAGAAAAAATAAAAACGATTGCAGTTTTTTAATACAAAAACTATAATACACAACGAAGAACTTAAGGAAAGTAAAATTCAGCTAGTTTTTAATTATAAGAAAAACGCTCAAAAATCTGAGTGCCTCACTCAAGGCACTCACAAAAATCCACACATACATATATAGCGGCAGACACTACAATTCCTGCCGGTTTTGGGTGTATCACAAGAAGCCGCGGCAGCTGCCCCTTGTAAGATAAAAGTGGTAAAAGGTAAGACGGAGTTTAGAAACTTTCGAAAACATCATTCCCTTTTGTGAGGCAGAAATTCTATTACTTCCTATCCTTTGCATCTTACCAATACATATCTACAAATTTAGCAAGGAAAATGCGCCACCCTGGGGGGTGGGAAAAAGCAGATAGCGATCATAACTTTAAGGGAATTATTAAATATTTAAATTTTTACAATTGAAGTCGATACGCAAGGAAAATCAACAAATGGCCCAAAAAATGAGAATAGAAAGATCAAAATAAAATAATTTAGTGATATTCAAAAAAAATTTTCTAAAAATGGATTTGATCTTTTCATTGTAAAGTGACTAAAACAATCCAAATATCTTTGAGCTTATTTTTTTAGATATTAGTGAAATATTTGAACTATAGAACGTGAAGTGATATGCAAGAAAAATCTACAAATTACCTGGAAAATGACTATGACAAAATCAACATTATAAAATTAATTTATATTTGAGAAAACATTTTAAAAAGGGATTTAATCTTTTCATTCAAATGCGACAGAAACTTTCCATTAAACCTAAATTAAATGTTTTCGAATCAATCAAATATTTTTTTTAAATTTCTTTTTGGATCATATGAAGGTCAAACTGCTATTAAATTTAAAGACTGTAATCTATTTAACAATAATATAAACAAATTTTCTGCAAGTAATTGCAAATTAGTGGTTAACTTAATTTAGAAGTAAAAGATTATTTTTTTTTTTTGTTAATAGGTTAATATTTTTCATTGCCCTTTTTCGTTTTTCAATTTCATGATAATCAGCGGATATGACAATAATTCGCTGTAAACACTTTTATCTATTCGAAATTAATTAAGATACGGATGGTAGCACAAAATTGATTAAGATGAATATTTCCTGGTGATTTTTATCGACTTGACTTGATAAAGTTAAAGTCATCCTCTAACCAGATCTTTAGATTATTCTTTAAAATAAAATTAAAAATAATTGTGTTCTTAAATAAAAACAACAAAATTGCTAAAGTATAATACATAAAGTTTCCGCTTTTATAGGAAGTTTTTAGAAACTACTTATTCAATTAGTTTATCTCTGGTTTAGAAATTCGAAAAATCCGTTTTTTCTCTTCATAGTTTAACCCTATGAAAAAAAGCTCCTAAAAGGATTTTTCAAAACTTAAATAATTTTCAGAGTTACAGCTAAAGACCTTTTGATCTCAAACTTTAAATGCGTCTTTCTCGAAATTATTTTTGGGTCAAGTTCGACTTTAACGATTCACTTGAAATTTGGCACAAAGCTTCATTATATATTTTTTAGAATCTATTTGAAATACCAAACAAAACTGTACTTAAAGGTAATACACACAAGAAGTGAAAAGAGCCTTCCTTCTTAAGGTGGCCACCCACTTAGAGTGGTTCTACACAGGAAAACTCACAGCGATTCTGTGAGCTTTGTATGAAAAATAACCGGTTTCGCTATGAGTTGTCCTGTGTAGACCCACTCTTAGTGCGCATATCTCCGCGGGTAAATTTTTTGACGTCAGAGATTCACACTAGGTTGTTGATTCTGTTCCCCCTCAAATCTGGATATTTCAGCGTGAAATTCATGTGTACATACACTTTTTGGATAATTTTTTTGTTTTAGCAATGCCTTTGCGCTTGCAAAAGAATT
The DNA here is from genome assembly GCA_947359355.1 of Acrocera orbiculus. NCBI lineage: Eukaryota > Metazoa > Arthropoda > Insecta > Diptera > Acroceridae > Acrocera > Acrocera orbiculus. The sequence goes on from OX375757.1 coordinate 62,494,626, forward strand.
TGCTATATTTTCGCTATTTAGATTTAGTTGTTGGTGTAAAACTTTGTTTTGATTTTGGAAAAACAGACAGGCAAGGGCATTTTTGTTTTTTTTTTTCAGAGAGGAAGAGGAGGAGAGGAACCACACTAACTGTCATTTTGTCATTTTTTGTCATGAATGTTACCCGCGGAGATATGCGTACTAAGTTTGGCTAAGAGTAACCAATGTCAAAAATTAAAGAACTTTTTACCTTTAACAATTTTATAATTATTAAAAACATTGCAATTCCTTTTTATTATCTTTAAAAAGTTAATGCAGGAGAAATTGCTTCGTATTTTCGTGTATATGTTCATGCGTACCTGTAAATATGTGTTTCTATAAAACAAAGAAAAATTAGAATCCCCTACATAAATCTTTTCAATTTATTTGTCCCGAGACCACTTAAAAATTACTCTATGCATGTTTTTTCTAATCTGATGGCAATGCTAAAAATCGTGCATATTGGAAAGATGAGAAACAAACAAGATACTAAACTAAGGAGCAGTTTGAACCAAGTACTTGGGCTCAAATGGGAATTAGAGTGCAGAAATCATCCAGGGAAATTTTTTAATAGAATTTACCTTATTCATCAGATTTCCTGACTGGAAATTAATTAAGGGGAGCCTAAACTTGATCCGGATTGGATCAGGCTGTACCTAATTAGATGCTTTGAATCAATCCTTGTTCAGGAACTGATCCAGAAATATTTACTATTGCAGTCCTCCTCAGGAAAAGACTTCGATTGCCTTAATAAGGCTTTGAATATTCCATGTGGATCCGCCTCTTATTAACGCCTTAATGCAGAATGAACTGATCCAATACTGATCATAATAATATGAAGTGAACTTTGTGTTTTTTACTTGGGAGAATTAAACTTCATATAATTCGCGCTTTTGCTATGAAAGAATGATATAAATAGTCTGAAGTAGATCATAAAATTTAATCCATCTTGGATTTATATACATATTCGATCCAGGCTGGATCAGAAAATTTAGTCCATGTTGGATCAGGTAACCTGGTCCGGTTAGGATCCAATGAAACGTTACATCCCTGATGCTTCCTGGATGGATAAGCTTGATCCAGAATGGAATACAGGATAAGGGAAACTGGATCCATTCCTGATCCTATCCTTAACAATTTTATAGTCGGGTTAGTTTTCCTTCTGACTTTTCTCACATGTTATCAAATTCATGCACGGAAAACGATTTTCGTTGAAGGAAATCTAGGTCTATAACCATACATTGAGTCCATAAATTAGAAGTTCATTGGCACAAAGGTATTAAATATCAAATTATTATTTTGAATATTTCTCTCCCAATGATTTTATATTTCTAATTAATCATAACAAATAAAATATAAATATTATGAATATAATAATTAATAAAATTTGTTAGCCAACAACAAAAATGAATATCATAACATTTATTAATTTCTTTATGAAAAGCCACGCATGTTACTTAATTAAAGATGCATCCTCAACCCAATATTCTCAAAATAAAAAATTAAACATTCCACCTGAGGCTAATCAGGCTGACGATAGCTAAATTTATACCTTTCACAGTAATCTTTTCCTTATATGTAACAATCGATCCAAGAATTAATTAAAATTATTTGAAAATTTGATTTATTGATGATGTTATAACATTCACATGTTTGATATTTTGCCTTAAGCTATTAATTCAAACTAGAAAAGTAACATAAAAACATTGCCCACTTTTGTTGAAACTTTTTAATATTTCCTTTTACAATAAAGCAAAAACAAAAAAAAAATACAATTGATATTGTTTACATAAAGTAAAGGGTGAAAAAAGTTAACATTCACAGAGAAGTTTAGAGATTAATTCAAATTACATAACTTATTAACGCTTATGTGTGAATTATATTAGAAAAATTTAGTTTGAGGAAATTAATTTTAATACAATAACTGGACATTATCCTAAAATAAAAACTCTGATATCTATGATTACGCGTTTTGTATTTTTTAAATAATAATATTTTACAAATCAAAAGGTTATGGTTACGTTTTACTTCAAATCAATTGAAAATAAGGAAAAAATAATAGAATGAAGGCCATACGTGAATGGAACATATTTTTTCATTTTTCCATATAAAATCATTCCTTCATTTGTTAGTTACCGTGTAACTTCTGAATGACTCGACTAAGTTCGTATGCGCTTTATCTGGACGACGTTTAATTACTACGCTGGGCTTAGTAGGTGGCGCAGTACTCAAACTATTAATAAATTCAGTATCAAGGGGATGGTTTTCCCTTGTATGTTTTTCCAAATATTATTTCAAAATAATAAAAAGTGAGCGAGCGGCAAGAAAAGGTAACAATATTATTTTGTTAAAAATTTAATAGAAGCCACATACCAGCGGACATTTTTGCACCAACAGATTAGGCTGTAAACTAATTTATTACTCGATCTGCCAGGGATACCACCGTATCCACAAAAGTTGCATGCATGCCAATTATCAAACTGTTAAATAATATCAATCAAGCCTTATTTACAAAGCTTATAGGCTTGTAAGGACTGATATCTTCTTAGGGAAAAATTCCAAAAATTAATAGACTAAATATGAGTCTATTCTTTCTAACGTAGAAGAAGAAAATTTTGGGAACATAGATGAGATTAATAAAATTCAAAGTAGTTTAATTTTTGATTTTTTGTTGACGAAACACGACAATTTTAAACTATAACAAATAAGGAACATTTAATTTACACTTTTTTACATGGGCCTACAAAAATTTTAAATTTATGGCAATTCCCATTCCAAAAAGGGAAACACATTCAAGATTAAGGCTTATAAGCATACCTTCCTATGCCGGCTGTAGCGGAGCTACCAAAATACCACTTAGTGACTAAAATATAATTAAATGTATAATTAATAATTTTAAATTTTGCAACAGTTCTAGAGTCACTAAACCAGACACTAGGATTCTAAAATCAAATGTATTAAAAAATGTTTTTTTCTTTCTTTTTTGAGTTTTGCAATGGAATGGATTATGTTTGTATCCAAAAATTAGGGAATCTCTGATACAAAACAGAAAATGACGTACTTCTAGGTCTTCTAGGTGTTAAAATCCATTGAAATATGCTTGCTTGACAAAAACTCATGGGCATAAATAAGAAAAAAATTAATAGTATATAAATTTCAAGCTTGGATCAAAATGTATTCTTAATTTGGTTAGCCCTAATAATTTTGTCAAGTAAAACTAAAAATCTAACAGTTTCAGTTGTGTTTATTTATTTATAAATCTAAAAATTAACCATAATAATTTAATCGTAGCTAGATTTAATCATTAAAATATCTAAGAATATTGATTAATTATCATTAAGAATTTTTTCTCTTTTTATTCTGTGAGATGTCTTAAACTTCAATTTATCGTTCGCCAGGTGGGTGAGATTTCACTTTTATTTTTATCTCACTACTATTTCCTTATAAAAGAAAGACATGTTTCATTTATTTATAAATAGTATAAAATATTTATTAACGAAAAATTTTATTTGCCAAAATTTTAGTTTTTTTATCGCTATATTAAGCGCTTCTAATTTTTTGAGCACTTAGAACTGTTTCTTTTTCAGCGGCACGAAAAACCTCAAGATATCTCTAAGATAAATATCTCTCATACCATTCTTCTCCACCATTAGTACCTCAGTACTGATTACAGTAATATCGAAATATTGATCCTTAAAGAACTATACACAATATCTTTTCATCTATTTTAATTTTAAATGCAATTATTACGTCTAAGCTACAGAAACTGTTAGTCCAAGATATAAGAATTTTAAAATGAAATAAATTAGATGATGATTGCAATATTGTTACTTTTGTTTTTTCCTTGTTTTTCACAACAACCAAAAAAAAAATCTAATATAAGAAAACACCTGATCTAATTACAGAATTGTATTAATTACGTTACAATTGAAAGACTTTAAATGCAATTGAATGATTACACTACTGATATCAATAAAAAACAAAAACAATTTTACGCTCCATTGAAATAAAAAAAGAAATACAAAAACTATGAATATTGACTTCAAATCTATTTTCATTTAAGCAGAAAAATTGTAATGTCCGTAATTTTTTTCCATTGATTTTATAGAAGTAATATATACATTTTTTTGTTATTAATTAGTTTGTATAAAAATTAAAAAGCGATATTAAGTTAAGTGAAAGACAATTTATAATTTGACAAAAGATTTGAAAAGATAGAAAGAAAAAAAATTCGAAAAAGTTAACTGAACCCCTTAACTTTAATTCACGCTTCTATAATTTTTTACTATCGACTTTCAAGAAAAGTGCAACCATTGAAAGAAAGTGCTAAAGCATTGGTCCACAACATTTTGTACTATACGCAACAAAACGTTAAGCGAAAGCGAAGGTCATATAGACAAAAAAAAGTTCCTAGAAAAAAAAAATTTAATTTTCAAATGTGTTAAAATTCAATTTACTCTTTGTCATCGGAAGTTACATTAAGACTATTAAATTATTTTGAAAATTTTTAATGCAATTTTTTTTTCAGTTTTCTTTAATGGGTTTTTAAGTTATTAACCAAAAATGTGAAAATAGTTATGAGAATAAGTGATTTTTATTCAACAAACTTTCTCACGATTGAAAGCACAAATTACTATTTTAAAACCCGATATTCTAAAGAAAATAATTTTTTTTTTACTAGAGTTAAAAAAAAACAAAAAACATCATACACTGCGCAGCTTTTCCGGAAAGAAAAGTTTATAAGTTTGAATTTTCAAGATTTATTTAAATTTTAGTAATTATAATTAATTTTTAATTTTCATTTCCAACCGTTTTGAAATCAAGAAAAAAATAAATAAATATGTAAACTGAAATCCGATCATTTTACAGATCAATGAGCAATTTTTCTTTTTGCTTAAGGGGGTGGTTCGGTATTTAGCTTTTTAGATTTCCATTTTTCTTCGGATCGGAATAATATTACCGAAGTTATGAGCATTTTAGCATCCTTAACTCTAAAGCAAGGGGTGAGTGATCAAAAGTTTAAAGCGTTTTTCTGAAACTTGTTCTTGTCGAATTCGACTATTGCACACTTCTTCTTCACATATTTCACCAAATAATGACGAAAGATTTTTTTCTTTTTTTTATTGATTATTAATTTTACAATCACAAATAAGCCGATTTTTTGAAAATCGAAAAAAAAAATCCTCTTGTCATTACTTCGAGAAACCTTTAATAAATAAATTTTGATTTTTGGGTTTTAGATGGTTCTGTTGCGAGCTATGAAGCGCACCGAAAATACCTTTTTTTTTAAGGCACCTCCAGATATTCATTGCCACTCGCTCACTTATTATTATTTTGAAATAAAAATTTAGAAATATATTGTTCAAATAATGTTGTATCATTTAGAAATTAATTAAATAAACTAGAACTATCTGATTTGCAAAAAAAAAAATTCTTTTAAACATGCCTTTCTCTTAAAGAATTAACCGAACTCCCCCTTTTAATACTATAACAAAAATTAGCCTAAGGTTAGATTCAAGAGGTCTCCCAGATATCTCGAGATACTCAAGTACTACTTTCGAATAATACCCCAATCGTTTCAAGCAAAAGAAAACCCTGAAGGTTCGGACTAAAAAGCACATCGCAAATTTCTGATTAAAAATAATTCCATATAATATAAAGCATTTTTTAGCTCGTCAGCGGGCTAAATACTTAACTATTTTCTTCTTTTTAATGTTAAAGCAATGAAATTCATTGAAATATATATTTTTTAATTAAAAACTATAATAAATTAAGCAATTAATAAGACCTGCATGCATAAAAAGTTCCTTTTATAATGTAATATTTACTGACAGAATTTAGCGGGCGCTATACCCCCAATGGTTGGTTTGTTCTTTTACTCTTCCATAAAACATATCAAAGGTAAAATGTTACCCACATTAGCTGATATCTGGTTCAATTCATGGTAAAAATGTTAACACAGACTCTAGATTTTCACAATGGGTTTTATAATTAAATTTCGGTTTTTATACTTATAAATAATTTATTTTAAGTACTCAAAACAACAGACAAAATGAAAATTATAACTACAATAACAAACTATTGGGGGGTTGGTCAACAGAACATTTCAGTTGTCAATTCAAAACTAGAAAAATAAAAGGGTTAAATTTTTTAAGTATATGCATTTTTAGAGTTGAATAGAAAATATTTGTGCATCTATTAAAACTGTCAAAATGGTGGATTCCTTTTATAAACCTTTTTTTTAGAGCCAAATCTCTATTCTGAGTGAAGCTGAAGCATCTCCTTTTAATTAGTGAACAGCCCAATCCATGTAATTTGGTCATTGTTTTCAAGAAGTTGAGACATGTTGCATTTTTATGGTAAAGACTAGCGCTGAAAGCCAGTTGAGTTTTCCTCAACAATTTTTTAACCACATTGCATTGTCATCCAAGCAGTTAAATATGTTATTCTTAATTGAAAGCTCAAAGTTTATTTCAAATAAAGGTGAGAATTTGATTGAAAGATTAATTCGTCACTGGAACTAGGAGATGCTTATACTGCCATTTACGATTACTTAATTAAAATCTCAATAGCTCATACAAGAGTAGTTTAGATTTTGATTAGAAGATTCCACTGCACCCCTGACTAGAAATGAGATGGGTTTTGTTTTTTTGCAAAATTTTTTTAACCATATTAAACTTATATAAAAATTTATAATACCAAAATTTAAGTAAAGTAAAGTAGTGATCACAAGTCCTTACAGAAAAAAAATCAAGGTAAATAAAGTCTATAAAAAGTATTGTTTCAGCATAATAATTCACTATGGCTTAACTTGTTGAAAATAACGGCCAAATTAGACGTATTGGCTGTTCACTGAGCAAAAAAGATTCTTTAGAAAACGAAGTTAGGCTCAAAGGAAGAAGTCATCATAAAACTAATAATAAATCATTTTACATGGCCAATATTACATATGAAAATATTTTGAACATGAACGTCTTTGCGTACTTTACATTATACTAGTTTCTATATTTTTTACGAAATTTAAAAAAAAAATACAAAAAAAGATTTAGATTAAAAGAAAGCAATATTTGTATTTCCGAGTTACGTCATTTTTTTAACAATACTGTGTATAAAAAAATATCCAAAGTTAAATATTTAAATTTATAACAAAGTGTAAAATTTCACTCTACAAATTATCAAATACTTCTAAAATTATTGATTTATAATTATTTTTAAATTCATACCAAATTCATTTTTTTCGCAAATTTAATAAAAATATTTATTTCGCCTACAAATGTCTGTGCTTTCAGATTAACTCAACTGCAAAATTTTTAGTGAAAGTTTTGCTTGATTATGTCTGAAGTGAAACAAATGAGCTCAACAGCCGAAGAAGATATCAAAACGAAGATCTTTGACCTATTGAAGAAGGTAAGACATTCAGGTGAGTAATAGCATGGGAAGACAGACTTCAATGGTAAATGAAATTTATTAATATTTTTAGTGGTTATTGCAGTAAAAAGTTGTTTGAACAGCTTCAGTTTTTAAATATTTGCAATTATTAAATAAATCTTTGTTTTTTTTTTTACAATGTTAAAAGATTAAAGGTCTATCACAAATAAGGATACCTTTAAAATAAGGATAAAAACAAAAATAAATGTGATTGATGAGAAATCTTTAGTTAAAACAAATTTGGAATATATAGCATGAAAAAAAATTTCTTTTGAAAACTTTAACGATGACATCATAAATTATTAAATTATTTTAAAGCAGCAATCAATCCCTGGAGGGGTTTTTGGGCGTTTTGATTAGATTTTCATGTAATTAGAGTGTGGCTGATTTGCTATTTAATTAATCTTTTTCATACATATCATGCAGCAGTTTTTCAAAATTGGTCAAGCTTACTTTTTCAAAAAAATGATAATACACTGAAAACCGCTTAGTATATAAAGAGAACTCATAAAAGTTAAACAAGTTTTCAAGAATTGAAAGTTTAAATTTGAAATTCTGAAGAAATATTTCAATTATAGCCTTTCCAAAAAGACGCTAGTCCTCAACACAACCGGCCATGTTAGGCAAATACAGAAATGGTGATGATTGACACCATTGTTCACACAATCACAAATCTTACATTTTTTAAATGAAAAATCATAGTTTCGCAAAGTATCGTAATGATTTTTCATATTCGAAATAGTTTTTCGAAGAAGCATGATACCAACCAACCAACCAGTGGAGGACGCAAAGTAATGAAATTGCCTCATTTCAATTTGCATTTATTCACTATGGCAGACATTGAAAGGCTTTCAATTCTTTGCAATCTTAATCTTAAACGTTGTCTTTATATCGAACTTTAAAATATTAAAAGACTATAGATTTGTATCTTTATTACGGACTACGGACCGTACCAGGTCCGTAAGTAGCAATCTAGTACATTTTTTTCAATCTAGTCTCATTTGGAAAAGCAACAGCTTTCATTTTGATGTTTTTATTTTTATCAGTAAAAATTAATGTTAAAAAGTGAAATTTCTTTAATATTTTTTATTTAAAGCACTTTTAATTCCTGTTATATATGATTATCCTCGTGCCACATAAAATTCAAAGGACATTTAAGTCAAAAGCAGCCGTTTCAGGTAACGTTTCAGGTAACTTAATTTTCTGACTTTTAGTAAAGTTAGGTAGAGATTAAGAGTTTCTTGGTTATATTTGTTACGCTTAAATTAGTTACTATTTAAGTTTATAATAGCTAATAGAATAATTTTTCAAATCAAAAAATTTTAATTTTAATTCAAGTATGAATATTGTGGCATCCGGGCATATACTTTTTGGGAAATTTTTGAAAAACTTAGCGGTGGCACTTATTTCCACCAAGAATACGATGAAGACGATGAAAATAAATGCCTCCATAAAACTCGTGCTTTCTATGAAGAAACCATTCCAAGATATAATGGGCAGCAATTTAAAGAGCATTTTAGAAATAATCGAGTTTTGAAGCTCTTCTAAAAGAAATTAAGTTGATTGAGCCGAAATATGTTAGAAGGAAAATTGGTAGACCTTGCCTTCCGGTAGAAAAACAGCTGTTGGTGTCAATTTGGTATTATTCCAATTTAGAAGTTTTCAGGTAACACTTGACGTCTGATATCTATTTAATTCAATTTAATAAATGCGAATATTTAGATCAATTGCAGACCATTTTGGGATTTCCAAAAAGGCATGTTGGATTTACAATAGTTAATATTATTGAAATATTATTAAATATCAATAAAGAAAAAGGAGTTATTTCTTGGGTAAAAAGAGGTACGAAATGGCAAGAACAGCTGATTATTTTCTCTCAAGAAAAGGATTATAATTCAATAATTTCTGATATTTAATTTAACATTTCACATTGTAGGTGTTGTTGGGTGTATTGATGGAACCCATATTCCAATACCAACGCCTAAAATACACCCCCCTTCTTACCTCAACAGAAAAAATGTTCATTCTGTTTTATTGCAAGGGGTTTGTGATGAAAATCTTTTATTTATTTACTGCTATGCAAGAGAAGTGGGATCAATATATGACTCCTGCATGTTTCGTAGATCCGATTTGTACAGCAGGCTTGGTAATGGTAAGGAATATATCAATTAATTAGCTTAAGAGTTGGAAAGTTTTCTGATTTTGATTTTAATAATGAGCAGGATCATTGAATCTAAGGGAGCAGCAACACCTTCTGGGCGATCAGGCATAAGTATATTCTCAAAAAATATTTAATAGTGCCATTCAAAAATTGTGGAAACATCTCCACCACAGAGGTATTTTAATGTGCGCCTTTCTGCAGGTCGGACTACAATTGAAAGAGCTTTCGGACTGCTTAAAGGATGTTTTCGAAGGTTGCGCAGACTGAATTGCCGAAAACCATATCTAATACCCCTTTCTATAATCGTGGGGTGCATTTTACATAATATATGCATTAAAGGAAAGGACTTCTATGAACATAACCAGCAAATGGAACACATTATATTGGATATGAGAAGTACAAGAACAAGCTCCACTTCAGTTGAAAGAATGGAAGCTATACAAGCTCGTGAGAAGCGGGAGAGAATAATGCGATATCTCAAGCGTAATAGAAATTAAATTAATTTTAAAAAATTTTAATTTTTTTTTCAATAAATGCAAAAATGTTGAAAAGTTCTTTTAAATGTATCACAACTTGTAACCATTCTGCGAAACATGACAGCATGGCAAAATTTCCCCAACAAAACAAAAAAAAAAGATATTTGAAATTGAAAAAGTTTAATGTTTTATGGTGTATATAAAAAAAAAAGTTCAAACAAATATATGTTTTTCAAATGCTTTGATTTCAGTTTTAAAAATTTTAATAAATGACAGCTGTTGCTTTTCCAAATGAGACTAGAATGAAAAGATTGCTAGATACTAAAAAGATGCTAGATTGCTACTTACGGACATGGTACGGTCCGTGCTCCGTAATAAAGAAACAAACCTTATTTTTTATTTAACGGTCACTTTAAACATATATTATAACTACATAAATGAAGCCTCAAGCATATGTATTTAACAAATTTTCCAACGCCTCATGTTTAAATCGATCAGAAGAGTCACTTGTCATTTCTTAAATTTTGCATTTGTTTTTTTCGAACAAATTAATAAAGGCTTGAAAATAAACATAAATTTTATAAAACACTTAATATGGCGACAAAAACTGCATCGCCTGGAGGAAAAGTATTTCAACCGGTAATAATTGTTTTTTTTTTTGTATTTTGTTGATTTTATGATTTTAAACAAAATTTTATGCTGAACAGGATTCAGATGTTCATGTCACTTACGAAGACCAACAAAAAATAAATAAATTTGCTAAGCATAATGCTCGCTTAGAAGATTATAAAATTGAACTTGAATTAAAAAAAAATGATCTGAAAAATTTAGAAGAAGCAGCTGATGAAATTGAACTTTTCGATGAAGATGAAATGATTCCATTTTTAATAGGAGAGGTTTTTATGTCACATAACCTATCAAAAACTCAAGTAAGTTCCCCCGAAAAGTAAAAACTATTAGTTGGAAAAATCAAATTAAATTAAACGTAACGATTTTTATCATTTCATTTATAGGAACTCCTTTTAGCAGAAAAATCAAACATTTTAACCGAAATCAAAGAAATTGAAACAAAATGTCAGAATATACAACAAATAATGAACGATTTGAAAGCACAATTGTATCATCGATTTGGGAATAATATTTCGTTGGAAAATGAATAAAATAGTAACCAAACAAATTAAAATAAAATCTTTTTTTACTTAACATTTATATTGAAAGGAAATTAATTCTAAAAATGCAAATTCAGTTAAAATTTTAATAGACTTACTTTATGATATATTTTAGAGATATTGCTATGCTTTCACATTTATATATCAAGATTGTTGGCAATTTAGGCTGCGAAATATAAAAATAATATTATCCGCTGAGTTTTGCAGATACGTATCCTGTAAATAAAAGAAGAATATTAATTGAATCAAATTTGTTAGGCAAAATTTTAAAAATCAAAAATAAAAAGTTAACAAATTGTTATATTTTTAGTATTTACGAGAAATTTTTTTAATTGGCCCTTAAAACTGTTCTGTTTGCACTCTAAATTGTTAAAAGAAGAGAAATGAAGCTATAAATGCTGTAAACATATTGCTATGGGGTTTAAAATAGACACTTAACAAAATTACTGTTAAATCTTCATTTGAAATGTATCGAACTGTCAAATAATCTTTATCCAAATTTTAAAATAAATTTTAGTGACACTAGGAAAAAGGTTATTTTATTAGAGTATTAAACATTTTGGAATTATGAACTAATTTAAACATAAAATACTTTCTGGGTTAATGTAAATTAATGTAAAATTACAAATCAAAATAATTGATCTAACGGACAGCTGTATTATTTAAATCCGTTTTGTGCAAATAGGAAAAAACATGAAATTTGCTATGAAATTCTGATATTTTTCGAAAAAGAAAAAAGAAAGTTAAATAATATCTACTACCGAAAAAATTAGTTTGTTTTTTTTTTTTAATGAAAAACTGATTTGATAGATCCATCAAGATGGTGACTTCTAGAATGGGAAGCCAATACCGAAAATTTCCTTCCTAAGAACAATATCTCTTTTCTATATTGAAATTTTGTTGTTTCCAAAACAAAATAATTAATCTTACCTGAAGAATATCTGTTTTAATAGGATACTTATAATGCTCCCAATATTTTAACTCATTTACTTTTAATATAGATTTTTGTTCTAATGCTGTCATAAAATCCATATGATATGGACTTATATCAACAAGAAGATTTTCACCGTCATTTTCTTTTTCAATAATCTATTTAATAAAATAAAACTAATTAAAAAATGAAAATATAATTTTAAATATTTACCACCATTCCATCACCATTGCAATTACAATCTAATAAATCATGTGTTGCACATATAGAATAGTCTTCTTGTATTGAAAAAATATCTTTTAATTCTTCTTGTGAAAATTTCATAGTACTTAAATTATTTAATTGATCAATTATACAACCACTAAGTGATGTTTTAGCGATTTGTCGTTGAAATATTTTCTCTTCAATACTACCAGCTATTATAAGACGATAAATTTTTACATTACTTTTTTGACCATCTCTCCATATTCTTGACATTGCTTGTTCATCAGCAGCAGGATTCCAATCCATATCAAAAAGTAATAATCTGGATGCTCCGCTTAAGTTTAAACCAACTCCACCAGCTTTGGAGCTTAATAAAAATACCGGATTATCTTTAGTTAGAACATTGAATTTTTTTACAATTCTACCCCGTTCATTAGTCGGTGTACTACCATCTAAACGTAAGAAATTATAATTGTAATGCTGGCATAGACCTTCTATCATATCAAGTGTGCTTGTATGATGAGAAACTAATACAATTTTTTCTTTATTTTCAATTATTTCTTTAAGCATATTCTCGACCAATTCTAATTTACTTGAATCAAATGGACCCATTTCACTCCACTTTGGCAAAAATTTTAAAACATATTTTAACAGGTTACTATCTTGTTGTTTTGTTGTTCGAATTAAGGATGGATGATTGCATACTTTTTTCAGCAATGTTATTAACTAAAAATTAAGTTACAAAAATGTCTATTGGATATAATTTAATTAGATTTTTTTACCTGTAGTGCATTTGTATCTTTAAGTCCGAAATCTTTTTGTTCTTCATACCATTCTAAAATTTTCTTTATTATAAGCTGTTGTAGTTCAGAAGGCTTTAAGAAAATTATTAATTCTTCTTTTTTTGGTAAATATTTATTGTTTAATTGTTGTGTTCTTCTTAAAAAAAATTTACTTGTTATTTGTGTCAAATCAAGAGCTCTTTCTTTTCCGATTTCTTTGGTCTCTAAGCTAGCATCTGGAGCTTGTGATTGTACAATTGGAATTTCATATTTTTGTTTATATTCTTCATATTTACCAAGAATACCAGGATTTACAAAATCAACTAAAGAATAAAATTCCTGCAAATCATTTTGTATTGGAGTTCCTGTGACAACAATTTTACGTTTTATATTTAATTGAGTTAAGCTAATTGCTGCCTTAATATTATTATTTTTAAGACGATGCCCTTCATCACAAATTAATAAATCAAAATTCAAATTATTAAATTCATCACAATTTTTTGTTAGCATTTCATATGAAACTATTACAAAAGGCATATATTTTTGTTTAGAGTAATTTTCAGGTTTATTTTTAGAATCGACAACATAAGCAAATAAACGCTCTTGAGCTAACCATTTGCTGATTTCTTTGTTCCAATTATCTACTAGACTGCTAGGAGTAACTATTAAAACTCTTTTAATAATAGGCTCATTTCCATAAGGGCCTGATTTTAATAATGTACAGCAAATAGCAAGACATTGTAACGTCTTTCCCAGTCCCATATCATCAGCTAATATTGATCCGAAGTAATCCGAAATTCGGATACCCAGTAAGCATTCATAGAGGAATACAACACCTGCTCTTTGATGCGGTCGAAGGTGTTTCACCAAAGAATCAACCTTAACTTCTACGATTGGAAGCTTTCTCTTATTGAATTTACTTTGATGTTCTAAGTTGGGTGTAGTAAAAATTAAAGGTAGTACACTATCATTTTTTGGCTTAATATTGGAAGTAGTTTTTAGCTTTTTATATGCCGGGTTGATTATATCAAATGGTCGACTTTTTTCTTTTGCATCAGTTTTATGCTTGGTATTTTCTTTGCTTATAGATTCATCACTGAAATTTGATTTTTTCAATACTTCTATTATTTCTACTTCCTTATTACCAATTATGAATCTACATTTATTTTCCATTTCTTCTATACAAAAAGAGCTACATGAGCTTAAAAGTGATCCATCTGAATCTTTGAGAATTGCATTTTTATTGATGATTTTTAGGATTCCATCTCCTTCCCATGTTTTGTGTTTTTTAGAATTTCTTCTATTCCAAACAACTTTAAAGCAAGTATTCTCTTTGTATAATTCATTAGGCTGGATTTTTTTTGAATCTTCACCTAAAATATTTAATTATTTTGCTTTATAAACACAAAGAAATATTCTTCATAAGATTTATTTTTGCTTTAGAACGTGATCATTACAGAATATTTTCAAGAACAGTTTTAAAAAATTCATATAATTTTCCCAAAGTTGCTGTATAGCAAAAATTTACTTTATTTGATTTCTAACGGTTTCACAAAAAATTGATAAATCGTTTGATAATTATCTCCTTGGCTTCCTCTTAAAGAAATCATATGTCTATGTCACAAAAATCTAAATGAAACAAGTGTAAAAGCATCTAATATGAGGATATGGAGTAATAACTACCATTTTAGCTGTTTTGCAGCTTAAGTAGTAATAGAAAGATTATAAGGAAACATATGAGAGCCCTAGCCAGAGGGGAAGTGTTTAGTGGCCGTATTATATACCTTTCGGGCCAAAATAGTTAACGTCTACCTTTTTTTTGTCCTATTTTTACAACTTTATGAAGAACATGATTGTGTTATTACTTAGAACATTTTTATTCAAAACAGAAGGTATAAAATGTTACGTACTATAATGAAAATATAGTTGAATTTCTTAAAAGCAAATCTTTATTATCCTTAAATATCATTTTTTAATTTTTTTGGAATGAAATCAAATAAAAGTAGTTCACTTACATGAAACACTTCCAAAATTATTTGAAGATTGAATATTCCGCGGTAGAGATGTTGATGCTCTAACTGAGGGGGCATTTGATTTTCTCATACTTAATATTTATCTTTTTTTATAGGATTAAACAATATTCAATGGATATTCGACGTCAAATAGTTAAAATTGATTCAAATAACGAAAATGTTAGCTAAAACAGAAATATTAACTCAAATGCTTATAGTTTAAATTGGAGGAAAATCTGTCAATATGAGTCTAGGCTTTCATTAACATTTAGTTAAAAGCACGAGGCTTAATATTGTCAATAGATGGAAACAATAGCTTAAGGGAGTTTTATATATAACCCTCTGTGTCCTGCATTAGCGACCAGCGACAGCGATCTTATAGGCGACCAGAGGCAAGTTTACAATCAGAAGTATATTGACTGCAATAAATACATTGCAAGTCTTTTAAAAAAATATAATTTATGCTTTCCAACTAGTTTTTTTGCATTTATAATGCATTATTATTTACGGAAAGTTAATTTAAGATTATAAGACTATAGTCAGAAAGCATAAATTATATATTTCCAACCAAATATCAATCTTCTGATACTTCTGATACTTCTGATTGTAAGCTTCCCTCTGGTCGCCTATAAAATCGCTGTCGCTGGTCGCTAATGTAGAGATATACCAATAAGTAAGTGACAGCTGCCATTGCCTGCTGACACGTTTTTGCTATTATTAATGAAAAATTAATTTAAATAAAGTTTAATTATGGCACAGTATGATTTAACCGCAAAAAATTGCCAATTTTTGGACAGGCATTTAACATTCCCTTTGCTTGAATTTTTATATGCAAAAGAGGTTAGCATTAAAAATATTTATTTAAAGTTTGTTTATTTTAATTATTATTGTTTAAGATATATGATAAAAAGGTACTTCTTGAATATATACTTGAAACGGTTAATAAAACGAACATGATTGATTATACAATGGATACTAGACAACGATTGAATCTTGGTGAAGAAATGCCGGAAGAATTAGCTGAACGCAAAGCAAAAGTTTTAGCTACTTTAAAGGAATTACAATCTGAAGTTGCATTAATTATGAAAGCAACTGAAATGCTTAAAAATAGTGACAGTATGAAAGATTCAAAAGTATTTTTAAGTGTTCTTCAAAAGGACTTCAATTTTAAGACAGAAAATGTTGATAGTGCATATAAATTAGCAAAATATTTATATGAGTGTGGTAACTATCAAGATGCAACTTCATATCTATATTTTTGCTTATTAGTAATGTCATCTAATGATAAGGTATTCAATTGAATTAATTGAGAAAATATTTTTGTCTTTAAATCAAAAACTTATAGAACTTTCTGAGTGTACTATGGGGAAAATTAGCATCTGAAATTTTACTTTTAAATTGGAACTCAGCCCTAGAGGATTTATCACGTCTTCGTGAATATATTGATGCCAGTCATTTTTCAAACATTCAAGCTTTACAACAACGTACTTGGCTTATACATTGGAGTGTTTTGGTCTTTTTTAATCATCCCAAAGGACGTGATTTGATTATTGAAATGTTTTTATATAAACCATTTTATTTGAATGCTATACAAACAATGTGCCCCCATATATTACGATATCTTGCAACTGCTTGCGTTATAAACAGAACACGTCGTAATGCTCTCAAAGACTTAATAAAAGTTATTCAACAAGAATCTTATACATACCGTGATCCAATTACCGAATTTTTGGAATGTTTATATGTTAATTTCGATTTTGATGGTGCCAGAATGAAATTGCATGAATGTCAGACAGTCATCTTAAATGATTTCTTTATTGTTGCTTGCCTGGATGAATTCGTTGAAAATGCAAGATTAATGATATTTGAAACATTTTGTCGTATACATCAATGTATAACAATTGGAATGTTGGCTGATAAATTAAATATGAAACCAAATGAAGCTGAATGTTGGATTGTAAATTTAATTCGTAATGCTAGATTAGATGCAAAAATTGATTCAAAATTGGGGCATGTTGTAATGGGAACACAACCGTTGAGCCCTTATCAACAACTTGTTGAAAAAATTGATTCATTATCTGTTAGATCTGAAGCATTAACCGGTTTAGTTGAGCGTAAACATAAAGCAAAGAATTCTGATGCTACAGAAAACTGGAAGTATTATTAAGAAAAAATTGTTTTATTCAACACTAATAAAAATGTATGAGGGTTTGAAAACTTTAAAAATAAATCATACTTTGAACAAGTTTTTTAATTGCTTTTTATAACTATTAATCATTTAAAAATCCTAACTTTAAAAGATTTCCAATTAAAATGCAGAATATTTCTTTATTTAATGCAACCGATACAAGTTTATTAAAATAGGAATTCGTATGATTTTTTGTTGTTTTTTTTAACAAAATTTCATAATTTTTACTTAAAATTCTGACTAGTTTAAAATAAACGCTGACTTTCAGGGTTGATTAGAATTTGTTGCTCATTAGGTCTTTGATTATATCTTTAAATATTGTTATAATATGCTTTGTGTGAGTTAAATTGCATACTTTGGTTGGATCATCATTTCTAAAGCAAAGTTTTATTATTTAGGTTGCCCATTAAATTAGAAATATCTTCCAATAATCAATCTGGTATTGTAAAGGCTTTTTGTCACTCAAAACTTTGGCTATATTGTGGTGATTATTTATACTGTGGTTAAAGTCAGAAGAAGTAAGTTAATATTTTTATGAACTGCCACTACGAGAGAGAACTTTTAATATTTCCGAGCTTCATAGCAGGTCAATACATCGATCAATAAGTCTGGAAGTTGAAATTGGAATGCTCACGATTAACTGTTTATCAATTACTATATCAAATAAAAAAACTAATAACAACGTCTATTATATTATATTTTCATTTGAAGAAACAAAAAATGGCCCGTATTGAATAAGTGCATATTTATGATAACATAGTTCGTTGTCTTTCAATAAATCGATGAATACAAATTAAACAATTTGAATTTCGAGTTGCATTCGCATACACCATATTTGACATATCTGTCCTACAGGATATGCTGATTATTTGCAAATTTTTAAAAATTTGAGATTTGACTCAAGCGTATAACTTATCACCAAAACATGAGTATTTTGAGGCTAAAGAGAAGTCGTTTTACACAACCTGTATAAGATTGGTTAGATTTGGAATAAAGTATATAGCATACATTCAGTTTGGTTGTTTGGTTTATATATTTATACTATATAAAAACTGAACAAAATCTATATTCGTTTGTAAGATCAACAAAAACGGATTGTTATATTTAAATTGTTACCGAAGGACATTCAAAATAACATAATTTCAGGAACATGTTTAAATTTATTTAAAAAAGCTTAAATCTATTATAAATCTGTGAATACTAATTGAAAAATAAATTTTTTTATGTCCCGCCAGTCATCTTAAAAATAACTAAAACTAAATTTTTGCTTATCTTTTAGTTAGCGTCATTGGAACTGAGTTCCGATGGTAGATCACATGCCATATAAGCGTTATTTTTTACGCAATAAGACAATAAGTATTTCCAATTAGGATCCATAACTAACAGATGTGGATTACCAAATATAATCAATACAGCTTTTGCTCTTGATATAGCAACATTTAATCTTTTTTCACTTTGAACAAAACCTAAGGAATGATTTATATCTACTTGAACTATTGACCGATTTGAACGAACTGTTGATATTAATATAATATCACGTTCCTAAAATAAAAGAAATTAATTAAGTATTAAAAACTAAAATAAATAAAATAATTTAATACTTGTCCTTGAAATTCTTCCACTGATCCTACTTTAGGTAGACATTTTTCAGCTTGAACAAAAAGATTACGAATTACTCGGACTTGCTTTCTATATGGTGTAATAATTCCAAAATTTTTTGCTTCATATCCCTTTTCATATAATTTTGAAACAAATACTAATACCTGTAAATTAAGAAGTAAAATATAAAATTTTTTAGCTAAATTTTATAATATTAATAAATATAATACATACACTTTTTGCTTCACTAGCATTATACCAGGATGGTGAATCCTCATCTTGTCGATTGTCACCTCTAACACCAACAAAAAATACTGCTTGCTTTGGTGATCGAAAATTTTCCGTTGGAAAATATTCTTGTATATTATTAACAATATCAATTTCATTACTTTTTTCTTCATCAATCATTGATATTAATTCTGAATCATAAAATAAATCATTGAAAACTTTCAGTATAGTTGGTAAGGAACGATAATTATATATTAATTTGGTAACTAATTTTGGATCATATCCATATTCAGGATATTTTATAGTATCCCTAGAATAAGGTTTTGTTTCTAATATTCTTTCTAGAAATGATTTATCAAGACCTTTATCTCCTGCATATTTAGAAAGAACAATTGGACCCAGTTGCTTTGGATCTCCAGCTAAAACAATTTGACAGTTTAATTTATCAAGTAATGAAATTGGTATCATTATTTCACTCTCTACTGATTGTCCTGATTCATCGATTAATAGATGTGTAAAATGATCTTTTGGAAAATTTATATGAATTAAATTCCCTAATGTTATGCAAGTACCAATTATTATTTTATGACGTCCTAAATGTTTTAATTGACATTTTAATTTTAATCCAGATTCAGTTACAATCATCTGTAAATATAATAATAATTATTATAATAATTTCAGTAAATAAAAAAATATAGCTTACTTTAGTTTTATCAGAACCTTCAGCTGCTATATCTACAGTAGCACAATAAGGCCTCAAAAGATCAGGTATCATATCATTTTCAATAACCCATTGTGAAACTAACCTTACGAAATCACCTGGTTTTGTGAGTGATGAATTTATAAGTCGTGTTGCAATTAAATCAGCTGAACTATTTGATGGTGTTGCTATTAATATTCTAGAATTTGGTAACAAAGTATTTATTTTCAATGCAACTTCAATTAATGTCATTGTTTTTCCAGTTCCTGGTGGGCCAAATAATATATACGGCATAGGGCGTCCTTGGCCATTTAAAATATTACAAATAGCACGTTTTTGTACTTTATTTAATGTTTCATTAAACCACGGATATATTTCATTAGTTATTTTTGATATCAGTTCTCCTTTATCATTTAATTCAACTGATATTTGAGATTGTTTCAATGTTTCTAATGGTTGTGGGAATAAAAATTCATTACCCAAATGATATAATATTTTGGTTATAGCATAATGTTGCTTTTTGAAAGAAGTTCTAGAAAAATGAAATTCCAATTTATAATCTTCGAATTGATAGTTTGCATGAAATCCTTGATTAAATTTTAATAAAATTCGATTAAATAGAACTTTGTGTATTATGCCTTCATAGCAACGGTTATCAACAGATTCAGACCAAGTATTTATTGCCCTTACTGAATCTCCAATAACTAATGACGGACGTTGTTCTGCTAAATTTTCTATTTCAAGAGCTAAATAATCATGTTCACGTTTGAAATGAGCACTTTCACGATCATACTTTCGAATATTTTCAAAATATTTTATTTCTTCCATATGCAAAAGAAATTGAAAACGGTTTATGTAATTTTCTGCTGTTAGAGGGGATCTTAAAAATAAATAATGATTTTCAAGTTCATTAATCAATTCATGTTTCGACCCTGAGTTGAATACTAATTTTTTTAAATATTCAGGAACTTCATAGTTACCAATTCGATTATGGATGAATCTTGGTTTTATGGAAATACCTACTCCTGGTATGAGATTATATTTTCGATTCCATACCTAAAACAAAAAATGTTCAATAAAATTATCTTATTTTTAAATACTAAACAAGAATGCTAATTGCAATTCAAATTTAATTTTTAAAATGGAGTAATTTAGTAGCCGCCCGTTAGATTATCTAAAATATAATTGTATTTTGACAACAAAAGCCTTGATTTAAATAAAATAAAATATAAAATAAAAAATAAATGCTTACCTCTTGGATATAATGAGAATTGATTTTATTTTCTGTAAATTGTGTTTTTGAACTCAATTTATTTAAATCATTCTCAATATCAACTTCTATTTCAATTTCTCGTATAATTTTAATACGACCAGCAAATTGTATTGCGAATTTTTCTTGGCTATAACCAAAGAATTTCGATTTCGCTTGCAATTTAAATATTGGACTTTCATTAGGATTTATATAAAAAGATAAATTTTTATCTGGAGAAAGTAATCTTAACTGAGACTGAGAAAGTTTTGATAAAAAGACGCATTTTAAGACTTTTAATGGTTTATCACTTTTGTTTTGTACGATAATTTCTTTCTCTGCATATTCATGTAAATTCTTAAACTGAAAAACTATATTGTCCGACACTTCTATTCCTTTATCTTTAAGATATAAGTTTGCTATAGAAGATTTATTTGATGGGATCAGAGATGTACTTTTATTAATTAATTTTACTGATACACAGCGCCATGAAAAATTTCCCTAAAATAAATTATTCAAATTATACAAATTTACAAATTTTATATAATAAAAAATTTACAATATCGCATTCGACAACATCAGCTTTGACTTCGTCACCCATAGCTGGAGAGTATTTAGATGAAAGCGCCTCAAATGAGAATATATATTGGCCATCGATAATACCTCCTGATGTACCAATTTGGGAAATGCTTCCATGAATTTCTTTATGTCTTGATGGTCGTAACTGATACACATCTAATATTTCACCAGTTGAATCAAAATTAGTTGGATCTGTTTGCATATTGCAATCAAGAGTGACATTATCTCCACATTCAAATGAATATGATTTATTTATTTGATTCTTATCAACATCGATTCTTCCGTAGTCTGTGTCTACGGTTACTATATTCTCTTTAACTTCTACAATGATTCCTAAAACCGTACGGCTATGAATGTTAAAATACTCAGCATTTTGTTGTTTTAAGCTTTCCAATTCATTTTTAATCTATAATAAAAATAAAGAAAGTATTTTATAAAAAAATAGGGGATAATAAAATGATTCTAAAGATTTGCATTCGCAAAAATTCACTATTGTATTATTTTTTGTTATTCTGCCAAGAAGTTGAAGTTTTCTAATAATAAATTCGTCATTTTCTGTGTTAAAATGTGAAACATATAATTCCAGTATGACTTTATATTCGTTGTGGTCAGGCTCCAAAGAAGCAATCATTCGCGATAATTCCCAAGTTAAAAATTTCAAACAAGCGATATAACAAGAAATATCACAGAGTGCTGCCAATTTAATTACTGATGGTAGACCTTTGTACATTAATAGAATTACATATCAAAGTTATTACATAAATAAAACAAGTATGATCTCGATTGCAACAGTAGCTGTACGAAATGAGAAAATCAGAATAAGTGAAAAATAAATGTGAAGGAAGTAGACAAATAAATGCAATCAATATTTTTGAGGAAAGGAAAGGTGTCATTGAAATCTTCAATGTATCAATCTATTAAATGTGGTATGTACAATAGCTTCCGACCACTAGAAAAATAATGTAGAAGCTGAGTAGAATAATTTAAGTAAAGTACACGTTTCATTGCAAAAATAAGAAAAAATTAGTTCAAAGAATAATTTAAATCTTACACTAAAAAATTCTAACACTTTAAAAAAAGAAATCTATTATTCAAAATGATTTAAGTTAATTTTTTACATGATCTTGCGGTAAATCCTCCCAATGTTCTTGAACGACTGCTTCAATTCTGACAACTTTAATGTAATCACTATTTTCCGCTTTATATGCAAGATATTCAATACGATCTCCAACATTAATATTTTCGAATTCTCTTGCTACAGATATATCAAAAATTAAATTTTTATCTATTAAACCATGATTACTATCCAGGCTGGTAATTACTCCTTAAAATATATTAAATATTAAATTCATTTAATTTTTGTTTTATTTGAAAAAATTTACCAACTCTACGAAAACAGTTTTTTTGTATAGTTTGATTAGGACACTCTTCACCTTTTTTGATGATTTTGGCAGAGCTAAGGTCTTTTTGCTCCAATTTATTCAATTGTTCTTCAAGTCTTGCTGCATACTCATTTTTGGCATTTCCATTATTAAAGAAATTTATAATACTTTTGACTAAAGAAATCATTGTGCTGATAAATAATAAATTTAAACTATATAAATTGTATTTAAAGCTGTCCGATTAGTTTTTCCACTGGTTCATAGCACCACACCGTTTCTTTAATAAAATTTAATTCTTTACGTATATTTTGTATACGTTTATTATGGCTTTCAACTATGAAACTTTTTGCTCCTACTTCAGCATAAACAGAAAATTTAAACCGGTTAAATAATTTATCACAATTAGCTGAAAATTGCTCTTTACTTTTCACCTACAAAAAAAAAAGGAAATTAACAGCTTATTTGTGAAAATTCTTAAAAAGTTTTTACATCAATAGAAACTTGGTCTATTGGACCATTAGATGAATGTAATTTATCATTTGGCATTTGTATATTAAAAAAAGTAATTGCGAAAATGTAACAAAATTATACCGCTAAAATTTCACACTACTAAATTGCCAAAATGTCCGCTACCTGCAGAAGAAACTTATGCTGTGTTCACACTTGGTGGCAAAGGAGGGAGAAGATATCAATAAGAGAAAACTATATTTGAGAAATTATAGCAAAACCTAAATAAATGAAAAAAGGTAAATGATATGTCTATGGACACATGGAAGGAAGTCTTTCCTATTCTATAGCAATCTGCTTTGAATTAACAATAAAAACCAAAATTAAAACACTACAAGGACAGTTAACCAGGGGCGGATTTAGGATTTTGGCGCCCTAGGCTTTAGAGCTCATACCGCCTTTAACATAAAATAAAACTGACGTAAGAATCAAGAATACTTAGGAAATTATAGAAACAATTTTTCATTTATTACAATGATCTCAACAAATCTGATTCAATATTCAGTAAAGCTAGAGCTTTTAATCTCTGCTCTTTCATTTATGAACGCAAATAATTTTTAACTCTTCGCAAACATGAAAAACTACGTTCACCTGAACAGTTGGAGATCAGAGTACATGCACACATCTGAAGTGCGATTTCAACGTTCGGAAAATAGTTTTAAGATCTTCTTTTTGAATCCATTTTAATAATTCCAAAGTCGTATTCCATTTATTTTCACTTGAAGAACAGTGTGAACGAAAATGAATACACTTATCGGCAAACGATTTTTCGAGATCGTTAAGATAGCTGAGCCTCAAAGCTTTAGCTTGTTTTTCAATTTCAGATAAGGTCATAGTGGTTAAGTGGACAAGAAAAGAAAGTTTTTATGAAATCGTTTGTAGGCCTAGCGTCGTTTACAAAGCTCGCAGTAAAGATTGTCAATAGTAATTAAAAAAAGTATTGACTCTCAAATTTTCTTGACCAGTCATTTCTACCCCTCCTGCAGTCTCATCGGCATAGAGTTTTTGCTTTCTTTTTCGCTTCACATCTTTTTCATATTCTTTTACTTCGGACAAATTCATTGCTTTTTTTTCGAAATAATCAAAAGTTCCTCGAGTTTCAACAATAAGTGATATAAGTGAGTCATATAATTGAATGACAGTAGGTATATCGTACAGGTACAGTATACCGGTAATTTTTTGTTTACAGAATTTATCCGATGTAACAAATGTTACAAAAGACCAAATGTATAAAAGACGTTTTCAATCTTAAGAGTTTTAATTGCATGTCTTTAGCTTCACATATAACACTTGGTTTCTGCTGCTAGTCATCTCCTATCGCGTGTAGTGCAGTTAGAATTTGTTCCCAAGATTCATATAAACTTTGGCCTGCATCTGCATAAGCTGACCAACGAGTCGTTGATAGACCCTGTACTGTACCGTTTGATTCCTTTTTTTGAGAGAGATGAGTCTGAAGAATTTCCCAGCGGTGCATTGATGCAGAAAAATCTTCAATCTTCGTCCGTTCATCGAATTAGCCTAATTTATCGGATAATTATTTTAATCTTTCTGGGAAAAAAGGCAATTCTTAGCAGCCAGCTAAAAAATCCGGTGTTTTTCTGTTCAAAAATCGTGTTTTCATGTTTAAAAAAGTTACGATCAAAAGGACTTTATCAATGAAATATATCAATTCTATAATTTTCACCGTGATAAAAAATTGAAAAATCTAATATTTGGCGCCCTAGATTGCAGCCGGCGCCCTAGGCTGCAGCCTACTTAGCCTATACATAAATCCGCTCCTGCAGTTAACCAAAGGAAAAATAAATAAACCAAAAAATTAACAACAACAAAATTAAAAATAACAAGAAATAATAATATTTGAATGCTATTTAAAATTTTCGGCCTAGCTCACATGTTGAAACTCGTGATACAGAATTTTATACCAAAATCTATAAGAATTGGAAGATTTTTTAAATGTAAGCTTTGGATAAAATGGAAGCGAATTCAAGGTAAGGAGTATGGACCCCAGCGAAAAATATATGCTCAAATAACAGTATATCGAAAACCTATAAGTTAATGATGTGAGATTAATTTTAAGAAACAACAAATCTTTACATCATTTATATAATTAATTAGGATACATGGACTCACTAATATTACATAAAAAATATATGTATGAATTTTATTTATATATCTCTCTCTATTATATATAACTTAATTTTGAACAGTTAATGTGTGGGGGTAGTATAAATATTTATATATGACCGTATATATTTTGAACTCATGTTAAACTTTGAGGGATACATTATTTCTTTTCTCTTTTCTGTATCCTCCGTATATTTCACACATATAAAACCTAAACTAATAATAAATCAACATAATATTTGCATAAACAAAAAAAATCTTACAGCATATGTTAATTCAAAGTTGTTTTGATTCAAGCTTATCAATATCGATTCTTCAAGTAAATTAGATATTTTCTTCTCAAGATTTTTATATTTTTCAATTGGCCTATTTGTTTATTTTATTTAATTGAAAGTTTAAAAGATATCAAAAATATTACTCCTCAATTTTATTTCCAAGTGTTATTCCCTTTCTGTTAGCATTGTTCTGATTGAGCATTGGATCAAAAAGTCTTCCAGCTTCTGATGTATATCCAGCAGCCGGAACTGCGGTTGATGGTCTAACTAATGATTTTTCAGCCGATCTAAGTAATTCACTACTTGTATTACCACGCTTTAATTAATTTCAAATTAAAATTTTTTAAATAAAATTTTTTTTAAATACTAGCAACATTACCGAATAAATATTTCTTGTAGTAAGACGACTTAGTCCATTATGTTGAAAATTTTCATCCATTTCTAAATCGTAAAATAGATTTTCCATTGAAGGCTGAAGAAAGCCATCATATAAATCATCATCGAACAATTCTTTTTGCATATTTGCTCTTTTCCGTTTAAATAGAATTGATAGAAGCTAATTTAGTAATATTATTTGAATTTTTAGTTCTGTCAACAACATAACAAAATAAGCTAGCTTCGAAAAGTGGTAACAATAGAAACCGCTTATAACACACTAAAATTTTATCTATTATTTTATGTAAGAAACAAGAAAGCGAAAAGGAGTAAAAATGAAGGCAGTAGTACTCATTTTTTTGTATAGCTTTGGGGTAATGACTTAAATGGTAAAACACTTTCTAAATTAAATCGGGCATGCATCAATCATCATCGTTTGTAAGATCTACAAAAACGGATTGTTATATTTAAATTGATACCGAAGGACATTCAAAATAACACAATTTCATGAACATGTTTAAATTTATTTAAAAAAGCTTAAATCTATTATAAATCTGTGAATACTAATTGAAAAATAAATTTTTTTATGTCCAGCCAGTCATCTTAAAAATAACTAAAACTAAATTTTTGCTTATCTTTTAGTTAGCGTCAACGGAACTGAGTTCCGATGGTAGATCACATCCCATATAAGCGTTATTTTTTACGCAATAAGACAATAAGTATTTCCAATTAGGATCCATAACTAACAGATGTGGATTACCAAATATAATCAATACAGCTTTTGCTCTTGATATAGCAACATTTAATCTTTTTTCACTTTGAACAAAACCTAAGGAATGATTTATATCTACTTGAACTATTGACCGGTTTGAACGAACTGTTGATATTAATATAATATCACG
This sequence comes from Acrocera orbiculus, assembly GCA_947359355.1. Taxonomy (NCBI): domain Eukaryota; kingdom Metazoa; phylum Arthropoda; class Insecta; order Diptera; family Acroceridae; genus Acrocera; species Acrocera orbiculus. Next base: position 62,521,915 of record OX375757.1, read on the forward strand.
TTCCTAAAATAAAAGAAATTAATTAAGTATTAAAAACTAAAATAAATAAAATAATTTAATACTTGTCCTTGAAATTCTTCCACTGATCCTACTTTAGGAAGATAAATTTCAGCTTGAACAAAAAGATTACGAATTACTCGGACTTGCTTTCTATATGGTGTAATAATTCCAATATTTTTTGCTTCATATCTCTTTTTATATAATTTTAAAACAAATAAAAATACCTGTAAATTAAGAAGTAAAATATAAAATTTTTTTAGCTAAATTTTATAATATTAATAAATATAATACATACACTTTTTGCTTCACTAGCATTATACCAGGATGGTGAATCCTCATCTTGTCGATTGTCACCTCTAACACCAACAAAAAATACTGCTTGCTTTGGTGATCGAAAATTTTCCGTTGGAAAATATTCTTGTATATTATTAACAATATCAATTTCATTACTTTTTTCTTCATCAATCATTGATATTAATTCTGAATCATAAAATAAATCATTGAAAACTTTCAGTATAGTTGGTAAGGAACGATAATTATATATTAATTTGGTAACTAATTTTGGATCATATCCATATTCAGGATATTTTATAGTATCCCTAGAATAAGGTTTTGTTTCTAATATTCTTTCTAGAAATGATTTATCAAGACCTTTATCTCCTGCATATTTAGAAAGAACAATTGGACCCAGTTGCTTTGGATCTCCAGCTAAAACAATTTGACAGTTTAATTTATCAAGTAATGAAATTGGTATCATTATTTCACTCTCTACTGATTGTCCTGATTCATCGATTAATAGATGTGTAAAATGATCTTTTGGAAAATTTATATGAATTAAATTCCCTAATGTTATGCAAGTACCAATTATTATTTTATGACGTCCTAAATGTTTTAATTGACATTTTAATTTTAATCCAGATTCAGTTACAATCATCTGTAAATATAATAATAATTATTATAATAATTTCAGTAAATAAAAAAATATAGCTTACTTTAGTTTTATCAGAACCTTCAGCTGCTATATCTACAGTAGCACAATAAGGCCTCAAAAGATCAGGTATCATATCATTTTCAATAACCCATTGTGAAACTAACCTTACGAAATCACCTGGTTTTGTGAGTGATGAATTTATAAGTCGTGTTGCAATTAAATCAGCTGAACTATTTGATGGTGTTGCTATTAATATTCTAGAATTTGGTAACAAAGTATTTATTTTCAATGCAACTTCAATTAATGTCATTGTTTTTCCAGTTCCTGGTGGGCCAAATAATATATACGGCATAGGGCGTCCTTGGCCATTTAAAATATTACAAATAGCACGTTTTTGTACTTTATTTAATGTTTCATTAAACCACGGATATATTTCATTAGTTATTTTTGATATCAGTTCTCCTTTATCATTTAATTCAACTGATATTTGAGATTGTTTCAATGTTTCTAATGGTTGTGGGAATAAAAATTCATTACCCAAATGATATAATATTTTGGTTATAGCATAATGTTGCTTTTTGAAAGAAGTTCTAGAAAAATGAAATTCCAATTTATAATCTTCGAATTGATAGTTTGCATGAAATCCTTGATTAAATTTTAATAAAATTCGATTAAATAGAACTTTGTGTATTATGCCTTCATAGCAACGGTTATCAACAGATTCAGACCAAGTATTTATTGCCCTTACTGAATCTCCAATAACTAATGACGGACGTTGTTCTGCTAAATTTTCTATTTCAAGAGCTAAATAATCATGTTCACGTTTGAAATGAGCACTTTCACGATCATACTTTCGAATATTTTCAAAATATTTTATTTCTTCCATATGCAAAAGAAATTGAAAACGGTTTATGTAATTTTCTGCTGTTAGAGGGGATCTTAAAAATAAATAATGATTTTCAAGTTCATTAATCAATTCATGTTTCGACCCTGAGTTGAATACTAATTTTTTTAAATATTCAGGAACTTCATAGTTACCAATTCGATTATGGATGAATCTTGGTTTTATGGAAATACCTACTCCTGGTATGAGATTATATTTTCGATTCCATACCTAAAACAAAAAATGTTCAATAAAATTATCTTATTTTTAAATACTAAACAAGAATGCTAATTGCAATTCAAATTTAATTTTTAAAATGGAGTAATTTAGTAGCCGCCCGTTAGATTATCTAAAATATAATTGTATTTTGACAACAAAAGCCTTGATTTAAATAAAATAAAATATAAAATAAAAAATAAATGCTTACCTCTTGGATATAATGAGAATTGATTTTATTTTCTGTAAATTGTGTTTTTGAACTCAATTTATTTAAATCATTCTCAATATCAACTTCTATTTCAATTTCTCGTATAATTTTAATACGACCAGCAAATTGTATTGCGAATTTTTCTTGGCTATAACCAAAGAATTTCGATTTCGCTTGCAATTTAAATATTTGACTTTCATTAGGATTTATATAAAAAGATAAATTTTTATCTGGAGAAAGTAATCTTAACTGAGACTGAGAAAGTTTTGATAAAAAGACGCATTTTAAGACTTTTAATGGTTTATCACTTTTGTTTTGTACGATAATTTCTTTCTCTGCATATTCATGTAAATTCTTAAACTGAAAAACTATATTGTCCGACACTTCTATTCCTTTATCTTTAAGATATAAGTTTGCTATAGAAGATTTATTTGATGGGATCAGAGATGTACTTTTATTAATTAATTTTACTGATACACAGCGCCATGAAAAATTTCCCTAAAATAAATTATTCAAATTATACAAATTTACAAATTTTATATAATAAAAAATTTACAATATCGCATTCGACAACATCAGCTTTGACTTCGTCACCCATAGCTGGAGAGTATTTAGATGAAAGCGCCTCAAATGAGAATATATATTGGCCATCGATAATACCTCCTGATGTACCAATTTGGGAAATGCTTCCGTGAATTTCTTTACGTCTTGATGGTCGTAACTGATACACATCTAATATTTCACCAGTTGAATCAAAATTAGTTGGATCTGTTTGCATATTGCAATCAAGAGTGACATTATCTCCACATTCAAATGAATATGATTTATTTATTTGATTCTTATCAACATCGATTCTTCCGTAGTCTGTGTCTACGGTTACTATATTCTCTTTAACTTCTACAATGATTCCTAAAACCGTACGGCTATGAATGTTAAAATACTCAGCATTTTGTTGTTTTAAGCTTTCCAATTCATTTTTAATCTATAATAAAAATAAAGAAAGTATTTTATAAAAAAATAGGGGATAATAAAATGATTCTAAAGATTTGCATTCACAAAAATTCACTATTGTATTATTTTTTGTTATTCTGCCAAGAAGTTGAAGTTTTCTAATAATAAATTCGTCATTTTCTGTGTTAAAATGTGAAACATATAATTCCAGTATGACTATATTCGTTGTGGTCAGGCTCCAAAGAAGCAATCATTCGCGATAATTCCCAAGTTAAAAATTTCAAACAAGCGATATAACAAGAGATATCACAGAGTGCTGCCAATTTAATTACTGATGGTAGACCTTTGTACATTAATAGAATTACATATCAAAGTTATTACATAAATAAAACAAGTATGATCTCGATTGCAACAGTAGCTGTACGAAATGAGAAAATCAGAATAAGTGAAAAATAAATGTGAAGGAAGTAGACAAATAAATGCAATCAATATTTTTGAGGAAAGGAAAGGTGTCATTGAAATCTTCAATGTATCAATCTATTAAATGTGGTATGTACAATAGCTTCCGACCACTAGAAAAATAATGTAGAAGCTGAGTAGAATAATTTAAGTAAAGTACACGTTTCATTGCAAAAATAAGAAAAAATTAGTTCAAAGAATAATTTAAATCTTACACTAAAAAATTCTAACACTTTAAAAAAAGAAATCTATTATTCAAAATGATTTAAGTTAATTTTTTACATGATCTTGCGGTAAATCCTCCCAATGTTCTTGAACGACTGCTTCAATTCTGACAACTTTAATGTAATCACTATTTTCCGCTTTATATGCAAGATATTCAATACGATCTCCAACATTAATATTTTCGAATTCTCTTGCTACAGATATATCAAAAATTAAATTTTTATCTATTAAACCATGATTACTATCCAGGCTGGTAATTACTCCTTAAAATATATTAAATATTAAATTCATTTAATTTTTGTTTTATTTGAAAAAATTTACCAACTCTACGAAAACAGTTTTTTTGTATAGTTTGATTAGGACACTCTTCACCTTTTTTGATGATTTTGGCAGAGCTAAGGTCTTTTTGCTCCAATTTATTCAATTGTTCTTCAAGTCTTGCTGCATACTCATTTTTGGCATTTCCATTATTAAAGAAATTTATAATACTTTTGACTAAAGAAATCATTGTGCTGATAAATAATAAATTTAAACTATATAAATTGTATTTAAAGCTGTCCGATTAGTTTTTCCACTGGTTCATAGCACCACACCGTTTCTTTAATAAAATTTAATTCTTTACGTATATTTTGTATACGTTTATTATGGCTTTCAACTATGAAACTTTTTGCTCCTACTTCAGCATAAACAGAAAATTTAAACCGGTTAAATAATTTATCACAATTAGCTGAAAATTGCTCTTTACTTTTCACCTACAAAAAAAAAAGGAAATTAACAGCTTATTTGTGAAAATTCTTAAAAAGTTTTTACATCAATAGAAACTTGGTCTATTGGACCATTAGATGAATGTAATTTATCATTTGGCATTTGTATATTAAAAAAAGTAATTGCGAAAATGTAACAAAATTATACCGCTAAAATTTCACACTACTAAATTGCCAAAATGTCCGCTACCTGCAGAAGAAACTTATGCTGTGTTCACACTTGGTGTCTATAGATTGTGTTTTTTGACAGCAGTTTTGAAAACGCTTACACTCAACCATGCATGCATTACAAATCTTTTAGAAAATATATATTTGGAAATTTCTTACTAATTTCAAATAAAAATGGCTAATAATATACTATTAACTATAAATCCAGCTTAAAAATGGCTATAAAAAGCCGTCCAAATTACTAATCCAAATATGGCCTTAATTATTATATTGTCTGATATAATTATTACAACTAATTCATTTAGTAAAATATAATATGTGTTTTCTATTTATGTTGAAAGAGGATCATGAAAATGTCACCAAAATGCTAAGTTAGACATTGCCTTCTAGATTCGCAAAAAATATTTAGCGATTAAACGCTGAATTCTGAAACCACTGCTCTAAAATTTTAATTTTCAATGATAATACACTGAAAACCGCTTTGTATATAAAGAGAGCTCATAAAAGTTAAATAAGTTTTCAAGAACTGAAAGTTTAAATTTGAAATTCTGAAGAAATATTTCAATTATAGCCTTTCCAAAAAGACGCTAGTCCTCAACACAACCGGCCATGTTAGGCAAATACAGAAATTGTGATGATTGACACCATTGTTCACACAATCACAAATCTTACATTTTTTAAATGAAAAATCATAGTTTCGCAAAGTATCGTAATGATTTTTCAAATTCGAAATAGTTTTTTGAAGAAGCATGATACCGACCAACCAACCAGTGGAGGACGCAAAGTAATGAAATTGCCTCATTTCCATTTGCATTTATTCACTATGGCAGACAATGAAAGGCTTTCAATTCTTTTCAATTTTAATCATAAACGTTGTCTTAATATCGAACTTTAAAATATAAAAAAATTAAAATAGGTTTGTTTTATTATTACGGAGCACGATCGTACCAGGTCCGTAAGTAGCAATCTAGTAGATTTTTTTCATTCTAGTCTCATTTGGAAAAGCAACAGCTGTCATTTTGATGTTTTTATTTTTATCAGTAAAAATTAATGTTAAAAAGTGAAATTTCTTTAATATTTTTTATTTAAAGCACTTCTAATTTCTGTTATATGTGATTATCCTCCTGCCACATAAAATTCAAAGGACATTTAAGTCAAAATCAGCCGTTTCAGGTAACTTAATTTTCTGACTTTTAGTAAAGTTAGGTAGAGATTAAGAGTTTATTGGTTATATTTGTTACGCTTAAATTAGTTACTATTTAAGTTTATAATAGCTAATAGAATAATTTTTCAATTCAAAAAATTTTAATTTTAATTCAAGTATGAATATTGTGGCATCCGGGCATATACTTTTTGGGAAATTTTTGAAAAACTTAGCGGTGGCACTTATTTCCACCAAGAATACGATGAAGACGATGAAAATAAATGCCTCTATAAAACTCGTGCTTTCTATGAAGAAACCATTCCAAGATATAATGGGGGTATTCACATTGAGGCCGGTAACATTTAATTTCTCGGTAAGCGGAGGTGAAAGGTAAGACGGAGTTTCGTAAATTTCGAAAAAGCTTTTACCCCTTCCTGAGGCAGAAATATTTCTGCCTTATGCTTGGTATCTTACTAATACCCATTTATATACACATGTTATCTGTAATATTTTCCAGCACATATTCACATATTTTAGTGGACTGAGAATTGTAGGGGAACATTTCCGAAATGCTACAAGCCTCAATATGAATACCCCTAATGGGCAACAATTTAAAGAGCATTTTCGAAATAATCGAGTTTTGAAGCTCTTTTAAAAGAAATTAAGTTGATTGAGCCGAAATATGTTAGACGGAAAATTGGTAGACCTTATTGCCTTCCGGTAGAAAAACAGCTGTTGGTGTCAATTTGGTATTATTCCAATTTAGAAGTTTTCAGGTAACACTTGACGTCTGATATCTATTTAATTCAATTTAATAAATGCGAATATTTAGATCAATTGCAGACCGTTGTGGGATTTCCAAAAAGGCATGTTGGATTTGCAATAGTTAATATTATTGAAATATTTACTAAATATCAATAAAGAAAAAGGAGTTATTTCTTGGGTAAAAAGGTACGAAATGGCAAGAACAGCTGATTATTTTCTCTCAAGAAAAGGATTATAATTCAATAATTTCTGATATTTAATTTAACATTTCACATTGTAGGTGTTGACAACGATTAAATCTTGGTGAAGAAATGCCGGAAGAATTAGCTGAACGCAAAGCAAAAGTTTTAGCTACTTTAAAGGAATTACAATCTGAAGTTGCATTAATTATGAAAGCAACTGAAATGCTTAAAAATAGTGACAGTATGAAAGATTCAAAAGTATTTTTAAGTGTTCTTCAAAAGGACAGAAAATGTTGATAGTGCATATAAATTAGCAAAATATTTATATGAGTGTGGTAACTATCAAGATGCAACTTCATATCTATATTTTTGCTTATTAGTAATGTCATCTAATGATAAGGTATTCAATTGAATTAATTGAGAAAATATTTTTGTCTTTAAATCAAAAACTTATAGAACTTTCTGAGTGTACTATGGGGAAAATTAGCATCTGAAATTTTACTTTTAAATTGGAACTCAGCCCTAGAGGATTTATCACGTCTTCGTGAATATATTGATGCTAGTCATTTTTCAAACATTCAAGTTTTACAACAACGTACTTGGCTTATACATTGGAGTGTTTTGGTCTTTTTTAATCATCCCAAAGGACGTGATTTGATTATTGAAATGTTTTTATATAAACCATTTTATTTGAATGCTATACAAACAATGTGCCCCCATATATTACGATATCTTGCAACTGCTTGCGTTATAAACAGAACACGTCGTAATGCTCTCAAAGACTTAAAAGTTATTCCACAAGAATCTTATACATACCGTGATCCAATTACCGAATTTTTGGAATGTTTGTATGTTAATTTCGATTTTGATGGTGCCAGAATGAAATTGCATGAATGTCAGACAGTCATCTTAAATGATTTCTTTATTGTTGCTTGCCTGGATGAATTCGTTGAAAATGCAAGATTAATGATATTTGAAACATTTTGTCGTATACATCAATGTATAACAATTGGAATGTTGGCTGATAAATTAAATATGAAACCAAATGAAGCTGAATGTTGGATTGTAAATTTAATTCGTAATGCTAGATTAGATGCAAAAATTGATTCTAAATTGGGGCATGTTGTAATGGGAACACAACCGTTGAGCCCTTATCAACAACTTGTTGAAAAAATTGATTCATTATCTGTTAGATCTGAAGCATTAACCGATTTAGTTGAGCGTAAACATAAAGCAAAGAATTCTGATGCTACAGAAAACTGGAAGTATTATTAAGAAAAAATTGTTTTATTCAACACTAATAAAAATGTATGGGGGTTTGAAAACTTTAAAAATAAATCATACTTTGAACAAGTTTTTTAATTGCTTTTTATAACTATTAATCATTTAAAAATCCTAAGTTTAAAAGATTTCCAATTAAAATGCAGAATATTTCTTTATTTAACGCAACCGATACAAGTTTATTAAAACAGGAATTCGTATGATTTTTTGTTGTTTTTTTTAACAAAATTTCATAATTTTTACTTAAAATTCTGACTAGTTTAAAATAAACGCTGACTTTCAGGGTTGATTAGAATTTGTTGCTCATTAGGTCTTTGATTATATCTTTAAATATTGTTATAATATGCTTTGTGTGAGTTAAATTGCATACTTTGGTTGGATCATCATTTCTAAAGCAAAGTTTTATTATTTAGGTTGCCCATTAAATTATTAAATTAGAAATATCTTCCAATAATCAATCTCGTATTGTAAAGGCTTTTTGTCACTCAAAACTTTGGCTATATTGTGGTGATTATTTATACTATGGTTAAAGTCAGAAGAAGTAAGTTAATATTTTTATGAACTGCCACTACGAGAAAGAACTTTTAATATTTCCGAGCTTCATAGCAGGTCAATACATCGATCAATAAGTCTGGAAGTTGAAATTGGAATGCTCACGATTAACTGTTTATCAATTACTATATCAAAGAAAAAAACTAATAACAACGTCTATTATATTATACTTTCATTTAAAGAAACAAAAAATGGATTGTTATATTTAAATTGATAACGAAGGACATTCAAAATAACACAATTTCAGGAACATGTTTAAATTTATTTAAAAAAGCTTAAATCTATAATAAATCTGTGAATACTAATTGAAAAATAAATCTTTTTATGTCCAGCCAGTCATCTTAAAAATAACTAAAACTAAATTTTTGCTTATCTTTTAGTTAGCGTCATTGGAACTGAGTTCCGATGGTAGATCACATGCCATATAAGCGTTATTTTTTACGCAATAAGACAATAAGTATTTCCAATTAGGATCCATAACTAACAGATGTGGATTACCAAATATAATCAATACAGCTTTTGCTCTTGATATAGCAACATTTAATCTTTTTTCACTTTGAACAAAACCTAAGGAATGATTTATATCTACTTGAACTATTGACCGATTTGAACGAACTGTTGATATTAATATAATATCACATTCCTAAAATAAAAGAAATTAATTAAGTATTAAAAACTAAAATAAATAAAATAATTTAATACTTGTCCTTGAAATTCTTCCACTGATCCGACTTTAGGAAGATAAATTTCAGCTTGAACAAAAAGATTACGAATTACTCGGACTTGCTTTCTATATGGTGTAATAATTCCAATATTTTTTGCTTCATATCTCTTTTTATATAATTTTAAAACAAATAAAAATACCTGTAAATTAAGAAGTAAAATATAAAAATTTTTTAGCTAGATTTTATAATATTAATAAATATAATACATACACTTTTTGCTTCACTAGCATTATACCAGGATGGTGAATCATCATCTTGTCGATTGTCACCTCTAACACCAACAAAAAATACTGCTTGCTTTGGTGATGTACCAATTTGGGAAATGCTTCCATGAATTTCTTTATGTCTTGATGGTCGTAACTGATACACATCTAATATTTCACCAGTTGAATCAAAATTAGTTGGATCTGTTTGCATATTGCAATCAAGAGTGACATTATCTCCACATTCAAATGAATATGATTTATTTATTTGATTCTTATCAACATCGATTCTTCCGTAGTCTGTGTCTACGGTTACTATATTCTCTTTAACTTCTACAATGATTCCTAAAACCGTACGGCTATGAATGTTAAAATACTCAGCATTTTGTTGTTTTAAGCTTTCCAATTCATTTTTAATCTATAATAAAAATAAAGAAAGTGTTTATAAAAAAATAGGGGATAATAAAATGATTCTAAAGATTTGCATTCACAAAAATTCACTATTGTATTATTTTTTGTTATTCTGCCAAGAAGTTGAAGTTTTCTAATAATAAATTCGTCATTTTCTGTGTTAAAATGTGAAACATATAATTCCAGTATGACTTTATATTCGTTGTGGTCAGGCTCCAAAGAAGCAATCATTCGCGATAATTCCCAAGTTAAAAATTTCAAACAAGCGATATAACAAGAAATATCACAGAGTGCTGCCAATTTAATTACTGATGGTAGACCTTTGTACATTAATAGAATTACATATCAAAGTTATTACATAAATAAAACAAGTATGATCTCGATTGCAACAGTAACTGTACGAAATGAGAAAATCAGAATAAGTGAAAAATAAATGTGAAGAAAGTAGACAAATAAATGCAATCAATATTTTTGAGGAAAGGAAAGGTGTCGTTGAAATCTTCAATGTATCAATCTATTAAATGTGGTATGTACAATAGCTTCCGACCACTAGAAAAATAATGTAGAAGCTGAGTAGAATAATTTAAGTAAAGTACACGTTTCATTGCAAAAATAAGAAAAAATTAGTTCAAAGAATATTTTAAATCTTACACTAAAAAATTCTAACACTTTAAAAAAAGAAATCTATTATTCAAAATGATTTAAGTTAATTTTTTACATGATCTTTCGGTAAATCCTCCCAATGTTCTTGAACGACTGCTTCAATCCTGACAACTTTAATGTAGTCACTATTTTCCGCTTTATATGCAAGATATTCAATACGATCTCCAACATTAATATTTTCGAATTCTCTTGCTACAGATATATCAAAAATTAAATTTTTATCTATTAAACCATGATTACTATCCAGGCTGGTAATTACTCCTTAAAATATATTAAATATTAAATTCATTTAATTTTTGTTTTATTTGAAAAAATTTACCAACTCTACGAAAACAGTTTTTTTGTATAGTTTGATTAGGACACTCTTCACCTTTTTTGATGATTTTGGCAGAGCTAAGGTCTTTTTGCTCCAATTTATTCAATTGTTCTTCAAGTCTTGCTGCATACTCATTTTTGGCATTTCCATTATTAAAGAAATTTATAATACTTTTGACTAAAGAAATCATTGTGCTGATAAATAATAAATTTAAACTATATAAATTGTATTTAAAGCTGTCCGATTAGTTTTTCCACTGGTTCATAGCACCACTCCGTTTCTTTAATAAAATTTAATTCTTTACGTATATTTTGTATACGTTTATTATGGCTTTCAACTATGAAACTTTTTGCTCCTACTTCAGCATAAACAGAAAATTTAAACCGGTTAAATAATTTATCACAATTAGCTGAAAATTGCTCTTTACTTTTCACCTACAAAAAAAAAGGAAATTAATAGCTTATTTGTGAAAATTCTTAAAAAGTTTTTACATCAATAGAAACTTGGTCTATTGGACCATTAGATGAATGTAATTTATCAGTTGGCATTTGTATATTAAAAAAAGTAATTGCGAAAATGTAACAAAATTATACCGCTAAAATTTCACTTTACTAAATTGCCAAAATGTCCGCTATACCTGCAGAAGAAACTTATGCTGTGTTCACACTTGGTGTCTATAGATTGTGTTTTTTGACAGCAGTTTTGAAAACGCTTACACTCAACCATGCATGCATTACAAATCTTTTAGAAAATATATATTTGGAAATTTCTTACTAATTTCAAATAAAAATGGCAAATAATATACTATTAAGTATAAATCCAGCTTAAAAATGGTTATAAAAAGCCGTCCAAATTACTAATCCAAATATGGCCTTAATTATTATATTGTCTGATATAATTATATTACAACTAATTCATTTAGTAAAATATAATATGTGTTTTCTATTTATGTTGAAAGAGGATCATGAAAATGTCACCAAAATGCTAAGTTAGACATTGCCTTCTAGATTCGCAAAAAATATTATTAAACGCTGAATTCTGAAACCACTGCTTTAAAATTTTTTCCTCAGCTGCGATTAGTACCCCAGGAGGCAAAGTAGGGAGAAGATATCAATAAGAGGAAACTATATTTGAGGAATTATATTTATACTTCCTCGGGGTAAAACATAAAAAATTTTGTCAGGAAGGAAAACCAAATTCACCATTCTTTTCTATTTTTACCCTAGAATATGTCTGCAGTCATCTAAACAGTTATTTTCTTTTTTTACTTTTTCAGCATTCTTTTCTATTTTTACCCTAGAATATGTCTGCAGGCATCTAAATAGTTATTTTCTTTTTTTTATATTTCTACTATTAGCTTGCAAAAAGTATGTAAAAATCTTAAATTGTTAATAAAATCTTTTCCATTCATCCAATCCAGTTCAAATTAATTTTGTTGTGTTGGGAGTGGATGACAATTGATGTTAATACATTTGGTTCAAAATTTATTCTTACCGTTAGCTCATAATGTCCAATATCTTTTTGGAACTTTCCATCGTTAATTAAACCCTTTTCTATTTATCCAATCAAGTTCAAATAAATGTTGTTATGTTGGGAGGGCATGACAATTGATGTTAATACAGTTAGTTCAAATATTAATTCATTAATTATATTTAATAAACTAATTTTAATTTTATATGAGAGAAAAGCTTCAGAAAACTGAATGCAACGAATTACGAATTCTGAATTCAGAAAAAAGAAAAAACAATCTCAAGTAGGAATATACTTTAAAAAATTTCTTTTTACATTACTTGTTACTTGTTTAATTTAGACAAAATTTACAATATAAACTTTTTATTTCAGTTCCGTTATTTTCAGCATTACTCTCAAGATGAGTGTTAAGGCTAGCGCAGAACAAAGTAATAGCTGCGCTAGACTTTCAGCTCTCTAAGATAAGTAAAAATGTTTCTCTCTGACTTGTAATAATTTTAGAATATTACTGTAAAAAATAAAAGCTTGCTTTTAAATTAAATTTTAACTTTGACATTATAGCCATTCTTAATACTGAGCCATGTATATGGTAAGCTTGGGTTAAATAGCCATTTTAACATAGTCGATTTTTGGCACGAAACACTTAGGCACAAGCGCCATTTCGTCCCTGCAGTATTTGACTTATTTTAAATGGAGAATTTTTGTATCATGGATATAGACGCAGCGCGCGCAGCAATATTTCAATTATGGACAAATTATTGCAATTATAAAATCATGGCCAATCTTAAGTTTGAATTTCTATGGACCATTTTTCTTCTCTTCTTTGATAATTATTTATATTATTAAATTTATTAATGCTCAAAAACAAATTATAGCTAGATAAAGTAGAAAATATATAGGTTAAATAGGTAACAATTCATCCGCATTAATATCATCATCAGAGTTATGGCTAGTTAAACTATTGGTTTGTTTATATCCTGTCTTTGGTCTTTGGTTCGGTGGCCCGAGAGGATCAGAATAAGTTGCACCAAATATTCCTACAAAATAAAATTGAAAAGCTCAGAATTATTAAAGATAAAATGTATCAAATCACCTTGTGGGTTAGTTTGATTTCGATATTCATTATTGCTGTATTTTAAGCTATTATCACTCCCATTTTGTGATCTTGTTGATTGTGTTGTAGTTGCACTTTCATTATCTGTAAAATAAAGCCAGAAATTACTTTTGTTGCAACAAATATATTTTGTAAAAACTATTCAAGAAAAAAAAAAAATAAACCTCTATTGCTGCTACGACTACCGCTACTGCTACTTTTTTGTCGGGATTTTAAAAGTTTTTCAATGCGAGCATATTCAATATTATATTTTGTATTAAGTTCTGTCATAGCAAATGAATCAGTAACATGTAATAAAGCTCTTATGGCTGATAAACTTTCTGGAAATTGCTGATGAATATTTTCAAATAATTCGACATATTTTCTAGGGCTGTATGTATAACGATAACAGCTAGCTGAACGTAGTAAAAAATTTGGATCATTTGGATTTGCTAGAACTGCACGCTCATAATGATAAACTGCTTTTTCTGCTGCTTGTAATTGAATGTAATATGAACCAATTGATGATGCCATACTTATATTACTTGGATCTAATCGAAATGATTCACTGTAATTATGATTAGCTTCTTGACGATCACCTTGATTTTCATAAATTGTTCCTATTCTTTTATATATACCAGGATCTAAATCTTGATTCATACCAATTAATTGTAAATACCATTCTAATGCTTGATTATCATCACCAAGATTTTCATTTATATTTGCTATTTGATAGCAGATATGAGAATGCTTTGCATGAGTTAAATTTGATCTAATTTTTTCAAAGCAAGCTAGAGCACTCTTTTTATTTCCTTGCCTTTTCAGTATTATACCAAGGTTATATATTCCTTCAAATAAGGTCATATCAATTTCTAATGCAGCTTCAATATAATTTTTAGCAATATCTAATCTACCCTTCATTATTTCACAGACACCACTATTAATAAAGGCAGCTGGATTGTAATTGTCTAGTTTACGGCAGCTTTCTGAATATTTGGCAGCATTCTCATAGTCTTCGATCTAAAAGACATTAATTGCTTTTTATTTTTAAAGTTTATTTTTTTTTTTTTATGAAAATAGCTGCTTAAAATTTGGAAATTTCATGGTTGCAGATGTCTTTTTATCTTTTAACAAGCTATAGACAAATTATTTAAAAATATGAGAAAGTAGACATATGAGGATGCAATATATAGAGTCACTGATAAATGTAATTTCATAGCTCTATATAGGGAGATTTAATATACGGCAACGAGATTGAAAAGTCACCAAAGGAAAGTTTTTCATACAAAAAGAGTTTGAGACACAACACCTACCTATACGATTGCCTTTATAGTATTTTAGAAGGTTTTCATTCAATAAACACAAAATAGCTTTTAATTATTAATTAAAACTTATCCTAAATTACATGGGTATTAAGTAAATATTAAATTTTCTAAATATATTTAAGACAAAAAGACATAGCAGATATGATACGAAGGGACGCATTCTAATTTAAAGAGTGTTTAACCGCTGAGTTGTTTTGCCTCTCGGATGGGTATAAAATTTTCGAAAACGTCGCAACTCCGTCTTACCTTTCACTGCTTTCACCATAAAAATTGTAGCTGCCAGCCTCGTGCCAGCTATCATTACCTAAGAGTTATCATTTTGTATTTTGTAATTTGTAAACATTTTGAGGAGAAAATTCTAATGATAAAAGTTATCCAGCACTTTTTAATAACCTATTAGTTGCATTTTTAATAGAAAAATACGGGCTTTGAATAAAAGTGAAACAAACACTCCGAAAGTACTTTTTTTTTTGGCAAAAGAACTAGTAAAAACAATTACCTAAAGCTACAACAAAGAGTTAAATAAAAATCCAATTTCTGTTAACTTACTTGAATAAAAATAAAACTAAGATTAGTTAAAGCACTAACTGCTATTGATGCCTCCATTTTCTCATAAAATTTCAATATGTCAATAGCCTGATTAATATCATTTTGTCGCAAATAAATCAATGCCTTATGCATTTCTAGTTCAGTTGCAAGTACAGCGAAATTTGATGATTTTATAATTTCTATACACCAATTATATCCTATAAGCAGAGAATTAATTAATGTAAGTTAGTTATTATTCATAATCAACCAGAAATTATTATTATTTTACCTTCAATAAATGAATCTTCTATAACAGGAGAAATAAAATTAATTATGGATGCTAAAGATTTATCTGCTGTTTTTGATTTTCTATTTATATAATTAGCTAATTTATCTGTTTTAATAGTTTCAATTATTTGTCTATCGTTTTCATTTTCTACAAGATCTGTATGAGTTTTTATATAGTCTTCATTTTCAATATGAACACTAACTAAGGTTTTAAACGCTTTTTTGATTTTTTCTTTATCACCTATGGCATAGTAACATAATATTAAATTGATGGCACTTTTAATATCTGATTCCTCTGACATTATATATTCAAAGCTTGCTGCCGCATCTGTATATTGTCCCATTTTTAAGAATAAAATACCAATATTTTGAGTTATTTTCAGACGTAATTCTTTTTGATTGCTGGGAACTTGATCAAGTGCCATTCGATACATTTTTATTGCCTTTGGATAGATACCCGTCCGAAAATACATATTTCCTAAATTGATTTTAAGGCGATTAGCATTTGGAAACATTTTACTTTTTGTTATCATATTTAATGTATTTACTGCTTCAACAAACATTCCATTCTTAGTGTACATATTTGCTAGGTTGAAGAAAACCTAAATAAATGAAAAAAGGTAAATGATATGTCTATGGACACATGGAAGGAAATCTTTCCTATTCTATAGCAATCTGCTTTGAATTAACAATAAAAACCAAAATTAAAACACTAAAAGGACAGTTAACCAAAAGAAAAATAAATAAACCAAAAAATTAACAACAACAAAATTAAAAATAACAAGAAATAATAATATTTGAATGCTATTTAAAATTTTCGGCCTAGCTCACATGTTGAAACTCGTGATACAGAATTTTATACCAAAATCTATAAGAATTGGAAGATTTTTTAAATGTAAGCTTTGGATAAAATGGAAGCGAATTCAAGGTAAGGAGTATGGACCCCAGCGAAAAATATATGCTCAAATAACAGTATATCGAAAACCTATAAGTTAATGATGTGAGATTAATTTGAAGAAACAACAAATCTTTACATCATTTATATAATTAATTAGGATACATGGACTCACTAATATTACATAAAAAATATATGTATGAATTTTATTTATATATCTCTCTCTATTATATATAACTTAATTTTGAACACACTTAATGTGTGGGGGTAGTATAAATATTTATATATGACCGTATATATTTTGAACTCATGTTAAACTTTGAGGGATACATTATTTCTTTCCTCTTTTCTGTATCCTCCGTATATTTCACACATATAAAACCTAAACTAATAATAAATCAACATAATATTTGCATAAACAAAAAAAATCTTACAGCATATGTTAATTCAAAGTTGTTTTGATTCAAGCTAGTGTCTTGATCTCGTAATCTATGTAATGTACGGTCTAAGGATGATGCTTCTTTGGCTTTTGCAAGACCTTGAGTATTGTCTGGTGGTGAGCCTGTACTTATCAATATCGATTCTTCAAGTAAATTAGATATTTTCTTCTCAAGATTTTTATATTTTTCAATTGGCCTATTTGTTTATTTTATTTAATTGAAAGTTTAAAAGATATCAAAAATATTACTCCTCAATTTTATTTCCAAGTGTTATTCCCTTTCTGTTAGCATTGTTCTGATTGAGCATTGGATCAAAAAGTCTTCCCGCTTCTGATGTATATCCAGCAGCCGGAACTGCGGTTGATGGTCTAACTAATGATTTTTCAGCCGATCTAAGTAATTCACTACTTGTATTACCACGCTTTAATTAATTTCAAATTAAAATTTTTTAAATAAAATTTTTTTTAAATACTAGCAACATTACCGAATAAATATTTCTTGTAGTAAGACGACTTAGTCCATTATGTTGAAAATTTTCATCCATTTCTAAATCGTAAAATAGATTTTCCATTGAAGGCTGAAGAAAGCCATCATATAAATCATCATCGAATAATTCTTTTTGCATATTTGCTCTTTTCCGTTTAAATAGAATTGATAGAAGCTAATTTGGTAATATTATTTGAATTTTTAGTTCTGTCAACAACATAACAAAATAAGCTAGCTTCGAAAAGTGGTAACCATAGAAACCGCTTATAACACACTAAAATTTTATCTATTATTTTATGTAAGAAACAAGAAAGCGAAAAGGATTAAAAATGAAGGCAGTAGTACTCATTTTTTTGTATAGCTTTGGGGTAATGACTTAAATGGTAAAACACTCTCTAAATTAAATCGGGCATGCATCAATCTGACAAGCTTTTAAATTTTTTTGAGTTTGTAGTTTTGGCTTTCTTATCAAATATGTGGTATATATTATGATTGAGCATAAATATATAAATTAATAATGACCAAAGGTATAACGATTGGCTGCAAATAAATAAATTCTAGGTTTATAGGATTCTCATAGAATATTATTTTTTAATGTTTGGCAGAGTAATGCCTGGGACTCACTAGCGCTTAGCGGCACAAAATTTATTGTTAAATGCTAATGAGTCCATTAGTCTCCACTGACGTTCCACTCCACTGTTATATAAAAAAAACTCTCCATTTTTACTGTGCTAAGTCGTCTCCACACGCTAAGCGCTAGTGAGTCCCAGGCATAACACAGTAATAGATAATTATTATTAAACAGTTTTATTCAGTCCAAACAATGAACTTATGGATAAATGACCACAATCTCATAATTCATGGAAATCATTGGAAAGAAATAATTACACATCGAATCCTTTTGTATTCCTCCAGAAAAAGTGATTCCAAATAAAGCAACTCTCTTCGTGATCTGATTCTAATCAAAAATTCATGAATATATATAACTTAAAAAGGAAAAAAATATATTTTGTATTTATTAAAGTAAGAGTATTAATCATATAAAAATTATTGCAGTTAAAAAGGAAAATAGGATAAATGGTTTTACAGTTGTTTTGCTTAATAAAATTAATCAGTCAAGTAGATTTGACTAAATTTTTTCTAGTATAGTTGGCAGAAAATTAATGAAAAAATCATTTGACTATAATTATCTAATCATTAAATATGAGAATTTAAGTTAGTTTTAGCTGGTAATGGTTCTGGTCCAATACCACCAGCAAATTTATAAACTAAAAGTCCAACTTCATATGCTAATTGCTCCACATTCTGTAATTAATTATGGATATAATTAAATTATCAAATTTTCATTATATAAAATAAATTCATACCTGCATACTTGAAGCTTCTGCATAAACTCTAACAATATCCTCAGTTCCTGAGGGTCGAACAAATGATCTTCCTTTTGGAAATTTAGCTACAATCTCATTGATTTTATCTTGTAAGCCATCTGGTTTAATACAAATTCGATCTGCATCTGTTGTTTGGATAACTGTTCTATCAGCGACTTTAATTTTCGTTTGAAGACATGGAAGATCATGATATGAATCAGACCAATCATTAGCACTCCATCCTTTTTCATGTAAAATTGTTTCAACTAAAAGCATATCTGAAATAGCATCTCCTACAGTTTCATTGATTAGATCAATTATTTTTATTAATTTGTTTGCATTTATTTTTTCACTTGTTTCATCTATAATATTGGCTTTATCTTTAATAGTAGCTTTAGCATAATCACTAAAAACTACTGTACCATGTCCATTAGCTTCAAAATAAATACCAATATCATATTGAAGTGCTTTTTGATGTAAGTGCTTAACGCCGGTTGATACGCAAGCAACAGGCAATTGTAATTTATATTCAATATAATCTGTTGATGCTTTGTTAGCATACGCTGTTTGAACAATTCCCATTTTCAAATCAATTCCACAATTTTTAACTAAATTAATTAAATAGTCTGCAATTAATGTTGCAATTTTATCACCGTCTAATAAATTAAACTTTTTGTTATCATTAACATAAAAATAAACAATACGATCAGCATCTCCATCAATAGATACACATCGAGTATTTGGTTCAGTTATTGGCATTCCATTTGGACAATTTTGATGTACTTTAACATAATCAGCTCCACATTCATGATTAATTTTTCCCTGGCCACTATTAAAAACAATAACATTTAATGTATTCTTCATTCGTTTTAAAAATTGTAACATTTTTCTGGCACCTACTCCATTAGCTCCATCAAAATAGAGTAAATTTTTATAATTTCCTCTTTCAAGTTGATCCCCTCGGAGGCTTTCAAAAGATTTAATTAATTTATCATAATAGCCTTCCTCCGTTGGATTACCATATGCACATCTAGTATTGGCACATACAACAAAATAATGCATCATTGGAGTTGTCACAATACCAAATTCTTTAACATTACCTTTTAAAGCAATAACACCATCGGCTACAGCTTTTAAAAGACGCGGACTATGATATCTATTGTCCATACCAATAAAAACATTTGAAAATTGACATATGTTAATGTCATTTTCTTTTATTATTTTTGAAACTTCATTTTCTAAATCATTATCATCAACATTAACTAAATTTGTAGCGATTTCTTCCCAGCTTTGCTCCAACATTTCACCCATTGGATCGATTAATTTAACACCATTATCTGGTTCAGGATTATGGGAAGCAGTAATCATTACGCCAATAACTTGACCATTTTTAATTCGGGAACGTAATGTTGCCAAAACACCCATTCTATACATAACATAATCTAAATCTTCAGCCCTGAAATTCAAAATAATCAATTTTTATAATAACGTAATAAGTCATTCAACATTAAAACAATTCTAACATTTCAAAAGTGTTGATTTCACTCTTTCCTTTTTTTCGGGCATTATTTTGCCCATAGCAAAACTTCTAGTGATTCTAATTAAAAGCAATATTTATAATTTTCTATGGGCGAGGTTTTTTGAGTTTTGTAAGAACATTTTCATGGGAGAGAGCTATTTTCCAGTATTTCATTCAGAAGTGTTTTTTATTGGATTAAGCTGATAAAGGTCAATAAAAAAGATTGGTCAGTTTGGTATGTAATAAGGAACGAAACATTTTTCCTACCTCTATATTCTGAAATTGAATCGACAGTCAGAAGAGTTGATATCAGTCGATAGAAGTGGATTAAGACTACTATGATTATAGGTTATATATAAGGTTAAGATTAAGTGAAATAATAACTGGCAAAAAACGGCCTCTTAGGACTACCTAGGACTCACTAGCGCTTAGCGGCACAAAATTTAGCACTAAATGCTAATGAGTCCATTAGTCTCCACTGAATTGGTATATAGCCTGAATTAGCGACTAGTTAGCGCTATAGCTTGTCGGTTTTTTAAAGAAGATCAAAGAAATATTATAATTCCGGAAGAATTCAGTCATTGAATATTAAGATTTTGTACTTAAAGCAAAAAACAACACATAAATCACAAATAGAACTGTCACTTTAGCATTTTGTTTTCTGTCAATGAAAACAGTAATATGCTAGTGAGTGCACTCCGGATTGGTATTTAGGGAAACTCTATATTTTTACTGTGCTAAGTCATCCCATACGCTAAGCGCTAGTGAGTCCTAGGCATTATGAGGAAAAAAGGAGTTATTCCAGCAAAATAGTGCACTATATAAAGTTCAGATTAAGTGAAATAAGAACTAGCAAAACACGGCCTCTTATGAGGAAAAAAGGGGTTATTCCAGCAAAATAGTGCACTATATAAAAGCCATTGACAGTGATTGACAAATTACACAAATTGAGCTATGAATTGATGCACCTACCATTGCTTTTGTTCGACTTGATCGTCTTACAACTTCAAAAAAATCCAGTGAAAAATCAGGTTTATAAGAAGCCATCACCAAAACTAATGGAAATTTTAAGGTCAAAAACAAGTCGTTCGAAACAACCAGTATTGAAAAAGCTCAAATAACGTCGGAATAAATGCATCACTTTGAACATGCGTCTCCACTAGAATGCTGGTTCGATAAACTTAAGTGTCTGGTGAGAAAAATCATCTGTGGGTATAGCTTCAGTCTTTGCTGTTATTTTTGGCTTTTCAGTCTAATTATTCCTCGGCCGAATATGTCTGTTGTAGTTCCTTCAGATTTAATTTATGGTGTGGCTTTCTTCTACCTCTTATTTTGTTTTCTTCAATCTTAAGCAGTTAAATAAAAAAGTAATACATAGGTATATGGTAGATGTAAATGCATATTTTATAAATTAGAGAAGTGAAAATTAAAATTTTGAACGTAGTTCTAGTTCTTTTTAAGGAGTTTGTATACTCGCTATAAAGTTATCACTAATGTTAGTTTTTTGGATATGCGTTAGAAAATATTTAAAAACACATCTTTATAATTTTTGTATAAGCTTTGGCTCTAAAAAAATTTCAAATTTATTTTCTTGATAAACTTTATTTATCAAGCATTCGTAGTATTTTTATTTTTTAACATCCTAAATAGTGAGATTTAAATTTTCTCTAATTGCAAATTATAAAAATGATGTAAGATTTTGATTCTGAGTGTTATATGTTGTCCATACCTGTTATTAACAGGGGTTTCTTTATTAAAGAAAGTTTTAATAATTGTTTGACTAAAGTTGAAACTTACTTCCCACGAAAACCAGCAGTTCCATATTGAATATTATTTGCTTTTCTTTTTGGATACATTTCTCTAGCGAAAGCATATACAGTTCTTAATTTAACTGACATTGTCACTATTTTTGTTATTATTTAAAAAGCAAAACTTATGAATTATTTTATGTATTGATTCACTAAACTTGTAAAGAAACTTGTTTCTTAATTAAATTTGTGACATTTCTACATTCTGCTGAAAACTTTCATTTTAGTACAACGAAGTAATGTGAAATCGATTCAAATAAAAGTGCTGCCTAGTGTAAGATTTTTGTACTAAAATTAATGCAACTACTGTCCTTTCATACAGATTTCATACCTGCTTGTTTTCCTACTCCAGGCAAAAATTCATTTTAAATTGTTCAACTTTGTTTTATTTATATTTAATTCAACTTCATTACATGTTCCCGAATCATTTTCTAAATTCACATAATTGCCTATCACCTGATATCCTGCAGGTGTTAAACTTCCCTATGTTTAATGAAATTTCTAGTTTTTTTTTGCCCGATTGTATAAATATATTGAATTTCCCCATATTTTATGAAATCAGAATTTTAGATCTTATTGATCTACACACCTACATAGCATAGAACTCTTTTTTTTAGATTAACTATACAAATTAAAATGTATCTATGTTTATTATCTATTTATTTCTTTTTCCAATAGAGGGATAGATACTTTTGATACCTTTTAGTTACCAGTCGGTTTCACAGTTTCTCACTTAATTTTCAGGCCACTTTGTGTGTCCCCAGGTTTATTGACTCGCTGGCTACAATTTAATATGGTGGATATAATTTTAGTAGAGCTTAAAAAAAATTAAAACAATTTATCTTTGTACGATAAATTTAGGCTTCGTTTGTGTGTCATATAAAAATTGTTACAAAACAAAAAAATGAAATATTTTTCATTTGTATAATAAGGCATTAAGTTTTTATTATTTATTTTGAATTTTGTTATACTAACAAAAATTACATTGGACGGATGTTTTCAATCACGTTTTAGTCTTATAAAAAAAATAGTTTAATTTAATATATATAAAATAAGGCTTAAAAATTTTATTTTTTGATTTTTATGACTATCGTATAAATTTTCAAATTTAATATAATTCAATGAGTTATGGCAAAACCCAAACGTTACAAAAGTGCTAATTTATACCAAAAAAAACATTAATTTAATTTAATGCATAATTATTGGACGGTATTAATTTGAATTTAATATTTGTACTACAACTTTTAGAAATTAATTCTGTAATTTTTCTTTTTCCTTCAATTTAAAAAAAAACTATATTAAAAAAACTATACTAAAAGTCAATATTAATATAATAGATATTTTTGATGTGAATATATTTGACCCAGCATGGCAGTCAGTTATTCGACGTGCACGCATATAACTGTTACCTAAATATAAATCATAACGGCGTTTTTCTTTCTCAATAACACGTAACAACAGTGTAGCATCTTGAAAAATTAAATCATAAAATTGATAAGGCGATGAAAACATACTAAAACTGTAAAAAATTTCTTTTTTAGTTATTTAATTAAATTATTTAAAATTTATTTTTTATATTCATGATGATAATACCTGAATGTATCTTCATCTTTCCTTCCATAGAGTTTCTGAGCGTACATAAATAAATTTATGTAAGCGTTTACTTCAGTTTCATTATAACCATAACCTCCTCGTGTTACAATTGCATTAGCTTTAACTTTTCCAAGATTACATTTTTTATATTCATCTAATTCAGCACGAGTTCCTACGAATGTAGAAAATATTAGTTAAATTATTTTAAAGAAATTTAATTATTTATTTGTAGAAAAAGTTTAAAAATATTCAATTATAGCTTTAATGGAAAATACATAAGCTTACAATAAACAATTTCATGAAATTTTTTACTTCTTGTAGTGAAAACCGAAAAACCTAAAGAAATATTCTTAGAAAACACTCAAGACACTCAAGTAACTGTTTCATTCGTATTTACTAACAAAATTCAATTGATTTAAATAAATATTATATATTTTTACAAAAAATTTTACCATCAAGACATAATAATTCGAAATCATCTTTCAATGTATCTCGTGCCCACCATTCTTTTCTTTTACCACCAGTATTTTCATTAACAGTTGTATGTTTAACAAAAGCTACATCACCGCCTCCTTCAGCTAAACAACGAAGTGCTCCTGTATGGCCATAATAAATTTCAGAAGAATCTCTACGGCAATAACGAAAACTAGTACCATGACAAAGATCACACATATTATCATATGGAACACCGGTATTATATTCTGAACTTATAGCACCTGGTACACATGATTTAGAAAAATATTCAGCTGCAGCGCGTATACTATCACATCCATATGGTCTAATCCATGCATTTGATAATAAATGTGCAAGTGGATATGTCCATCCAGCAGCTGTATGAATTCCTGCATGGCATGTATTTTTACCTTTTAGAAAGTTTAATTGTGTATCTTTATCTTCCTCTTTTGCAACAGCGACTACATAATATTCAGGTTCTCCTAAATCATATACTTCTGACATAAATGGTATCAAATCATTTTTTAATCCTGATGTATATACATCACCAGCATCAAATACCGTTACATCAGCAACTCCTGTCTGTATAGCATGCATACAATTAATATGAGAATGTGCTTTGTAACAAACTAAATTTGGTTTAAGATTTTGTGCTTTTAATGCGGTCTGTAATTATTTTTACATTATTTTGAGTAAAATGGCTTAACAGATATTAAAAAAAACACAAACCCTCATTTTAATACATTTTTCCATTTCGGCATCTGATGTTATACAAAGAGTCATCCTACTAACAGGACATTGAAGCACTCCATTGATATATTCAAGCGATTGCTCTAGATATACTGCAAATGATTGATCATTTTCCGCTATTGTTGTTAAAGATCTTGTAGTATCCTGTAATATAATATTAAATTTAAATTACAGTTAATTATAGTATGAAATATTATATTCTGTGTGGCATTTCCTTCTTCACAACAGTTGAAGATAAGGAAACGCTATTTTAATTTCGAAATTACATTACAGGTAATCGAACAACATATTTTACACATCTGTATGTTTTTTCTCTACATTTTGATAGTCATTTTTCTAGAACTTTGCTTTTTGTTCTGTAAAGGCTTGCAATCTATGTTTGAAGCACTTGCTGATAAGCTATTTGCCCCAAATTTAATTAAAAATAAACTGCTTGTATGGTGGAAAAGATTATGTTAAAAAATTCAGCCGCACCCAGTTCAGGGAACGAATAAAGTGGAGTCTTGCGACTGAATTCTCACCTACTTTAGGATGAGCTATTAAGTTTTGATTTAGGGAATCGTAAACTTCTTTGATGACAATGCATTGCATTAAAAATTATTTGCCAAAAAATTAAATAGTCATTAACTTTCGTTAAAAAAGTCGATTTAAGCGGTTAAAAAATTGTTGTAGGACACTTAACCCACTGCCACTTCTAGTGTTGTAAATAGTAAGATATTGCAAAATGTTATGAAAAATACTTGAAAAAAAGAAAACTAAAATAACGAATATTTCTGAAAACAATTTTTATTTTGACAATTTTCAATGTTCTAATAAGCGATTAAACGATTAGAGATAGTAAAAAGGGATAAAGAAACATATTATCTAAAAATATTTGATAACAAACTAAAACTTACCTGAAATAATAGATTTCTTTTATTATATCTTTTAGATTCAAAAATATTGAAGCTTTCATAAGTTTGATTTATATTTCCAATTAAATTTTTTTGTGATGTAGTAAACTCATTAAAATTTCGACTAATATCATCATTGTTATAACTACTAAAATCCTGAGAATAATCATTATATCGGTCTCTATTATTATTTTTATTATTGTACAAATTATTTTTATCATTTTTGTTCTTTTCTGATACATCGGGTATAGAATAAATTTGTACAAGTCGTTGAAAAAATTTTTGATATTTTGTACGTGTTTTTAATGTTTTTGCTGATAATGTTACAATAGCATCAGATGGAACTCTACCCCAATTACATTGACGATATTCTGATAATGGTTTACGTTCACCATTTCTACAAAGTAGTTCAAAACGTTCGGTTGTTAAGTGCTCTAAAAAAAAATGTAATACGTAAATTTCAATTATTATTTTTTAACATGTTTTATTTCTTTTACTAAATTCAGTGCTATCTATCATCTCATTGACTGTTGTATGTTTAAGAAAGGCAATATCTCCAGCCTCAACAAGACACTTAAAAGCTCCATCATATCCAAAATATGGATCTGACGTTGAACATTTTTTTGGAAATTTTCCTGCACAAAGTGAACATAATCTATTGAAAAAAGAAAGTCATTTAGTAACTTAGATTAATTTTAGTATAACATTTTTCACTTTTCCAGATGCATAAGACAAGCACTTATTCAAAGTAAGGATATTGGTTAAAGCAAATTTAAGTGAAAAGATTTTAAAAAGAATCTATACTAGAATAAAGTAATTCAAAAATAACCAAATTGTGTTTGTACTGTCACATTAAGTTTAAGAGGTCTGAATTCGAAGAAAAATGCTCTGTACTGTGTCTAACATGATTTTTCTGTATTATTACTTCTTTCGTAATTATTTGTATTAATTATGAATTCTGTGAATTCAAGTGTAACTGTAGGACCTTTATGCAGCGTAGACAAAGTAGCTTTGAAAGACTAATAAAGTAGAACATATTTATAACTCATAAAATGATTTAAATATTTAAACTAAATTTTACATTATTAATATAATAAATTAGTATATTCTTACTTATCAGAATTGTCCCCAATCGGATTGTACTTATCAATCAGTGAATTAACAGCACAGGAGATATTAAAATAATTTGCTGCAGTTTTAACACGATTATTACAATCCACTATATCCATTCCACCTTCTCTTTGAAGCTGAAAAAAACATATATAGCAAACATATAATTACAATAAAAAAAGCTTTTTTTTAAATTATTTTTACTATATAAATTGGAATAATCCAGCCGGCTAAGCTTCCAACCCAAGGGAAACAAACTTTTTTCGATTTCAAATGTCGTAAATTTCTTACTTCAGGTATGCTTCCATGTTTAATTACAGCAACAGAATAATAGTTAGTAAAACCACCTTCATATTTTTCTTGCATTATGGGTATAATCGAATGATACCGTCCTGCTGAATATATATCACCAGCATCTAATGTAGTAATGTCTGCAGTTTCTTTATCTATATAATTAATGCATTCATTTGAACTATATGCAAGCAAACATGTTAAATTAACCAATAAATCATCGAAGAGAGCATGATCTTTTTCGATAGTACGTGTCACATTGCCACATTTATAAAATTCTTGAAGACTCTTAGTACACCAAACAACTTTTTCGAGTTTTTGTTCACTAAATGCATATTGTTGCCCTAAAAATAGAAAATGATGATTTATTTCAAAATTGAATAGAGAAAATATTTTATTAACGAAAGTTAAAAGCAGACTTTTTTTAATCAATTAACAAAGTGAGCGTTCACTTTACCAAAGGCTGACAACAAAAAATTCAGAAACGAGTTGCTTTTTAGTATTATCGACGTCCTTAACAAATGCATAGGGTTGACTTTAAGGCGGTAAATTTTAAAAAGAAAAGCATGAGAATAAAAATCCATTACAACTAAATGCAAAATGACGTGGGCAAAAATAAAATCAGCAAAACCTCTTTCAGGTGATATTCCTTCAAATACAGTTTTATTTTCTGGATTAACTTGAACTCTTAAACAAACTCCTAGCACAAAACAGCTTACAGTTGAAATGAATCCAGATAGAAATGAATTAAATGGAAATGTGCCCACTAAACAACAATAAATAAATTGAAATATTCCCGTCAACATAATGCAATTGCCCTCCTCCTTCCCGCAGGAAAATAACAAAAAACATATTTTAACAGTCAACTGTGAAATGTACTATAAAATAGTACACATCGCATCTGAGACTTAGGAAAAAGGTTTACACGTTGAATCTCGTCTGAAATGCTCGCAAGTCATTCAAACTCTTCCGAATAGTTATTTCAAGCAATTGCCCTCCTCCTTCCCGCAGGAAAATAACAAAAAACATATTTTAACAGTCAACTGTGAAATGTACTATAAAATAGTACACATCGCATCTGAGACTTAGGAAAAAGGTATTACACGTTGAATCTCGTCTGAAATGCTCGCAAGTCATTCAAACTCTTTTTTATAGATAAAGCTATAAAAATCTTAGTTGGGAGTCGAGCAAAACGGAAAAGAGAAGAAATTAATATTGTCGATTTATCTAGTGCCGATGTTTTACCTAATAAAGAAGAATGGTTAAGAAATGCTTTGGCTTCAACAACTTCTTATCAAATGAAAGGAGTTTTAACGGATGAAGAAAGTGTCCCTGGTACAAGGAATAGTTCTTTGGAACTATTGATATGATATAATGTAATGATAGCCATGAACAGTTTATGCTCCAAGAAGACCTAAAGAATCAGAAGTAGCATTTTTGTCCTTGCAACAATTTAATGATTTTAAATAATTACTAATAGTATGAAGGAGAATATACACATAATCTTAAAATGCTTTATTTACAAGTTGTAATAAATAATAGATCAATTTAAATTATAATAAACGTATATCTAAATATAAATATATAAAAAATATAATATAAATAAATACTTATTCTACTTTTTACTGCTTAAATACCATTGATAAGAAACTAAAAGTTCTTTTAATCTATCTAGTTAAATTTCTCCATTTTGTTATTATTTTAATAAATACGGTACACTAGTAAAATAGTATCGAATGTCCATAATGGAATAAATACAATAAACCAAATTCCAATTAGTTGACGGGAGAGTAAACACGATTATTGTAAAAATTTGTATTTTCTTCTGAAATAAATTTCTTATGTTCAAATAAACTAATTAAGAATTTTTATTCGCAAAACAGATTTTTAACAAATCTTAATATTAACGATTATTTTTTTATAACAAAAACTTAACCACCTGTTGATGAAGAAGAATGAAAAGAATGCTTAGAATTGTCTTAAAATAAGGCAACAAATATAAAAACATACCATTAATGACTGGAAGTTGTGAATGCAGAATTAGTAAAAGTATAAAACTTGCGCTTAAATAAGTTTTCATTTTACTTAAACCTAATTAAAATAGAATAACAAAAATGAACACACCCAATTAATAACTTAACTTGACATTTCAATAATGTAATAGAATAAACTCTGATATTGTACAAATTTTCTTAGACCATCCTTTGAAATTCGAGGGTATTCTATAAAATTGGTATAATAGCATGCTTACACTAGGGATGTTGCGGATGCACAATTTTTGAGATCCGCAAAAGCGGATGCGAATGCGGATTAGGTGCCAACTTTTTCAAAGAGATAATGTAGGTTTAGTTATAAAAATAGATAAAGCTGCATTAGAGCTTGGATCCGACCAAATGTCAGTAGTAAAAGCAATATAATCAAATCCTTTGATCAATTTGTTAACTTTTTTAGCCACTTTTTCATAAAGTTCATTACAAACGTAATCAGTATAAGAGCTTCGACCCTTCAAATAATATTTTGGCGTTATTTCTTGCACCAGTCTATGAAATCCAATTCCTTCAACAAAATTAAAAGGTAAATTTTGAAGTGCGATCATTTCTCCGGTGAGTTTGTCAATTTTTTTGAATGAGGACTGTTATTATCCTACTTTTTTTCTTTTTGGAACAATTCACCCAAGGAAAGCTGTTTTTTGCTTCTTGCAGTGGAATGGTGACTTTATCCGAAAAAGATTCATAAAAGAAAAATAACAAACTCAGTAAAATTTTACCATTGACTGTAAGTAAGGCAGCGCAACAATTAAAGCTATAATGCTAAGAGTCTAATCTAACTATAACTAAACTACCCTTTACACAACTATACAAATTCTTGTCGTGACTTGTCGCCTAACCCAAACTCTGTAAATGGACTGGTATAGAACGCAAAATGAGATTCAATACAAAACATTCTTTCAGTTTCTGCGAATTTTTTTTCACTTCATTTAATTTTAAACGACTAACAAAAATAAGAGCAATAAAACTACATCAACGAAATAGAAATACGAAAGCGATGCAGATGCGGATGCAGATGTGCATATCCGCAACATCCCTAGTTTATACAGGCTAACTCGAGCAGAAACTCACAGTGAAACAAGTCATTTTTCATACAAAACTCCCAGAATTGCTGTGGTTTTCTCCTGTGAGTTGGCCTGTGTAAACACGCTATAAGATAACAATTTATTAGAAGTCAATCAAATAAGTATTTCTTATTTACTTCTGGCTGAGCTTCTAAAACAAGGTAAAGTAATTGATGGATGTTGACGAATAAATTACATTTGGGTTGTTTGAATTAATCGCGTTTAAATGGACAATATGTTTTTTTTATAGGGTAGTACTAACTATGGATTACATTTTGCGTTTAAATTTAGTACTATACAAAAAACAAAAGCATATGTTTAACAGACCTGTCAAAAACTTATTAAGTGAGGTTAAAAATCAATCCCTCTGCTACAAAATGGGAAATAAAGGTAAAAACAAGAAAAAAGGAAAAGGTGCTGAAAAAACAACTATGAAAACCGATAAAAAACTCGCAATTAAGCAAAAAAAACTTTTAAAAACGTTAGGAGAGGTAATTTACAAAGTAAAAACTCAGATTTTTAAAATTAATTTTAATTTGGTGTAGACTGACATTGAACAAATTATTGCTGAATTAGAAAATGAAGAATTACGTCTTCAAAAAGTTAGTGAGCAAATAACACAACAGCCATCACCACGTTCTAATTTTTCATTATGTTCTCATCCTGAAAAGGAAGAACTAATTCTTTTTGGTGGAGAATTTTACAATGGCAAAAATGTTTTCACTTATAATGATCTTTATTTTTATAATATACCTAAAAATGAATGGAAATTAATAAAATCACCATCTGGTATTAATTGTAATCTAATTAAAATTTTTTACATTATAAGATTTTTATAGGTCCAACAGCAAGAAGTGGACATCAAATGGTGTCAGTTGCAAATAATGGAGGACTGTTGTGGGTAAAAATTCCTTTTGATTTTACCTAAAAGAGAAATTAAAATTTATTTATATCCTTTAAGCTTTTTGGTGGAGAACATTCAAGTCCCTCCCAATTACAATTTTATCACTATAAAGATTTATGGGTATTTAGTTTAGTTACCAAAAAATGGGAAAAAATAAATGCGATGAATGGGCCAAGTCCTAGAAGTGGTCATCGTATGATTGCTAATAATAGAAAATTAATTATTTTTGGTGGCTTTCATGATAACAATCAAACTTATAAGTATTTTAATGATGTTCATATATTTTCAATTGAAAGCTATAGTTGGCTAGAGATTGAAATCGGAAATACAATTTTACCAACACCACGATCTGGTTGTTGTATGGCTGCTATGCCAGATGGTAAAATCCTCATATGGGGAGGATATTCTAAATCTCAAATTAAAAAAGATATTGATAAAGGAATAACACATACAGATATGTTTGCTTTAGTAAATGACAGTAAGTATTTTTTTTTATATATAGATATAAAGAATTTAAGCATAAAATTACTTAAAAGGAGTTCAGTTAATTCGGTGAAAAAAAGGCAGGTTTGAAGGCCTTGAAAAAAAAGTTCTTGCAACGCGCATCATAACTCGCAACAGAATCATCCAAATACAGAAATTAAAAATTTATTTATTAAGAGATATTTTTCGAGGTAACAACGAGAGGTTTTTATGGGGTTTTCAATTTTTGGTAGTCTTTGGAATTCAAAATATCGATTTTCACTTTAAAAATCGACTTATTTGTTATTGTAAAATTAATAACCATTCAAAAAAAGCTCTCGTTATCTTATGAAATATGTGAAGAAGCAGTGTGAATGATTTCAAAACGATCGGTCCAGTAGATTTTGAGTTGTCGAGTGCAACGTCTTCGAAAATAACAAATTTCAGGAAAACGGTTTAACGTTTTGCTCACATACTCCTTGCTCTAGAGCAGTGTTTCCCAACCTTTTTTTCCTCGCGGACCAAAAGAAAGGTCCGAATAAATTTGACGAACCCTCTATGTAGTCGTTAATAACAGGTAAAAAAAACAATAAAATTTTATAGAATATATATTTCTCATATTTCATTACAATTGATTATATTAATCGTGAAACATTGAAAAAAAAAACATTAATAATATTAAAATGATGGCTATACAAGTTGAAAACAAGATAAATTTAACAAAATGGTTCTTATGTTTATGTACTCTTAATGGGATATTTGTGGCTGTTTGATAGAATAAAGCAATTCAAAGTTAGGCTCAATATCTGACAATTTCAATCTTAGATCAGGTTCTGCATTTAACCTGTTTCTGTAGTTATCTTTCAAACATGTTATGTTGAAAATCCTTTCTCGCATAAATATGTTGTGCAAAATGGTAATAGAACTTCAATGGCTTTTTTTGACAGAACAGGATATTCATTTTGTATACTGAGCCAGAAGTTAATTAAAGATTGATCTTTAAAAATTGCTTCTAGAGAACTGTCACAAGATAGCTCTATAAATGTTTGTAATAAAAAAGAATAGTATTTTTTTACTTGAATAAGAGGTATAAAATTGTTGATATAATTTGATATTAATGAAGTAATTTTGAAAAATAAATAAGGGAAAAAGAAATGAAAATATTGTTTGTTTTTTTTTGCTTTTGATTTTAAAGGCGTTTTAAAAAATACGCCATTACAATATTATCTTCGCGAACCCCCTCTGCATACCCTGCGCACCCCCAGGGGTTCGCGAATCACCGGTTGGGAATTACTGCTCTAGAGCAAAGGGACGCTTAAATACTCATACATATTTTCAGTAATTTTGGTCTGATTGAATTGAAGTTTTGTCACAATATTTTTAAAATGTTATACATTAATTTATAAAAGAAACAAAAAAATGGAAAAGAAATTTAAATATAAATCACTAATATTTAAAATTAAATAACAATAATAAAACTTTGTAGAAATAAATCCGAATAAATTCAAGTGGACAACTATTAAGCCTGGAGGATGGCGTACCGAAAACTACAGTGGAGTAGGATTTGGTCAAGCAAATAATAAGGTTTATTGTTTTGGTGGAGTAAAAGATACAGTCGAAGATGAGGAAGATTTGCAAGGAACATTTGGAAATGATTTATATATGTTGGATTTAATTAATTTAAGTTGGAGGCTTGTTGAAATAAAACAATATGATAAAACTAAAAAACAAGATGAAAATATTGATGAAACAATGGAAGAATCGAATAGTACGGTGACATCAGATGGAGTCTATACATGTACAGTTTCTAGTAGTTTACCACCAACTACGGGAAAAACTAAGCTTAAAAATATATCAAGACCCTCACCTCGAATGAATGCCGGAATTACTGTATGTAAAGGACATTTATATGTTTATGGTGGAATTTATGAAGAAGCCAATAAACAATATACCTTAAATGATTTTTATGGATTAGATATACGTAAACTCGATACATGGAGGACTATTGTTGCCAATCAGTTCTCACATGAATGGATGGAATCAAGTGATGATGAAAGTGGTAGCGAAAGCGAAAGCGAAAGCTCTGAAAATGATAATGGTGATTCTTCAGATAATGATGGTAGTTCGGAAATGGACATTGATTAGTTTTTTTTTGACATTTTTAATTTAAAAACAATCTCAATATTACTTTCATATTTTGTGCAATTCTGCTTCAGTAATATCGCAAAATTTTATATAGATTATCAATAAAATATAATCTTGTCACAATTTTTTTGTTTTATTACATTAGTTTTGGTAACTCATACAAAGAAGAATCTTACAAATTAATAAATGGGCACGATTATTATTAGTTTTGTCTCAGCCTTAAGAAGATCTCTTAAAATTATTTTTATATAAAAAATTATTAAAAAAAATATTAGTCAATTTACTGTTGTTAATAGTAGCACTTTTTTAAACAAATTTCTACACCTGTTTATCCTTATAGTCATAACGCAGCAGCAACAATTGCTAAAACCAAAGTAAACCATTGTTAGAGTTTGGCAAAGTTCAATACCATGATAAATAAAATATTGCTCCTTTTTCCTAACTTTATATTATAAAAAAAATTGTGTCGAATTGAAAAGAAAAATGTTATGAATTATACATAAATGCATTATTTTGATCCACTCCAACCCAAAAATCCCTTTACAAAGCCCGAAATTCCTTTCTTTTTTCCTGCTTTATTGGTATTGGTTGCATTTCTGGTGTTAGCTTAAATACATTTGGATTTTTTGTATTTAAGTGCTGATGTACCCAATATTCATGAAGTCTCTCATACAAAAATTTATTGGTGTACTCAAGAAAAACACAAATAAATCATCAATAGAATCACACTAACACGCTAGAAGCATGAGCTGAAAACTTACATTTTTCTATGTTCCAAATTAATTTGGCTTGTAATTTAAAGGCTTTTGTTTCATTTTTCAATGCTTCGATGATTGTCCTGTTACAGACGATTTGATCTTGGGATCATTTCTTAGCTCATCTTTAATTACAAAAATTACATCTTTACAATACATTAACATATTTTCTTTTTTACCAAACTCTTATCTAATTCATGTTCATTAACAAAAATAATCGAACTTTTTCGAAGCAAACTGTAACCTTTTTTCCACGCCAATCAATTGTCTGATCTTTGTTTCACTATTTTGAACTTTAGTTTGACACACTAAAACGTTTAAATTCTTCACGAGTCCTCTAGCAGGCATTTCTAAAAGTTCGGCTAAAGAACCCCCATCTCCAAAATTATAATCACAATATCGCAAATAAGGAACCAACTCATTAACTTTGTTTGGTACAAGACTTGTTCTTCCTCTGTTAATGCTAAATTTTCATGAAAAACTTGGGCTTTTTTGACATTCTCTGCAGCAGTCTTCCATATGCTCAACTCAAAATGTAAAGAAGCATGAATCCACGAAACATAGGCCTCTACTTCAATATAGTTCGTGCATCGAAAACATCAGCCTGTAAACAACAAAATTAAAGCAACATACACAATCAAGGCTAATTATTATACACTTACATTGCTTAACTCTTGGAGTTGTAAGGCATAAAAGCAAGCTTTACGTAATTTGTTTATTATTTGGATTTTTTTATGGGCTCAGTATTAGCTTCTTGCCGTAGCTCCGAGGAGAAAAAGAGAATATTGAACACATTTTCAAAATGAAACCAAGATTTTTGTTTTAGAAATTAAAATTGCTCAAAGGCCAATTTTCAATCAGAGATCAAAGCAAAACGAGATTTGCTTATGAAGCACTTCTTCCATATTAAATATTGAAGCTATTAGCGTTGAAAAAGGTAAAAAAACAATTGTAATAATTCAATTTTTATAGATATATGCATATGTAAGT
Source organism: Acrocera orbiculus (assembly GCA_947359355.1). NCBI lineage: Eukaryota > Metazoa > Arthropoda > Insecta > Diptera > Acroceridae > Acrocera > Acrocera orbiculus. Next base: position 62,557,642 of record OX375757.1, read on the forward strand.
TATCTTACCTGCATATCATATGACCAACAACGTTCTGCTAATATTAGTGAAATTTGCAAAAGTCTCTCATCAATATACTTAGATGTTAAATTTTAAATAGTTATGCCCCGTTCTTTAAAGTACCTTTTATCACCTTGTGCCAATTTGGCCGCTTTTCTAAGCCGACGCATACAGGCGGATTTTTCAAAATTTTTGGCCAAAAGTCGAATATACGAAGTGAGACTTAAAAGGTACGTGACTCAATTTTTTTAATCTAATGGTTTCACTACATTCTATGATAGTACATATATTACTTCAAACGCATGTTTTACGAATTACGCAGACAACCAAAGTGTCGTCTTCTGTAGAAAAATTTTTCACGTTTTATTATTGACGTCATTTAAAAACATTAGTGTCGTGTTTCAAAAGTGTTAAGTTAAACTTTTATCATGGGTTGTGAACCTGGGGGTATGTATCTATATATTTAAAATGGGTTTTCTTATTTTTTTAGATTAGTTGTAAAAACAAGAGTAAAATTAATTTAATGCTAAATTTTAGTTGCTAATATGTGCTACTCTTATCCTAATAAGATGATTAACTATTTCAATTTAAAATCATAAAAAATGCGTTTTCGTTATTTTTGGTTATAACTCTTTATTTTTAGTTTCATCTTCTGATAATGTTGTCATATTTCGCCAAGAGTTAAATACTACAGAGACTGTAATTCAAAAGATGATAACGAAAAGTTTGAAAATCTTGTCACAAAAGTAAAACAACAATTGGGTGTGGGGGATGATTTAGCAGAAGGCTCAAAACAATTACTTTCAAAGTTTATATTTGAATATAAACAGAAGTGGTCGTCTGCGAGAAGAAATAATGCCTATTCTCATAAAAAAGAAAATACTTGGCTTAGTAAGGGTCTCTGTTTTGCCGTTAGCAAAACTATTTTTAAAAACGTTGCTGGAAGACCTGTTAAGATTTTTGCTGAGAGTAGTGATCGATCAAAACGCAGAAAGACTGAAGACTTACGCATGGAAAGATCTGGTAGCGAACTTTTGTGTGTTGCCAAAATGAATTAAAAAAAAATGGTTATTTGAATTCTTCTAAGCAATGTAAAGCTTTAAGTACAACAGACGATACAAGTTCTAAGAAACCATTCATACCATATACAGCTGACGAAGCTTTAGCACTTGTTGTTGGGGCAAAGCTTACAAAGTTCCAATATAATTTAATGAGGAAAAGTGCAAGTGATCATTATTGTAATATCTATCCTCCGTATGAAAATATTACATCTGCAAGGAAAAGATGCTACCCGAAAAATATATCTATCAATGAATCATGTGTAAAAATATCTTTACAAGATTTGTTAGATCACACATCAGCGAGACTTTGCAATTCACTGCATGAAGTTATTGACTCACTTTCTAAAAGCCAAATTGAGACCATTTCTTTGATCACAAAATGGGGATGTGATGGCACATCAGGTCAAGCTGAATATAAACACCTATTTCAGGATGATACAATTACCGACTCAAATATTTATTTGGTTAGTATTGTTCCGATACAGTTAGAAGTCGATAATATAGATGATATCAGCAGTGGTAGAATAATTGTTTGGAAAAATCCAACTGCATCTTCACCAAGAAGCTGTAGACCACTAATGCTTCTTTTTGCCAAAGAGTCGACAGATAATTGAAAATTGTATAGTGCCTTTGGGTTTGCTCGCAGAAGAAGCTCAAGAATCTAGAAACAAAGATATAAAAATGTATAGAGAACATTATTCTCGAAAATTTAGTAGGATTCAAAACATAGAAGATGTATTTAATAACCTCCTAGTTTCATTAGATCCTTATATAACAAATTTTTCAAAAAAATACTATACGAAAAATTGTAGAATCAATGATTATCCAAAAGAATTGAGGAATTTATTAGATATGAATACGTAACAACAAAATAACTGAATAAAAATGCAACAAAATTTTGAATAAAGCTTCAGTAATTACTAATTATGTTTTTTTTTTCATTCCCTTAAACTTTTGAAGCTTTTAATTCATTTGATTAGTTTTGGCCAAAAATTTTGCAAAATCCGCCTGTGTGCGACGTATCCGACGAGAACAATAACTTCTAAACCTCTGATAATCAGAATGCCCTTAAATCATGTTGCTGCTGTGCTTTAATGACCAATAAAACTACAATAAAGTTGATTATTTAAAAAAAATAGCAATAATCATTATCTGCAGTACATTACTCCAAACGTAATTAGGCTAACTATTTTTGCAAAAAAAAAATAAAATTATTTTGTTATTTAAATCTAAAGCTCCAAACAAATTTTTAGCTTGCTAAAATGCACAAAAATATATGAATAATTACTTTCTATGCTAAATTTCTTGGACGGCAAACTTACATCGTTCTCGTGATTAACAATTTCTTAAAAATATTTTCGACTACCTTTATGTTTCTAGATTAAAGGTCGGAAATTCATTTGAATTGACCAAATATATATATAGAAAATAACTTTTATTATCTATTATTAATTAATTTAGTTTTTGATTTTCATAAAAAACCATTTTAATATGAAAAATAGAACCATTAACCAATATTAGCCAGAAGCGAATTATTCAGGCTGGTTAGCGTTTTTGAGAGCGTTTTTATAGGGGATTTTGAGGCAAGTTTACACCCAGAAGTGCAATAATTGCTTCACATTTTGATTGTAAATATATAATTTATGCTTTTTAACTAGTTTCATTCTATTTATAATGCATTACTTTTTACAGTCAGTTAATTTTATATAATAAAACTGGTTAGAAAGCATAAATTATATATTTTCAATCAAAGTGTCAAAGTCAAACAAACTATTGAGTATAACCGCGCCTCAAAACTCGTATAAAACCGCTGTCTAAACCCTAATCAAGAAATTGTGCTGAATATAAAATCATTTTTGTTAAAAGCTGAATATCGCTTAACCGCCAGATTAGCTTGCTATTTCTTGCTATTTCTTGCTATTTCATACTATTTATTCTATATGAAAATCTATCTTTTCTTTTAATTCTATTTCCCTTATTTTTTATATTTTTTTAATTATTTTATATTTTTTCTAGCTATAATTGATAATTATTAATTGATTCTATTAGAGGCTTTTTGTTTATCTTTCAATATATGAATAATTACTTTCTATACAGCAACCTGGCATCGTTCTCGCGATTAAAAATTTCTTCATTTTTTAAACTATTTAAATTACATCAAATGTTTGTATTTCATTTATACACAATGAATGATAAAGAAGACACATCTACAAATTGGTTTAAAAAATATATGTAAATGTTTATTGAAAATATTTGATTTGTGTTTTTTAGGAAAGAATCATATGAAAAACGTTCTAGTTGATATTGAATCCAAACTTGGCGAAGATTGTACTCATCTTTACCCACAATATGAGTAGAAAGACATAACTAAGGAATTTTTGAATGCATGGTCAGGTGAGTTCATTTTTTTTTTTGCAAATTTCAACTATCCCATTACGCGTTACTTCTGTTAATATTTCCTTAAGAATATTTTATATAAGTAAAATAAAACAAAATTGTTGAATTGTTGAAGTTTTTAACTTAGCTTAAAATCATTATTAATTATCTTTAGTTTTAAGTAGTTCCATCAATACAATTGAAACCCAAGCATTGGTACGACTTTGTCACTCAAATACGACAATTATTATTTCATTTTAATTAAAATGCCATAATTTTAAACCGTTTTAAGTTTTTATTATACATAAATTGAAAAATTTTAATGCAATAAAAAAAAGTTTTCAACAATTTCTTTAGAAAAAATTAATATCTTTGTACTTATTATACTCATATGAATAATTTTATTTTAATTTTATTATAAAGAAAAGCAAATTATATATAAGTAGATGATTTTTGTACATTTATCTCTGAATTATTACGTGAAGTGGACCAACTATTATCAAATCCAAAGGCTGAATCAGAATCAGAATCAATTGTTATTTCTGAGCTATTATTGTTTTCAGAAAGGATAATAGGTGCTCTTAATTGGTTTGGTGTTGTTGGCATACTATTATAGCCTGCTGCATCATAATCATTAGCTCGTTTTGAACGACGTTTTTTAACTGATGTAGTTTTTGGTGCTGGCATTTTTGAATGTTTTTGTATATTATCTGCTGATCCCCAATTTTTATGAATTTTATCTAAATAATTATGAATTGATGGTGGTGCACTTGTTCTTATATTAGTTGGAATCTGATTCATTTGTGTTCTCATTTGATTCTGTTGGTATAAAGGGCTGTTCGTATTTCCACTTCCCACTCCCAAAAAGTTGCTGAAGGCTTCTGTTGTCTTCTTCACCCGAACATTCAAAGAACCAATCCGTAGGAAGCCCAAATCTTTTTCTAAATTTCATAAAGGAGATTTGTAAATTAATAAATTTTTAAAAATAAAGGTTATTGATTCATGCAGTTTTTTTTTTTTGCTAGTTCCAAAGTATTTGAGTTCCATATCAGAGTTTGAAATGTTTCTTTGCAGATCAAACAAAAAAAAAATTTTAATTTAAAGTTAGAATTGAATTTGAAAGCTTAAAGTCTGCATTCCACAGATTGGCTGCCATTAAACTTTATTATTAGTAATAATAAGGTATGAGAAAAATTTATGTCACTTATTTGATTCTCTTTTGCGATTGTCTAGATTCTAGAAAGTGAAAATGTAATTGCATATCTTAATGATGAAGGCTTTGCCTACGATTAAAGGCATTAAATTTAACATTGATTCTCTTTTAATTATTGTATTAGTTTTTGTTGCTGTGAAGGTTTGTTTACAATAAAGTTTTAAAAAATTTTTTCTAGATAAAATAATGTAATGTTCAAGAAATTAAGAGATATTCGATATATACTAGGTAAATAGATTTCAGGTGAAGTTATAACGCGTAATTGTTGATAATGAATAATTGAAAGTTTTGTATGTAAGTTTGGTTAAAGTCATTTAGAAGAAAATCTTTATACTCATCAAAAACCTGGGAATTATCAAGTAGTGTAAACAGAGGGAGTCAAAACATAGCAAAGAGGGAGAACCAAAAGTGGCAACAAAATTTTTAACAATAAGAAATTTTAGTTTCAATAAGATTTCAACTCTTTTTTAAGTTTATGTTGTTTAAAAGAAAGGTTTTTTGTTTTGAAAAAAAAAAGAATAAAAATATATATATAAATAAAAACTAAAACTAATTTACCTGATTGCTTTTTCCTTGCTTTGATTTCTGCAAAATAATATAAAGTTATAAATGTATGAAATTGGTAAAAATTAAAAAAAAATATAACCAAGCAGAAATTTTATAAGCAAAATTTTTCGATTAAAAAGTGTAAGAAATTAGTAGTTGGCTAATAACAGCATCCAAAAAGGTTTCCTAATATAACATTTCTGAATAACAGAATAAATTAAAGTTTAAGAATAATAATGAAAGCAATAGAAACAAAATCCTTTTTGTTCTACATAAATTTTATTTACAAAACAGATTTCAGCTTTATACCGAGTTCTTAATAATTTGTGTGTATTAATTTTAAAGCTATCTTTTCTATTCGGAGTAGCTTAATTTGGAGTTTTGGGGTTTGATATCTCCCGAACGCACCAAAATTAACTTGGCAGCCATCTTACTTAAGCACGTAATCAGGTGATATAAAATTACGACTGATATAGAGTTTTCAGCCTTTACAAACAAAGTGCTCTGATAAGTCAACTAGCCCTTGGACTATATGTATATAAAATGGTGTAACATTGGACTCATGTCAGTACAAGCCCTGGGCTTTCGTCGTGGAGCGAAATTTAGTAAAATCTAATTTATACATATTAATATTTACAATTTACAATTTTATAATTCATATAAAAGAGAAATACTTTTCTCATCTGCCAAGAAAATTCCCAGTTTTCATTCAACTTTTAGACATAAAATTTTCAATAAGAAATTTCCTGATTTATTGATCATAAAAAATCGTCAAGTTCCAATTACGATAGTTTTAATGTGCATATCTCATACTGAAGTCATATTATGTTTCGGTGAGAAGTCAACATGAGAATGAGAAAGTCGGATTTTGACATATTTGTTATACACATTATTAGCAATGATTTTATGCCTACATTGAAGGTTTAAGGACATGTTTATCATCAGATTGGTTCAATTCTTTATTTGATTACAATTTTAAATTTTTACAAACTTACATTATGGGAAGTTTGGAATGAATGTATTACCCTCAAAAGAGATTATGTCGACGAATAATCGAATTTCGTTAAAAATTGTATTTTTATTTTTATAAGTCATTTTCGGAACTCATTGATCGATGTTTTATCATCTAAGCCTGTGTCACAATTTTTCAAAAGTTATTCAGTTAAGTGGAACATCATTTACAGCTCCCAATTTTACTGTATAAAACATTTTTTAAGCTCCATTCGTTTGTTAAATTAAGTGTTAATATTAAATATAAATTATAATTCTTCAAATTATTATTTGAAAACAATTAAAAATTCTTTTTCAGCGAAAATTTTATTCACTCTTTACTTGCCTCAATGAAGAAAATCCGTTTAGAGCTTGTAATCGCATTGCTTGAATTTCTATAGAATTTAGTTAAAAATTTGAGAAGAACAATGCAAGTCACAAGTTTGGCGGCGTGAAATAAAGAGAAGAAATTTAATTTTTTAACTAAACATTTGTGGGATTTTTTTTTTGTTTTTCTAAATCTATAATATAAAACTCCACACGGCAACAAAAAACAAAAATCCAAAAACAAAGCGGATAAAGTATAGTTTTTAAAAATGCTAAAACTATTAAGTTTGAGGGAAAATAGGAAGGACATTCGCAAAAGGGATAAAAAGTTGTTTTATATCGGTAAAATAATAACAATAAACACTAATAAATAAATAAACATTAAAGTTAATTAAAAGTATTAAAATATTTTATAGTCAATTAGTTCAAGGTGAAATGCCGAAGTTTGTTGATATGGATATTTTTAAATTGCTCTCCTGCTGTACTGAATCTTGTTCAACATTCGTAGAAGTGCGATTTGATGTGATTAAAATTTATTACTATTATTCCCTTCTGTTTTATGCTAAATGATTCATTGTAAGAGTTCTGAACATTTGATATTTTCATCTTGTTTTCCATTACAGCATGTCTATTAAATATTTTTGGATTAGCCGATTATTCCGAATATTTTGATTATTATTTCCAAGAAGTATGACAAAGCAATCTTTAATTTTGACTCCGTGCTGACCTACGTATAAATATTATTTTGAAGGTAAGCTCTGTCTGAGTTTAAACAAAGTCAATCTGTAGCAGGCTGGCAAGACTGAAATTAATAATAATTAAACTAGCTAAATTTCTTTTCTGTTTCTTTTTTGTTGGAAAGTTATCTATCTCCCAGTTTTTTAAAGTAACCATTTTAAGCTCTAAAAATTTTAGAACTAATTTTGTAAAAACTTTTCAACAAAGTTTTATATTATGTATCAGCAGATCTAGCGCTCAGTTCCTTTTTTATGAAACTTGGTTTATCTATCAATTAATATAAAGCAACCGTTTTGATTAAATGATGGACAAATATATGAAAGCAGAACAGGAAGAGGAAAAAAAAAAGATGTATTTGATCAACTGGTGTATTACTGCCTTATTGCACTCTTTTACTAGATTATACATTGAATAAATGACTTTGGCACCCCTACACGAATTAGAGGTGTAACTTGCTCATCATCATCATCATCGATACTCATTGAACTTAGCCTTCATCAATTACAAACTCTTTCGCAATTCAGGATATTTTGGAATAAAAAAACAACAATGCTGTATTTCTCCATGCTTTTAGGAGTTCATTGTTATATCCACCAAGATTTTACATTTTCAGTATGTCGCTTTATTTACAAAACTGCCGGTGAATAAAATAATTCTTTATACTTTTAGAATTACCGAACTTTGCACCTTTTTAAAAATTTTATTCTACACGACAAAAAAACTCATGGAAAAATCTTAATGCATGGTTTGGGACTATGCCTTTTTAAGGAGATTATAAGAATATTTCTAGCTCCTCGATATTAACAAACACTTGTCATGAAACGACTTGGCACTGGTACAGAGATGTCATCTTAAACAAGAAATTTATAATATTTCTTACAAAAACTACTAATACTGAAAAAACAGGTTATCAAAATTTTATGTCATTTCAATCAATTATAATTGCGTTGTAGTGCTTTGAGAGAATCAACTTTTGCTATTATAAATCAGTTTCCTGTGTGATTAAAATATTAAAAACCCATTGAGGCAGCTCCTGCTTGAAATGGATAAATAGTCGTTTTTCTTTTGTTATACCTTAGATCAAATTTTAATCTATTTTTGCTAATTCTATAAAATTGCAAAAAGAAAACCCATAAATTACAAAACGCTGTAAATCATTATAGAAGTTTATAATAGTTTTTTTGAAATACATGCATTGATGGAGTCATATTTTAGTGAAAATATAAATAACAAGGTGCAAAAATACATTAGTAATATAAAAAGAAAAACTTGCCAAAGCAAAAAATTCTGTATTTAATAAAAAAAACATGCAATTTACAAACCATGCACTAACATTGTATAAATCTAACACTGAAATAATAAATAAAGAAATATTTTTTGTTGGTTAAAATTATCAATAAAATTGTTTCAGGAATTCTTTTTGCTGGCTGGCCTAAAAGTTTTCTTTAAAAAGCTTTCCTTGCGTCGTGGTCTTCCTTTTTTTTCAATTGGACTCAATGTCCTATTATTTATTTCATCTGCCGAATTTGTCTCTTTATCAAATAAACTTGCGGTGGATTTATGATGTGAATTAAGTGAACCTGATTTATTTTCTATGTTATAATCATTAGATCTTTGATCACGTATAAATTTCATGGATTGAGTACGATTTATATTGCCCTTTTGATTTGAATAACGATAAGAATTCCTTTTTTTACGAGATAAAATGAATGTACCGCCAGCATAAGAATTTCTTGCAAAAGAATTTCGATAAGTTTCAGGATTCATAAGTTTGTACTCACTGCTATAAGTTGATGCTGATACTGAAGTCCTTTGCTTACGATAGTCTAAAGGTTTGTTACCACTCCAATCAGTTAAGTCACGGTTTGCTTCTGAAATTATTAGACGTCTGTTAACGAAAATTGAAATTAAAAAAAATAAATATTTAACTCATAAATCCCAATTTTATTTCAAAAACTAAAATCGTTTATTTAATTTTTTTGTAAAATTAAGACAAGCAATTAATAAGAAAAGTAAAGTAGAATTAATTGTCCTGCATTTAAATTTTATTAGTTCGAGTAATAAAAAAGTGATGTAACCGGTTAATCTCTCTTAAAACATGTATGTGTGTTTTTAAAAAATATAAGTAAATATAAGTAAAAGTACCCTTTCAAAGGACGAAATAATTTTTTTCTGTATTTGATGCTAAAAAAATATTTGTCCTAAATTATATTTCTTTAAATTAAATAAGACTTTATCCCTTTTTTTTAAACTTGAAAATGTCATAAGAACTACTAAATGTCAAAAAATGTGTACAGATGCAATACGCATGCATGACGTGTAAAATTAAGGCATACATATTTGAGTTTCAAATCGATGTTAAACTCAGACGCGTATATAATTTTTTCTCTTTTTTTTGTACACTCATCTGTACTGTTCAAAAACGTCGAGATTTCGCTCGTCAACACTCTCAATTTTTGTACCCCTTGAATACTTAAAATTCTCTCTATGCAAGTGTTTTCTAATCTGATCGCAATGTTAAAAATCATGCATGCAAGCTGCTTATACAAACAGTAATCTTTAACTGCAGGCATATTTATAACAAAACAAATATAAAAAAAATGTATCTACTAAATTCGTCCTTGTGCTATATTTAAAGCAATCGGTGGGAATTTTTTTGAGTTTTACAATTTCCCACATATATCTATTAGAGTTGACATTTTTGTAATTTGTAATTATAATTGTTATTTGATAATCAAACAACCGTAAAAAAAGCAAAACTCTTTAATAAATTTAGTTGTCTTGATGCTAAGGTTAAATCTTTATTAGTTTCGTCTAATAATAAAACTAGTTACATTGATTTAGAAGATTGAAATATTAAAAAAAAAACTTCAACCCATGTAATTATTTTGAATTTTCTGACCTTAAAATTTTCAATTTTTAATCAATAACAATAAGACATTAAAGAAAATTTGTTTGAATTTTGCCGCCATCATCAATTTAAGCCAAAACTAAAATTTAGTAAGGGGCCTTAAGCAAAGATCTGATGGCAAACTTGGAAGAACCCTTTGCAATAAGTTGTTTATGATCGACACTTGGGATAAGACAACGTTGATTGGTTTCTGATTGACAAGTGATAAGACTCTGTGCAAGCAGCGGCAAATTTAACAAAAGAAATTTTTGTTAACATAAACAAAAAAAAAAAAAAAACTTGAAGGGCAATTTGTGTTTTTAAAATTTGTTTTTTAGTTTCTCATATTTAAATTAACAAGTGACCCCTAGCCCTCATTATTCATTCATCTACACCTGTTTAATGTTGAAATAATAATCTATTAGTTTTGTATGTATTATCACTTTTTTAGACTTAAATTGAGCTATGCTGGCTATAAATGAACTTTTAATAATTTTTTGACATAAGTAGTTTTACAAAGGAAAGAAAAAGTTTTAAAAATTTCCAACTTTATTCATTTGTTATAAATATTCATGAAAAAATTTTTAATGGAGCTTTTCTTACTTACTGTATACATTGCATAATAGCTCAAAAATGTTGTCCCTGCCGAATTGCATCGCTAAATGTAATGGTGTGTATCCCTGTTAAATAAAAAAAATAAATTTGTTAAATATTGTGCTTCTTAATAGAAATTAACTATAAAGAAATATAAAAAATGAGATTTTAAAAAATGGAATTAATTTTTCTATTAAAATCATGCTTAAAATTAAAGCATCGACAATGTGCTTTATTTTTTACTTTTTAAATTGTGCATCTAGTCATTTATTGTGTCGCAGATTCCAGCATCTATAAATATAATCTGTAACACCCATTTTTAAAAAATAAAATAGGAAAATGCAATATTGGAAACTTTTCCTGATTTCAAATGAGTGTGCATTGCACAATCAAATTATTAAAAACACGCAAAATAGGATACAAATATTATGTGGAAATTTGTAACGTAGTTCACGTTTTGAACAAAACAAAAAAACGTTTGGGTAAATTTTGATTAAAGGAAAAATAAATAAGTATATAAGTATGAATTTGGGATTTTAATTCAAAAATAAGGAGTAGACTTTGAAGTAGACAGTTTTCTTTAGTTATGATGTTAACTAGAGTCTTTTTTTTCGTTACTGAAATAACTTATAATTTATAGAAAAAGTTGCTTTATAAAAACCTTGACAAAAAATTGAAAAGTGGGTTTAATTAAATATTCGGTTAAAACGAAAATTGGCGCTTTCAGCTTTCACTATAGAAGTAAAAAAATTACTCAAATTCGTTCAGTTTTTGAAAAGTTTTTAACAACCTGATGTACAAAGTTGTCTAAAGCCTAACGTAGACCAGAGCTATAGTAGCAGCAATGGTCGCGACAACAACAATATTACAACTAAATAATCTATATTAAAAAGAAAAATTAAAAATCAGATTTTAATACACCCTTTTTCTCACAACAAAAAAAGTAGAATCGGTGATTGTAGAGTGACTGCTTCTAGGCCCAAATCTTTTGGCCCCCCTAAAATGTATTAAGAAGATGTTGACGGATTTGCTTGCCTTAACAAAAGTAACTTTTAACGAAGTGGGTTGTCTATGGCAAATCATCCTGCTTTTATGAAGTTTTGGGAAGAGAATTATGTCACATTAACCAGATTATTTAAACATCTTAAGCGATTTTGCATCCCTATAGATATATACACCGTTGTATCTTTTTTCTTTTAATCAAATCTTGAGATCAAGAAAAACTGGTGGACGATGATCATAACATTAATGTAATAAAAGTGAAAACTTTGAATTGAATTTCCTTGGAGCTTTGGTAAAAAACGACGAAGTAATAAATTGGGCTATATACCAATCATTAATGCGCTGTGGCTAGATAATATTTTATTGAAAAATATTATTTAATGGGCATTATGCTTAAATCTTCCGGTAGCATTAGATTAAATTAAATAATAGTTTAATATTGGCATTTGAAAGTTCTTCATGCTTAATTGATGCTGGTCAATTAATATGATCGCAAAACAAGTTGTAAAATTTTTTAAAATACCAAAGGACTTAATATAAGTGGGAATCGTAATATTCTTCTAATGATTGCTTGGAATAGATAACCATATCAAGAAATAGGTCTGGTATTGTTTTTAACCTCATTGTAAACCTAATTAAAATATTTGCTAATTTTAAGAAATAAATTGAAATTTTGTTGTTGCAAGTTTTATTATGAGCTCAAAATAGTAACTACGAAGCAGTAAAGAATTTGTTAATAAAATTTTTGGCCTTTTGGGCCAACCATTTTTTTTCTTTTATGAACTTCCAAGTGTGCCATTTATTTACTATGAATTATTTTCCAGGAAAATAAATAAAAGGGTTACCATCATTTTAGTCATCACAAATTGTTCGTTTTAGTGATGTTCTTTTAGTATAGCAAAATTTCTTATTAGTTAACTTACTTAATTTTTTTTCAACAACTCCAACGGAGCGTTAAGAAACAGCACAAACAACACATGTTCGGCTAATAGACGTGAATTGAGGTTTTTTTTTCTTTTATTTTTTGTTTATAAATATATTTTTTAATGCAACACAAAAGGTTGTTAAATCAAGAAATTATCTCGTCAAAAGTATCTGTTAACTGTGTTTAGTTGGGTTGTTAACATATTCAAGTGGCAAAGCATTCTTTTCTCGGATTCAAGCTACTTATTTCATTTTTTGTTGTGGTTGTTGTTGTTTTTTTTTTTCATTTTGCCAAACAGCTAATTCTTGGGAACATAACAATAATTAAATTAATTAAGGTAATAAATAAAATGTTGAATTTATTAAAAGAAAACTTTTTTGAATATTTGTAGAAGCTTAGGGTATCATCTTTTACTTATCTCCTTTTATTGTTTTTATTATTATACACGAATATTTAGTGTTAGTAATTATTAATGTTGAGGTCTAGATTAAAGTTAAACATAGTTATTAAACGATTTTATTAGAAAGCTAAGTAAAATTATTTTTAAAGATCTTGTATGAAAGCAACCATTATGATTTTTTGATTAAGATCATTTATTGGCACTAGTCAACTCAATAGAGTAAGAATAGATCATAGTTCACTTTTTCTACAAAGCCTGAGGTGTTTTAGCTAAATCAAACTAAAATATGTTTTAATTTTATATCCCTCAGAGTTCTTGACGATGACCACCTTGTGCCACAACTATGTCCTTCAGATGGCCAAAACACGAGTTGAATGCTGCACAATATGACCCTGCGATATTTTCACCCTTTTACATTTAATATCTTTTTCCATTGTGTGCATTTTGTTGTCATCTTGCTTTCTAAAGTAGACCTGATGGAAGAGTCCAACAGATTTGCAATTGAAGAATTTAAAAACCAATATTTGAACATGGTTATCCTTCATATGAGTAAAGGCGTATACATAAACACACTTATTGTTATAGTAAGTAGCCTGATTTCTATGAATTTATAAGTTACATCCTATCATTAGAGCATTTATATAAAACACGTTTCAATAAAGTTTATGATTATGTGTTAGTTAAATGTAAAATTTTTTGATTTGAATAAGGAAATGTTCTTAGATCGTTTGACCATGTAAAATTTCACTTCACTTCACAAAAGATTAATTTTCACTTTTTAATTGATAAAAATAAATTTTCTTGAATAAACCGTTACTTTGTAGAAATATTAAGTCAATTTAGAATCCAGAAAAAAAAGTAATCTTTCATTATCAGGCCGAAAATTTGTTATATCGCCCTTCAATTTCTAGAGATCTTTCAATTTTAATCGCATGTTAAAAATGTTTAAAACTGACTAAAGGAAAATTTTATGCGTATTTAATATGACTAATTGCCTTTTACAAAAAAAAAAATTTTAGTCCCTTTATTTTTGAAAAAAGAAAGAGACAAAAATTAATTCACCACATATTTTGAATCAACCTGAAATCCATACCAAATTGAATTTAACAAAAACATTTCTTATATAACAATTTCCTTTTGATAAAAAAAAGGATTCAATTTGATTGACATATTTTTCAATTGTAAAACGAAAACACTTTATTATATTAATGTTGTAATAAGCCCTTTTAATTTTGTAGAAAAGTCAGCAAACGATGCCGTGTAAAGTTTTTTAATAATTATTTTATGACAAAACTAAATCTAAATGTCACCTATCACTAGGAATGGTGTCAACTTGATTAGGGTACATTTGTAATACTGTTTCAATATAAATTTTGTATTAAATTTTTGAATCATAACATGGGAAATTTTTCAATATCAAAATTAGTATAAATCCAACGTTTGTTATTAGTTAGTTAACTTCTAAACAAATATCAAATATAAACCGTCTTATTGAAAATTATTTAAGTCAGTTTATTTTTAGTCAAAGTTATGAAATAAACGGGTGTTTTTTGCCATTGACACATTGGTTACAATTCAAAGGAATAATATGTCACAAATAATGCGTTTGAATCATTATTGGCAAATAATGACTTAGTCGAAATTGAAGATGAATAAATGATTGGTAAGAAAAATAGCCACAACGGTTGGATAGAAATAGTACTTGATAGCTTTCTTAGAGGGTCACGACAACAAAGAGAATATTGACTTTTTTCATTGTAAAAAGTATTGAGACCAGTTACTAAAAAAATTTCCATCAGCGCCACTGACTAGTTTTGCTAATAACTCACAAGATTTTTAGGAGAGTTGGGCATGACCCAGCGGGAAAAATTCTCTCTTTACTCATGAAATTGCGTATAAGTGAATTTTGTAATCGAAGTGGTAATCTACAGGTTTGTATGTGTCAAAAACCAAGAACACAAAAACTAAAGGAAATATAAAATGCGAAGCATATATGTACATATATATCATAGTTAACATATACACGTATGGAATTAACAAACTTTTCAGCAATGTTAAACAGTTTAATTTGCGTTTTTGTCAGTCAGTCGGTGAATTAGTTCGAAAGAAGTGTGCAGCCAAAATCAATAAATTATAAAAGTTTAGTGCAGTTAAACAAGTAAAATTAATGATCTTATTTTTGGTAAGCATAATATCAACCTATAATATTGAAAAAAATTATTGACAAGATTTTTTAAAACTTTACAGATTCGATAAAATCAAATCAAACAAAGAAGGCTTCACCAGAAAAGAATTATTTCAATTAATTTTTTTGTAATCAATATACTTTGTAGAAAATAAAAATAAATTTTGTTAAAACTTGTTTTAGTTAATAATAAATCCCTTCCTTATAAAATTCAATAAAAAAATTAAAATTTACCACCAAAAATAATATTACAATTAAATTTCATAAAGTAATCGAAAAGGTAATCTATGCAGAAAAGCTTTTTGTCTTTGGTTACCACTTTGTTTCCGACGGTAATCTAAAAACGCACACGTTACTTTCCAATGACATCCGCGTGATAAAATCCATCGATGCTGGTAATTTATAGATTAACATTGCCCAGGTTACTTTCCTACTTACATTGGTAATGCAAAGAGAGAATTTTTCCCGCTGGGGATATATGGTCAGAGGCAATTTAGCTCAAAAGGCAAAAATTCAGAAATAGTGAATATAAACATTAGATACAAGCTTATGAATTTTTAACTATATTCCCCATTTTAGCTGTAATAGTTTTAGTTTAGTTCGATCAAACAAGTCTTAAAATATACGCACTCACTCTTTAAATTAACTTCTAGAAGAAAAGAATAGTCCTATTTTAAAATCTTTTAAAATTAATATATGTTTTGAAATTAAGTTCAAATGAACCGTCATAACTTGTTAAAAAAGATTAAGAATCAAGACAAAATTTTCTGTAAGAAAAAAACAATTCAAAATATTTTTATTTAAGAAATCAATTACATTCGAATAAATTCAATAAATTTGAAAGAGCAAGTGTCACCAAAACTAATAATACGTCAGAAAGTATGTTAAGGACCATGTGTACTTGTACAGCAGGCAGTAAAAGATATGAAGATATAGTTTATATATGTATGTATAATTTCTATATTTTACAATTTCTTTTCATTTTTAGTAATAAAAATGAAAATTTTTCAAATCATATTACATAAAGACATACATCCTTGTCATAAATATAATTCACCCTTTTACAAGAATATAAGAAAAATAGAATATAATGTTTCCCTTTGAAAAATTTAACCCTCTTAATTTGATATTTTGAAATAATATCTAACACTACTAACCACTGCAATATTTTACAATTTTAAAACATTATTAAATTTTCAGTATTTAAAATTGTTATTTTGGATGAAAAAATTTGTAACCCTTTTGTTAGATGGACAATTTGATGCACTTGCTGCACAATACACAGCTAATAGAGGAAATATGTTGTTCATAAGGCTTTTTAAAGATGGTTGAAAAATAAGTAATAATATTTCATATAATCATTCTTTTTTTTTTACAATTTGAGATTGTATATTTGATGCTTATAAATTATATATTTTTATTGAAGTTTTTTATATTTTTAATGTGTAAATTGGAGCATAAGTAGGTCTTATATATAAAAAATTATGGGAAGAAATTATACATGTTGAGAAGGTGAGATTTACCACTTTTTGTAAGCAAGTTCGATATGCGAAGAACATGTAAAAAGTGAAGTTTAACCAAAGGGATATTCATGCGTATTTTGAATTTGGAAATTCACTCAAAACACTCAAAGATTGCCGGTGTTATTCAGGGTTTTTGTACTTGCAGAAAAGTCGTACTTTTTATTATTTAACTGAGTTCGGCGTCAGCTTGGCTGCAAGCCGGCACTCTGTGGGCAGCCTTAGACGGTGCTCTTATAGTCCAGTTGTAAGAGAATCGAAAATTTTAATTTTATTATCTAAAGCCATTGTATTCCTCTTCCTTTTGTGATATTATGTGACTTTGTATATTAACTTCCTTGCCAAAGTTTTATTTTATATGATACATAGAAATAACCAAATATTAAATATTAAAATTTATGCGTAAGAATTTTGTATCAACTTTATTTTAAACACAAAAAAGTGCGTTTACTATAAGCACCAAAACTAAGTACACAGAGAACAACAATTGTCTTTTGGAATAATTTCAAATTGAATTGATTTCAGGAAAAAAAGTCATGTAAAAAGAAAACTAGTTGTGTAAAAGCAGAATTAGGTATAAAGTGAAAACTGTCAGAAATCTAAGCCTTTGTACACGCTAAAGTTGAAAATTTTAATGACATATTCCACACCAATTTGATTGCACTATAATCAAATTAATGTCCTTCTAATTTAAACAAAATACTATAAATTTAAAATAACAACTTTTGGCATCATAGATTTAATACTGTTTAAGTTTTTTAAACAGGAAACAATAAAATATTCTTTAGCAATTTGTAGAAAACTCCCAGAAACCATTGATAAAACGTGCAACTATATAACTTCAATATATTATAGCCCATTATTAGATGTCATCAGGTAAAAATGAAAGCTAAATAAATATTCAAAACAAATATGTTTTAATTAATTGATCAGTTAATTTAATCAAAGAAGGTTAGTTTTAGACTTCTTGGAAAAACAAGTAGCTATGCCGTTTGACATTTGAAAAATGACAGCTACTAAGTGGACCGTATTCAAAAGAATCATTAAACTTTAAAATTAACAATAAGTATCCGAGTCGTTTTTTTTCTTTCACCATTATCTGCATAGCTTCGTGGCTTATTTTTCCTGTCGGTTTTTTTTTTACCACCAAACTGACCAAAAGAATCATATAAACAGATGACGATCATTAATAATCGGCTGAGCTTAGCCCATTTTGATCTTTGATTATGAAAAAGATCACTGTATGAAAGGTGAGTCGGGAGATATATATTTAAGTAATGTAAAAAATGAAAAAAAAAAGAAATGAGCAAAAGATATTCAGGCTTATCTTAGATATATATACCAAGATTAGTCTTTAGATGAATGGACTTCGTGTACGCGGTAGCCTTTTTTAAGTGAAAAATATATCATTTGGATGCTACTTTATAGGACCAGTAAAGAATGAAATAGAAATTTATTTTTGGATATAAAATTTTAGGTATTTTTAAATTTCTTTTTTGATTTTCTTTTTTACTTAAAAACAAATGATTGGAATATCTTAGTTAGCTCGTTACGGATGGTAAAACAAGAATTTAAGAAAAAAAAATATTTCATGCCACCCAAAGATTGTATAAATAAAAGCCAGCTACTGTTTTTTCTTAATGAGATTATTATTGCCCAGCAATAAAATTATCTTAACTATCATTAAAATTAAAAGATAAACTCCATTAAATAATTTTGTAATAAAAAAATAAAAATATGTAACTTACCCCATTCTGAATTTAACAATCCAAATTATTTCGGTAGAAAAAGGATGTCAGTTAACATCATAGAACAGTAGCCAAAGGAAAACGTAAAAAAAAAAAATTGGTTATAAAATTGAAAACATTTCATAATAAAAACTTTTTTACCGTCCTAGCGTTGACATCTGCTTTATAAGTACCAGCAATCAATTTTACCACGTCTTCATTACCATGTTTTGCTGCCCAGTGTAAAGCCGTCTAAAAGAATAGAAAATTAGTTATGAGGATTATAAAACAATTGTAGCAATAAAAAAGCCATTTCTTTTTAAAAAGGAAAGGACTATGATAGTGAAATCTTTTAGGTAAGACCACCAGGTCACTCATGTTCTTTTGTTTTTGTTTATTTCTTTCAGAGTCATAACTGAGAAGGATTTTTTCAAATGGTTTATGTTTTAAGGTTACAAAGGGAAATCCAGGATGTTTATAGAAAGTAATGCTGGTTAAAGGAAAATATTTTGAGACTTCAATAGTTGAAAAAATTTTAAAATTTCTTCAGATACATATTTATATCTTTTGTTTTATTTAAAGAAACAGTGGTAAGTTAATAATAGAAAGCATTTTTTACCGTTTTTAGAAACGATTTTATTAAATATAAATAAAACTCTAAAAAACCCTGATTAAAAGAAGAAAAATATTTATGTATTTTTTTTTGTTCTAGTTTACAAAGTAAAGAATGCAAAGAAACAGAAAGTAAAACAAAAAGGAAAAAAAAACAGAAGGAATAACAAAAACAAATTATTATTAAAGCTGAAATATTTTTAGAAACTCAGAATCAGAAAACTTCTACTAAATTTCTACTAATTACATTAAAAACGTTCATTTATATCTCTTGAAACCCAAAATAACATTTACCGTTTTTTGTTCACTTGTTTCTTTCATTTGATTATCAGCTATAACAATGTTTAAGATCTTAAATATGCTCTAAGCCCCATAATTTCGTACTCTTAATCTTTTCTTGAAAGAAAACTCTTTACTCTGATGCAAAAACAAAAGTTATACAAAGAATATCTAAAGGATAACCTAGTTTTGTCGGTTAACATTCTTAATTTTAAATCAAAGCAAATCACATCAAATAAATAACAACATTAAAATATAAAACAATAACAAGTTTTAGCATTTGGGGATACCGTACGATAGTAATTTCATCATTAATTCCTCCAATACTCGTTCTGTGCGAACGTACTTACATATATACATACATACCCAAGTGCCAGGAATCTTTAGGCTAATTATTAAATATTTGCGCTCTAGATTCAATTATTTTGGAAATTGCATTTACTACAATTTCTACTTCAGATTATTTTGTTTATAATGGTTTCTAGGATCTGTAACACAAGATTGGTTTTTTGGAATGAAAAGACTTGCAAATCTGACATAATTTATAATTTTTAAATACCAAATAGTTATAACAATTTTCCATATTATTCTTAGAATAGCATATTAAACATTTTTTTTATTTTTGGTATCTGCGAGATTTTTTCTTTATTTATATTCATTCTTTAATTAATTTATAGTTTGTGTAATATAATTAATTATTTCCTTTTCATGTGTTTTCTTTATTTGGAAGAATATCCCACAAGAAGGGATATCCGGATCTAGTTTCTAAAAAATCAACTCAAGTTTTCAAACTAATAACAAAACAAAAAAAAATTAAAATGTTTCAATTGAATTTTTAAAAGAAAAACATGTGAACACAAAATGACCTCATTAGGTAAGTAAATAAAATTCTGCAGTGTCTGTTACCACTTAAAAAGAGGTTTAATTGACTTTTATTGCAGCCAAAGTAATACTTTTTAAATAAATGAAAACTAAATTTAAAAAGTTTATGAATTTTTAAAATAATACAACTGAGGTAAAAAAAATTTCTACCGATAGCTCCCATGCAAAGCTTGTTCCAATTTGTCCAAAACTTGCGTGTTAGTTTTATTTTCTAATATTTAAATATGAAAAGATCTAAAAGAGAAAAACATAGAAAAAAAAAATGTATAATTTGCATTAAAAAGGTAGTAACTGGATTGCGTGATTTTTTAACGGTAGGCACACGCACGTATCCGAGTCGCTTCAATTATTGTTAATGCAACGATGCAGTGCTTCCTTAATGCATCATAGTAGACATTGCATGCAAAAGACAAGCTTTGAACCTTCAAATTAGAGTAAAGTTTTGTTGCTTTAATATATTTCTATTAACTGTTGACAAATGTATGAAAAATAAAATTAGTAATTCTGTTTCGTTTTTTTTTTTTTTTTGTTTTTAAAGCAATATAAAGGATGTTATCCTTGTGTTTTGATTTAACTTTCATTTTTTTCTTTACTTATAAATGTTATTTTCATAATATGCACTTTATTAACTAAATGGTATTAAAACCTTTAATTTAAGGTTTGAGTCTATTTATCTTATTATTTAGCAAATCATTTTTTTTAATATATCTCTTCCTATTTTAATGAAATCCCGATTTTAATTTACCCTCATATTGAAGCCGATTTGGGAAATCGTAAAATTCAAAATAATCTTGTTTTGAGAAATAGATAAATTTATGATCCATAGAGTTATCATACCATAAGGATGTTCTGATAGGCTGTTAGGGTTAGCAAACAATAAAGA
The DNA here is from genome assembly GCA_947359355.1 of Acrocera orbiculus. NCBI lineage: Eukaryota > Metazoa > Arthropoda > Insecta > Diptera > Acroceridae > Acrocera > Acrocera orbiculus. Next base: position 62,578,792 of record OX375757.1, read on the forward strand.
CAAAGGATCTAAAGATAAAATAGACAAAAATAAATATTTGGACAAGTCTTATTATCAAATTAGAATTAAATATTTTATTAATAAAATAAATTTGACACCAGTTTATTTGTAGATAAATTCTAAAATTACGCAATATTCAGTTTTTGGGTTTAAATAAATGAAATTTTTGCATTTGACAAAAGTTTGAGCATATTTTTAAACTCAAAATAAGAAAAATATAATAAGATAAGATAACAGAGACAAATTTTAAAATGTTGTTTTTTGCGTTTATTAATATCGCAAATTCAAAAAGTTATTTAACAAATGTTTTTGAATTTGGCAGAATTTTCATTTATTTATATTAAATTTTTAGTCATTTTGAGTTTCATTACACATTTAATTATTCTTTTTTGGTAATCATAAATGAGAAATTCAGATGACAAGTTGATTTTTTTTCTTAGTAAAGTTTTATGACATATTTAATCGCAATTAATTTTAAAGTTTATTTACTATTTGATTGCTGTTAAAAGTGGTATCTTAAATAGTCATATAATTCTTTCATTGATTGTGAGATAGTTTCATTGATTCGGATAGAATAGGCAAGTTATGTAATTTTAATTGCTAGGCTTTTTTAGAATTGGGGCTACGTTACTTATTTTATATGCTAAGGAAACTTTTTATTGGTTGCACATAAGCAAGGTGTTGTATTGAATATAGTGGCCTTAGTATAATATAAGGTATTCTTAAAATACAAGACAAAAGATCATAATAAACCCTTCCATAAGAGGAGAAATAATGCCCACATCAAACCGATTTCTTCACAAATTTATATCCAGAAAAAGTATTTCAAATTTTTTAAAAATATTTTAAAGGAAGACAGAAATTATAAATGTATAGTATGTAACTTTTGCCATAATAAATAAATCAATACTGTTTTGAATCGGAAAAATTGTTTGTTAAATGAAACTGGCCGTCAAACTTTAAAAATTTCTTCTTTTATTTTTATTGTTGTCTGTGAGATATGGTTAAAATTTATTGACATACATATTACTATTAACAGTCTTAGTGGACTGTGGATAAATATTTTCAGCAGACAAAGCAGTGACGCAATGTTATATAGGTTTTGGCAAATGTTTAAGGAAAAAGCTACCTAAGAGTTGTTTGCATTTACAAAAGTACTAGATAGGTCCATGATTAATTGTGTATAATTAATTATTTTTATATTTACATGAAATTTTTTTAATAAGTTAAAAAAAAAATTAAATTTTCTAATTTACAGTATTACTTATTTTTACATCATTTTGTATGTTATACAGAATGTCTTTGTCTGTCTTGTTAGTAAAAATGAGGCCACTTTTTGTTTTATTGCTCTTGGGAAGATGTTCTGCATTAATGTATTACAACACAAATATTTACGACGTGAAAAAATTTACTTTAAATAATGGTAAGTAAAATTGGTTTTAATATTTTTTGCTATCTTTATTACAAAATTGTTTGTAGGCATACAAAAAATTAATTTTAGTCGTAATGACCTGGACAAACTTGTTATTACAAAACTCAATACACTACGTGAAATTAATTGGATTAAACTAAAAAAAGAACTAAAACGTTGTCCAACACATTTGACAATTATTGTGCCAGAATATAGAAATTTCTCAACTTTACAAGGTGAAAAGGATATACTAGAAAATTATTACATAAGAGAACTGAGAAATCACAAAAGTTGTTAATATGTAAGTATTATAAGATTTCATTTTATAATGAAAATTAGTTGAGTTCATTGCATCTGAAAGTTTTCAACAAACAAAAAAAATATAACTACAAAATTTTTACGAATGAAGCTGTAAATAATAAGGAATATTTATTATTTCCAAACATTGCAATTTAATAATGTTTAAAAACTATAAAAAACGACAAAATGAGGCTTTAGTTAGTCAATTCCTAAAAGGATTTACTGCCATAAGTTTGGCTTTAGAATTAGTTACTGTGTCGTAGTTTGGTAGTTAATAACCATTGAATCACCTCACCTAATACAATCTGTTTTTGACTCATTTTTGAAGTTGACAGTACAAAAGAACTACATACATTATCGTCTGGGTTCAAGAAGTAGATACAAAATACTTAAACATTAACTCCCTGAATGACAGTTTAAAAATAAATAATGGTCTTGGGAAGGAGTTGGGTCGTATTTTCCCTAAAAACTTTAAAAAAATATTTTTAATAGGTACAATTAATTGAATATTCATAAAACTATAATAATATTAAATAAATTCTTTGTTTTAGGAGAAGGAGTTTCAGTTATTTCATTATTTGCTTTAGGAAAAGTTTTGCAATGTAGAAATCCTAAGCCTTATATGTACTTAACTGCTTTCAATCCTATGATACCATTAAATTCTCTTGAGAAAGTGAAATTTAAGTTTGTCGAGTATATAATTGGCGATGAAGGACTATTAACTGATTTAGAGTTAATAGTACGAACACAGAATTTTATTAATCGAGTTTGGGTATTTTTTAATAAAGTAAGTGGCAAGGATATTTTATGGTCGATTCAAAACACCTCTGAAAAGTACATGATGGCATGGAAGCGTACATTGAAAAATTATAAAATTTGTGAATTTAAAAATAAGAAATGTTCAAAACTTTCTTCCATTATAAATATATTCGGTAAAGGAGTATTTCTGTTCGCACAGTTACATTCAAAATTGAATGATACTAAAATATTGTAATAACTTTATTATCAACCCTAATAATAGAATTTTATTTTAAAACAAAGCTTTTTTGCTAAGTAAAAATCAATATACACAGAAAATTTTCATTAAATATAAAATTATAATTGCTGTATATTATTTTTCTAGTGAGTAAACTAATTTATGAATGATATTCCAATAAATTTCAGATACTAAAAAAATGTATTTTTATATTAAGAAACGTAAAAGTTTTGATATAAGAAACCTAAGAATTATTATTTATGTTTAAAGTAAATCCTAAAGTGCTTAGAAGTAAAATAAATGAGCAATCTGAGTGTATTGAATATTGTGTTTTATGATTTAAGCTAATCAAATTTTTCTTAATAAGGTTTTCGGAATGCTTTTTCATATTACTCTAAGCTTTTGACTTTGACAAACCAAGTATTAACCCAGTATTAAAACTTATATACGCAAAATCCCATTTTGATTAAATCACTTTTGAAATATACATATATTCATTTTGAAAGGACATTTTTATTTTGAGTAAACCACAAAATAAAATTAAGGATTACTTGTCATTTGTGTAAAATTACAATCCAATCCTTTACTTAGTTCAGTACTAAAAAAAGCTTAAAAGAAGTCAGAGTTGATGTCAACTCTTTTGGTTTCCTTTTTTTTCATGAATAGCTAAAACCATATTAAAAGTAAATTGGATCTTTAGTCGTTTGATATATGAATAAAGACATAAATAAAATTTTTACGGATTACAAAAGATTTTAACACCCAAAATAGAAAGGACAACAACAAAAAACTGAAATCATATTAGGGAATGGATTTATTCAGTATTTCGGTATTATTCAGTATACTTTTGTTAATCAAAAATATCATGTAAAAAACTTGCTCACAAATCGCTACCTCCTTATATTTTATATGGGACGACAGAGCCATTTAATGCAGTTTTAATGCAGAAAATAGCTTTTGATTAATATTTGAATCTCTGAATAAATTTATTTAAAATGTACTTAAAATCATCATAACTAGTAACAAATATACAGGCAAAATTTCTGATTACTTGTAAGGCGACTAGTACCCTAAATAAGAGGACATAAAAAAACTTGAGACTAGTTAAAAAAAACGGTTTTGATTTCATATTTCATGATCATAGTGTGATTTTTTAAATATAAAATAAAACTTCATTAACTCAATTTGTTTTTAAATTATTTACGACCCTTTTGACTTAATCTTGAGAACCTGACATACCTTATTTATTAGATCGCATTATCATAAATATTTATATTGGTTATCAGTTTCATGTATCTATAACAAGGCAATTATTATTATTTATCATTGTTAAAATAACTATCCAGAAAATAATTTAGCTTTAAAAAATAATTTGAAGTCATGAAAATTGGGTAAAAAAAATTGATCTCCGATAAGAAAAAGCAGTTAATGATACCAAGGTTCAGTTGTCCTATTAATTCCAGGTGTTAGAAGTCACATAAAATAAATATTCAAGTCCTTGGAATTGATTTTAGATTATTTCCTCTATTTTTGTAGTTTTGTAATTAGTTAGTATGATAGTTCATTTAACGAAAACAAAAGAGACAAAAAAAAATACTTTATATATAGGAAAAGGATATACTTATTGATTTCATTTAATAAAGTCCATGTCAATGCACCCACAAACTTTTAAAACAAGTAATTTTTAAACTATTTGATCTAGCCGATACCGACAATATGAGTTTTACAAAGAATTGTAGCTTTGAAATCAATTTAAAATTTATGCGACGCATTTAACTAGAGGAAGTCGGCCTTTTAAATAGGAAATTTTCTAAAATAATGGATTGGTAAAGGAGACCAACATAGTTTTAATAACAGTGATATTTACTTGTAACCACCTCCACGTATATATCAAACTTTTGTGTGTTTATATTAGTTTAAAACAATTAATCACAAACATTAACTTTAACGACAAGTTCCTGATCCTTATATGTAGATATAAAATGATCCGACAAAAGAACCGTGGAACAAAAACTATTATCCATTGAATGAATCTTTATAATTTAGTTAATAAATTAATGAGCCTACACGCGTGCGCGTGATCTAACATTATCAATATAGATGGACACTACTCGTTTTTTTAATTCCTTTTTTTCTTTGATTGCAACATACAAAAGGCGACATGTTAACTTTTGATTTCGAGCCCTTAAGTATAACTAACTCCGCTCGTGCTAATAATATAACCAAAAACATTACATACTATAAATGAATTTTAAGGGACTGAATTTAGTATTTGGATAATTTGAAATTACTAATTGGATACTTGTAAGCAATATAAATTTATTTTATTATAATTAAGGACGTGATATTGAAATTAAGCAAAAGGAGTATGACCGGCGGAAGTTGTAATAAAACTATTCGTGATATGAATCTATTTTTAGTTTTAATTAATTTCATAGTGAAACTATCCAATTAGCTACTGTTTATCATACCTGCACTAAGGCTTTTATTCCTTGGTAGGTTTAGGAGAAAAAAATCCATTTTAATACTGAATATTATAAAAACCAAAGTTCAGTTTTAAAAAAATGATGTTTTGCAAAATTTCTTTAAAAAATACACGTTAAAATTTTTTGTAACTCAAGTAAATTTTTTGGTTAAAGCATGAAGTTCTCTAGATTTTATTTAAATAACAAGAACAGCTCAAATTTAAAAAATCAACTTCCATACTTCTCAATTCTTTAGAATCGTGTCTCTTCATCACTGCTCAGTGGCAGTATGTGGCCATTTCCCAATGATTTACCGCAATTCTGTATTTACAGCTCAATAATATTTTATGCTCAGTTTTAATTAAATTATTAATTATGGAAATATTTTTATATTGATATTAGGGCAATGGAGTCTAATATGAACCTGGCGCCAGGCATGTCTACTGCTTAAGAATACATTCAATTAGTCAAAAAGAAGGCATAATAATCTTCTAATCATTTTGGGTGTTAATTTTTTTTAAAGATTTTTGTAATATAATTATTCGAAGATCAGTTTGGTATGTATTTACGTTAACTTGATTGCTAAGCAATTATGCGAACTGTAACAAATATAGAAAGTTCCAGTTGATGTTTTTTTTCATAAAATTAAATTCTGACAATTTTTTCCTTTGAGTATCATGTATGATAATAATTTTTTTGAAATGTAAAAACAAATATTAAATTTATTAAAGAACGTATTAAATCAGAATTCAATAATATTTAGTCCTTTGGTTGTAAACAGGGATTAGAGAATTTTTGTGTTTGCGTTTAATAGATTTTTAGGTTCTTGAATTTTCTCCTTAGAGAAAACCTTTTATTTTTTTAAAAAGGAAATACAGCATTCGTCCTGCTCAATCCTAACCAAATTGCCTCACTTTGTTTTAAAGTCTTTGTCCATCCTTTGAGAAAATTTATAGCGCTCTTTCCAACATTGTAGAACTAGATACATTATGAATTTTCAGTTTTTTAAAGGTATGACACCAACTTGGAATTCATGCATTTTAACTTATATAAATGAGAAATTTCATTAAAGGTAAGATTGGCAATTCATCTTGGCCGGACTGCTCACAATTGTCTATTTCTGTATAAAGTCAAATTTATTATTCAAATAATTACAAATTAATTATAACACAAATAACACCTTGCTTTCTGACACAAGAAATCAAAATGATTTTGTAATACTATTATACATGACATAAGCCTTAGAGATCCCAAAAATACAAAGTTATATCTCCAGACTAATAAATTTTAGTCAAAGAAGAAATATTTCGAGCACACTTCCATTGTTTATAGAGCCTGGGATCAGTGCTTTTTAAGTCATTCTCTCTATAAATACATTCTATAAGTCACATCTTTAAAATGAGAGTCTATAAAGTGATTCTTTACGTTTCTATAAAAAAATAAGATAAAAAACAAAAAAAACAAAACCAACACAACAAAAACAGCAAAACAAAAACAATAACGAAACAAAACTAAAATAAGGCTGTAATAATCAGATTAGAAGCTATTTATGCTTTCTGGTCAGTGCTCAAGATTTTGTTGCTCAACTTTATGGCTAGATGTAAAGACAATAGAATCAGATTAACAGGACAGATCCATTGATATTGCAAAAAGGTATCCTGGGAAAATTTGGATCGACTCTTTAAGCAAATGGAAATGTTAACCTGGATAAATTGTTGGACAGTTATAAAGAAATACAAAAAAAGCAAAAACTAAGTATAACTTTTTTCATTTTTTTAATATTTTACACTCAATAAAGAAATATTTCCTGATAAATTTTTATTTAGAACAATACCATTTTTGATAGTTAAATTTCTCGAAATATCATTTATATCATTAAATATCTCTGAATAGTTTTGGTTTAAGAAATTTTATCTATATATATTTAGTTCAGTTAACAAAAATTACGATATAAAATACATTATTTCCAATTGGCATTTCAAACATGTCAAACAAAACAAAACATAAATAAATAAAATCACACGATTTTATGCAAATTACCATCATGGGCTTTGTTCGTGACCTTCAAAGACCTAAAAGGATGATGTTTAAATGCGAAAAACAGAAGTGCTTAAAACAACAACAAAACAGGATTATGTTCAAATATTCAAAAAAAAAAAAAATCTGAAACGAAAAAAACTAACGAAAAACCTTCTTTTCCTTTATAAACATTAAACTAAGGAATTTATTATAGGTTTTCAAAAGCAACACCATTGGGAATTTCAGGGGCATTGGATTTTTGGGATATTACAAAATTGTTTTTAAGAATTTTGGGTATTTGGCTTCCACTCACAAAGACACAAAATATTGGTCCTAATACGATAAATTAAGTATCATTCGGACGCATATTGAAAAATTCTTTTGTCGATGAGAAATCAACAAATTTGCAGCAAATTTTTTATCTTTTTCTTTATTAGATTTATTTGGTTTTTTGTATTTAAATTTGTTTAATTAAAAAATAAAACTATTCTAAAAATGAAAAAGCTGTGGAAGTTAAAACTATCTTGCAAATATTTGTATATTAACAATCGTTTTTAGTTTTGCTTTACAGAAATTATTTACGGATTGTGCTCTTTTTAAGCAAATATTATAAGAGCTTTTGTTGGACATTTATTTTTGAAGTTTTGAAAATTAAATTACTAACACGAGGTCAACTAAATGTTTTTAAGAGAAAATTTACAGCGTCTTTCACAGATAAACGACAGAAAAATAATTTTATAATCAATTTAAATTTATAACGAGGGTATTCTCGTGTGAAATTTTTAAAAAAATCCAATTATATTACACATCTTGAAAGTAACAATTGTTAAAATTATACCGAAAAAATTTTAGCCTTAAATTTAAAGTATGAAAAATGTTATAGCAAATAAAGTTGAATAGTAAAACAAAGTTATTAACGAATATCGGTTTTGTTGTAACTTTAAAAAAGTTCGTTTTTAATTATCTTTCTGAATTATGAAAATTATTGATGAAATAAACAAATAAAAGTTGAATTTTCGTATTTGCAAATTATTACTCGTTAATAAATAAATGAAATTTCAAATAAGTGTGAAAAAAGTAGAAAAAATGTTTTATCAGAAGTTTTTTTACAACTTCTGAAGTCTTTCAGAAAGTGTAAACATCAAACAAAAGCAAAATTTAATTTTTACAACTATTTTATAAATTACAGAAATGATTTGTGTCCATTTTGGCCGGGATGTGATGTGGTGTTGTATTTGTAAATTTTAGACACTTTATGTAATTCTTATAAAACAATAAAAATTTCCGTTTAATGTTCTAAAAACCTTCAATTGAGATTTCTCATAATATTTCAAACTTGTACTATCTGGTAGAATCCCTTTATTTTAATTTTTTGTGTATGCAAAAATTACTATTTGTGCATTGTGAAAAATTTCATTCATAGAAAATATTTATGATCAAAGCAGTTGTGACAAATTTTTTTGAAAAATTTTAAATCAAGCAACTCGCATCGAATTTGTTACAAGATTCTTTGCTATCTCTTATAATATTCATCAAATAGTCTTCCCAGATTTTTCAAAAGAGGTTTTATTGATTAAGTGATTTGGATACTATGTTAGGAACCTTTTCAACATTTAATTCATCTTGCAACTCTAGTACATTTAAAAATTTGGCATTGATTGATAAAAGTCTACTTTCCATAATAAGACATAAAATGTCGAAAAAATCCTTAAAACCATGCAATATATATTTCATGACAATGTCAAGAAGCAAAGAATATAAAAAGGAGCAGTTTGATTGAAAAAATTAGTTTCTGTAGTTAGTTTTTAGCTACCAATTTTAGGTTATCTTAAAAATTATTATTCTCCTTGTTATATGAAGAAATATTTTTTGAAATTATTATTTTAGAACAGTTTTAAATAAAAATAAAAATTATTTTTAATTTGTGTTTTTCTTTTGTGTCTCAGTAAATTTGCCAGCGCTGCCATTATATCCAAAGAAAGGCATTTTGCGAAGAATTTTTCTTTATTTTTTTATTAAAAACGTGAACAGAAGTTGAAAACGCAGTATCTGCGGTATACGCCGCCTTCGAGTGTTATCACATTTTGTATCTACAAGCAATTTATTATTGAAAGACGATGCCAGAAGGCTTTGCAGAAATTATATATTTATATATATATGTATATAGAGATAGATAAAGGCAAGATAAGGAAGAATCTGGGAAAAAGAAAGAAACAAAGAGGGTTCAATTGAAGCAACTTAAATATGGTAAGCTTTTTCGGGTTGTAGTTGTCGTTGGCATCATCTTCACTCTCTTTGCCGTCCGTTTACAAAAATTGTTTATAACGCTTTGCCACAATTTTGTGTATGGTTTGGTTAAATAAAAGTGGCTTTTATTCGATATATTACTACCTTTTATCAGCCATTCGAATTTCTTATTTATTGACATAGGGTAACTTGATATCGACCACCAGATTCATATCATGATTTTAGAGAAAAATTTTTGGATATTTGGTTAGAAATAATTTGGAATTATGCAATTTTTTTTAGATATGAAATGTTTTTTTTTTAAATAAATAAAACAAGAAGAAGAAGATATACTTACATACTGTTGAAATCAAGTTGATTTGATTGCGTTTTTTTAAACATTCGACCAAATTTCGGTTATCACGGATCATGAAATAAAAAAAGAAAAATACTTTTAATTTCAAGTAAATATATGGAAGTAAATTTTTCTAAATCGTTCTAAAAAAATTGTACCTTAATGACAGTAATTTATTAGTAACATATGGGAAGACAGTAGTGAACAATTACTCCCCAGGAATTTCTACTTATAATAAATATTCTTCTGTTTCCAAAATCATTTCATCAAAAAATTTAGGGATTTAATTTAAATTATTATTTTCAGATAAAAGAAAATATTTAGAGAAATAAACGGTGACAGCAAGAGGCTTTAAAAAGTTTTATTTGTATTTTTAATAATTAGTTTGCTTTTGTAGTGTTGTCCTTTATGCTTAAATCTATAGATGTTTACTTTTATTTCAATAACAATAAAACACAAAATTCGACCTTTCACACAAAAAATTGTTTATTTTAATTTCACTCTCATCTTTTTTAAAAACTAGTTAAAATCGTCAAGTTATTTATTTAAATAAAATTTAATGCCAGCTCAAATTATGTACCCTAATATCCTTTCCAGTATTAGAACATATGGAAAGACATTTGTATTAAAAACCCTATATAGAGACAATTGCAGTCATATATACAATATAAATATAGAAAAATTTGAACTTTATTGTGAATTTTCAGAGTGTGCAACAAAATCCCTTTAAATATGTTCTTTGTTTAATTAACTACAACAGTTTTAAAACTAGTTCTTAGCTCAAAAATAGACAATTAAATGTTTATAATTAAGACACTTATTTTGACGTTTCCATCATATTAGAAGGTAGAGTGTCTTTTAGATAAATAGACTTGTCTTTTTGGATATACCTATAAATATCCTTTAATTGGAAATTATTTACAAGAAAACAAGGAAGATACTCCTCCAATTTCATTTAGCTATTTGTGTATAGTAAATAAAATTTTTGCTTATTATGATACCTTGTGAGCAAAAAGTTCCCGGAATTTGTAAAAAAACACGCAACATCTTAAATTTTAATAAATTTCTTTATTATCTCCTTCAAAGTACTCGCCTTTGGAGGCGATACACTGATGCCAACGTAAAATCCAATTTTCCATACACTTTTTGTAGGCCTGTTTAGGTATGGCTTTCAGCTCTCGTAGCGAATTATCTTTTATGGCATCAATCGTCTCAAATCTCGTTTCTCTTAATGTTAACTTAAGTCTAGGGAACAGAAAAAGTCACACGGGGCCATATCTGAAGAGTACGGTGCTTGGTTGATGACCATAGTCGAGTTTTTGGCCAAAAACTCCGAAACAATTCAATGATTTTGGTACGAACCGAGTAGCGATACGTTTCGTGCCTAAAACATCTACTAAAACGTGTTTAGCTGACCCAAATGAGATGTCCAATAATGCCGCAACCTCTCGGATTGATACACAACGATTTTCCAAAACGATTTGGTTCGCAGATTCGACATTTTCTTCGGTAGTTGATGTTGTTGGGCGTCCAGTACGTTCATCATCATTCAGGCTTTCACGACCGTCTTTGAATCTTTTGTACCATTCGTATGCTTGTGTTTTCTGCATACACGACTCTACAAAGGCCACTTGCATTATTTTTAGTGATTCGGCACATGAAATTTTATTCTTCACACGAAATTTGAGGCACAATCTTTGTTCTAATTTTTCATCCATTATAAAAATCGCCAAACAATAATTTATTTACTTACTAAAACAGACGCCAAACAAATACTAATGAACCGATTAATGTCAAACTTTTACAGAACGTCAGAATTAGTATTGTCAGAGAGAAAATATCAACGGTTAACCGATCGGTAAAGCACGGGCTTCCGAAATTACGAATTCCGGGAACTTTTTGCTCACAAGGTATACAGGGAGAAGCACAAGAGAAAAATATCCTGTTAAAAAACCTTTAATAAAATCTAAGAAGCTATTAAACCAGACTTAATAATAATAGTTGGAAATAAGAGACTTAAAGAAATTTATCTAAAATTATTCCACTTTATTTTTAATTAAGATAAATAAAAAATAAGTTCAATGCCAAACGATGTTTACCAAATTACAGCCAAGCATTTGTCGACTACAATTTTTCACACTTTTCAAGAGACAAACTTCCGCCTAAGCCACCCGAAATTTTACAAAAATTATGTGATTTCAATGAAAATAATCACGATACAAGTTATGGAAGAGAAACAGTCCGAACATTGTTTACGAGGATTCGAGCAAAATAAAGAACTATGTAAAATTTAAACGAAAGGTTTTGGCGTATGGCAAAAAAAAGTGCATATCAATTATTTCAAAAAAAAAAAAAAAAAAAAAAATTTCATTTATAATATAACCGCAAAAATTTCAAATTATTATATGAAAAATAAAAAAAAACATTACCAATAATGATTTATTTCTATTTAATGTCCCTATTAAGAGAAAACCAATCGTATAACACTTTACTATAAAATTAGAAGCACCTAAGTTCTATTTGAAAGGCTTTTAACACCTGAACTCTGGATACTTAGAGCCCCTACAGATTTTTAATAAGTAAATAATCGTCGAGATTAATTTGAGTTATGAGCGATCATAATCATTGCGGGGTTCCTTTTACCCATGGGGTGCATATACATAGACCCCAAGCGGTCTATCAAAACAACAGTCATTCGGATAACCGACTAACAAACGATAAAATTATATATAGAGGGCACGGCACACGTCTTCCTTCTACGACAGAGATCCGACTTAAACAAATGACAACCACATTTGATTTAAATTTTTAATTATGGCAAACAGTTTTATACGCCCACCACTATTAGAGAATTTATATACCTTAAATACCTTTTTGAATTTCAGCTCAGTGGATGCCTACATCCATACTGAATGTTCATGTTATAAAGGCAGGTTGTTTGGACTATTCTTAACTTATACCATAACTAAATCTTGACTTTGCCCAGTACCTTTATGCCTTGTCTGATTATGAGATTATTAATGATTTTTCATTTTTAAAACAGAGAAAACAAAAATTCATGTAGCAAATTTCAAGTTAAAAATTTATGACTAAAATGATTGAAGCTGAAACCTTTTGAAGTCCACGTTTATCTTAAATAAATTGTGTAAGTTGATCCCATCACTGGAAGAGTGTTGAAAGTCTTTAAGGCTACTACTGTTGGCTGATGATTGCAGCTAAATAAAACAACTGATGAATAATTATGAGGTGTTTACACGGAATGCAATACTTTTTTTTTGATGGATTACAGCATTTTATTCATGGTTACAAAAGGTTTGCATGTTTTTAATTTTCAATTCAATTTTTTTCTCTGTCTGATTATGTTTTGCTATATAGCAATTGAGGTTATTTTCCTTGGGAAAGAAGAAAACGCCTGTTTGCGTAATTTTTATCATATTCTTTTATTAAAATTAAGTCATTATTAATAATTTTTTAATGTAACTTGAAAAATAGCAAATATAATTTAAGAATTACACAGGTAAAATAAAATAAGGTCAATATATATTTTCTAGAGAAGGAGCATCCAAAAATGATTCGTCAACATTGGAATAAAAGAAAATCTCTCTTGTTTTCTTTCAGGCATATACAATAGAGAAAGTTGTGATAAATAACCAATAAAAAAACTTTCAGTATCGGTAAAAATATCAATGAGTTTTATTCTGAGATTGGTGCCAAAATCTTTGTCCTAGTTACTTTACATGTGAGACGGTTTATGGTTGGCCATAAAATAATTCACAATTTTACTTTAAACAAATCCTTTTTCCAGGATAATTTATTTTAGATCTAGTGAACAGCTCGTGGTCACTAATCTTACAAATACATTAGTTGCAAAAAATAATTGAAACACAATTCAATTTGGTGGATTATCTTGACGAAAAATTTATTCTCTCGTTTGCATTTTGAAATAACCTTTAATGTGATTGTTGGAATTTTTGTCACTTCGGACGAATTTTAACCACTGCTTACCACATAGCCAAATTACAGTTTGCTTCTGGGGTGTTCACATAAGTGGCTTGAAGATTGATAATTCCTAATGGGTGTTTCCACACGAGGAAACAAGTTTCCGGAAACATTTCGATCCAAACTGGTTTTTTTTCGAGCAAATTTTAATCGTCCACACGAATAAACAAGTTGCCTGGCAACATTTCATGTGCAGATAGGGCAATATAAATGTGTGTGTGAATTGTAAATATTTATAAATTACTTATTGTATGTGTTAGAAAGTTTCTCGTGTTACCAAAAATTTTTTGGAAACAAAATCAACTTCGAATTTTCCGAATTTTACCCCTTACTTCTTGCAGCTCTTTCCTAAAAACAGAAGTGTTTCTGGAAACTTGTTTCCTCGTGTGGAAACAGCCAATAATCACATGGATTTATCAATGTTGCCATTTATGTATCAGCGTATGTTAAAATAACCAAGCACTCTATAATGAATGCTTTTCTAACAAGTAAGCCAATTTTAATATTGGTTTTCAGAAATTTAAGGTATTTTTGAGTGGAATGGCTTTTAAATCCTAAGTATCACTCTATTCACTTTAGGTCAAGATTGTGACATCAAAAATTGGTTATTGGTTGATGGCTCCACATGATGGTAGAGTTAATACACCTAATATTAAAGTAATACGCTCAACATTTTAACAGTTAAAAGTGCACAAGTTCTTATAATATTGAGGCTTTTCCTACGAGTCGATGAATTTCTCGCAAAATTTTATTTATGCTAAATATATTCCAAACATTTCTCAAAAAAATGTCCCCAAAATAGACATCTGTTAAAATGTTAAAGTCCACTCTTGATTTGAATTGCTTTCTGAAGAGTATTTCCTTAATCCAAAAATGAAAATGTGATTAGCTTTGCATAAAATCCAAACACGCCATTCCTTTATTAGGTAATTTTACCTTCTTCGCCTTTTTGCTTTTAAAACCTTTTCCTTTAGTTCCTTCACTCTCTAGTGAAGTACTTTATCCATGTCTTTTTCGAAATTAGACTTTGACGCAGAGCCTCATTTGAATTGCGATAGAAAGGCGAAATAACAATCTCAGAGTCAATACAGAATTTGTCAGGCAAACAAAGGGCCCGCTGTGTTTTGAATCTAGTATTTTTCCAATCAAATTTCAAGATGTCTGTTTGACTAAACTCTTGTTGATCGAACGGTAGATATTTTGTGTTTAGAGACGTCAGCTATAACTTTATTGCGATATGCCCTTTTACCCGTATAATGGATTTTGACATTTAGTGACAGTAATTGTAATATAACGGCGACGTTTGAAATCTTTTAACTAATTATAAGCAGTTGCAAACACTGAAGCAAGCTTGCCAGTAACTTTATTAAACTTAGTTTTTATCTATTTCGGTTTTAAGCTTTTTTTAAGATATCCAATTACCACCCAAAACTTACTTTTTCCCATTTTTGTGAATAAATAAAACTACTTCGTTTCAATTGATGGTACAAATCGAGCGATAAAAATTTATTATTGATAGATAGAATATGATAGTCCTTCTTCAACAGCTATCATAAAAAACGAAAAGCGAAATAAAATAATACCATTTACAAAAATCGATCTATAGTTTTTACCTAATTATTATGTAGTTGACTAAAAACAACTACAACAACACAATTCTCTTTTTAATACACTATAATGACATGGATTCTTCCTATGATTTATTCCTACAACATAACAAACACAGACGTTTTTATTAGAATAAAAACATATTGAGACAAAAAAAATCTCTAGCTGTCTAATTAAATAACAAGCAAATGAAACATTTTTAGAAGTTTTATATCCAATCATAGGCAATTTCTTTTCAATAGTTTGTTAGTTAAGTTGAATTGATGATATCCCATAAAATAGTAGAAAACTCTTACAAACAGACTCAGAAACTATAAAAAAAAGTCTTTAAAACTATTGTAAATTTAAACATTTCCTGGTCATTTGATAATTTGCTATCCACTTGCAAAACTATTTAATTAACTACTTACAATTAGAATTTAAGTTTTATTTACTTTCTGTTTAACCAACAGTAATTACTTCTTATCTGTAAAATTATACACAGAAAAAACACTAATTCCTTGAATGTATAGATTTCAATAGTCCAATTACTATAGCCAAAGTGTGTAATCAAATCAATTTACTCATTTTTTTTGAATCACTTAAAGGAAATATGAAACCGGGGCGTAACATCTTCGATAAAGGGGGTACATAAAGCCAAGTAATAATTAGGACATTGATTAGCCATAAAAATGTTAAATTGCTGTAAATGATATATGTATATGTATGTAGTTAAGGTAAACTTTAATTGGTAATAACAATAATGATTATTTACTTATATGATTAGTAATCTCAACATAAGTTCAGTTATATATGTTATAAATATTAAGAAAGAGAAAGCAATTCAAAATTTATCAGGAATTGTTCTTACATGTGTAATATTGGCAAATATATATTTATTTATTTTCATATGTCTTTATGTTTAGATTACGCTCCTAATTCAAATCACCTGCTTAGGTATGTATCATTTTTCACCCCTTTACCTTTTTGAAGTGCGGTCCTCTAGCAAAACAAATTAATATATTTTTAATATACTTATTGGAAAAAAAAAATTATTTGGTAAAGAAATACTAAATTCCATGTACATATATAGTTGCTGTAGTTGGTTTTACTTCAGTTTACTGTCAAATTTCGATCTCGTGTATTATTCCGCTTACTTTAAAATTTTTATTCTCTAATTTAAGAACACAAGTCAGCAATGTTTTACACTTCTTCCCTTTCAGCTTTTATTATAGATTAGGGAGGTGTTCTGAAATTTATATGTATGCATATATATTAATATACATTGAAGGCAGGTGATACTCAACTTTTGATCACTTATCGATCAAGCTTCGATCAAGGTCTTCATATTTAATGCCTGAAAACTGCCTTAGGTACTTTATCTTAATACATTTGATCCCTTTAAAGTGGATTAAAAAATTGTTTTTGTTGATTTTATTGTTTTTGAAAAATGAAAAATGATTTGTAGCCTAGAGTTAGATTGAAATTTGATATGAGTGTAAATAACGTACACAGTTATCAAACGATGTTTTATATCGGTAGCAACACTAAAGAGTCCAAATAATTTCTTTTTTCAGTTATTGGTCAAAATAAAAATAAATGGACTATTCAAGTACTAAATTGAGATTTTTATGCCTTTGGGCTTTGACGTAAGCTTGGATTTTCTTTGAAAAATTTCGTGATAGATACAGGGATGTCATCCTCAGCAAAAAAACAAAAAATGCATATTATTTTAAAAAAGTGACAACCCCAAAGCGAAATTGGACGATATGATGACACTATTCGGTGAGCAAAGATCACTTCATTAGTGCTGCATTAGTATTTTTTTTAACCATACCCAGTCATATTGAGATACAAATATAAAAACACATACACGGATATGTACTCTAGTATGCAAACCGTAGTACTAAGCTTTATGTGAAAATCAATAAAATTAATTACAAAATCGCACCAAAAAATACATTGATTTGAACTAACTAAATACTTATTTATCTAATTTAATCGATAATTTTGCAATTTGACTTGCATGTTTATAGCTCATTTTGACGTCTTTTAAATGTTACTTTTTTCAGCGAAATATTGATTAATTATGAACGCTGATGTCGATCAAAGGTTTAAAGAAATCTCATTCAAACTTTCATATTTCAATTTACCAAATGTAGAATTAATTTGAATATACATAAATTTTGAAAAGGCAAATAGGTTATCAATTGTCCGGAAAATATTAACCGTAAATAATTCATTGTTAGGTTCTTTTACATTGATACCATAAATCCCTAAGCTCAAGCTTACTTACTATTTGTTAATACAACCACTTTGTTTACCTTAATACAAGACTAACCATAAAAGGGTAGACTTAATGTTTCACCCTTCATGCTTTTAAGAATAGTATTCAACTATAAATTTACATTTTTGTATTATCTTAAAAGATACACATAAATATATATATATATAAAAGAGTTTGGGAGCTAAAAAATGAGAAAACAAAAGCAAAACAATAAAAATATGTAGAAAACTAACGAGACCACGACAATATATCCATGGCTTCTATTGAATGGTAAAAGTGCTGGCAGCAAGTTGAACTCCCTGACTGAAGACGCTAATCCTAAATGTAATGTATTGAAACATACAACGTCTTAATTTTTAACTTTGTAGCTTCCTCCATTCAAAACCATGAAAATAAACGAGATCTTCAAGTTGTCGGATAACAATAAAGTTAGTCTGGTAGGAGGTCAAGTCTATATTGGTGGATCCTTAGTTTAGTTATATTTATATATAACCAACTTGTACAAGAAGAGGAGTATGGGGTACCAAGAGAGGTGAATTCTTAAGACAGAGATTCATTATTATATCCTCAAGAAAGACGACAACGATTATCGGGCCAATTTATTTCTGACCTTATTTGAAACAAATGAGAGGCACAATATTTGGACTATCGGTACATAAGATCAGACATGTGGATGTATTTACTTTCGTACATTTTAGTTCCTTTTGTTTCGTGAGATGTCGATGATGTTCGTGATACTGTTTCCCAGTGGGAATTCATTGCAGAACTTCTAAGTGTTCATAGTAAGTCATAATAATTGTTTTTTTTATTGGTATTTTTTGATAAAAATACTTCTATCCAATATTGAGATTAAATTTAGTTTAAGTGTTTCAATAAAAGATAATTTAAAGTCTTGGATTTTGATTTGGACTGTAATAAACAAACACTTGGATTCTTTGATTAAAGTTTGCTTAATAAGTTATTAATTAATTTATGTAAAATTAGATAATTTTTTGAGTATTTTGACTCTGTTTTAGGTTAATAATTAAATTTGTAAATCAACAAAATTTTACCTGTAGTTACATCGAATATCTCTTGAAATGAATCAATTAAAAATAAATTTAAAACAAAAAGTTGCAAAAAAAAAAAAATTAAGTCATCTAAAATGAAATTCTTTCTTTTCATAGCGTGAGCCTCAACAATGAAAATCATCCGGTGCTAACTTAGCAATCATTATCAGAGCACTTTTATATACTCAGATCCCTTATTTTCTTAGATGTAATCAACAGCAACATAAAAGTTTCTCATAAAATGAAAATTACTGTAATTAAGGTATTATCAAGCGACAATCTAAAGTGGCAGAATTATGACAATTGACTTTTAAATTTAAATGAAAATCTTACTGTGTTTTATATCCTGTGTAATCCATCATCTTATCGTTAACTTTAAGATGGATCCCACTCACCTAATAAGATGTTAGTAAAATGATACTTACGCCCTTTTCAAATGTTTGCATTTGTCATATTATCAGCAGGAATCATTTCATGTCATGGTTTCCATTTATCATTCACCCAAATCGCGAATGACCATTTTAATTGTTGCAGTTGAGTAATCAGATAGAAACATTGTTGTCACCAACAATTAATGTCGCAAAGTCATCCAAGTGTAGAGATGTCCAAATTTTGTGACGACCACCAGTCGTAAGGAAGACAGATATTACCATAAAAAACAACAGCCACCACCACCATAATCATCAGTTATTTCAGGGTAAATTACCGCATGGGGTGCAAATGTATTTTAGGTATTTTCAGGTTGATATGTATAAATATTGCGTTGAGTGAACCAACAAGCGTCACAGCAGTACAAGTGATGATATATATATATAAAAAAAAGGAAAACATTAAAAAATTAAATTAATTATACCTACTATTTTGAATTATTAAGATTAATAGTTCTTAATTATTTTGTCAGAAAAATTATATAAAAAAAGACTGCAGTTAAACTTTTTATTGTATTTGAAGCCATGAAAAATTTTTATGTGAAATCAAAACTGTCAAATATTCAATTTACATTATAAAAAATAAACAAGTTGCTAACGGAACGGAGTGAGAAATTAATTTTATATAGCGGAAGTAATTTTAAAAGATTTCTAAGATCTGACAATAATTTAACAATTACTTGCTTTCTTTTACAAATAAGTATTTCACGTTTTGGTTTAATTCTTGTATCAGAGCAATTTGTAAGATTTATAAATGAAAAATCTCCGTTAGTTAAGGTTTCAAATTTAAATCAGCTGTTGACACATCTGTAAATAAGATCCAAGGGTGCTATAAAAAATTTAAGTTTTGCTTAAATTCGACTTCATTCATAAAATACTCTCTTCTTCAAGTTTAAAGGGAAAAGTACCTTTAGAATTTTTTATATTTCATAAATCGAATTAATAATATGTTAAGAATATACTGTAAAAAGGAAAAAGCCAAATATGAACTATTTATAAATTTAATGTAAAGAACGTCAAAGTCCGGATACTGCTTCTAATGTTTTTTATTGCAATGAAATACCTCCCATATAATCATTGAAAAACCAATTTGAATCATCGACTGATTGTTGACTTTGACGGGGAGCAAACGCGGCACTCAAATCTAGTACTGCTTTTCAATTGACAAAAATATGTAAAGCGGAGAATAAACTGTTATATTTTATACTTTTGAAGAGTCAGCTATTTCGTGCAATTGAATTGTAAATTGATCAATGTTCATTTTGTGGATTATAACATCTGCATTTGTACTCGCCGGGAGTTTAGCAGCATTATTGCTTGTACGACCACGTTCAAATCCAGCCAAACGAAGATATACTTTTAATTAAGATATGGCGCTATATGTATAACGCTCTGGCTGCATACAATCTTGGACTCTTAAATTTGTGTTTTTGTAATTTTGTTTGAAGCATTTGTGGACTTAAGAAAAGGACTCCATTTTTTATGGAGGTAAATTTGTAGTCTATAAAATAACATTTGAATCGTAGCTTTGAATAGGTTTGAAGAATTTACTATTTATCAGAAATTTTATTTACCTTTTGCATACTTTAAAATTAAAAAAAGCCCCAAATCTAATCCCAAGTATAAATTTTCATGTATATTTTACACAAAAGCATTATTTGTCAAAACAAACAGAAAATATATATCTCATAAGCTTAAACAAAGGCTTTTCATGTAACTTAATTGGTTGATTATCCCAACCATATTAAATAACTACACTTCGCTTGATAAGTCTATAAAGCGATAAAATGAGTAAGTTATGATGCGTATGTAAATATTATTATCACAAAATGCCTGAAGTCAAAGGTAACCTGTAATAAAAGGGTATTGTTTTGAAGAGCACGCGATCAAAATTGATCACAAGTATTCCTTAGAGAAAATTTTATGCTAATAATTTGGATATAAGATGGACAGATGTCAACCAGAGTGCAGATGTAGTGTGTCACGAACAAACTTGAATAGCAATTATCAAGGAAGTTCAGCTGATGAAAGAGAAAGAAAAATATAAAAAAGTACTTATTTCAACTAACAAGTTCTGACTTGAATCTTAAATTAACGCTTCCAGCAGGTGAAGCAGCAGGTACAGTGTTGTAGTGTTGTAGTTTCATTTTTTGTGCTGATATTTTCTTGTATTATTTTTTTGATACTTTCACTTACCGTATTTGGTTCCTGAAATGAAAAAGAAAAAAAAAACCAAATTAATATTTATTAAATTCAAATTAAAGTAAAAATAAACAAAAATAAAATTCTTTTCCAAATGAAAATTTCAATTGATTCAAGAATTACAGGCCTTAAGCTTTGCTAAAATTTCAATTAACGAACATATTTCTCAAAAACAGCCAAATCCAGTATATCTTTATGTATGTGTGCAAGTGATGTGCAAATTAAGCTAGCATCTCGTTATCTGTCGGAAATGTTCAATTCAATAAGACGAAGAATATCGTAAATTACAGAAATGTCATGTAGCATAGATCCTTGTGTCATCCAGCTACTTAAGATGGGTGAGACATTGTTCTTAAATGCGACATAGTATCCAAATGGCTTCACTTATACAATTTTAAATGAATGAATGTGTTTGTTTGTAGGCGTCTCAAATAGTCTTGTATCCTTAAATGAGTAATTTATCTAGTAAGGATATATCATTCCATTAATTCAAAGAGAATAAAGGAATTGAAAGATTTTCTTGAAATATTGCAACAAATTGCATTCACTATTTTAATTAGACATAAGAATTATCTAGAATTGTAGGAATTAAATGTTAGAATGGGCTTAGAAAAACATTATCAAACTCTTTATTTGAAGCTTGCAGTTATTCACAAAAGTTTATTGAACTTAAATACTACTACTCTACTAAATCTATTTCAGATTTAAATATTTATTTGTTTTATAAATGTTCAAAAATCCGCGCTCATAGATAGATTCTTAAAGGCAGTCCCTCTAGATTTAACGATTACAGTGCTATATTCTTTTTATTAAATTAAGATAAATCGGCAATTATTTTTAATTGACATTTCGACACATACATATAAATTTGTAAACATTGTTTATCTTTTCTTTTCAGTTGCTTGCTTTTTTTAATTTGAAAATTTATTCAAACAGATTTCAATTGCGAAGATAGTTATTTTTAAGAATTAGAAAGTGGTTTTTGACCGTGTAACTTACCGATATCAAACATTTGAACAGGTATTAATAGATTCCTCCTTACAACTAATATTAGCTACAGATCGTTTGAAATTAAAGGCTTTAAGAGGCTTTAAAATTTAAGGACAACTTTGCCTTAAGCTGAGACAAAAAATACTAGAAGCTAATTGTGGACTTTGATTTCATAGAAAAAAGCGAATTTATTACAATATTTTACTTCTAGTATTTATTTTTTAATTGTGTAGACACATAATTCATTCGAAAAAGTAGGGAAGTCGCTGATATTAAAAAAAAGTATAAATTAAAAAAAAATAGAATGGGTACAACAAAATTGTAATCGAAATTCGCTCTTTTACTTTTGCATCTGTGACGAAATGAAACACATGTTTTTTTGTATAGCGCAATCAAACATTGTTTTTTTAGTTTCAACTTTAATCAATTTGTCTTAAATTTTAGTTACGCTCAAAGAATAAGAAAAATGAATAGACAGTGGAGTAGAGGCTAAAACTTTTCGAGATAAGGGTTGCGTTTGGCCTAAAAAAAAATTCATAAATCGGGTAAAATTGAAGATAAAGAAACAAAATCTTTGAGAAAATTTCTGGAATTTGAAAAATTTTAAAACACGAAACTTATTTCTGTGCACTAGAGTTGATAAACATAGAATAAAATAAAGGCGAGCTAGAACCGATGAGAAAAGACAGCTACAAATAGTTTCTGGCTCATGATCTGAATGCTGAAATACTTGGAAGTGATCAACGTGGAAAAGTTACAGGATACTTGTGAAGCACAAATGAAATTTAAATAAAAGCTGTACTAGAGCATATTTCTAGTTTTTCAGCCACTATATTCACCATACTTCAGTGTGAAAATATTTAAGTCCTAATTTAGAAATTAGGAAAATGTACTTGTCGAGAAATGCGAAAAAAATAAATAATCTTCTGTTAAAGAATGGTTATTGGATGGATATTTTACTTGAGTTGTTAATAATTTAAATTATGTAAATGTAGGTGTGATTTCCAGAATTAAGGATTGGTGACTTATAAATATTAATAATTCTTTAGAATTTAAATTGAAAATTTCGAAGACAAAATTTTTGTAATTGTATTCAATTCTACCAATCTTTCGCATAAAAAGGATATCATTTTTCGTCACGTAATTCCTGTAGTCCTGGTCAATTGCAATATTATTGAAATATCATATAAGTTGTTTCTAACAAAATTAAATTCTACACATATGTAACGAGATTAACATAAATTCAAGGATATTGAAGTTAAATTTCTTGAAAAATTATTTTATTGTGATGGAATTCAATTTCTTGAATATTTCAAGGCGACACACAGTTTGCTGTTAGTTAGAAATATTTATTTTCTTTTTCAAAAAATACACTTATGATTTGAACACGTTTTTCATATACTTAAAATTTGTTTATCCTTGTAGACATAGGTTATGTATGTATGGTACGACAATGATATAAAAATTTGAAAAATTATTTATCAGACATTCTTGAATTTTCTATCTTAGTTTTGTTCTGAAAAAAGGAGACATTAAGAAGTTGACAAAAAAATATATTTATTTCTCAATTAATATGTAAAGTGTTGTCAGTATAATATCTCTATCTATCACGATTGGTAAAGTAAACTTTACCAGCTTGTAAAATTAACTTAAAAATAAAGTTTAGATATTTTCAGTTGGACAGTAAGAAGCTATATAGGAGACACAGTTTGCTCATAGTAAATTGCCTAAACGGGAATGTTCTAATATTATCAAATTACATTCTCACATCATGCACAATAAATGGAACAGAAATGTAGAGTTACCAATTAAAAGCATTTAAAATAAAGCTTATTTTTTAAATTTGTTAATAAGAGTAAGCAAATGAAAGCTAATGTGTTCAAATGGTCAAAAATTACCCCTTTTTGCGACGAGCAAGATATAAAAAATATATCTAAATAATATTCAATTAATTTTTATCGTTTAAGTTATGTCGCTAACAAAAATTGCCCTTTAAGACGAGCCTTAGAGTTTATAGCTATTTTGAAACCTGCTAAGCCTAATCCAGGAGCATTTGTCAAGCATTCGTCGTGGTCATGCTAACCAGCTTTGAGAATAGAGCGTTACATCGTTTACAATTCATCGAAGCATTGTTAAAATAAGATCTTTTTTAAATTGTTATATTCACAGGATTATGTGTGCATATTTATCATGTAAAAAAGTGTTGAGTCTATTTGCTAATTGCCTCCTAAATAAATCTTAATTTTAGTGCAAGTTACGATCAATAAGATTTACTTTTATCTAGATTATCCATGCAAAGATTTAGTTTCATTATAAAAAGGTATAAAGCATATTTGTTCAGTTATATTTTGTTTTTGGGTTCTAGGAGGCAAAGATTACATCATAGAAAAGTACAAGAACCCCACAAAATGTTGTATAGTAATTTTACATTTTTACTTTTATTTTTTCTTTTTAATTTGTATCCTTTGGTGGTGGAAAATTGTTGTCATCACCATCATCTCTATATCAAGAAAACTTAAGAACATGAATTTATAATTTCATAAAGACTGGTACCGGAATTAAGGTACATGCAACAAGATAATCTTTTAACTTGCTTGGTTATGCCCGGAAAGATGTTTAGCACAAAAAAGATGGTCTCTTTACATTCAGCCATGTTTCATTTCTGACGATTATCACTGGTTGTTTTCATTTGATGAACAATTTTCTTATTTTTTTGCTTTTAATAACATCAACTTAAAATATTGATATAAATAAAAGAAAACGAGAGAATATCTTAACTCGACTATCTTTTAGTAAAAATTGATCCTTTACTTTGAATTTCATATGAAACCTTTGAAGTATTTTAATTTGAGGAGTAACTTAACTCATGCAGGTTTTTATAAAAAAGGATAGCAGGAGCTCCAATAACAACACATGAGCTATGCCTATATTAATAATTTCTTTGATTTATGATGCTTATAAAGCGTGAACACTAACATTAATAATCCCTTTCAATTTTATTATGCATAAATTTTATTAATTTATACTTTTGTTGATTTTGCCATTGGAAAAAAAGAACAAAACAAGAAAACAAACAAAGAGAAGTAAAACAAAAAATAAAATTAAATAAAAGCTAAAAAACACTTTAACTTTAGAAAAAAGGAAAAAAATAAATCCAAAATAAAAAAGAATAAGGGAATATTAAAATTATTACAGGCCCAGTTGTTTGCCTGCCGTTAATGTTTGGTATTCAGTTTTGTGTTAGTCTCAGCACCGTTCTGGACCTCTGCTGTGATCACAGTTTTTCTGCAGACGTTCCACTGCTTTTATGGACATTGCAGTTAATTATGAGCCCCTTGAAATGTTACTTTGATGCAGATTACATGATTTATGCAAAATATGTAGCTATGTGTTTTCTGTTTTAATTTTTGTTTTTAAGAAAAACGGTTGTTACGCTGTGAAATTCTCTGATTCAATGATGAAATCTTTTGATGTCACAATTTGTTGACCACTAACTAATTTTATAGCTGATATCTATACAAATTTATTTTAATATATTTTATTTTTCTGAATTTTATTGCCTCAAAATTGATTTTGTTTTGTTTAGTATTTTTTGTGAAATACAAAACAAAAAAGCAAAAAACAAAAAGAAGACAAATTCAATATAAAAACCAAATTTTTACATCACACTGTGCTAGTTCAGAAGACCCCCTGCCCCTTTTATTATATCTCATTTATTTAATCTTGGTTAATAACTTATATTTTTATTAAATTTATATTTTTCAAATGATAAAAGGAGCTATCCATGCCCGTTAAACTTTTAATTTTTATATTTTTTATTGCAGATTTGTAGTTTGAGCGATGATTTTTTTAATAAAAATAAAAAGTAAACATATTCATATTCATTTCATCAAAATTCGGAAAAATAAACAAGCTCCTTTATGTCTGGAGGTCCCTTAATTTTTTGATAAATACTAAGATACCGTCTATACTATACGAAAGGCTGTATAGCATTTTAGAGATCTTTTATTAAAATCTTAGCCATTTTAACTAAAATTGATCTTAAATCAAATTTTTATTTAAGAGATAAAAAAAGAAATCAAGAAAAATTCGAAAAAACAGACAAAAGTTTCGCACATATAGCGCGAAGGGATAAAGAGATAATTTGAGATATAATTATATTGTGGCGGAAGTTATTTTATTTAGCAAATGAATTAAATAAAACGCAGTAGCTTGACATATTACGTACACTAGTCAGTAAGTTATATTTTTGAACTAAAAAATATTCAATTTTTATGACACGGGACAAAGCCTTTAAGTCCAGCTTGAGGCTGCACTGGCATGTCATTAATAACTGTAAATTATATTAGAAATAAATTATATATTAATTATAAAGTGTGGTGAAATAATAAATATAAACTTATTTTACCACAATATCAACTTATTACAGTTTAAGTTCTAATAAAAAGATTTTATAAGAAACATAAAATAATTCAGGACTATTTAAAGCTTTCGAATTTAATTTAACGGCTAAATAGTATTACATGCCAATCAAATTTTTATCCAATCCTCTCACATCAAAAGACTAATGAAAGTCTAATGAGAATAAGAAGATTATAATAAAAGGAATCCAGCAGTAGAAATTCTCTCTTTGTGTGACTCACAGGAACCAGGTTTTCATTATAAAAATAATATCTATGCCTCCCACCCCCTGATGAACATTTAAATGCTGAGCTTAGAATGGTCACCTATCTTTTCGATGTGTGTATATGTGTGAATACGTGCGAATTTTGTATATATGCATAGCATGTTTATAGATAACATAATCTGACTTTTGTCACTCATCCGCTTTTTTAGAGAAATTAAATACAAGAAATTTTAATTAAGTCAAAAAAAGTTGCACTATTGTGTGTTAAGCTTAATGTTGTTACTTCGACCATTCTAGTAGATCAAAGTTTTCTATTTTTCATATCAGAATATCAGAAATAGAAAACAAATTTGTTTTCTAAGTCCCTTATAAAATTTTATCACAGCATGATGTTAACAAAAACATGTTAATAAAAAATCCTGGAATCCTAGCACTCAGGGGAAAAAGTAGTCGGTAAACGTTTCTTTGTTCGTTTCTTTTATGCAACATAAACGCAAGTTAGTGAGGTATTTTAATTTAAAATACTGAAAAAATCCTAATATTTGTTTTTACATATTCTATCCCAATGCTTAGAGTATTACTTGGCATGTATCAAACGAAGAGTCCACCACCCTCTACAATGAAGATTAATTTAGGGCTATTAATTTTCCTTTAGAAATTTATTTTAAGAAAATTCAAATTTGTTAATAGCATAAGCAACAAAATCAGATGAAAGGTATTTTAATCTTTTTTCTCTCTTCTCTCAATTTGATTTTTAAAGGAATACACAAAAATTTAACAAGATATCAGTTTTCCTGCAATAACAAAATGCTTTTTGCTGCCGAATGTTTGGCATCCTTATGGCCTCAAAATGTCATCAATTAATCTCAGTTATGTAGTGGAAAAGTTTAGTAAATATTTTTAAAACTTTAAGAGTGGTGACAAGAAGGAATAATTAATAATAGTGTCACGAGTGATGAAGCTGTGTTTGGAATTTTTTGAAAAATCAACTGCAAGTGTCTTTTTCTAATTGTCGAAAAGTCAACAGTTTTTCATATGTATATGTCGAAACATAAATGATGATCATTCTTTTTGATTAATTAAAAAAAATTGTTGAAAAAAAAGCATTTCAAATTCTTTTGATCTAATGGAAAATTATTTTTTTGGTTTTGAACTTATTGAATTTGAAGCAAAACTTATTGAATTTATCTGAACACTTGAGTAGAATGGGTAGAAAAGAGCCAATCCAAAACTTACGTAAGCGATGGGCTGGAAAATAATAACGTTTAGTTTTAGTACAGATATAGAAATATCAGTGATTGCTACGATGAACAGTAGTTTTTTAGACATAATCATCAGAATACGGGTGAAGGCCAAATAATTTTTAAAAAACCCTAGGAAAAAATTTTTCGTTACTTTGATTGTTATTTATTCTGTATTAAGGCAATCAAGATTTTAAGTATTTTATGTGTAATTTTTTAATAAATTCAATACCATTAATTTATTTCTATTTTTAGAATTTTATTTAATGAAAATATGACTAATGCAAATCATAAAACACATATTTGATCGGGTGTTATTGAATTAACGATGTCTGGATTCCGAAGTTGAATAAAAGAAAAATCATCAAAATATTAAATTTGCTCTTGTGGTCATTTTTAGCTCTTCGTGGTGCAAAAATAAAAAATTTTCACCTGTTACTTGACTTTAAAGGGGTGGTGTCTTTTCCTTCACTATCTGCTCTTTATTGCGGAGATGGCGATAAATTTCAATGAAAATCTTTAAAGGAGTTTTCCATTAAAATATATCTGTCAGAGATCATAATTCTTGTACATAATATTATTCCTACTACTCCTCCTCTTAAGTATTTATCATAAAAACAGATCAGAAATAATTACAAAAAAATTCTCTAAACAAGGTTGTTCATTTACAAACAAACGATTTTTTAAATTGAATATTTTTTATTTGTCTTTTTTAGCACCTTAGTTAAATTTTTAATCAGTTAGAAATTATTTTTAATAAAAAATTTAACATTTAATTTTCTAGAGTGAACAAAAAATAGATAGAAAACATGAAATATATAAAAAATTTGATTAATATCAATAATAAAATTAGAATTTCAAATTATAATAAATGTCAAGAATTAGACCTGCTAATTCATAAATCTTTTACTTTGCGACATAATGTCACAAATTGATATGATAAGAATAAAAAACAAACAAAAGAATAATAAAATAAAAGAACATCAAGCCTAAAGGGGGTATAAAATCAAAAAGATGTCTCGTCACCAAATCTTTAGATCGAAGCAAAGAGTAATAAAGAAGGCTCCATTAGCGATCTCAGATACGTACAGACAAATTCCTTTAATTGCTGTAATTTACATAAAAAACTAATGTAGCCTGGTAATTTAGCGCGGACATAAACCAGATTGAAAATCAGTCATAAATCAATAAACAAAAGGTATCCAACTAGGCGGTCAACTAAAAAACTCAGCAAGCGCTTATATTCTAGTCTATTTTGTTATATACTGGCGTCTTTGGCCGGTAGAAAGAGTTACAAATATCAGAAATAGCATTTTCATAAGTTATTCCTACCATAAACAAATATCGTTTGGGATTTTATGTTATGACAGACTCGTAATAAAATAAAATCCAATTAGTCAACCTGAAAATCAACAAACAGCCTGAAGAACAACAGTTTTGTAATTAAGATGGTTTGCTGGATGAAAGAATTTTTGACTTGTTGGTGGTATATCAAGGGGTATTATAACAGCAGTCTGGGACGAAAAATATGATATCCGACTATAAGGACACTAGTTGAAATCACTCAAAATAACTTTCGTCAAATAAAAATTTATGACTTGAGTGCATTCATCTTGAGAACAAACGGCAAAAATTTATCCAATAGCTTCAAGGTGGGTCGTTTACATCAGTGCAATCCAGCCATGTCATTTGAATAAACTGGCGTCGAACAGTCGAATATTTAAAACAAAAAAAAAAAAAGAAATGCCTAAGGCGTCAAGAGATATATATTATGCAAATTCTGTTGAATATTAATATTTTGTTTCGCCCTTAAATGATAAATGTTATTACTCTAGTGCACAATTAATTTCTTTGACGGTTTTAATTGGGAAAATTTCTTTTAGTTATAGAAACTAAGGATTGACGCTGATATCAGCTTGACATCACTATTTTGAGTAAATTTAACAAAAATTATTGCTTTATTTCAATAAATATTAGAAAAATTTGTTTTTGTTAATTTTCTTAAGCTTTTTGAAAGTTTTAAGAAAATTTATTCTCTGAAGTGTTGACATCAAAAACATCATCCGTCACGTTTACCAAACCTATCACCACGTTGATAAAATCCAATCCTAGGCGAGCAACTAACATTCAGTAAGTCCAAA
This sequence comes from Acrocera orbiculus, assembly GCA_947359355.1. NCBI lineage: Eukaryota > Metazoa > Arthropoda > Insecta > Diptera > Acroceridae > Acrocera > Acrocera orbiculus. The sequence goes on from OX375757.1 coordinate 62,609,095, forward strand.
GATGTTGCGAAATGCAAAATGTCATAAGGGAACCATCTGGTCGAATAACAAAAAGTTCTATATTGGAGTATGTCACTATTTTTCTGTACCAGTTTACGTAACTCAACTTCTTATGTAACAACTTATTTTCTAGTCTATAAATAAGTAATTAAACACTTTATTTAATTTCGCTTTCTATACTTCAATATCCCTCATGAAGTATTTTGTTTATATTTTCATTGCTTTTTTTATAGAATATAGTGTGAAGTCTTTTATTCAAAGTTTTTTGTAAGAGTACTAAATGAGATTAATTGATCATTGTAAATACTCAAGAGCAATATCTCACACTAAGCATCAAAATCAATTTAAACAACAGTTTTCCCATCCTGAGATATAGATTTTCTTCATTTACTTAATATATTTTAATATTTGTTAACCTTTATAGCCATTTTACTATTTATATATTCAACAAAATCTTTAAAACATTGTCGATTGTGAAAAATTACACAAAAGGACTCGTATTTTCTGACATATTCTAAATTTGTTGAAACTAATAGTAAAGTACAATATTTACAGAATATTGAGTAAAATTTTCATTAAAAATATTAAAAAGTACGGTAATGGCAGTAAAATGGCGGTGCCCCTCATAATCAAAATTTTTTTGTTAGATAATCGCCTTTCTCAGGTAACGCTGGGAGGGTTTTTCGAAATTTCAATTTTTCACTTTTTGGGAGCACTTTGATGTGAAAAACGCGATTTTTTGCGAAAAAATCAGTTAATTTGTTATTGCAAAATATTGTCAAATAAAACATTTTATTAATTAAAAAATTTGAATAAAACCTTTACCTCGTAAATTATGCACAAAAATATAATAGCATTCAAAATTTCAAAAGGATCGGTGCAGTAGTTTTGAAGTTAGGAGGGGCACCGACTTTGAAAACGTGAGTTGTGGGAATAACGCTTTAAAGTTTACTCGATAGAATGCTTATTGCTGGGCAAGTAGCAAAGCTTACTGCTGTATCTTCGTTAGATTTGCTCCGATTCATCTCAAATTTTTATCTGATATTCTTGAAAAGTTTTCCATTTGAAAAATCGAATAAAAAAAAATTCAATAACTCCCCATTCATCTTACTGAATACTTTATTTTTATTAATCGAAAATGAAATTAATGTGTCATCTGTAATTTCCATTTTACTATTACCTCTGGTAGATCATTTATGTATATGTACGTGTAATGAATAGTAATTGTCCCAATTTGAGGTAATCCAACTAGGATTCCTCTTTCTTTTGAAGTTGTACTTTTTAACTTCTAACCTTAAAGGAATCCCTAGTTCGTTCATGTACTTCACCATTTACGTTGTACTTCGACAATTTTTGCAACAAAAGCTTTTTTCTATTAATTATATTTGTAGAGACCAAAAATATGTACCCTAATAAATTTTTTGTATAATAATTTAATTTTTTTTTACAAAAATCAAAAGACAACTAATTCTAAACAAGTTCAACAGATCATTAGAGGTACGCTAACAGATAATAAAATTAAAACCTCGGAGATTTTATCTTGCCGTTTTGTTCTTTGATATTCAAAATTTTTATGAACTGATTAACTTCATAACTGATGTTCGGCGTTCTCATGTCTTGCTTCCTCAAAGTGTATGTCAATGTTTAAGAAAGATTTGTTTTAAAAAGCAATTTATGACTAATTTTTTTATAATTTAAGTCGTTAAAGTAAACCAAGTAAAACATTTTGCTTTTTGGGTACGTAACAAAGATTTGGCGTTAAGTATTGCTAACTTTCGTTAAAATAGACAAGATCGTTTAAAGGGCTGCGAAATCACTTCAAACATGCACAAAGGTAAATTCACTCATTCTACTAAAAATAATGTTTAATTCTGTTACTATAATAAAAATATTTTGGAAATTGAAATACTTTAAAACGCAAAGAAAAACATTTACAGTACATATTAAGTAGGTTGAAATATTTTTTTAATTTTTTATTTAGAGAAGTATAGCGAAAGAGTTTCTTATTTATCAGATGTACTTATAATCTTCCTTTTCCCTCTATGAAAACAAAAATATCGGAATTTTTCTATAACAGTATATCATATATCGTGGATACATTTGGAACAAAGTACTTTGTAAAAATTATTGATCCTTATATCTCAAATTAAATACTTCACCCAAAAAACTATGAGGACTCTAAAAATTCGATCTTACTAGTTTTTATATCAAAGCTTTCTTTCAATTAATTAACGAAACTTCTTTGGCATCAAGATTAGAAATTAAATAAAAAGCGATAAAATAAAAACACAAAAAATTGAAATGACCTAAACAAAAATGTGTGAATATAACCAAAAGAGGACTACAGGTAGCGACATTTGACGCGGTAAAACAACAAATTCCACGACTTAAGGGTCTTTGCCTGCGGTTGGTCGCGGTCGCAAAGCTAAAATAATTTTTACCTTTTTATGGTTACAACCATATCTCTAAATTATTTTTATTTTTACTCTTTTTTTCTTTGTTTTTATATTTTCATTTTGACTCTAACAATTTTTATTAAAGTAAGTAAGGACCTCACGCTTCTGCTTTTCTTATCTTGAATAAATCAAGATGACTTTCTTTAAATAATGCTAATTAGAAGCTGACCATTCTTTTTGGGTTTTGGGTTAGAACATTTGAATTGTGTCATTTGTTAAATCATTAATCTTGACATGACAATCAAATTTATTGGTCACTTTTAGGCATTTAGAAATATTTTTTTATAACATTTGATTGTTTGGTACTAATTAGAAGGATTCCTAAAACTTTTTATGATAATCAAAATGCAACATCAGTAGTGTTTCTTTCGGAAACAAAGGTTGTGTAAAACTTAGGTTATAGTTTTGAGGAATAAAAAACTGAGCTTCATCGAAATAATACAAGTCAAAGTCCCCGGCTTGAGCGAGAAATTCAGGTTTCCTTGCCATTTTTAAATTGAGCTATTGGAAGTTTATCTTGAGCCGTTATCATATCATCATTACAGATAACAATTTTTCCATTCAGAAATTTTTACGACAGAATCCAGGGAAGCTGAATTATGAAGAAATTTTTTTGCCAAATTTTTCAATTATCCCATACCTGTTGTCCTGGTAATATTATTTTCGTTTTTCTCAAATAATATTAACTAAAAAATAATTCTTTTGACATCTCAAAAGAAACTATCTATATCTTTACTGGCAGATGAAATGCAACCAACTGTTTCTCAAATTCTTTTTGAAAAGATTTAAGCATTCTTCTGAGGTTTGTTTTTGCTTTGCTAAAATTATCTAACTTTGTCTTCGGATATGCCATTAATCTCATCTATCTCGTACATTTTCATTTAGCGACTGAGCATCCTTTTGACATTTTCATATGTGGTACCTGATTTTGGCCTAATTTCAGGCAAATGGTTTTTAAAGTGAAGTGTGATCGTCCCTTTGACTAACTGTTAAGGAAGAGAGCCTTTATGTATAAAATTCAACTTTAAATAAATTCGGGCTGGTTTCAAATAATTCAAAGCAAAGAATTTCATCACTGGAAGATATTTAAATTTATCCATTTTGACAAGACATTCACAATATCAAAAACCAACCTGATGAAATCAAAATATCTTCTAAAGCTGCCCCGTTTTTATGCCACCTTAAATTTTTGGTTTACATTGAATGAATTTCTCTAAATAACTTTATCCAAACAAATCAGCCTAATTTCATGTTCAGAGGGACACTAAGTACCAAGCTAAAGCTATTTTAGCAAAATAGCAACAAAACAACCGAAAACAAACAAACAAACAAATAATAATTATACGTGCTAATCTACAAGTACTATCATAATTTATTAAGTAGTTAGCAATAAGAAGGAAACTATGAAATAAAATATATTTCTTCTTTAAAATCATTAATTACTTTGGGAAGCAAATGTTTGTAAATAAATTTTTTTTGACTCCTTTTTTAGGCAGTTAAACATTGGTCAGCATTAACATTGTATTAAATGAATAAAACAATATTAAACTTTAGCTAAACTATGGATCGTTACTTGTATATTTGATACTTTCTTGATGCATTTCATTTAAAATATCTTAAGTTGAATATATTTTATCCAGGGTTCCACAAAGAAATCAAGAAAAGGTCTTTGGTAATAAAAATAAACGACTTTAGCAACAAACACTAAAGGTTTTAGTTGAGTGCTTTTACTTGTAGCACTGACTTTTTGAACAGTATGTTCTCAGAGGCTGTAACATGTCCAAAAATTGCTTTAGTTTAACTCTTTTCTCTTCTTTTTTAATTTGTTTGTTTCAGCTAACAACATAAATTCACTTAAAAACTGCTTTGGTCAAAATATGTGGTAAAAAAATGATCTAAATTTCTGTTTGTTAGCAATTAGATTTATGTTTAATTAATTAATTTTTACTTTTAATTTGGTAATACGAAAAATGTAGAATTGCGACCAGAAAAACAAGAAGGTTAGATTTCAGCCCAAAGGATAATTTTATAAGATTTACCTGAGCTGCACAATTCTCTTTCTCTATCTCTTATAGGCGCGTAGCCATTAGATTTATTGGTTAAATATTTTGAAATATTTTATGTTAGTGTTGAAAAAATCTTGAAGATGGGAATAAGTAGGATTAAGAGTATATAAAAATAAAATTATTTTTTGGATTCTTACTATTCTTTATATTTTTCCAGCTATTTTAGTTTTAGCTCCAAAAAATTCAAATTGTTTCGAATGAGTAACCGTCTGATATCTACTACATTAAAATCCCTATAAACAGAGCGCCAGGAGATTTTACGAGTCAGTTATTGATCAGATTAGTTAGAGTTCGGTTAGATTAGTTGTCTGTTAAATGAGTCACTCAGAAGCCAATGTGGATAAGTCCATTTTTTCATATTTTCTGATTTTGCAAATTTTAATAGAATAAATAATATATTTCTTAGTCTTAAAAGGATTTACTCATACTTTCATTTTTTGTAGTTCAAAAAACCCTTTTTTTAATAGCCTCTGCATGTGTTATGTATTATGAATGCATTAAGAAACATTAAATTTCTCAGTTTGGATTTTTTGGACTTATCCACATTGGCTTCTGAACGACTCATATTACTTAGCTTTCACAGTAATGATAAATATTGTATTATAAATAAAAATTATTATTTAATGAACAAATCTGAGTTTTTTTTCATTCTTACAAATTTTACCAATATTAAATTTTCTTCTGCTCAAATGAGAAATATTATTTTATATCTTACCCCAATATTGCTTAATTCAATATTCAAAAAGTTTAGAATTCTCAGCATTTTTAATTCAACAAATTTAAAATAATATAATTATTCTACAACAATAATAAAGAAAAAGAGATCTACTTAGAAATTTCTATTTGTCACATAAATATGCCAAATTTCATATTTGGTCAACTCTATGAAACTAGCATAATATAACAAATAACTAACGTATCCAATTTGTACATAGAAATTTTAAGCTGGTTACCTTTATGAATAATGTGTAGCAACCTCTATGGGTATTTTGTTGCAGGGGAATTCCATTGAAGCAATTCATCATGGCAGCTGTACCTGGGATGTAATTTTCCTAACAAGCAAACTTGTTCCAAACTTACTCTAAGAGTTACCTATGAAAAGTTTTAAAACTAAATTTGGTAATTTATGTTTACATGATTCCCATGTTAGGAAAGTTCGAAGAACATAGGATTCACTATATATACTTATATATATTTATATATGTATAAATATATATCTAAGCTGGGTGATATTCATTTGTTTTAATATCAACAATCTAAAATTTCTCAATAAGCGGATAAAATTTTAATTTGTGGTTTGCTATAAATTTTACACTTTCGGTATAATTATTTTGTCTAATTAATTTTGCATTTGAGGGATCTTCTTTAATCATCCTTAATAGATTTTAAAATCAAATTATTATCCAAATATTAAAAATAATTTCTTTTTATTTTTCATTGAAAAGTGTATAGAGGAGAAAGTCGCTTTTTAAGCTACGCTGAAAATATTTCTTTAAACTAATGATCTTCGATCATTTATTTACAACACAACTTGTGTGGCCTACTCTAAAGTACAATGTAGATAGATGATAATGATTTTCTTCAGCTAATCAGATAACAAGGTAGCTTATATAAATAAAAATAATAAAAAAAACAAAAAAGATACAAATAAATGCATAAAAAGCAATGTCCAAAGACTAAACCTTGGAGGCTTAAGTTTGTGTTTGGGAACGATACGCTTTAAGATCACTCCATGATATGTAATCGTCACATATGCAGTGATTAACGCTACCGATTAAACATTCTGCGCTTCTGTTCTGATCATCGTGTATTCTGTGATCATTTTTGTCGCCACACATCAAGTTTGGTGGTACGGCATTTCGTCGCTATGGACATGATTATCGTCGCCGCCGTCGTGGTCAGTATATATTTTTTAACAGGGAAAGGACTTCTTTTATAATCATTTAACCAAAAAAGTAAAGAAATAAATAAAAATAAAAACCACTTATATATGTATATCTATATAAAGAAAAATAAAGAAAACCTAATTTTCATGAATTCCATTACACAGGATCTGATTACTGAGATTCAACAATTCTGGTGATCTTGATCACGCTGACCAAGCTGTTTACATACAACTGTCTTAAGTTCAAATACAAATAAAGTTTACTTAACACAAAAAAAAAAACAACCAGCTAACAAATACATACAACAGTAATAAAATAAGTAAATATAGTATTTTAATTTAAGGCGTCGATTAGTATCCAATGTGAAAGAAAGGAGACATTAAGGGAATAATTTATTTTGTTTATTTCCAATAAAAAAACCTTCCAGAAGAAAAAAAATGTTTTCTCCTTCTTTATTTGCATGCGTGATTGGTTTAAGAGTTATGGGCTAGATGCATGGCAATCGGTTGTTAATTAACCAATTAATTATTTTGTTAAAGATAACAGCAAATGAATAATTGGCTTATTTAATATAGTGTATCAGTTAAGAAATTAAAAATTTAAGAATAAAACTGAAAATTTATGATGCATTCAATTGTACTACACTCAGTTTGTAATTATTAAAAATAATTTTAGTCATGATTTGGGATTTATCATTTTTAATACAAAATAAATAGGAATTTTTCAGCCGATTTTATATGGATGACAAAGCCATAAAACAAAAGTTTGCTTTTCCATTTCCTGCAGTTACAAAAAAAATCAGTTTTCAAGATTTCAAACTTCATGTTTGCATTTCCGAATTTTTGTTATATTTTAGTTATGTTTTGAAATATCCAAAATTCTAATCAAATGTTGATTTGTATAAAGTCAATCAAAAAGAAAAATTTGATTTTTATGCAAAATTAGTTAGGACGTGAACATTGCCAAATATAAAGCAAATATAATATCGCTAAAATACTTTGTGACTGATGTAAAAGTAATTGTACAGTATTTTAAGCATTTTTATGATGAATATAATTACTGTCAAAATTTCATTAAGTAGTAAGCTATGAAATTAGAAGGACAAAGCTATATAATAACAAAATAAAGTATAAAATTTTGAATGTGCTCCTTGGATTCATAATATATTATATTTATGAAATTTTTCCCTTTATACAAACTACATAAATGATTTTTTTTTGAATAAAGGGTGGTTTATCCCCGGATAACTTTTTCAATTAATTGTAATTTTTCGCAAAATTAAAAGTTTTATTAGAAAAATACGAAGATTTTTCATTATTTAAAGAATTTAATAACTACAAGGAAGCTTCGCGAGCCCGATCTCATTGATTTTTTTGAAACTCAAATATGCTTATCAAAGCTGAGAGACTTCTATTTATTTAACCTGATGACCCTCTAAAGAATATTTTTCTCTATAACTATAATTATGAAAATATTCAAATAAAACAAAAGCAGTTTGATTTTTATTGAAAGATAGAAACAACTAATTTATTACATTTCAAACCTATCTCCCGCACCTCAGGACGAAATCATTACTATTTAAGTCCATAATGTTAAATTTTTTATTGATAGACTTCGCACAATATTGGAAGAATTATTAATAGCATGAAGGATTTCAAATAAATATATTGTATATAAGATATAATATGACTTTCCTCTATAAAAATTAGAGAATGTCACCCTTATAAATTCAAGATACAACAAAAGCTTTTAATTTTTAATACAAACAGTTTGTCTTTAGTTTCGTTAAAAAATATTATTTACAATTCGAGTTTTGGGTGGTAATATTGGAAACAGTTTCTTCCTCTTTAAATTAAATGATAACACATAAACAAAACATGAATCAGTTAGTATTTCATGTAATAAAACAAATCTTGGTTTCAGGAATATCGGACATCTTGAGTCTTTCCTTGCTAGTTTTTTCAATCTTTGTCATGATTTATTGCGTCAGAAATATGAATTGATTAATGCATACCAAATTTAAAAAGATCATCGGGTCGAGAACAGATGGCGAAGATCTTCCAAACAAAAGCTCACAAGTTTATGGGATCTGTAATTCGGTATACTCATGGTTGTCTTTTCATCGATAATTTTGAAAAAAATAAAACTCCAAACTACTATTTAAGTAGTTTAGTAGTTTCATTTTATTTTTTATTTTAATAAGAGTACAAAATAGAAATAAAAGTTAATAAATTAAGAAAAGGATTTTCAAATATCTTACAAGACTTTTTTATATGACTTTTAGTTGTCATTAACATAAATGAACAGTTTAGTTTAAAGCAAAGATTTAATAAAATTGTCAACAATTTTTTGAACGTTGTTAGCGCAAAATAAAATCATATTTAAGAAAACACCAATACAAAGGAAAAATGGACTTTAAGGGCCATAGCTTAGGATAAGTTTATGAGCCTCTATGGCTCCATGACTGATATTTATTGATTCTTTTAATATTAAATTAATGGTGTGAATAGTGCGGCTATAGATAGGGAAGGCTAAAGTCAAATAGGAAAAAATTCCCTCTATATAGAGGTATGACGCTAATAGTATATGCAATTTGCTCCTCCTCTTGCTAGTTTTGTGTATGCATGACTAAAGGAAGGCGTGTGCGACTAAATTCTATTACTTGCTTGACTTTTCATGGCTTCTGCAAAATTTCCAGTTTAAAACGCCATCAATGGTTTGTAATAAAGCAGCATGACATATGATACTAAAGCCAATGAGACCTAAATTAGCTCATAGTAAATCTTACTAAGCATAGTCTTAAGATTCATGCATTTAGAAAAAACTTAAATGAAGTTCTTCTCTGGTATTTTGCCATAAATGTTTTTATCTTCTACATATCTAGCAAAGACGATTTTTATTATTTTACCATGGTTAACCAGAAATAGAATTTGTTTTTGTTTTTTTAAAGACATTTTCTTGTTTAAAAGAATAAACTAAGTAAATAATTGATATCACGATCCTATAGTAAGTATTAAGCATTGAAGAAAAATTTTCACTTTGGAATGCAGACACAATTTTGTAATTTAAATTCACAAATTTGGATTATGTCTCTTCGTGTTTTTCAAGGATAACATGATCAAAACTTGCATCAATTTGTTGATCTTTTTCTATCCTTGTTAACGTTGATTTTTGTTCTATTGTGATTTTGACTTTGTTTTAGTTTAAAACTCAAATACAAGCAATTATTGGTTAACAAAAAATTCATCTATAAAAGTGGAATATAGTCCAAAAATGTTGGAGAGAAAATTAAACTATTTACAGTGTCAGTTATCTAGTGAAAAGCAACTTTTAGACTTTGAATTATTTTAGATTCGACAAGGGAGTCTTTTTTGGATCAAATTTTAAATTTTTATTGCAAAAAAAACAAAACAAAAGTTTCGTAATATAGAATTTTAATTAAGAAATTTTATCATTTTCTTTGTTTAACCATCTGTTTTTTGAATTTTTATCAATTTTAATGACATTAAATTAAGCCCTATTAGGAAAAGCTTTATTTGGATAAATTGTTGCTCAGCTGTTTATGGGTAGTAAAATATCTGTAGCTTTCCGAGCTAACAAAACTTAACAGAAATCATTTAGAAAACCTCTAATTTAATCCGTCTTCAATTCCAGTGAAAAAACCGAATTATATTTTTCAGCTTGATAAATATAGCCTAAGAAATGATTTATATGTTAAATCTGAAATACACTTTCTCTTTTTTTTATTTAGCTGCCAGTATAGCTCTCATTTATAAAAGCAGTAAAACAACTAACAAATTCCCAATTAGAGACTTAATTTGAAATCATATAAGTCACATTTACTTTTTATTTTTCAAACCATTCTAGTAAGGTCCAACATTTGTCACATTAAAGTAAAAATTCATGCTCTATAGTATAGGTGTCCCTTCTTTCCGATTTTTTAGGGTAAAAAAGCAAAAACGACTGACTAAAAAAAACTATTAGAAAAATGAAAAGTAATAAATCTAATTTAAGATTTTTTTACATTATATCAGGCGTAGACCCAACAAACCATTAATCTAAAACTGTTTGACATTCATAGATTCATAAAATGTAAATAAAGACTTTTTGGTACAATGACCGCCCCCCCCCCCTTGCTTCTTTTAATATATTATTTGGTGTGTCTAATTCAAGCAATCCCATCGTATCTTATGTCGCGATTTGAGAAATATTTGTTATAAAACAATATAATTCACTTAATATCGTGTTTCCCTGACTTATTGGTTTATTAGAGTTGATTTTTCTACACAGGGGGATGCAATTTGAATTAATTAGTTTAGTAAATTTTTTGTAATGAAAAATTTTTGATTTTGTGCAACAGTGAAAATGCTCTCATTTTGGTCTAAGGAGTTCTGTAGTGTCCAAAGAGAATAGTAATTGCAAGATATAATAACAGAGTAACAGGAAGGCTGAGGCAAACTTTCTCAAGCCCATTTGTATTTAAGTAGCCTATGCTTATTCCTTTCGATTAGCTACAAAGACAAACCTTCTTGTAATACTAATCATCTCTTAAACTAAGCCTCAGATCTATTTATTTTCTATAAGTATAGACGTATAAATTTATTCATCTGAACTTTCTCGTTATTAACTTCATTTATTTTATTCATTTCATTTAAATTTTTATAATTCCTGCTTGTTTTTAAAAAATATATCAAAGGAAATACTTTACTTGTCGACTTAGAGAGTATTTAGTAAACTGATTGACCTAAGACTTATTGCAATTCTTATTGCTTTTAATATAAAATATTAATGTAAACATTATAGATTTAGAATTCACTGAAACACAAAAGAAAATGAAATGAAAGTCGGAAAGAGTAACGGCATTGAGTTGTCTTTGAATATCGTGTAGTTGCATTGTTAACTAATATCTTGAAGTAATTGTTTTGAAAACTTTGCAATTTCATTGCAGGCGCAACGTTTCGCTACACTGTCCATTTGATTCAATATCATCTCTCGTTGAATTTTCTGAAAATGTTTGAATATTTAAATACAAAAAAAAACTTCATCAAAATTTGCATTTCTCCAATCAAGAGCTTTGTATACTGATCTAAGTATTTATTCACAATAAAAACTTATACCAATTAAAACTTATTATAGAAAAGAAACAAGCGAACTATTAATATAATAAAATATAAGTCGTTTAAATTGTGTTACTAACATTTATAGGATAGCGCCAATGGCGCCATAAAATGACAAGATCTTGACATTATTACTCCTTTTGGAATCCTAAATGTTGAATAATTCTTGACAGCTAAAAGAACTCAAAGACCGCAAAACTGAAGAAGATCACACAACACAATAATAAATATCCACAATAAATGTTATCCATGAATCCCATGATCTACAAAGAGATGGAACAGTGGTCACAATTGAATCAAATTAAGGTAAGCCATTGTTGACAGGGCAAATGCTTCGCATCACTTGCCAAGGTGATTTATTTACATCTCCAATTGAAATGTTTGGCGCGCCCGCGAAGAATTTCAATCTGACAAACCAATGGCGGTCTGATTGGTTGATTGATGTCTTGCCAAAAGGGTATTGTCAATCTTTTAAAGAAGGCGCCATGTTAGGGTCTGCACATTAACTTCAATTTCTTATTTAAGTGTATTATTATGTGAATTGTATTATTGGAAACATTTTATTGACAGATTTCATATCCATGGTAAAATGATTATGTGTTGTATTTTAATATGGTTTAAACAATATATCAGAATTTTATATATTTTCAATAACCATTGATTCAATCATTCGTGACAAACTTAATGCACCATAACATGTGATCTTTGATGAAAACTGGAAAATTAAAAAATGATTTCATTGAGATCGATTGTGTTAATACAGATTTAAATAGTTGAGTATAATCGGCTAAAATCTGATTAAATAAAGTATAAATAATAAAATAGGATTTCGCATAGAATATCCTTGCTTAGAAAATATTGAAGCATATAAATCTAACGAAAGCAGAATACGATTTTAAAAATAAAAGAAAATCGAAAATTTTTCTAATTTAATATTTCACTTCCACCAAACTAATCAAAATATGATTGTCATAAGTAATAAGGAATAATATCTAGGCATCAATTTACTTGAAAATATATTTGAAAGGAAACCATATGTCATTTTTACGGATAGATATCCGGAAAATGAAGTAAAACCAGCTGTGGACTTCAATAAACTCTGGAAAATTTTGTTGTGACAACTTTTAAACCCATTAGATACGCACGGGTTAAGTCACTTAATCACGTTCAACATGAAACCGCCAAAAAGGCGATGATATGTGTCAATTCAACTCATTTACGAATGATGAGTTAATTATTTTTTCAATTAGTGTCTTGTTACTAGCAAAAGTATAAAACGTTGTTCGAGTTAAAGGGCTAACGAATCATAAGAAATATTAAGATAAAACCCATTAAAAAATAACATGCGGAAAGCAGTGTCCCTGCTTTTTATTTAGTTTTCAAAATTTCAATGATATGGGAAATTTTTTTGGAAAATAGTAAATTTAGCTTGAATGGAGATCTTTTATATTTTGTTAGATTTTTATTTATTTTACGGTATTAATCCTAAGATAAAGCATTTTAATTGGTTCTGGAATTTTTAATTAGTTTAGAAGTTTAAAAAGGGAAAAATTATGAAATTACTTAAATTTGATTGAATGTAAACATCAAGAAGTTTTTAAGAAAAAGTATTTCAGTTTAAAAAAATAATAGGCAGATGGGGGTGAAAGATTTGTTATTTTTTTTTCAAAAAATGAGGAACGTTTTTGCCCACTTTTTGTATAAAATTCAATGCAAAATATAACTTTTATATAACATAAATATTTATCTAAGTTAAGTTAACTGTAATTTTAGGAAGCGAAAGGATAACAATATTATGTGTTAGATGAAGGGAATAAAGGCTTCAATAGTAACTTTATCGCAATTAATCTTTTAAAATCTTCTGCGCATGCCTCATTTATTAGATCTACCTCCAACAAATTCTGGATGTTTGCAGATCTTAAAAATATGACATATGAAGAAAGATTTGTTTTCATTGATTCCTAACTGTTACACAGTTGTTTAGCTAATTTTTTTGCGAAAGTAATCAATACTTTTTGAGAGAAAAATTGAACATGGTACAAAATATTGTCTATAAACTTCAGAAAAACCAAAAATAAAACAACCACAAAATTCAAATATGAATTTATTCTAAGCTGTAGGCTATTTCTAGTTTTCAAAAATATACTTGCAGCTACTTTAAAACTATAGTCAAGGAATCAATTTCTTCAAGTTACTCAGTAATTTCTTTTAATGGGCATAACCGTACGTTCCAATGAACACAGACTATAGGCGCATTAATATTAAAATACAGCGATTTTATACACCTTTACGAATTGTGCACAGCGTTCAGCGACCACAATATAAACTCGGCCACGGTCTATAAAATTTTTGCATCATACAGACTTAGAATATAAATCAAGAAATTGTTTGTCTAATTAGACCACGTTTTTATTGCCGCTAAAATATTTACAGCCAAGCCAGACGTAATCCGTCTAATATCCATGTGAAGTACATCCCGTAGACAAATGGAGCATAAAGTTTTCTGCCTTCTGGGCTCTTTTGCTAAGTAACATTTCTCATACTTCATTTGAAGGATTTAACTGAATATATTGAATAATAATATACAAATACCTTTTTTATATACACATACAATATCTATATAAAACCCTCATCAAGTGTAAGTTATGTGATTCGTATAAGAGTTTCTATTTTCTTCTTCTTTTACATAAATATATTTTACTACGCGCAAGCATCTCAACCATGTAGCCAAAAGGAATGTAACTTGCTTGCTAACTTTGTATTGAAAATTATGCAAAAAAAAACAAAAATAAGCGGAATTAGTATAAAAGTTAAAGGTGCACACAAGAGCCCTTGTTTTAGGGATTCCTTTTTCTCGCCATCGCATCGGTTAACTATATTAATGAGTAAAGAAATTTTTCAAATAATTGCTGTGTTTGCCGATTTATGTTCAAAGCAATCGAACTTGACAGAAATATGTGAAAATTTAGTGCCTAGCTTACATACTAAATTTCCACTTGCAGCTGCGAAAAGGATATACATGTATGAGAGATATGTAGTATTTGCATTATACCTAATCCTTAAATAGAAATTTGTAAATAAAGATATTACCTTTTTGCTTGTTGTACTAATTTTTTAGAAAATGCAGAAACAAAATTTTAAAGCTCTCACCTGAAATTAAAAGAAAAACGAATATTTAATTACATTTTTTACATTCAATTAACTTTTGTTGCATGTTTTACAAATATATTTTTATTTTTTATAAAATAGCAAAACAATTATGTTTTCTGAAATAATTTTGCACTGGTAAGTTCCCTTTACAGTTACAGTTTTATATTATTATTACTAACTGAATTGGTAGTGGAACAAGGAGTGAAGTTATGACCAATTTACAAGCCATGTTAATACAATAAATTAGAACGTCTTTTTAAAAATCAATTGATATAATGGCTGGTGGACAGTGAACACACTTTAATGTATGACAAATTAACAAAGTGTCAGTGGTAATGATTACATCAAATTCAATCAGGCCGACATAATTTCTCAGAAATGCGATATAATTTACCCGTTATTAGATGCCTTGGAAGACTCATCTACGTTATACAAATATATCATTTAGAGAAGCTAATAATTATTACCCGTAACAGTGTGCCGTGATGGAATAATTATAATAATCTTCGTTATAAAAAAAGAATTTAGGAGAAGTTTCTTTCTTATTAAGGTATGATAAGGCGCCAAGTAACCAAGTAACAAAGTAGGCGACAAGCTTAACAACATATGTGTTACAACATATGCCAAAATATATATAGTGGCTCTCAGAATTACTTGTATCCCTCTGAACTGATAGCTTTGATATATACATGCTTGGTTTGGGTAAGTATAGCTAAGAACTAATGAAAGGACAGGAATATACTTTAATAACTCAACTTAAATCCATGTAAGTTCCAAGGTGAAAGAAACATTCATTAATAAAATATATAAATTCTTGTTCTTTCATTTTTATAACAAAGATCACAAAATTAAAAATTTATGTTTACTATTTCATCCCAGTTAAATTCTCTAAAAGTAAAAAAATAAATTAAAATTTTTATTATATTGTTTGCAATTAAACGCAATTACCTTAAAATATTATTCAATTAATTTGAAAATTGTAAAATTTATTTCAGTTACAAATAATCGACCAGTCACACCATGAATTTCATTTAAAGTAAAAATGAAAAATATACACCAAAAATTTAATTTATTACTAAACTTACAATGAGCTGTGGCTTTGAATGCATTACATTTGAATTGGTGCATTAAATACAGCTCTATATATCGACTCAGCTGGTAATTGTCTAGCAATCAACAAAGCAAACAATGAAGGGCCAATTCGTAATTTTATTGATTTTGGTTAATAAATTTTCCAGGAAAGAGTTCCCTATCATTTTGAAAACACTTTTTAGCAAATGAGAGCATTAATTATGGACAACGAGTAATTAAAAATTACACGGATAGACTGACATTGATGCGGTTTTTTTATTGTTTAATTAAAAAAAATTAGTTTTTCCGATTTAATTAAATTTGATATCGTTTCGAGGTATATGCAACAGACAATAATTTTTTTTCGTCTAAAATTCAATGATAAAATACAAAATGAAAAGGTGATGAAAGATATTGGCGGATAATGGATAGTAAAACTTTTAACTTCTCTTCTTTAAGTTCTACAAAGTATTTGAAAGAATAAACGCAAAGAAATGCTGTTTTTAATGCCAAAGTCAGGACCTCAGGAAAAATCACATCTGATACATCTGATAATCTTATTGATAACTTTTCCACATTATTATTTGAAAAAGTTTTGGTCCTCTTCAAAGCTGAAATCATCTTATCCCTATCTACAGCTCTGAGAAAATTTGGAGAGATTGGGCACAAAGAACGTCGTGGAAAGACCATAATCAATCAGGAGTTAAGAAAAACTAAACAAGAAAATAAGCTATAATAATCCCAAAAATAAATGTAAAATTGTGTAATGAGTTTTGTAATAAATACCACATCATCCTTAAATTCTGTGGAAAAGTTTTAATGTCCACTTCAAAAATTAAATTCTAAAATGATATTTTCGTAAGGGCGGATTGGAAAGTTACCAAAAGAGATTGCAAGATTATTGAGAGTAAAAATGACAACGAGGTTGTTGTTTGAAATTTAAGGACCATGATATTAAGACTAACGATGAGCGCCTGAATATTAAAAATGATGAAGGTAAAACTATAAAAGGTATCTATACAAAATCCTATTTTGACTTTCTGTTTTGATAGTTTGATGATCAATACTTGAATTCTAACAAAAAATCAATTTTACAGGGAATTTTGACTGACGCCTTTGTAAAGGTGTTATTTTCGAAGAATTTGGTAAGATTAAGAGCGCATCTATACTATACGGTAGATTTGCTTTTGCTAGCATAGTGCTCGTTACTAAAATAAAAAATTCGTTGTTAGTATTTTAAGTTCGCGATCACAAAATTATTCATAGCGTTGCTGAAAATATGTTAAAGATCAGGAACAATGTCATGTGGATAATGCTGATGTATGTATATAGTAAACTAGTGAAAATATTTGAACCAGTACAAGAAATAAAAGAAGAAAAGGTAAATAACATATAAGAAAGAAAATCCTTGAATAACATATAATAAGAAATAAAAAGTTAAAAATTGTTAGCAAAATAATTCAAAATATAATGATAGGAATTTATGAATTTTTTTAAATTTTGAGGAAACAAGATAAATTTTGTTACTTTTAAGTTTTTATCAGCAAACAATACAAATGACATTTTTTATATTTAGATATTGGAAAGAAATAAAAATTTAAATTATTCAAATAATTATTATTCAAATAAATAATTCGTTCGCAACAAAAATATTTTTAGACTAATTATAGAATTAAAGAAAGCTAAATTTTTCCTATCTTTGCTGTTAATAAAATTCATCGTGTTATTAGAAAAATAATTTTAGTAAAAGTAAGAAGTAATTTTGAAAAAGTTAAAACCATGTTTAAGTTTTCATCAGTGTTATTTCTGTTATTTTTGGTTATTTTTGTGATGGTAAGTTTTTATTTTTATAATTTTATCAGACTTTTAAAAAGAAGCTCAAAGTTTACTAAAATTTCTTTAAACATTTTTTATTTTATGGATATTTGAACAAAGAAACAAATAATTGTTCTTTAATATCTTTGCCAAATGTATGAACATTTAGTATAGATCAGGAATGAAGAACCTTTTTAATTGAACGATTGTTATATTTTTTTGTTTTTTTTTTTCAAATTAGCAAAATTTAATTAATATAATATGATTTACATCTGTCATAGTCTTTAACGAATGATTTCAGTCTTTTACAAAATATATATTATCATTTTTTCCATTGAATTTGTTTTTAAATAATAGCGAGCTATATAACTACGTTAACAAAATTATTAAAATTCGCATTTTTTCGAAATCATTTATTATTAATTTCGGTTATTTCGGGAAAATTAAAAAAAAACCTTTCCTGCTCATTGAAAATTACTCTCGGATGACGCTTATAAATTGTTTCAAGTATTTGAGGTTTCGTTCGTAGAAGAATTAATTGAGTTTAATTAATTGAACAAAATCAAAAATGTTTTAGGTTAGACTATTATGAAATGAGACACAATTACTCATTTGTATTTATTGTTCTTCCAAATATTTAATTTTTATTTTAAAGATCCTAAAAACATTCGTTTAAAAAAACAAAACTTAAATAAAATAAAGCCTAAATAATAATCTCTGCTATCTAATGTTTTTAGGGATAAAATCCAAAAGAAATTGTTTATAGAACCGAAGTTATAGATACACTAAATAAATATTTTTAAATTTGTAGGACAGGAGTGCAAATTCCGAACTTATAACACAATGTGAAAAAATACACAATGTTTCTCAATGTAAGAATTTCACTTTTAAAAAAATTTTAGTATTAAAATTTGATTTATTTAAGTGAACGTGTATTTGTATTATTGGATTAATGATTCTGCACCATCAAATATTAAAGAGTATATTTTATGTGAAATGAGAGATCTTGAATTTGTAATGGTTTATTTGAATTAAAGCTGTTTTATTACTAAAATTTTAACTTAATTTAGATACAAAATGGATCAATTACTAATGAAACTATAGAATTTTCGATTAATTCAGTTGAGATTTATACACCCGAGAGGAAAACCAGATTGATTGCTGAATACACGAAGTGTTTGGATACGGAAGAAACTGCTCTGTAAGATTGATACATCTGTAGGGTTCAGACATTTCTTTACGTTCTCTGTCTTAAAATATGTTAGACTTATATCAACTTAGAAAGTTGGACACCTTAAAATAATACCAATGAGCTTCTTTTGGTCACTAAATGGAGCTTAGAGATAAGAAGACAAATAAAAAATCTTATTTCGTCTTCAATTATATAAGTTCGAAAAAGAAATAACACACATTTCAAGCCTTTTTACAAGTTTATCAGTAAACAAAGTTAATAGTACCATAAGACAAAGATGATCTCTGACACACTGTTTCAGTCGGTAAAGTTTTCATTATTATTTTATGAATTTCAAAACCGTTGCGCAAACTAGATTCGTTGTTTTGAGACTCATACAGAACTATTAATTTAAATCTTTAGTTTAGTAAAGAAAGTAATTCCGTATAATTTTGAGACAGACGATGTAATCCATTTAACTTTCCATTACTGACTAAAATATATATTTTTTAAGGTATGAACAAGTAATCAAATTTATTCGTTGTATAGTACAAGGAAACAAGAATGATAGAGGAAAATTGTCAGCAATTATTGCGAATTGTGAGACGAAATATAATATTACCCAAGGTAAGAAATTTAATGTTAAACAAAACGAAGTTGATTTTCCCCTTTTCTAGTGAGAGTTCATCTTTGTCTTTCTAATAATGCTTCTACACTACAAAATGTAGAAGGCTATATTTTATGTGAATTGGAAGGACGTGGATTTGTAAGGATAAATTAGTAATTACTAAAAATATTCATTGCTTACATTTTTAATACATTCTAGATACAAAATGGCTCTATTACCAATGAAACTGTAGAGTACTCGATTAATTCTACAGAGTATTTTACATTTGAAGAAAAAACTCAAATGATTGGTGAATACACAAAATGCTTGGATACGGAGGAAGCTGATTTGTAAGGATAATCATTTTTAAAGGCTAAGGATAATTATTTTCATTTGAATTTTGTTGTTTCAGGAATCAAAAGGTTATCAAACTTTTGCAATGTGTTTTACAAAGAAGGAATATTGCAAGAGGGAAATCATCAGGAATCATTTCTGATTGTGAGACTAGATATAATGTCAATCGAGGTAAATCCATCTAGCTATAATGAACTAATTAAAACGTTTTACTTGAAGTTGCTGCCTATGATCTCCTTGTGATAAATGGCTCTGTACCAGAAATTATAATGGGTTATATCTTATGCGAAATGGAAGGACATGGTTTCGTAAATTAAAACTTTAGATTTTTATTTTACATTTTTAATATCTTCAACTGCTTTAGATAGTGGATGGCTTAGTTACTAATGAAACAGTGAAAACAGCGATTCATTCATCGGACGATTATAGGCGTGAAAATAAGGCTAGAACAATCATTAAATATATCAGGTGTCTGGATACAACAGAAACTAACTTGTAAGTATAAGATACTGTATAAGAACTTAGAAGTTCTTCCGAGATTAAATTTTTCTTCGTTTCTTATAAGAAAACTGAAGGTTTCCTGAAAATCGGGAAATCCTAGCACAACTATTTGATCAGTATCTTTGCTTTCGAATGTGAAAGTTATTTTTGCATTTTTGTTTTTCGTAGATTTAGACTAAGAGGGAATTTGAAGCAAATAAATGATTAAAGTAATAAATCAATAAATGTGAGCTTTAGGACTAGGGTTTTCGACACTAAGCAAGCAATATATGAAATAGTTTTTTGCGTTTATACTGCTGTCATCGATATTAATCTCTGCTTGATAAAAAGCACTACGATTTATATGCAGACATTCTTTCTTACATAATAAAATTAAAATAAGTGTTGGTGTTGGTATTTTTTTTATTTTAAATCAGCAAAAATATATCAACTTTTGATGAATAAATAACTGAATGGCGTTATATAGTCAAATATTTTTTTAAATTAAAAAAAAATAAAAAATTACTAACTTGAACTTTTTTTGTAGGCACGAACAAGTATTAAAGCTTCTTCGTTGTATAATACAAAAACAGAAAATTAATGAGACGGACATTATTTCGTAAGTTAAGTACACAAACAAACTGATTTATTGTAGTCAAAATGTCCTAAATTTATAGTTTAACAACGTGTTTATGAATTTGAAAAAATTAAAAATACTTAAAAAAAAGTTCGCAAAATTAAAACTTTTGCTCCATACATTAAAAGTTTTTGCTTTATTTTGTATGAAATATATAACTTATAATTGTAACTAATAAATTAAAGTATTACTTAATTAAAACAAATAAAACCTTTTAAAGCAATCAAATTTCCAGTTAATAATATTATTAATTTAATGAAAAGAACTTTTTAACTAATGAGAACTTTATTTATCATTAAGTTTTTTAGTTAAAAATGTACAAATTCAATACAATTAATGAACAATTATCACTGCATAACCAACAAATTAAGTTAAAATCCCCAATACTAAGGGTTTAACTATTGCAATAAGTTCATACAAATTGTATTTATGTTTCACGTCTTATACTTGGTCATTCTGATACTGGAGCAATAAAATTAAAGTTCTCAAAAGAATTGGTAAATGATTTTTAATTGTTAAATTAAGGAAGTAAAGTAAACACGGTTACCTTCTCCAAAACAGTCATTAAGTTAATCAAATAAGCTTTGGAATTGATTCATATTGACATTTATGGACCACCATCAAGTGGAAAGAGATATAGTGTAATAACATTAAGTGATGATTATTTGCCTTACAATGAAGTTAAAAGATTCAATCGGCTAGGGTCATTTTTGAAATCACAAAACATACAAATACAGGATACTTCTTTATATCCAGCACACAAAAAATGAAACAGAAGAAAAAAAAAAAAAATTTATTGAATGCATGCTCACTCAAGGAAAATCATTGCATTATTTTTTGGAAAAGCCGCCAACATGGCCAACTATTTGCAGAATCGGTTGCAATTGATCCATTAGAACTATATGGAACAAGAAAAAACCAATTATGAAGACTTAGTTTTACTTGTTTCGTTCATATTTTATCATAAAAAAGGCGGAAGAGAAAATAATTGGAACTCATTAAGTATTATTAAACGACTTAGAGAGAAGAGTTTTCAACTTTGTTAACTTTTGTTGCACAAATAATTTTTTTTTGTTTTTTACAATATTTTTTACGTATGTATTTTTTTACCAGAGAAATTAAACGAGCCTCTTACTCATAAGTGAAGATTACACTTTACCTTTTATCGTAAAAAGATTAATTGAAAAACTCTTGAAACTTAAGTTCATAAACTTAGATAAAGCTAAGCAAAACTTAAATGAAACTTAAATTTATACTGAGAAACCGACGGTAGGCCATTCAGGAAGTTTATTACAAATTAAAATTTTTTAAATAAAAACGAAATACATATTAGTTTTACGTTTCTGCTCCAGATAATTTATCTCGTTTAATTCTGGGAATTTCAACCCCAAAATTTGAATTGCTAGTAGATTTAATAGTAAATTAACACTCTAAGCTTCTAAATTTAAATTGAACACTTAAGTAAAAATGGCATAAAAGCCAAAGAAATCTTGTTTTTGCTTTAGATCTTGCTTGGGCACTTAAATTGGCATATTATTTACCAATCAAAATATAACATGCCTAAATCACCTAAAATATTTTGGATTTATTTACAGTATTGCGTGGCAAGCCTTTTTGTATCTAAAATTAATTCATTATGTGCCTAACAACCTAAAATATATCTCCAAACTACAAATACATGATTATAATACAAATGTATTAATTTATTTTTTAAGAAGGATCAATGTGTTACATTTTTTTTAAGTTGAACACAAAAAAAAAATAGAATAATTATTTTTCAAAATATTCTCAAAAAAAATTTAAGTTTGTTAATAATTAGTAAAGCAAATGTTAGGCACATACCATTGCCCAACGTACAACTTCTATACAAAGTCAGTTACTAAACAAATCTATTGCACAAAATGTTTTATTAAAAAACTTTCATTCCTGATAAATGTCAAAGAGATAAACGACACATAAAAATATATGTCTAAATGTCATATTGCATACTCAAGTGTATAATTAATGACCAAAACAAAGATATTGCACCCAACATCTTCACTTTCACGGCGTGATTAAGGAGGCGCTAAACAGGATACGCATTCATATGGATATCATGTGTAAAATTTTCAATTTAAAACTTATGAATTCTAAAAATAAAAGAAATATCGACCGAGTTAATTTTTTTATTTTGTTGGTAATTTTATTTATTCCAGATCATAAAGAAAAAACCATCAAACAACTTCTTTAACTAAAAAGGACTTGGTTACACCCATACTCACTGCCCTGTTTGCGTTTTGATCCTCGTAAATTTGTAATAGAAAACTTAGATACTTGCCCTTTGGCATTAATACTCATGTTCTCATTAAGTGTTGCTCTGATTTTCAATCATTGCATGGATGCACAGTAGGATTTGGTTTCTTTGGAAAGACTTGATATGCTCTTCAATTTAAACAATGAAAACAAATCTGAATAAGGGTCGAGATGTGGCGCCATCAAGACGATCGGTTTATTTATTTTTATTTTTTTTAGTTTGTCTAAGATGTGCCTGCTTGGCTAATTAGAATTTGTCAGCTGACACCTAAGTACTGGAAAGATTTATGTGTTGCAATATTTGCTTGTTAAATAGAAAAAATAAAGTTATGTTACTTGATATTATACGAAAAAATATATGAAATATATAACGATGTGTTTAGAAGAGATTGAATAAAGCCAAACTGCTAACACAAATATAATGAAAAAAGACTTAAATTTAGTAATTTCAAAGGAGAAGATAGCAAAACGGTTACTTTTATGTGATTCAAATCTATTCATTCTATTCATGTTAAGATTTGAAAGGTGACTTTTATTTGTGGTTCAAGTCGTTATTGAGATGAGAAGGTTATTAAGAAGACGTTATTTTTTAGAAAAGAGTATAAAATCTCCCCAGTTGTGATGGATATGGTTGTATGGCTGCATTAAACGAATGCCTCATAGAATTGAAGAAGTTATAAAGTGCAAGGGAAGATTTACGAAATACTAAACCAAATTTAAGGAATTTATTATATTTTTGATTATATTTAATTTCCCTAAATTAAGTTATTTTGGAGTGAAGTGTATAACATTTTGGTGTCCTACTGAATATAATACAAAAGCGCAAAACGTAAATGGAGATTTCTGCATTTATTAAAATAATAAACCAAAAATATATTTATTTGACATATTTAATCAGCAGCTGTATGCCATGAGTAATAAATTTTTTTTTAAAATAACCAAATAAACTTTTTAATTTAATTTAATTTGTTTTTAAAAACCTATAGCTCCCCTGAAACTTGAAAAACTTTTTGAGTCAATAGAGGGTTTCATCAGCCATTCAAGGTTGATAAATCTTAAAAACATTACAAAAACCACCCACTATAAAAACGCAGATATATGAATCTACATATTTGATAAAATGCCAAATATTTTTTTTTTGGAATCTGCCCAATACTTGGGCGTAAAATATTTTTAATAGCAATTAGCAATGTTTCATATTGACAATAAAATAAAATAAAAAATTGTTTTTAGATGGCAAATATAGCCAACAAGCTGCCAATGACTATCTAACAAAGAAAACTCTAATTTTTGACAATCCCATAGAAAATAACAAAATATTAACATTGTGTTATACAAGTGTTCGGACATGTTGTTATATTAGGTCGCCATACTAGTGTTAAGTCTTTTGGCTACAATTGTTGTTACAATTTTGTTATAGAGTTTACTCTCTACATTTTAATACTTTGAATGGTTTTTTATTTCTTAATGTTTTCAATTCCAAATACATAAAAATAAATAAATTCCATTCCAAATAATTAGTAGGCGGTGCTTTCTTAGTCTTTATATATTTGGATCTACTTGAATTTTCAAAAGTGGAACATTATAAGCTAATACAGCCAATAATAATTCAAAATTATATATTTAAAAAAACAACGGCTACTAAATACTGCCCCCACAACATCTATTCACAGTTTTCAGTTTATCAAAATTCAAAGAGCTGAAAAAAAAAACTTTGGAAAAAATTAATTTTACTAGACAGCACGACATGGCACAAATGCAAAGACGAAACATTTTTTTCATGTCAGACAAATGATGTCTTGTTGCTAGCCTTTCTGGGTACATATTTACTTTTGATACTAGTTTGACTGATTTTGAACAAGTGTTCAACTTCTTAAGATCCCCAGTTATATTAAGGACATTTGACAAATTAGCCTTTTGGCATACAACATGATACTTTAACGGTAGCTAAGTACTTCAAAGGCTTAAATTACTTTTGCTAAACATAAAAAAACAATTAAGGTATTTCAAAAGATATCATTGGATTGGTCTTTGTGTTTATGTTTATCGTAGCTTTTCAAAATATTTTGATGAAATTAGACCAAAAATTAAATTTTTTTTTTTTTTTTTGGCTTGACTAATTTTGTAAGAAACCCACAATAATATTTCCTAATCCTTGGCTCTGGAAATATATTTCTAATTTTTTTTTCTACACATTAATTAATGCGGGCTAGGAAGAAATTTCAAAGATTTTCCAAAAATTTATATAAGAAAGTATAAACTACGGAAGTTAACTTTATGTTGATTTGTAGTCACAAAATTTTGAAAACCATTTCTACAATTTTTGTATTTAAAAGTCACCCAGAAGCTCCTAATAGTAGTCCTCTACAAGAGAAGCCTTGAACAAAAATTGAAATTAGTTACACTAAAAAAACTTATATAATAAATAGAATTAAATTGTCATAAGATGTATCTGGCAATTTTCTATTGAAAATATCATTCTTGAGGGGATCGATGAAAAGAAAAAGAAAATAATATGTAATAGCAATATAAAATTCATTTAGTATAGGTTCTAAAGCTTTTTAATAACGTTAACATTATTCGTACTATCACATTTAGTTCTTCTCTAGCTTTTCTAGACGACGACAGCATAAAACGATTTAGCTTGACCTTAAAATAGTTCTTAATCTTGGAAATGAGTTCTTTAGCCCAAATCTTTTTCCTATGAGCATAGTTTTAAGATTTGCGAAAAATCAGCGTTTTATAACAAGAATATTTTTTCTAAGGCTTTTTATTCTTTGAACATACGGAAATTAGCTTATTATGTAACTATTATTTTGAATTATATAAAAAAATAGAAAAAACATACATATGTGAAAATTATATTGATTTTTAAAGAGTGAGGCATAATCACGATTTCAAAAAAAGAGGTTATTTTCATAAATATTTTTTGTGCATTGTGTTTGAATATTTCTGTCATTGATAGCTTGTCACTTTTTTGCAATATTTATGAACAACATTTTAAAAAAATTGAGTATAGTTAGGAGTGCGATCATTAGAACCTTTTGGTGGCTATAGCGCTAATCCAGTAAAATATGTTTGCTAATTTCTCTACCCCCACTCTCCATTGTATATATAAAAAATAGAATTATATCCCAATGGTGATACTCTCTTCAAATTTGATGCTTCCCTTCGCAACATATCCGCGATGGAGCTTTTTTCTTTGATTTTTCTTCATTTTTTCGTTTTGCCAATTCCAAACATATAATTGAATCCTTTTCTTTTATTTTTCATGCTTGAACTTTTTTTTAACCCTAAAGCACAGTTGAGAGTAGGTATCGAATTCTAATTGGCATTACTTTTTTTAAAGCTACAACATCACTTTGTTCTTGTTTGAGGTGAGGTGTATTTATAAAAACAAATAAAAAAAAAACTAGCACAAAAATGTGATCAAAAATGATAGATATCTAATTATAAAATAATGTAATATCATAGAAAAAAATTTTCAAAATTTTCTCCAAACAATTTTTAATACATTGAAAATGGCCCACAATTTTACATCTTAATATTTCCAGTAATAACCGAAGGAAAATTAATTGGACTTAGCTAACCCATAGTAATTGTGTGGCCAACGCCTTTGTTTCGATATAGGACGAGTGGATTATTATATTACCTCAATTCGGACATTTGCTCCTTCATGTCCCCAGTTCTTAATTAATTTAAATTAATTTTGAAAATAATGACTTTGCGGTCTAGATATGGTTTGCCATAGTATGTTAATCTATATAATCTACTCTGGTCCTTGAATATTTATGTTAAGTCATAATCTTTTGGGTTTTATTAGACCAGAAGTTATGTGTGTGGTGAAAGTTTTGTAATTGTGGGACATAAACGGAAAGACATTAGACTAAGAAGAAAAAAATTTTTCTTTTTAGGTGATTTTTCTTAAAAATGGCGTAAAGTATTCTTATAATGAAATGTAGTCATTAAGTAACTGTTCATAGTATACATTAAAGTTCTAGAGGAAATTCCAGGGTTTGAGAACAGCACATAATTCTTTCACCCTTCTATTTCTAATGTTTAGAATTCCTTAAATAATTTAATGAGCATCAATGAGAAAATATTTCCACATTTTATAATTAATTTCCTATTCATTTATTTTTTTTTTCTTCTTTGAAACAAAATTTTTAACATTTAGAGTTTATTTATGATCTGTCTTACACCCCGTTTTTTACTTAAAAATTTCAGGAAAAGTCCAAGGATTGTCTATAGAAGATCTTAACTTATAAGGAAAAATGTTGGTTCATATGCGTAATCTTTTTATTATTTATTACTGTTTGAAATAAAGAGGCATTATCTCCTGTCTGTAGATAGAGGTATTTCCGGGAATGACAGATTTGTTGCCCAATTAGTAAGAAATCATTCCATTCAGACGACTTTTTTAATGGTAGTTCCTTAGTTTTTTTCTTTTTTGAAATTTTTGTATAGTGTACAATTTTCGGGAAATATATTCACCACGAAACTTTAACATCAATTTATGATTCCCATTTCGGTCGACATTAGACTTCGAATTAAGCGTGACTGAGAAATTTATGATTTTAAAAAATTTTTTAATTAGGCATGATATTTCGGATGAAATGTTGAATACCGAATTGAATTATAATTGAATATTAACAAATTTAGCTGTTTATATATTTGAGCAATAATAAACTTGAAAATTTTTTTAGTTATCTTTAGTAAAAATTAAGTTATTAATTAGCATGAAAATATAATTTAGTATAATTCTGTGAGAAAGTTAAGCTTTAAGTATTTAAACTTAACAAAATTCCTTCCTTATTTGGTTTTTGAAATTGTAAGTAAAAGAAATTATTCCATTTTCTTGTATTGTTCAGGAATATATTCTAAATGTTTTATTTTTCATAAAGCGTAGTAAGTAAGGATAATGTGATAACTTCCATGATGTAAGAATTTTCATAAAACTATAGGCAGACTAAAAAATTGATTTATTTTGTATTTTCATAATTTGAAAAAAGGACCCCTAAAAAATTAAGCAATTAATTAATTAGACTTAAAAAAAGCTTGAGTTTGTGAGTCTGAAAATGTTTTCAATAAAAGAAAACAAGTAGTCCTTTTATTAGGTGTTAGTTTTTCTATTCATGCACTTATATGCGCTTGTGGTGACAACATGTGTACCTTTTTATTTCAATATTCGTTTAAAGGCAAAACATTATTTTTGTTAAAAATAAATAGTTGTCAATTAAAAATATGTTAAATAAAGTTAAAGGGTTTAAAAGTAAATGTAAACGAATAATTTACTGTAATTAATAATATAAAATGAACTAAAAAAATTAAATGATTCCTACACCGATATTATCTGAATCCCATTCAAGATAAATCATTAAAAATCTCATTAGAACAAGAAAATGAAGATATTACCCACACGCTGTTGGTAAGCGATAAGAAAAAACACCTGCCTCAAACCAAAGGGTTTCAAAAGGTACTATGTTAGATGATTATTGCAGAAAAATATATTAAGACATAGTTTTGAGTGAAACTTCAGCGTTTTGGTTGTACCTGAATTAAGCCAAAAGGACTTGACAGATTTTGATACGTTTCTCATTTTCTGCTATTCAAAAAAAAATAGCCATTGTTCTTGTCTTCACAACATCTTATTAGTGTGTCTAAATTATTTTATTTTGACATAGAGATGAACAGATGTAGATTTAAGTCTATCGACAAATTTAGCTTCAATTAAAATCCATCTAATCCAATTAAAAAAGTTCAAAATTTAAGCACTTGGTGATACAAGTTCACTACTGTTGAAATTTTGAAATTCTAACGTATTTCTAAGAAAAATTCTGTTGCTAACATAGCTGTACATTAAAAATTTTAAACTACACAAAGTTTCATTTTTTATTTGGAACTAACAATTTCAATTAGGTCTTGACTAATTTTCCGCTTAGCATTGTTTTCCATACTTTCGTTCTTTAAAATGACATCCTTGCACTGCAAATCATGGTAAAAAATATCACAGCATATAAATAATAATTAGTACACAAAATAATAACAATTTGTAAAACAAAAATGTGGTAGCTCTATTGAAATTGGCATTCAATTACCAGAAAATTGATTTTTTGATATTTCAAAATTACATTGCAAATCGTTTTACCAGCGCACATGGTATATGAAGAAAAACTGCTCAGCCAGTGGAATTAATAATATAAAACAATATATGAATACTGGACCAAATAAGTTATAAAGATGATATGGCTTGGTTCAAATAAAGTAGCCCTGAATTTAATGAAAAACTAGGTTGGAACATTTCTTGATTGCCATTGCGTCTGCAATTCCAACCTAGAGTTATTGCAAGTTTCTTAAACTCGAAATAAATGCACAAGCTTAAATATTTACTAAAGCATATTTCTTTTTGAATTGCTAATAAATGAAAGTACATAGTCCTGCGGCAGATTAAATAAAAACTAAACTCGGAATAAAAACAATCAAAAAACTTCTTAAATTGATTTTAATAAATTTTTGAAGACTTCGAGAGGATTAAAAGTGCCGTAGGTTCAATTCAGATGATCTTTAGTATTATTTCAAATGTAGAGAAAAATCTGGTATATTCTTTTCAAGCACCCATTTTAGTGCGCAGCTAGTAAAGAATCAGAATTTATTGACTTGTCGACAAGTGATATGATTTATGATTATTTAGCACGAGGACTACGAGGACATGCTACGATATTATCGAACTTTATAAAAGATTTAGTAATTGGGTGTAACAAACTAACATAAATTATTATGGAATGGTTTAATTTAAGATAGAATTATAGTTTAAGTGATTGTTTCTCATCATGTAAGTCGTAAGCAAATTAAATATCGATATGTCATCAGGTGATTATTGGCCAAGATATTACCCAATTACCATGGTTACTTGAATTCATTAATACTACGCTTAGAGCTTAATAAAAAAAGGTTAAACGAACTAAGAATGGATTTGAAGGTCAAAAACCGATCATAAAGAAGAATTCACTGCAAGTCTACAAATATGTAGCCAAATGTGTGAAAAATAGACATTGATCTCGATATATTGTAAGAATGTTAATTAAAATATTTTCTTATGAAAAATTACTTGGGTTGATTGGATTTTTTATTAAAATTAATCTCAAAATGGAATTTTTTCGAACAACTAGAAAATTTAATTTTAATAAATTTGGATGGGTGTAACTGAAATTTTGTATTTAACAACATTTTCGGATTTAGCTTTGGCTAAAAAAATATTATGTAACAACGAATTCAATTAGACATATAACTACTTAAAAATTTTTCTCAATTTAAATAAAATTAAAAGTTATAGAAATTTGTTCTAGCGAATTACAGGTAAGAGCAGAAATTTTGACTGTCAGTTTTATCTCTCTTAACTGAATTTCCGACATTTTCTAAAGACATTCTATGCCTATAAGTTTATTTTTTTTATTTTAGTTTATATTTATATTTATTTTCTACTGTCGTCTTTGTTCTTTTTTACCATATTGGAACTTTGTTAAGAATCACTTAATCCAAGAAAACCCGAAAGATTTTTCTTTCTTTATTTCTATAATTTTGATGCGAGTTCCTAATATTTCCTCTATAACAAACAACTAACAAATTATTACATACAAGAATGTTAAATAAAAATCATATAAGCCCTTTTAAGATTATTGTTAAATATTGGCCTACTTGAGGTCTGTGTTATTTTTCAAAATTTTACAAGAGAACAGTGTAGAAAATTTTGATAAATTTTTACATTCAATTATTTCGTTCTAAAATCAATTGATCATTTTTTATTTATTACTTATTAATTTTAACTGTTCTCTAATCCTTTTAGAGTTAAATTAAAAATATATTTTTTACTTATAAAATAAAATCAACTTAAAAAATTATAAGTCAAAGTGTCAAATTCCTTTATCATTTAAACCGCCCTAAATTCAATTTCAAAGCAAAATTAAATTTCCTTTCAATAAAAACATGAAATAGGGTCTGCTTTTTTAATGTAATATGAACCTGATTTCAATGGGCATCCCTAAAAATTTTGCCATTTTTGTGCGGATTTCAACCCAATACGTTCAATCGAAAATTTTCTAGCTTAAATCGAATTCAAGTTCAACTTTCAACATACATAAACAGCTAACCAAATGTTGATTTAAAGATTACGAATATTCTTAAAATATTTCTAATATAAATCTCAAAAGTGATAAATGGTTAAAAAGCGTGAGGAGCCTACTTTGAAACCTATGCTAAATAAGACTTTTTTTAAATTTTTAATATATAACATGTCTAGCATTAAAAGCAAGGTTAAAATTAATTTAAAAAATGAGATTTATAACTATGTGAAACAAGTGAAGGGAATTTTCCCGCCAATAACAAAAAATAAGGTTAAGACCATCTAAAATTTGTATTTTTAATTCCTCTGTATAGTAAATACAAAGTAAAAACCTAAAATCTAATGCAACTTAACCTAGACTGGATGGAGCCAATGGCATGAGCACTTTTCAAACTGACTTGGGGCATTTTATCAGTGTCGAAAATTAATAGCCGTGAGTTATTTACACGTCGTTTCTGATAAGAGGCCAGCTAAGTGGCTTTTCAAGTGAACAAGTGGAATTCCGTTGTCTTATCAGTGGGGATTCCTCGAAGTTTCATGGTATTTATCTACCTTTTTACCATCGTTAAAACTTGTTTTTTTTTCTGTTGCTTACCAAATGGTCTTTTATTTTATTCTTTTTTAGACACAATGTGAGAAATTAACTGACATTAGCTGCTGTAGAAAGAAGATGCATAGAGCTTTTTAGATTAATAACATTTATCGCTAAGTTGTTTTAGCTATTTCAATAAAAAAAAAAAACAAAGAAAAAAATAAATAATCAAAATAAAAATAAGAAATGTTAACAATAATAATAACAATTTGATATTGTGACAAAAACGTTTGAATAATGTTTAGATAGAGGTGAATTGTCTAATTTTGGTATCAATCTTTATGAGATAAATACGTGCTAATGTGACATTTGACAAGATTGTGTGGTCTATAGGCGAGATTTATGGAAACGTTACTAAAATTTGATATGTTTAAGTATAAATAATTTTTGGAAGCCGTTATTTGATTTAAAACAACAAAGGGTGATATGCCTGGGAATGTTAAATTATGGGAAAATATTTGTGTTTTCGGTTTTGGCAGATTTTTCTTTTAAACATAAAAACCGTGGTTAGATTAACATTTGGGACAACATTTTATAAGGGCACATATACCCAATAGTATATTGACTGGAAGAAATCTTTGACATTTTTAGTGGAAATATATAATTTACGCTTTTTAACCAGTTTTACTATATTTAATTGATTTACCATAAAAAATTATGCATTGTAAATGCCCTTTTTTCAACGAATTAATCGATATGCTTTGTTATGATTTTAAAGTTCTAAAAATGTTTAAAAAAGGAATAAAATAAATCATTAAGGTCCGGTAAGATGATCCTGAAAAATCAAATTATTCTACTCAGTGAGACGACCATATTAGGAAATTCATATTTCTACGAAAAACATTTTACAAACTGTTGCATTCCTCTCTCCTTCTCACATGGGCCAAATGTTCTGTTGTAATGAAATAATTTAAATGTGGATTCATCTAAATCCTGATCCATCGAAGAGTTATTTATATATGGGTCAAATAACTGCAATTTTTAAAAATATTATTGTGTTTTTAAGAAGAACGGTTTCCTTACCATGTAAGATTACTTCTGACAAACTTCTTCTTATCTTATACATTAACCCGATTAGTTTAGTTATATTTCTGCTGTATAGAATATATAATTGAAAAAAGTTATTTCAATTTTTCAGTCTTAAGTTTTTTGAGATTTTTTCATTGAAGCGAATCAGTTGTTAAGTAGGACGAGATTGCCACAACTTCTTAAGATTAATTTTGAGTTATGTTAAAATTATTTTTCTATCAAGATGTACTATCGATAAAAAATTGATTTTGAAAATGTCAAACATGACTCCGATACTATTTGTTTTATTTTTAATGGATCATAAAAATGTTTAACTGTTCCCATGATAGATTTAGTATGGAACAGTATTTTAATGACCTGCAAAATGCATTCTGTCAAAATTTTCAAAGCTGAATTTATTGTCAAAGCACGTGCTTCATGTATATTTCTAGCCCCTTGTACGTTTTAAAGATTTTATTTCAAATTTAGAGCCATCAAGTATATAAAAATTAATTCTAACTAATCAGTAAAATATCTAATAAAACCAAACATGAAATTTTTATTCAAAGATTTGATTTGGTATGGCAAGCTTTAAAAATACAAAAATTATGTCTATTAATAAAAATAAATGTTTTAATATTTTCATAAAAATAAAGGAATGAATAATTTAAAACAAAACAAAAAGATCGCTATAAATACTGAAGCAGTTATTCATAAGAAGTTGTTCTATTTCCGCCGGCTATGCGACATAATTAGTTCTACAGATGAAAGATTTGTGAGAGTATTGGCGGCATTTTGGTACTTAATTGTATTCCCCGAATTCATTTTTGTTTGAGATTAGAATTTTTCTTTTGGTTTTCAAAAGCATACCACAAATTTTTACTAACAAAAATAGAAATTGTGATTTATTTCTTTAAAAATTTTCTCTTTAATCAAATTTTAATTCAAAATATTAAATTAAACTGTTTTATACCGTTAAAAATTGTTAAGTATATTTCAACAATTTTTTAAGTGTTATAAGTCTTATAACTTGTTAAGTAAAAATATTCATGTCATCATTGGCTAACATAAGTGGTTACTCTGTTATTAAAGTGTTTCTAAAGGATATGATAATAATCACTTGTGTAAAAGGCAACAGATATTGTTAATTTATTTGTATTTTCTGTACTTCAAAATTTCAAGTATTTCATAGAAGTGAAAAAAGATCAAAAACATCTGTAAAGTTGACTATGATAGTACAAGAGGTCTATTTCACAGGAAGAACAGCATTAGAGCTAATAAATAATGACATTGGCATATGTTGTTTCTAATGCTTCTCAAATTTCCTTCCTTCAAATTTCGGGATGACAAGTTGGCGCCAGATTTGACATTTGGGATAATAAAGCTATATCAAGCTACCATTAAGACTTACCTGAATTTTTACAAGCCCGGAATATTCTGATGCAAGTTTTGCTAATTTTTGATAATCAGCTTTCGCAGCAAGAACTAACCATTCTTTGGCTTTTGGGTGTTGTGACTATTCCAAAAAATTTTTAAAAGTCATTAGAAAAATATAATTTACTTTAAATATGGTATTACTTACAATATTCACTGCTTCTTCAACCATTGGCTTTTCCTCAGAATGCATCTGTAATTAAAACAATTAAATTTAAAATATTCACCGAAAACATATTAAGCTATGTTCATAAACTTCAACAATTGAAAATATAATAAAATTGAAACATATATAGGATAAACTACACTCCCTAGATTGTATCAATAATATAATTCATTAAAAATATAGTCTTGCTTGAAATTTTCATAAAAACGTTCAATGGTGAAATGGTACAACGTTATTGGTGTAGATGAAAATATTCTATAAACAAGTATAAGAGCATATATACAAGCACAAAAATTTTACCTTAAGGCTTAAGCTACCGATTTACTTAGTAAAAATTTGTATTTAAAAACAAAATTAACAAATAATGCCAAATAATTTGACAGCAAAATAGAAATTTTTCATAGTAGTCCGAATTTACTGTCATTTCGAAAAAATGAAAATAGCCTTAGACTTAGAACAGTTACAATAGATATAAAAATAAAAGAAGGGATATGGAAAGTGAATGAAATTATTCTTGATATTCTTTCTTTCAAAAAAGTTTTACTAAAACAAAACTATTGTATATAAATTAAGCTTTATACCAATTCTCCAGATCTAACTAGTAAACTAGTACTAGGAACTATTAAATTTTAGTTGAAAACTAAGTTAAAAGTTTGACAGTTTAGTTGATAATTTTAATATTTTAATTCAATTTAATTTTATAGCCGAATTATTGACAAATGGGAAGCGCATTATCTTTGCATTACAAGCCAGAGATCACTCCTCATCCACTTAAGGAAACTTCATTTGATCCTCTTTTTGGATTTCCAAATGGAAGGCAAAAGCGAGGTATTCAAGTTTAAAATCAGTTAAACAATAAAATAATTTGTCTAGGAAAAATTTATTTATTTATTTAAAAAAAACGATACAATAATAAAAAAATATAAATCGAACGAAAATTGGTATATTTTTTGTTATTCTTAGTTATGATAGCAACTGAGGAAGAAATGGAAGCTGCTAAACTGGAATTGGAAGAAAGAGATTACTGTGCCCATGAACTAATTAAGTACAAAGCCTGTCGTGCAGATGTGTTTCCTTGGGTATATAAATGCCATCATGAGAAACATAATCATATGCAGTGTGAATATGAAGAGTATTAATTTTTATTAATTTAAAAACAAAAAAGTATATAGTAATATTTTTAATTTGGTGTTTTAGTTATATTTTGCGTATGAAGGAGTACGAAAGAGAACGCCGATTACTCAAACGTCAGGCTAGGATCAACAAAAAAAAAGCTATTGAAAATGATTGATTAAAATGTGATGAACAAATGAAACAGTTAAAATTTTACCTATTAATTTTTTTCATTATTGTTAAAGTTTGTATATTTTTAAAACAGCTAAAATTCTTTTATTTGAAAAACATGATGTTTGTCAATTTTGCAGCACCACGTCAAGTCTTGATAGCCTAATTTTGTTTCCATTTACAAGTAACTTGAAGCTAATGAGGGTTTGTATTATTGAAACCAGAGAAGTATCAAAGAAAAGCTCCGAACTCCAAATAGTGTCAAAAAACTGCTCCTAATCCTGAAGGAGTTTTGCAACAGTTTTTTTAGCCTTAGCTTTAAAATGCACTTCACACTAGTACAGATTCTGTTATATGGTAAAACATACCCTAAAAAATACTTTTATGTTATTCTCACATTGACTGTGAGGAATCAGAAAACAATCCCCGAGCAAGAGCTCAAAGTTATCCTTGAGAATATTTGAACAAGAGATCGAAACAAGTTTCATAAAAAGTTTGTCGAGTAGCCAAGTAGACTTGATATTTTAGAAGCTTAGCTACAACAACTACTTATATAATTTGTAGCAAATATTGAAAATCTTTTCAATATTTTATAGAATCATTTTCTTTTTAGAAAATCATTAAATTTGTCTCCATAGGATTATTTATTTTCATTTTCCATCTGTTCAAAATCTTATGAACACGCATACGTGTTTTAAGAGGGATTAAGCGCTGGGATCAGGCCCATATTAATTGACTATGTAGATCAAAGAAGATATCCTGGTTTTGAATCTTATACAGGGATCGCTTGATTACATCTTTTCTAAGTCATTAATTTATTATTTTCTTATTTTTATTAATTTTCTTTACACATTTAGTTCTTTCTAAATGTTTTCGGTAAATAAAACACGAAAGTAAAATTTTTTAATAATACTTTAAAGCTCATATTATCATTACAAAAAAAAAACGCCTAACAAAATGCTTCCGTCTAACTTTTATGTTATATGATAAGTCTGTTAAAAATTTTTAAAGTTTATTTAAACATAAAAACATACAAAAGCGCTACATAACTTTGTTTATAAAGGTAAAAAGCCAATTATAATAAAGCTTTTAGAACAAAATAATATAATGCTTAGCCATATTATCTTAAGTTATTGGAGCAAAGTTTAGGTAACAAGAGATCATCATTCTAATCTAAAGGGAAAAGTATGGAACTTAACATGACATGTACTTCTAGAAATTAACGGAGCATATATCTTCCAAATAAGAGCCCTAGGGCTTAACAACTCCACGTGCTATAATTATACAAAACATAAATAATAACCACATATGTGTTTTGTTCGTTCATTTGCAGATTCATGAAAATATTAATATGGCATAGAATCTACCAATTACAAAAGGGGGAACATTTATATATATACATATATAATATATAAACTCACTTCTAATGAGAAGGGTGGTACAAACGAGGGCTGAAATTTATGACCAATTTATTTTAGCCCTCTTACCTAAAAGAGCCTAAGTGTGTCTCTAGTGACTCCAAAGTATATTGTTGATGCCTAAAAGTTATGAAAAACCTAATGATAGTCGTCTACCTCTAAACGTAGGGTTGTAATATTTTATCTAATTATCATTATAAAATGAAAATAGTAAAAATCTTCATTACAGGTACTCAAAGGATATTTTATAATAATAGCACACACGTTTTTATTTACAAAATTTAGTTCTTGGATATGCCTCAAGAGATTTATCTTACGCCTTGTTGAGTTTTTAAATAAAATTAAAATTTGAAAAGGAAAAGAAAAAAGTTAAGTTAAGGGAATTCCATTTGGCCATACTTCAAAAAATTCTTTTCAAATAAATTAGTAACAAACATTCTATGATCGCTGGAAGCTATAAAATAAGGATTTGAAGAAAAGGGAAATCTGATAATTAGGATCAATTTTATATTTTAAACAAAATTCGGCACGTGATTCTATTGCAAAACTTGTTTTCACTTAATTTTAAACTAAGTTTATCTTTATTTGCTTCAAAGGAATATCTTGGATAATATTAGCTTAGGGGTGGCTAGCCTTATTTAAATGAAAAGATATTTTGAGAACTATGAGAGATAAAATAATACACAAGGAAATTGCCGATGGTTTAGCAATCAGGATAATCTTTTGTACTACAACTTTTAACACTAGGAATATTTTTTCTGCTTTAGAATAACTTGAATGGACTAAATCTATGAATTTTATTCATTTTTAGCATCTGCAGAGTCTAAAGGACGTTTTACAGCTGGCACAAAAAAGGAAAAGCTTAAAAAACATAAAAATTAAAATATTATGTTCTTCCAAACTTTCATAATGAAGTCATTGAATATTTCAAATCCTTATACCATCTTTTTTAATCTTTAAACTAATGTTTTAGTTAGTTTATCTAAAAAGTTAGAGACGTTGATACTCATTCATCCAATTAAGAAATTTGTTCAACATGGAAAATTTGATCAGTGGTGAATTGCTATTATTCATTCTATTAATTAATCCCTTCGGTTCACGAAAACAATAACCAAGATATCAAAACTGATACTAAGATAAATAAATTTACTAATAGTTTTACAAGATAGAGAAATCAAGTAATTTATGGATTTGTCGCACTCCAAATTGGATGATAATATTCAAAATGTTGAATTGATATTTATAACATTTCTACCTAGATGAAATATTTTGCTGTAAGTGAAAAGATTTCGGACAAAATTTTAATGAAAAATATATTATTAAAACTAATTTATAGTTATTTGAAGTAAAATAACTTGACTTTTAAAACAATGAGTTTGAATTGCAAAATGAGCCAGTGAAATCTTACTTAAATTTTTAGTATTTACACAAAAGCCTTGAAACTAACAACAGTAATCAAAAAGCGAGTCTTTAGAAAATGTTAGAATTCCTAAGTTGCTCTCAGCTTCTGTAGAGCTTATTGGTGGGATAAATAAACTGATTACTATACACAGTTTTTTCAAAAAAACCTATGATACGCCTAGGATTAAGACTTAAACCTTATATCCTGTATCATTGCCACAGTCTCCTTGTGAACAACTTTTTTCTTTCTCTGGGAGCAATCAATTTAGTGGAAGGTGCTTCATTCTATTCGATAAAAGTTCCATGGTTAATGTCTATCATTTTAATCTGATCAATCCGGTTTAAATTCGTCAAAGACAGGAAACGAAAATCAAGATTTTGGGGTTGACAATATTGATTTGTTATGTCGTGTTTAGAACGCAAATTACCATCTATAATCTAATGAAAGCGTCAAAATTCACCTTTAATTTTAAAATTGATATTGTTGACATAAATTAGCCTTTGCCATCCCTTATTAATAGCATGCATGGGTTTGCAATATCATCACCACACAAAATTTGAGAAATATATTCAAGCCACAAATTAGCACTTCTTACGGACTTCTCTATTAACCATGTCACCATGAAAGGGAATTTTTACCACTGAGTTAAGCCCTGAAAATATTCAAATTCGTTTGGAAAAATAGTCGTGTTTGCTCAAACACTAAATTAAAGTAAAATTTCTTTCGTTAAATTTAACTATCTGAAAATTGCCAAAAGTTTTCTTTAAAATGTTTAATAGTCTGCTGTATTATTCCGATTTTGCTGTCTATTAAGTATACAAGAAATTTCTGGAAGTAATTATTGTCTATGCTGTGCAATAAGTTGCAGCACTGGCCTCATCTGAACTTTGTTGGTTCACGCATTTTAGCCATTGAATATCAATTGTAAGCAATATAGCTTGGACAGGCTAATAATAGAAGCATACAAAACATATAGACACCTTTAGTTAGTTCTCTATAAATATATTGCCTAGGTACACATGTGATTTTACCAACAATATCTATTGAAGTCAAAAAGTACAATGCTAACAGGGTATTGCAATATATGAAGCTCGTTTACTTTTCTCTTGTGAGCACAAATCGTTTGTCAATAAAGCTCCTTCATTTTTGGAATACATTGAATTGTTGTATCTAGCGACAACCTTTTTGTACATGATATTTCCTAGGATCTCTTTTTGTCACCCACAAGGGAACTAAATTTTCATTGAAAATTCATCGCTAGTACACAAATATTTCGACAGTAATGCAATTTCTTCTGGCTTTGAATATGTCCAAGGGGCCTTTTGAATATTTTCATTATGTTAAAAGTAAAATAAACACGAATAACATTACAGAGGTTACTAAAAATTAGATAAAGTTTCTTGGATAAATGTTACCTTTGAACTATGTTCACTAATTGACAAGAGAACATACTTTCCTATTTGAATAAGAAAAAAATAGTTTTAAGATTAAAAAATAGAAAAGAATTTGTACAAAATAGGAAAAAAAGAATTGTTTGGCCTTGAGGTGAAAACAATCATTTTTATGAGAGTACTTAACAATTATTCTTTTAGATAAGGAAGTAATAAAGAAAAGTGATAAAAGTTAAGTTTTGCTGTTATTCTCCATTTCATTTTATTTCAATGTTTCTCAAAAAATCTTACTCATACTATAAAGGTATTTTGGGGGAGTTCCAATTTACCTGAATAATTTTTAAAGCTTTTGATGAGTATATTATTTTCAGACATTAAAAGATGCCCCCCAAAATTATTTTTAGATTTATTACAACCATCGTTATCTTTGAACGATCTTGTAAAATTTCAAATGAGTTGATCATCATCCTATGCTACATTTTTCATTTGCAGCTTATGATCGGAAAACTTTGATGTTTTTGTTTTTTTTTTTGATTTAAACGACTTCAGTTTTTAAAATTTTAATACTGATCATGTTTTCCAATATGTCCACTCATGATTCTTTCTAATTTTCCTATCTTAGCTTGTTATACGCCCTATTCTACCAGAAACTATTTAAATACATTTAATCACAAAGTGATCTTGCTTTTCCCTGATTTCTCTATTACTTTTAATTACTAGTTTCAAGCTTAAATATAATTGGGGTAGAAAATTCTATTTTATTCTAGCATTATTTTGATTATTTTAATACTCATCATCTTATTATGGGTAGCGTAAAATTGAGAATCATCGAAAATCAATTAGGGCCCTAAAAATAAGATTAGTTTATCCATATTATTGCGGGTGTTTACTTGATCTAAGATAACATCAAAGTTACGGGATCGCTGTAGGAAGATCTTAACTGGCAATAGGATAAAATTTGTCGATCAACACAATACTAACGATCATGTTAGAAAATAATTTTTAGCTTTCCATCAGTTAATAACCGTTTTATGAATCTACTCTGTACAGAGCTCTTGTTCTAGGCCCAGCATGTGTTTTTAAGATGCGTCAGAAAATATATGTTTAGTCACTGCTAACATGACGCTGTCAAAACGCCAGTTTTCGCGGCGGGATAAGTCTCTTCATCAAAATTTATATATCTTTTTATTTCATTTAATTTTTTTTATTAAACTTTTTGCTTCGGTTTTCATTTGAAAACCGAATTGATTCCTTTAAGCGTTAGTTTTAATTTTTCTCATCGACGTTAGAACGAGCTTAAAAATTTTAGATCATTATCTGATCATGAATTGAATTTTAGTTTGATAAAAGCGTGTTTGCCAGGGTCAGCGCCATATCAAAAATTTAAATTTATATGAGGTGCGATGATAGGCTCTTAGTATTATTTCTTGGTTCATCATTCAACCTAAATAAAATGAAAATTTCACGAAAATGAAATTGATTGATCGGTGTTTTAGTTACGATTATAAATTCAAGATTTTACCGATCGATTGTTGATAATTTGTTCTATAATTGGTTTTCTCACTGAATTGTTGGCGCTTAATATTTTCAAAAGATGCGGCTAAATAGTAATCTTTGTAGCAAAAAAAAAACAAAAAATCAGTAAAATAATTTTAAGATTTTAATAATGAGATAGTTGCGATGAAACCTCAAATTTTATTCTTTGTTTGTTTATATTCACAATATACTTGATTAGACATCATTTAAGAAAATTATCGTTTGACTGCGTAGCCTCGTTTCATTTTTGCTAAGCATACTCGTTTGGATTCCAACACTAGAATATATTATTTTTGACTAACTGAATCGGATATAAGCAGTAAAATATGCCCAAAATTCCCACACTTATCTAATACCACCAGTAACTTTCTAAATAAATAGATGGCATCTAACTAATTGGGGTTCTTTATGTCTTTTCAAGTATTTTTTGAGAGATTTGTTTTACGAAGGAATTCAGATCTATCTTGGATCCCATAATATGACCAAAGTCTTTTTTCTTATATCTCATAATAAATTAATGTAGGATATCCAATTTCATTCTGAGTAGTAAAAATTAATAGAATGTTAAAAACTTTTGATTGAACAATTGTTTGATTTTTTTTTGGTTTCATATTTTTAAATTCATATGGAAGTTTGATTTCTCGCCAAAACTCCATTTCATTGATTGAGATGCGTTTGTCTGGTTGAATTTTAGTGTTTAAATTTTTATTTGGAAATTTCAGGAATATTCCGCAGCTGTTATTTTTAAAAGAACACCATCGAAATGCATACCGTATGAGTATTGTTTTAGAAAAACAATATCTGAAAACTTTATACATCTATACCTTATTAATTTCAGTGCTTAAAAAAGAATCTTAGTGAATTCCTGCAAATGTTGTTAAAAAAAAAATTGATTTTTATACCAAAAGTGCTAAATTAAATTTTGTACATCCTCCTCTACATCTCTCAATTAAAAACAATTAATAAAATCATTTGGTGCTTAAGAACGTTGATGCGCACAAAAAATGTTGAATAAAAACTTCCTCCTATTTGATTATTATCTACTGAGTTTCATATAAAGAGTACGTTAAAAAACAGCAACAAGTACTTCCAATCTTCAAGGAGTTCATATTTATCCTTAAGTAAGAGGATATTGTCTTTTTATATTATAAAAATATATTATAAAAATGCTTCAAGCAGCCGACAATGTTTTTTTCATTTTTCAAAGTCAACATAGTTTAACCATCCTAATTGGCTTTAAAAAAACGCTTGTCTCCTTTTACTTATTATTATTAAATAATGATGCCTGAAATGTGGCAAAAAATTTCTTCTTTCTGATTTTAAATTCTACAGGCACATATTTTTACTTAAACTTTTTAATTATTTTTATATTTCGAATTTTGAAGCTTACTCAAAAAATAAAAGTTAAATATAATTTAATTTATGCATCTTTCAGTTTATTTGAATTTTATTCTCTGTAGCAGTTTTAAAATTGATGAGTTCAATCAGATGAGATTTCAAAACGGAATCCCTTAGTTTTGCACTTATTTGTAAAAATCTCATTCAGTTTTATCGATCATTTACACCAGATATAATAATAAAACTTATAAGTGAAGCCAAATGAAATTAAACTATCCAAACTCTTAGAGAAATTTGAAATATTTAAGCGAAATTATCCATATTCTTCTGTTAATAAATAGAAATCAGTTGTTCTAACGCCAAACATTAGTAGAGTTTGATAAAATACATAAATTTCACATTGTGACAATTATAAAACAATAAACACCGTTGAACTTGACGCATTAAGGTGTATGTTGGCTTTAAAAATTAAATTAAGTCATTACATTGTTAGTATACATACACAAAACAATTGGATGAATTTTATAAAAGCTTTGCAATAAATTAATTAGAATAATTAATTAGAGTTACACAAATAAAATCGTTGCACAATATTTCTGGTAAAATTAATTGCTTTTGAGTAAATTATTTGGAAATTTAGGAACATTAAACTCATTTGATACACAAATGATTTATTTTTTCAGTTTTGTAACAATTTTCAAAATAAAATCATAACAAAGCACGCACCTTAGTTCGCCTACTGCACGAAAAACATCAAATTAATGAATTTTTAAGATATAAAAATCTTTTTTATATAATTTTAATCTTTGATTAGATCAATTAAAATTAACATAATATGCGACGAAAATTTTCATTAGCAATTCAACACTATTTCTTACCTGTAAAAAAATAAAAAAATCTGTTAGTAACAGATAATTTCAACCACTTTTAAGTATGAAAATCTTAAAAAATCAAATAAATAAAACTGCAAAAATTAAATAAAAAAATTTCTGATAAGAAATAAATCTAAAACAAATTACTTAAAACTCAAACAACATAAAAACTGACCAAATTTTTAACACGATGTCCATATCAAAAGGAAAGACGTAAGCTGGCTAAATTATATCTTTTAAAAAACAGCTGAGTAGCAGAATAATAATATTTAAATATCAGCTGCTTTAACTACAGAAGGCCTTAGATAAGCAAAACAATAGCCTTCGACAATATACGAGCAAGCAAATATGTTATATGTTGACAACGGATAATATCCAACAGCAGTCGTGCTAGCAATTTGCTCCAAAGAGTGCAAGATTAATTGAGGAATGCTGCGTGCATATGTTCTTTGGGTTAATATCGAGCATATATCCTAATAAAAATCA
Organism: Acrocera orbiculus; assembly: GCA_947359355.1. NCBI lineage: Eukaryota > Metazoa > Arthropoda > Insecta > Diptera > Acroceridae > Acrocera > Acrocera orbiculus. The sequence goes on from OX375757.1 coordinate 62,653,243, forward strand.
TGTACAACACAGAAAAGATTACTGTTATTGGTTTTTGTCTTCATTTTTTTACCATGGTAACTTGGTAGCATTACAAAATTTGATAAAGAAAATTATACCTGAAAAACAAGATGTTCGATAGTTTTTATGAACTAAATATCAGCAATAATTATATTCAGATATTTTTCCAGAAAAACGCAAAAAAAAACAAGAATTTAAATAAAAACAAAATTCATGTAGCCACCAACATTTGCGATCCATCCCGGGAAGTGGCTATCTATCAATTTCTGAAACGTGTCGGCGAAGTTTTCGCCATAACTTTTAAGCTGGGTATAAAAGTTTGTACCCACAATTGCCAGTCATTAATTTTGCATTGTAAATTTAATGATCCTCATTATGTTTGACAAGCTAGCTTTTAGGGCGGGGTTTTTAAATTATATATTAATAGTTTGATTACAAAAGTAATTTGTAAGAGTAAACATAAAATTTGCAAGAAAGAAAAGATTAATAATGAAAATTTAAATTCAATTTGGTCAATGTAGTTTGGGTTAATATATATAATTCTTTCGTAGAATTAAAAAATGTTAATAATAATATTGTGTCGTTTAATTAGAGATGAAATCTTTGACTGTGAGAATTTGGTGTCAAGGAGAGTAAGGCATCTTCTCACTCGACAAGTGACCGAATCGGAAATAGGTTTGAGAGATATCCTAGCTCTGGCAAGGGCTAGAACGAGTCTGTTTTACATGAATGAGTAATTACAAATAAAATAATAATTTATGTGTTATATATTTAGCCATTATTAATTATAAAATACTTGTCAGTAGAGCTACCACAACTTCTTCCAATAAGAATATAATTTCTTTGCAAGAAGATACAAATTGGTTTCATACATAGAACAATATCTTTTAACCAAAAACATTCAGACTGTTTTAAATATAGCATATAGCAATAGCAGTCTTTATAAATTTTAGGCATATTAAGTTACCCTCAACTCTTGTGAAACTATATATCGTGATTAGGTTAAGCCAATTCCTACTATTATTAATATTATATATCATGTTTTGATGGCTAATATCTGTTTCGTTTATTTCATTATTTCTTTCCGCCTTTTTTCCAAATTCCAGTACAACACAGAAAAGATTACTGTTATTGGTTTTTGTCTTCATTTTTTTACCATGGTAACTTGGTAGCATTACAAAATTTGATAAAGAAAATTATACCTGAAAAACAAGATGTTCGATAGTTTTTATGAACTAAATATCAGCAATAATTATATTCAGATATTTTTCCAGAAAAACGCAAAAAAAAACAAGAATTTAAATAAAAACAAAATTCATGTAGCCACCAACATTTGCGATCCATCCCGGGAAGTGGCTATCTATCAATTTCTGAAACGTGTCGGCGAAGTTTTCGCCATAACTTTTAAGCTGGGTATAAAAGTTTGTACCCACAATTGCCAGTCATTAATTTTGCATTGTAAATTTAATGATCCTCATTATGTTTGACAAGCTAGCTTTTAGGGCGGGGTTTTTAAATTATATATTAATAGTTTGATTACAAAAGTAATTTGTAAGAGTAAACATAAAATTTGCAAGAAAGAAAAGATTAATAATGAAAATTTAAATTCAATTTGGTCAATGTAGTTTGGGTTAATATATATAATTCTTTCGTAGAATTAAAAAATGTTAATAATAATATTGTGTCGTTTAATTAGAGATGAAATCTTTGACTGTGAGAATTTGGTGTCAAGGAGAGTAAGGCATCTTCTCACTCGACAAGTGACCGAATCGGAAATAGGTTTGAGAGATATCCTAGCTCTGGCAAGGGCTAGAACGAGTCTGTTTTACATGAATGAGTAATTACAAATAAAATAATAATTTATGTGTTATATATTTAGCCATTATTAATTATAAAATACTTGTCAGTAGAGCTACCACAACTTCTTCCAATAAGAATATAATTTCTTTGCAAGAAGATACAAATTGGTTTCATACATAGAACAATATCTTTTAACCAAAAACATTCAGACTGTTTTAAATATAGCATATAGCAATAGCAGTCTTTATAAATTTTAGGCATATTAAGTTACCCTCAACTCTTGTGAAACTATATATCGTGATTAGGTTAAGCCAATTCCTACTATTATTAATATTATATATCATGTTTTGATGGCTAATATCTGTTTCGTTTATTTCATTATTTCTTTCCGCCTTTTTTCCAAATTCAGAAATGTCGTCACCTACATCAGTTTCTTAACTATGGCCTTTTTTTAAAAAAATTAAAAAAACTTCAATAATAAAATTGTTGAATCTTACCAGATTTGTGATTTTTTCAGTGTTCTGCTAAGCCAGACGTAAATTTAGTCCATAAAAATGGTATATTTTGACATACAATTCATTGTAAATATGACAAAAAAATCTTTTTAAAATTCTTATTCTCACTTCTCATGAAATTAGAAACTATTCACATTTAAGAACTTACTGTAAAACCTTATGAATTTCATTTTTAATCATTTATTATTGCAAAAAATTAAATTAATCATTGTCCAAAAATAATCAAAATTTATAGACTTTGTAATTTTTTATGTCACAGCATTTAATATTAAATTTTTATAATTAAATTTGATCAATGCTTTTGCTAAAGAAAGTGAAAAAAACAGCGAGTTTTAGAGAAACAAAACGAAATATTAATTTACCTGAAATTATCCAAAAATTTTATAGCCACTCCCACACGAAGGTTTATCAGGTTTACAAATGATAAAAACTGGGTTGATTGGAAGACATGTAAATTCCAACTAGTTGTTTTATTTAATTTTTTCCTAAACCCAAAGTTAAGTATATTTTCTAAAAAGTGGCTATATCAGTGATTCCATACGTACACAATCGATTTTTTCGCAAATAAGAAATAATTAACAAATCTGATTACTTTTTTTTAAGGTATTAATTTTACTATAAAACAGTTAACGTATAAAATTGATGTAATTTAAATACAAAAAAAAAACAATTTGAAGCAAAATACCAATTAAAGTCAAGTTTAGTATGCATATTTCATCTCACAGTATGAGACCAAACTAAAGAATAATTTACATAAAACTATGAACTTCTCATTTGTAATATTAAATACTTAGCCTTTTTTACAAGATACGGCACCACCTAAATCAACTACATATGTATATTAGGAGCTATAAACTGTTTTGCTTGTTTAATACTGAAATAAAATATATGAGTACGAGATCTCATTGCTATTTTGTTGAAGAATTGTTTAATCGAAATTCACAAATAAATTCAAGAGACCATAAAAATGGATCATGATAACGATGCATTGTCTACTCCTTTAACCATGAATTTTTTATCCGTTAAACACATAAAATTTTCACCTTATAGAGACATGAACTGTTAAACTTCCCAAGAAACAAAATATAAAGCCGGGACAAATTATTTATGTAGGAATTTTATAATTAGAGTTGCATTCATCCTCACAAGTCATAAAGTTTTGCTCTAGTTATGAAAGAAAGCAGAAGGCTAGTTAATTCTTGCCACATTTTATAGTTGCAAATAGAATAATGTTAGGATGCTAATTAAAGCCTATTTTTTTTCTTTACAGAGTGCAATGTTAAAGTTTACAGTTTAGTAGTATTACAAAATAAAAAAAACAATTAAATTTATTCATAAAAAGAATTAACATTTTTTACCTCAATCAAATGTAAATTGTTATAAGATACTTAAAGGCAATATAATTAAAGATTTGTATAATTTATTGAAATTAAATTATACACAATCACAAGGCCCTCAAAATTGAATTCTTAATTAGATCCTCCGAGTGACAACAACGTCTGTTGTCTACTATCTAATACTGTTAAGATAAAACTCAATTGATTCCTTAATATTTGAATAGGGTATAAGAAGTAGCAGCTGGTTGAATGTTTTTGATTTTAAAATCCATCGGTTGTGCCAATCAAAGTTTTGACATACCCTTCAGACATTTGTGATTCGAATATAAACACTATTAGACAGCTTTAATCTTAAAAACAAGCATCCAAATTAGAGATTCAACCACTTAAAAGAAATTTTCATTGAGTTTGATTTAATCGATGGATGAATATGCAACAATCACTTTTTTCTTTTATTTATATCACAAAAAAGGGGGAGAGAGGATTATTTGAAGGTAAGCCCAAAAAATTATTTACATTTAATAATGGGTAGACAAAGAACTATAAATAGCTCAAACATTTGTGGAATTTTATACAAAAATTTTTGATTTTTACGCCCAATTGAAACTTAAAAAGTCTCATTTACTTTATGAGGAATATGTCACAAAATGTTGTAAAATGACGCCCAAATGTATACATTAAGCCTCGTGTGCGAATTTGGCATCGGTCTCAAGCGGGGTATTTACTATAAATGTGAATCAATGATTCGGCTCTCTCATTCCATATAAAATATATGGAAACCACGAATTGATCCAACATGTTGGATATTTTCTCTCTTATTCCTGCTTTCCATATAGTGAATATACCCCGCTGCAGTCTCGTTTACTCATTGTCCAAATTTAAGCGAGATCTCAATCTCCTTCTCTTAGACTGTAGACTGTGCCAGTAAGTAAACACTACAAAAATCAGTTTACAGCTCATTTCATTAAAAATGCTTGAGAAGAGAAATTTTTCCGCTGAGAAACGACTCAATTATTCTGTTATTTTATTTTTCTAAAAATGGAACTACCGTTTAATAAACATATTCAAAGGAAGTGTGTGATTGGTCCAAAACACGACTAAGTGTAATTTAATGATTTCTAATTATAAGAAAAGTGCTTCTAGTTAATAAATAATCGAAAATTTAAGCAATTTTATTTAGGAAAATATTGAAAACTTCTTATGTTTGTCAATCTTAACTATTTTAATTATAGTTACGTAACTTTTCTAAAACAAAATTTAATAATATTTTGAGCAAAATTTCAAAACGACTAATAAAATTCCTTAAAAATACCCGCCATAAAATTCAAACGTCTACTAAAAGGATTCTCAAACATAAATATCCTTTTATATAAAAGTTGATGACTAACTATTTCATGTTTATTGTATCAAAGGTACTTCAAATTTATTGCCATAAAAACTCTGTCTTTCTGAAATTTCTATTATTGAAAGATAGAGATACGGCCTATACAAGTGGTCCTTTTCGCTAACTTCAAGTTATTTTAGTTTTTCGTGTCGATACGCTTAGATAAATGTATCCCTAAAGTGATGGGACAACTGTAGTATTAAATTGAAACATGAAAAACTCTTAAAACTTGATAACATGTTTGTTATAGACGGCAGAATATCCATAACGTGACCATGTTCAACTTAGTATTCTCAACTCTCAATCTAAAAACATGAAAAGCAGTGTTTTCAACTGTTCCTTTAAAAAAAAAAAAGAAAAACACGTAAAAATATTTGTAAGGATTACATAAAAATCAAATATAGCCTTCGTCGTAGATGTCAACAGCATTTAACAATATTCAAAGTACCCGCTTGAAGGGTGACAAATCCAAAAATAGGGAAAACAGTTTTAGTTTTATTTTTGAAAAATGTCAATCAAAATATTGTTACTAATTTTGGATAAATGGCGTGTGTCACCGTGTATCTTGGAAGTGTTTAGATTTCTATTTACTGACACACATGGCTGTCAGTTTCTTTTGAAGATAATTCGTGATCAATCTTCAATAATTAAATTAGGTTCAACATAAATAAAACAAACTTTGTTCAATAAAAATGAGTGTTCAAAATTTAAAATAAGAAGAAAAGCAAACAATAGAAGCAAAACGTGATCGGGTGTCAGTTTTCATAAAGACGTAAATAAAAATTTTTATTATATGACTTATATAGCCCGAAGCCCGAAAAAAAAGGATAAAGGATGCTAAGCCAATTATTAGGAGGAAGTAGACGATATAAATCCAATCCATGATCCGTGGATCTCAAATATTAGGCAAAGACGAAAGCTCTGTCGCTTTTTTCCTACAGAGAAAACAAACTCTTTGTTTTATTCAAAATTTAATCCTCCTTTAGTTAGAACAATTGTGAACATTGACTGATTATATTTAATCATCTGGAAAAGAAATCTTCCTTTTAAAGGAAAAGCAGTCATCCACAGCTCTTTGTGGTTCCTTAATGCACGCACTCATTTCCAACAAGATGGAAGTCTGAAGGTACAAAATCAGGGCATAGGGAGTCTGAGGAAGAACTTCCAAACCGCACTCAGAAATTTTTTGTGCAGTTTTCCTTATCAAATGTGGTCCAACGTTGTAATGATCTAGAATTACATTGAATTTCTTTGTTCAAAACATCCACTTGCAAGCAATAACGATCAACATTAACTGTTTCATTTAGTTCCAGCAATTAATAGTTCAGTATACTAATACTTATAATGCATACCAGCTTTTAACATAGAAATGGACTCTAGAAGCTCAGATTTAATTTTTTTCTTAAGTTGGATTACTGAAGAAAGCAATCTACGTATGTAGAAACTAGTCTATGATCGAAAAAGATTAATTTGTATAGGTGGCAGGGAATTTCTTAAAATTAAGGTTAATATAAATAACGCCTTATAATTATTTGCAAAAAACTAGAAAAACTTGTTATGCTGGTGCCTAATAGCAGTGAAATGAAGTTGAGGATCGTAGATGCTTGAAAGGAATTTTCAAAAGTTAAAGGACGATAAAAGCCAAATACTGTAACTTTTCAGTTGTTTTTCAAATACATTTCTTATCTCGGTTTTTGTACTCATTACGAGCTGTCGGACAGAAAACTACAAATATGGAAATTTTTACCAAGTATTGTAAAATTTAGTAAAGATAGTGCAGCTCTGCCAATTGTTCAAAATTACTCGTTCAAATAATGTCATAACTAAAATTACTCCACTCAAATACACGAAACGGGTGGCAGAGTAAAATAATCGAATCTCATGGATTACCTCTTAAAATGAACTCATTAATGACTTATGACCAGAGTATTTCTTAATTTATTCGAATGTGTGACTTTATATAAACAAATTATTTCAAAACATTACATACCCTTTCTGGTTTCTTTTTGGATGATGGTGATAAAACCTTAGCTTCTTCCTCTGATGCCATTCGATTAAATTTTTTGGTAGCTTCTTTAACACTAATTGGATTTTCACTGTCTGAAATTGAAGCTGTAACATCATCATTATTACAATTGTCCACCATTAAATTAGTTGAAGTAATATTTTCTTTATTATCAATAGAATTATCATAGGATACTGAACGTTCGAAACTCATGCGTTTACGCGGCGGAACTGCTGGTGGAATATCTTTATCACATATTTCACTTGTATTATTGCCACCAATGGTTTTAATAGCAGTCTGAAATTCATTAATACAATCACGATAATTTTCACGAGTTTCAGTTTCAAGAATAGGCATTTTAATAACACTTGGTGACACTTGCGGTGGTGGTTTATATGGTGGAGGCTGACGAAATGGGGATGCTTCACCCTCAGAATGTAATGAATAACCACCCGGACTCATTGGAGCAATATTTAATTCAGCTGCTGCTAAATCCTCTGATGGACACTGATTTAAATATTTTTTACGTAAAATTAAATATTTTACACCATTCTCTGTTTTAATAGTTGCTAATATATTCATATAAGTTTTGAATTGTTTACGTGCTTCATCTGAAAATAAAAAAAAATATCTGAATAAAAGAGCACGCAACAAGTGAATTTTACACATTAGCAAATAAAATTTTTCGCTAGTAATCAAATGAATACTTACTCTGAGTTTGTGGATCTGTTAGAAATGCTTTGAAATGTTTAACTAAAGCATGATTTGTAACTTTACAGTTATTAATAAGCATAAAATTACGAATTTCTGATAAAGAAAGTTCTTTTGGTACACTCATCTTGAAATCTTATTTTGACAGCTGACAGACTGAATTCTAACCTTGTGTACATTATCTATTACTAATCTAGTACTACAATTGATGGACTTTATATTTTTCTCATAACTAAAGTGTGGCGTCAGTGTCGAAAAAATTGTTTTATGTTTAATAACGAAATTTTAAAAACAGCAGAGCTTTAATTGTACATGTAAAAATTAATTATTTTGAATAAATAATAATTTGGTTTATGGGCAGATATACTGAGGAATTATTCCTTAATCATTGAAGGGATCGGAATATTTATTTGTTGACTTAATTAATGAGACTACAATATAATTGAACAAGATTGGGTTTGAAATTTTGATTTTGGCCTGAATAGTTATTAAGTTCTACTTGTTTCGAGGATAAGTTCCAATCAGGCATTCTGGAACACTGTTTTAGATGTCAAATAGACATCTCAGTTAAGTGAAAGGACTGTTTTTAAAAACTGCGTGTTCACTGAATTACAGCTAAAATGTTCATGGAAATCAATATAAGAAATACGCACTAAAAATTTAAAATTTCGTTTAAAATATATAGTTACTATATAAACTTAATAAAGTTACTATATAAACTTAATAGCCTTGAAAAACATACTGTTGTTTAGTGGCTATTGTCAGGAGCAAGTTCAAGATTTAGATTGGTGTAGCCATCAATAAAGCTATCAATAAACTCAAATAAAATTTAACTCTAGTTAATTTTAAAGAAAATTTTAACACGGCACCGCGTATTAATGAAATGAATATCCAAATAGTACATATTGTGGTCAAATTTTTGCTCATAATCCTCATCAACAAGCTGTCCTGGAAGTTGAAGCATATCAAAATTCTTTCTATGTGTATTAGGCATTATTTAAAGGAAGCTACCAAATTGAATCGTTCCGTTTCTGAACTGGGTGTTTATTCATATGTGGGCTGGTAGGTTCGTTGCAAAATACAGTATGAAAAAGATTAGACTGTTTGCACGTTCTGTAACAGAAAAATTCTTAATTGCGTATACCCAAAACAAATGGCAAGTACGAAAAATTTACTTGATTAAGCCTTTTTAGCCAACAGATAATCAGATACGACAACATTCTAAGATTTGAATTCATAAATTTTTATATTTTAAAATATATTTTTAATCCCATTATTTGTAAAAAAGGAAATGGCTAATGTAGAAGAAAGAAATTTCATTTTTGCTAGAGGCTTGGGGTGATACGGGAAGAGAACCGGTAGCATTTTGTGCATGAAGCATTGCTCTAAAAGATCTAATAGAAGCTCTTTCACCAGAGTAAAGTAACTTAAAGCTCATGACATCCTCAGAAACAAACCATCTACAGGCTTCTCATTAAAAATTCTTCAAAGTCTTAATTAAATAAAGGGAGCCCTTTATTCCAAGATTGGCAACTATAACTAATCAGGGGTGCCTTGAGTATTCTATGACATCTCTCAATAAAACTATTTTAGGGAGAATGATATGCTGGAATTGATCTTGGTGTTAAAGCTATATTTCTCAGCCAAGTTTACAAAACGTTTATGCTACGAGCGAATACTTAACTTTTATTATGATTATCCTTATCAGGGTCTTTAGAGCTACCGAGTTTTGGTACTTTATGTAATATATGAGTATTCTGGCTGAAAGCTGTGACTTTTATGTCATTATGTTTCATGGTAAAACCTTCAAGCGTTCTATACTTTCATTATATTTAATTTAAAAGCATCGGATATTGTTGAACTAGCAAAAGTGCTTGTTTATTATTATATTCCTCCGCTTATTGGCACAAATAGATGATTCAATTAAGTTCCTGGCCTCCTGATATACATAAGAGTATTGCTTCTAATTACTCAGAAAGGCACTGCTCTCATAACAAGCGTAGTAGCTCTTCAGAAATCTTATGTCCACCCAAGTTATGTAAAACATGAAGAAGCTCAGTCGGTTGCCGTTCACGAAAATATTAAGACGCTGTATTAAAGTATCCCTAATTTACTTATAATTTTTGAGACAATTATAAAGTTTGCCCATTATTTCTCCAAAACACCATATGTAACGGACCCCTGTTCCAACAATTTGGTTCTTGGTCCCAAAGCAGCTTGTTTGCTGCAAAAGTAAATTTTTGCCAACGGGATTTTTATCAGTTTCCCGTTGGCAGAATTCTAGTTTGAAAGCAAACGAGTTGTTTTGTTTGTTAATTGAAGTCAGTCAGCGTTAGGTTTTAGAAGGAGGCAGAGCCCAGGTCGTTGGGGCTCTGGCCTTACGGTTCTATTAAGTTTTTTTTATATTTTAAAATTTAATTTTTTTTTAAAGGTAAATAAGGTAGTAAAGCGGTTGGAAAAAAAAAAAGTTTAAGTATCGCGTAAATTGATCCGAATAAACTTTGATTTTGTTTGAAGTAAGTTTTGCTAACAAATAAATTTTTGTCAAAATGGCGTGAAAAAAAAATGAATAATTTTTGTGTGGAAGAAAAAAAAAGGAATCTTGAAACTATTCTTACATGATTGTTAAATTAATATAAGTGGAACAATTGAAATAGAAAGAAACTAGTGTGTTGAGCATGAACAAAAGCAAAAAAAAAAAAAAATATATATATCAGGGCCACTGGATAGTGTTACGGACTTAGAAAAACGTATAATTCAACAAATTGAATATTATTTTGGCGACGTTAATTTACAAAAAAAAAAATAAATTTTGATTGAACAAATTAGCCCTGATAACGGCTAGGTGCCATTTTGTTTTACTTTATCAATATTTAAACGTTTAGCTTCACTTTCTAGTGATGTTAATACTAGAAAAATTTAGGCTTTAGAAAAATCTGAAGAAGGTTTAATTTTAATTAGTGAAGAGAAAAAAAAAACTAAGAAAACATTCTGAAGGGCCATTACAAGAACTAAATGAAGAAAACGAAAAAGAAGAAATTATTTCACGTACTGCATATGCTAAAGGATTTCCATTAGATACCGAAATCCCACATTAATTGATTATTTTAGTGGATTTGAAAAGATTGTTAATGTAGTGTATTTGTTGCATTCCAAACAAAAGAAAAATTAAAGAAGGAAGCAAAGATAAATATAAAAAGAGGAAGAAAAATAGAGAGGATAATTGATATATTTAATAAAATATTATTTTAAGTTTATATTTTCTTTTGTAAATAAATTTAGATAAGGAGTTGCTGGGCCCATCAACCCCCCAGAGAAAAAGAAAAAAAAAATCATGTAAGCTTTGTTTTTTTTTTTAAATAGTTTTTGCTTTATTTAATTTTTTTTAAGGATTTAATAATTAAATTGAAATATAGTTTTGATTTAAAATTAGTTCAAGATTAGTTTTTTTATTATTATGATGAACCTTTTTTTTGGTCTTATGAAGTATTAAAATAAGTTTACAGTACAACTTTTGTTATTTTTTTTCATCACAATAAAGTGTTTATTTAAAATGATTAATAATAATTCTTCTCTTTGAGATGTCCTAATCCACCTTCCCACACATTTTTGTTTATTTTCAGGTCAGCTGGTCCAGTTCTAAAATGGGCGAGCAAAGGGGCTTAACTCCTTTGTCTCAAATTCCTTTTTTCATTCATTTGGTTATTTTTTTTCTCTTTCTGCGGCCGCAATCACTTTTATTCGAGCCTTGCGCTCTTTTCTTTAAAAATTCTCCAATTTAGTAGCGAGATTATGGTCAGTGTGTCAGTGGCAAGAACCACCCCTTTATTTCTACCGCAATAGCCGCGCATAGCGAGCTCGCTACGACTGCCACACAAACGACACCTGGTAGATCGTGCCTATGTTTGATCCTCAGGGGTATGGACCCCTGCATAAAAACATATGGTCACGTAACATGGCGCCCAACGGTCGGCTTACCCGAAGTTGATATGGTAAAACATATCAATGGAGGATTTGTTTAGATCCGAGGTGTAATGCGATAAACATTACCCTCATTCCCCCGTAGTAGCAACTTAGTTGCAATTTAAAGTATGCATTATGCACCCTTGACCTTTTTTTTGGTTGTTGAGACCTTCTAGTCTGCGTTTCCTTCTCGGTCAGATTGTTTTGCACGAACTTAGAGCAGCTTTTGCGAAGTCTGACTGTCATGAGTCAGGTCTCACTTTAAGATAAAGGCCTTTAGATGAACTCCTTGAACAGGCACGAGGTTAGGCCTCCTGTCCTGCGGTATTCATCTAAAGAGCTGGAGATGGACGAGATCAATGAATTCCAAAGGGAAACAACTTGTGAATTTAATCCTTGAATCTTTGTTCTTGGCTGTGCCAAGACACTGCGGCTTGTTCACAAGCTCTGGAACTTAAGAGGAAGTTTATTTCGTCTTACTCCCAACTTCTTATCGTGAAGATCCATGGCAAGAACGTGGGTTTGGGCTGCATTGAGTTGTGAAGCCGAAGGATTTAATCCTTGAATCTGTGTTCTTGGCTAGGCCAAGACGCTGCGGCTTGTCCGGAAGTGGATCAGTTCAATGTAGTTCCAACTTACACTTCAGCCATAGTACTCTTATTTTTTTCTGTTTGTTTATTTGCCCACTCAACAACCATGAGCTCCTTGCACTCAAGTGCCACCAACCCGCCTAAACGGCAATATTTTTTTTTAGTCTGTTTTCCTGAACCATATAATGGAGCTCACCGGCATAATGAATCAATAGTTTCTCTTCCATTTTATGATTGAACTGGCTGACAGTCAGTGAGCATATGCTCACACACATAGTACTCCCTTTTCCCACTTTAGTGCCTTCATGATTATCCATTTCCTTTTTTTCCGTCCAAGATTAGGACAAATTAAAAATATAAATGAAAAAAAAACAAATTGATATATTGTATGACGAATATAAAACCCCACATATTCAAATGAAATACACTTAGATGATATTATAGGATTTTTTTTTGGATAATTTATTTCAATTAATGCTAATTAGGCAACAGTAAGAGTAGAAACACAATGAGAAATTATTAAAAAAATAAGTTTATTAATGGTTTGATAGTTATAATGGTTTGGATAGTTTAGGAAAAATTGTGAGCTAGGCTACCATTACGTGAAAATGATCTGCTGGTTATAAACAAATTCAGGAATTCCACTAGTTTACGTTTAATTACACAAAAGACCCTGGTAAAAAGGACTAGATTTCTCTATGGCAACTTCATATTGAGAAATTGTTTGAATGAAAGATTTAAAATTTCTTGATCCTTGGTGGAATAGTGTCAAGAGAATTCCTCTTCAAAACCGAAAAATCTTTCCAATTCGTGGCACTAACAACCACACACTATAAATGAAATTAAACACACCGGAATGAACCTACCTGATCTGTTGCCCGGCTAGCTCAGTCGGTAGAGCAGGTGACTTCTAATCTCAGGGCATGGGTCGAGCCACACGTTGAGCAGGGCTCCTCCAGCTATCCTCCCGTTCAATCTTGGCGAGAGGTGGAACGGAAGGATACCTGTTTTGTAACGGACCCCTGTTCCAACAATTTGGTTCTTGGTCCCAAAGCAGCTTGTTTGCTGCAAAAGTAAATTTTTGCCAACGGGATTTTTATCAGTTTCCCGTTGGCAGAATTCTAGTTTGAAAGCAAACGAGTTGTTTTGTTTGTTAATTGAAGTCAGTCAGCGTTAGGTTTTAGAAGGAGGCAGAGCCCAGGTCGTTGGGGCTCTGGCCTTACGGTTCTATTAAGTTTTTTTTATATTTTAAAATTTAATTTTTTTTTAAAGGTAAATAAGGTAGTAAAGCGGTTGGAAAAAAAAAAAGTTTAAGTATCGCGTAAATTGATCCGAATAAACTTTGATTTTGTTTGAAGTAAGTTTTGCTAACAAATAAATTTTTGTCAAAATGGCGTGAAAAAAAAATGAATAATTTTTGTGTGGAAGAAAAAAAAAGGAATCTTGAAACTATTCTTACATGATTGTTAAATTAATATAAGTGGAACAATTGAAATAGAAAGAAACTAGTGTGTTGAGCATGAACAAAAGCAAAAAAAAAAAAAAAATATATATATCAGGGCCACTGGATAGTGTTACGGACTTAGAAAAACGTATAATTCAACAAATTGAATATTATTTTGGCGACGTTAATTTACAAAAAAAAAAATAAATTTTGATTGAACAAATTAGCCCTGATAACGGCTAGGTGCCATTTTGTTTTACTTTATCAATATTTAAACGTTTAGCTTCACTTTCTAGTGATGTTAATACTAGAAAAATTTAGGCTTTAGAAAAATCTGAAGAAGGTTTAATTTTAATTAGTGAAGAGAAAAAAAAAACTAAGAAAACATTCTGAAGGGCCATTACAAGAACTAAATGAAGAAAACGAAAAAGAAGAAATTATTTCACGTACTGCATATGCTAAAGGATTTCCATTAGATACCGAAATCCCACATTAATTGATTATTTTAGTGGATTTGAAAAGATTGTTAATGTAGTGTATTTGTTGCATTCCAAACAAAAGAAAAATTAAAGAAGGAAGCAAAGATAAATATAAAAAGAGGAAGAAAAATAGAGAGGATAATTGATATATTTAATAAAATATTATTTTAAGTTTATATTTTCTTTTGTAAATAAATTTAGATAAGGAGTTGCTGGGCCCATCAACCCCCCAGAGAAAAAGAAAAAAAAAATCATGTAAGCTTTGTTTTTTTTTTTTAAATAGTTTTTGCTTTATTTAATTTTTTTTAAGGATTTAATAATTAAATTGAAATATAGTTTTGATTTAAAATTAGTTCAAGATTAGTTTTTTTATTATTATGATGAACCTTTTTTTTGGTCTTATGAAGTATTAAAATAAGTTTACAGTACAACTTTTGTTATTTTTTTTCATCACAATAAAGTGTTTATTTAAAATGATTAATAATAATTCTTCTCTTTGAGATGTCCTAATCCACCTTCCCACACATTTTTGTTTATTTTCAGGTCAGCTGGTCCAGTTCTAAAATGGGCGAGCAAAGGGGCTTAACTCCTTTGTCTCAAATTCCTTTTTTCATTCATTTGGTTATTTTTTTTCTCTTTCTGCGGCCGCAATCACTTTTATTCGAGCCTTGCGCTCTTTTCTTTAAAAATTCTCCAATTTAGTAGCGAGATTATGGTCAGTGTGTCAGTGGCAAGAACCACCCCTTTATTTCTACCGCAATAGCCGCGCATAGCGAGCTCGCTACGACTGCCACACAAACGACACCTGGTAGATCGTGCCTATGTTTGATCCTCAGGGGTATGGACCCCTGCATAAAAACATATGGTCACGTAACACATAAGACTGCATATTCAAAGGTTTGGAAAGGAAAATTTCTCATGACACATTTGGTAAAAGTCAATATTTCTCATTAATCTCTAAAAACTTAGTAGCTGCCTCCTTTCTTGTTAACTTTGGTAGTTTTTCCTTTTACCTAGAATATAGCACAGCCACAAAGCTATTTAGCTACTGTTAATTTGAGTTTTGGAAGACACTAGTCATTTTAGAAGAGTTCAACTTTATGTTAAGTTCTATCCAGGTTTTAATACTTCTTTCTAGTCAAAGAAATCTAGAAGATTTAATGCTACATTTTGTGCTATTGCAATCCGTCCAGTATTTTTGGCATGTATTAACCAAGTAAAAAATTTAAAATCTAGTAAAGTTTTTTTATGTTTAAGTTAAAGCAAGTAAACTATGTATATGACTAATTTCTAAAAAGCTCACAACTAAATAAATTAAAATGATAATAAACAATCCTAAAGCAGTCATACGGAACAAAGTCAACAATAGCAAATTCAATTAGTCAAACAAGAATGTAATCCTTTGGGAATATTCCATTTGGTAACAATTCATTCTATGATTATGTTCGTTTAATACTCTAAATCCTGCTTACCATTGTAGAGAATCGATAGGAGTTTGGTAAGCACTTTATTATGATCATCTAATATAAATGCATAAATTTCAATACAACCCACCGAGCTAAAGAAATACTACACTCTAATGCACATTATACAGGAAAAAATTCCCAAGTATACTGAATTTGAATCCGATCTATTTTACCTACATATTAACAAATATATCAGTATTTCACAAATTTGTATATGCATAAATTAAAGACAATTGTAGTAGCATTTAAAACAAATAAATATTCCTCAAATATCCTCTTTTACCACAAATTTCTAGTTCTACCGGTTAGAGTCCTCTAAGTTTGGGCTATATCCAGATAAAATATCTAAAAATCGTCGAATTAACTAAAACAAAGTCTACAAAGTTAAAAATTATAATACTAATTTGGTGTTTTGTACCAGAATCCAATTCTGAATAGAGCAACCATGTTTTATCGAATTAGTAGTGCTTGAGGGCGATATTGTATTCATGCCCAAACTAATGGTCAAATGTGATCCTATAGCCAAATATACAGGTTTGTCATTTTCTAAAGGTTCTGCCTAAAAGTAGTTTAGAACATTTATAGAGACTTTATGTAGTCATGTTGATGTGCTGCACTGAACACGCAATGAAAATTTTGAGAGTGGGTATTTTAGCTGATGGGGTGGTAGGTAGTAATTCAAAGCCACAAAAGGTAATAAAACGAGTAGCAATTGTAATAATTCATTTGTCGGAAAATGGCCAATTGTTTAAATCGCCAGCCCTTTTAGCTATGGTCAGAGTCATTGATAACATTTTGGCTGATACGCCCCAGCAAATCCTGAAATTCATTTATTTTTACCCTTAAAGTGAAATTTCTAGCTAATATAGGGTAAACTTATATTACAGTAGGGTTCATACAAATGAAATGACCTCTTTCTTGAAAACTGAAACTAAAATATTTTTTTTATGGAGTTTCAGAGATTTGTTTTAAATGTAAAAAAATTATGGCAAGCATTAGCTTACAAGGAAGGAATCTAATGGTAAAATTCACTTATAACTTGTCCTTATATTCATTTAACATTTTCAAACTAAAAAGCAACAGTATATGGGGGAAAAAATTAAATTTATTGAGTTTGAGGTTTTGAAGTCCAAAAAAAAGCATCGATTATTTTACTTCTATTACCGAAAAGCAAAAAGTATGATAATAAAAAAGAAAACTGTAAAATGAAAGGTTAACAGATGGTGTACCACCGCACAGTGGTTGATGTTTTGTGGCTTCAATTTCCATCGTGCAGGATATAAATTGAAACTAGCAAAAGTACTTTTTGGAAGTAAAAGATTTTCTGGGCTTGTTCGGGCGTACTTTATTGTTATGTGTTAACCGATGCTTGGCCGCGTTTGTTACCCTAATGTCAATATTTATGGATATTCGATAGGGCTCGCTAAACGGTTCAAATGAAGTTAATATTAAGAAATCAGTTAATTTTGTTAGGTTTTAAATATTAAAACATCTTCAACCCTAGTCAGTATTAAAAGAAATTTATTACTGAAGCTCGATAAAAGTTATATAAGTTTTCACTCGTAAAATGAAATATTTGATTTGAATTAATTAGAAAGTCACTTTTACTAGGCAGCATCGTCAATTTTTACTAAAAAAAATTATGCCTTATATGTTGAATATGTGTTACTTTCCGGTGTTTTATATGGTGACTAAGTTTTCAGTTACCTGTATCTTAAGAGGGATACAAGTTAAGAGTTAAGGAAAATCCAGTTAAGGAATATCAAGTCAAGGGATCAAGTTAAGAGTTGAAGGAAAATGTTGAAACGCATAAATGTAGCTTTAAGTAAAGCATAATTCTTTAATTAAATACTAGAAAATCGCTTTGTTTGTTTATGGAAGCGACTTTAAACTGCTTCATAAAATTTCCTAACTTAATTGTGACCTGTGACTTTTAATATTCGTATAAATTTCATAAACAATTATGGCTATCAACAATGCTGTATTTTCTTTCTGTGCTCATTTATTCATGCCATATTTTGCTTGTGTGATATTTTATGAAAACTTGGAAGCCTGGACTTAAAGTATTGATCTTCATTCCTTGATCAAAACTTTCACATCCATTTTACTATTAATTTCCATTTCTTTTAACTTTATCTTATATTTTAATTCTGACTCCAATTTGGAGTCTGTCTTAAATTCTAACACTTTTTTCGATTCGAAACTGTTAAATTTATGGAAATCTTATAACAATCGCACAATCCTAGTTAAATACGAATGAAAATTTAAAAAAATTCATTGGTGTAATAAAGCCAGCCTTATACTTTATGGTGTAATTGGAGTATTTCCCAAAGTGAGCTTCTAGAAACTCTTTCCTTTTTAAAAAAAAATATTAACAATTAAATCTATTTTGCTTATGAGCCTCCAATTCAAGTCACTTTTGTATGTATTCCTAATTTACTTAAAAACCTAATTCAAAAAGTTTTTTTTAGCTCTGTTTTATATTTGAGTGTCCTTTATCCCTTGACTATTCCAGCATTACAAAATATCAAGTTGAAAAAATCAATTAAAACAATGTGCTAACATCGTAAAGTGTAGCATCCAAGGTCTTAAGTGTATGATACTTAGAAAAAGAAAATAAAAATAGAAATGTCGACCTTAAAGCCGAATAATTTAAGAATGATTCTTAATTTAACTGAAATTCAAATCCTAAAAAGATAGTATCACAAATGTTATGAGCTCATCGAACAAGCTGTTGGTTAGAATATTGGTAGTGGCTATCATTAGTCATTTCTGTAACAGCATTTATCAAAATCTGATATCTGCCACACCTATCAAACATTTGGTAAGCGTCAAGTGTCAGTTCAGAGCCCTTTAATGATCATTCACCATCCCCCATTCAGGATATTTCCTGTCATTTAACAGTAGTATTGTATAAGTTATTTGGTTAGTTTGAGGTAGGTAGGCATGGACCATTTGCATTGTTGCAAATGAAATTTCCAATAGATTTGGACCAAATTCTATATCTTAAATTCATTTGTGTACTGGAAAAACATCTTATTCCCTGAATATATGTAAGCTAAAAGCAGACGAAGAATGAAAACAAGTGAACTCAATCTTCCTTCACAATTTAAATCTTGATTTATTGTGGCATACGGTGCTGTGCTTGTTGTTTATTGTATAATTTGTCGAGGACAAATAGGTAGTATTTTAGAAATTTCTTTTCAGATATAAAAATATTATTGGCTTTTGAAAGTAGTATAGAAAATCATATAAGAGAGCTTACCAAATATTTTACAAGTTTTAGAAAGAGAAACAAGTTCTTTAAGCTAATTTCTAATAAAATTAAACTTGACTTTCATTCAAATATTTAGCCTACTGTGAGGAATTTTTAAAACTTGGCGCTTAACTCGTTAACAGCATCAATATAGCTAGTACCAATGTCTTAGATTTCATTTTAAGAGAGCTCTTTGGATTTTATTCTGCGTACCGTTTACGAATTTTGCCCCTTTTGAATGAATACCAAAGGTTTCTTAATAGCAGTTACCTGACTTTGTACAGAATGTTCTGCCACATTTCTTCAATAATAAACTATTAAAAACCAGTGATAAACATAAGTTTATATGCCATTCATAAAACTATTTTTGTTGAGGACTTTTTAAGCTATGAAATGCTTACGTTTCTAAAATTATTGTAAAATTAATTAACACAATCGAAAATTAAAATTTAGTCAGCATAATTTTGACGGATTTTCAATTCCTTAAGTATTCAATGGATATAATTAGAACAAACTCTGCATAACATAAATGACCACTTAAGAGATACATTTCTTCAAAAAACTGTAACAAGCCTTAGCCTTAGTTAAAGCAAAACAATTTTACATACTCAGTTGACAATGGAGAATCTTACCCTTTTCTAATTGTTTCTATTGTTAAAATACCCGCAACCGGATGGCTCCCGCACTAAAATTGGATATACCTGTTCTAATGGATTAATTAGCAACAAACCACATTAAAGTTAGGTCCACAGGTTTTTGAATTGGAAATGGTATAGACTTCCGTTTCCCAAACATGTGAAATCATTTAAAGAACATTTTGTTAAGGTGAAGTTCTTAATAGTTCTGGTAAACTGAGCATGGGAATTTGAGGAAAAGTTTCTTGTGGTTTCCAAATGTTTTGTTAAATAACGAAAATCATATGATGAATTTTATGTTGCTGAAATACAAAGAGAAGAAAATATTTATAAGATACAAGCCCTATTTTAGGTGTACGAAGAAATCGATTATAGTAAAGACATTGTAGACATTTATTTAAAAAACGTAAATGGCTTTTCTTTTGAAATTAAATTTGAAGATATTTTAACTATTTTGACCAGTATAGTATTTTTACAGTAGCAAAATCAAACTCTAGCAAGCTGCAGGAATTACAATAAAATGTTTATAAAGTGCAACTACAGAAATGCAAATAAATTCTAAGTTTTACCAAAAAAAATTTCAAATTACCAAAATATCAAATAGAATCCTAAATTATTTCTATAAAGAAATTTTATATTTGCTTTTTTTTAAATAAAATTTCGATTGGATACCTTTTGAATCATCTAAAACCGATTTTCCGGCTTCGCCAACATGATTTCTTGCAGCCACCTATTTTATAATATTTTAAGACGCTATTTATAGTCTAATGATAAATGATCTTACATGGCTAATTGCAAGAGAATTAATATCTACAGCGTTCTTCTAGCCTTGGATTTGAATTCGGCGAAAATTAGCTTAGTGTGTTATTTAGTGCACTAATCGAATTATTCTTATGTTAATATCATGTTGTCCAGCCTCTTTCCTGCTCAAGACTGTCAAGATCTTTGATATCTTTTACAGACTTGGCACTGTTGGAGCCATAATCAAACCAGCCAGATTTAAGTATATCAGAAAGTGCAATTTTCTTTTTTCAAATCAAGTTGTCATAATTACAAGATTTGGTTCTGTTATACCAAGTGCCACCAGAGGTGTTCATTTGGGTGGTTTCTGTGTTTTTTCTTTTTCTTTTTTGCTTTTAATAGGAAGTTATTAATTACTGTCCTATGTAGATTAAAACATGTTTTTATTATTATTTCGATAAAAAGTTAAAAATTCAGCGAAAAAATTGTTTTGGCTTTGAAAATTCTTGGAATTTCATTTAAGATCTTGGCTTCTTGTTTTCTTGAGGAAAGTTGCTTTACTTGATTTGCTTCATGCTTGTAAATTTGGCATAGAAAATTCTACGTAACATTTTTTTTTTCTGAAATGAAATAATCACATTAAGAGAAATTAAAAGAAATATTTGTTATTTCAAATGCATTTTGGATTCTTGCCTTCGCTGACAAATGAAAAAGTTCAAAAGCAAAATAATGCTGCTTATGGTGTTTTACAAAATTTCTCTTAACTACTGATGTGAGGGCACGTTGTTTGCCAAAGTTCAATGCATCAAGTTTTTGTAGGACCAACTCCTTTTACAAAATGACGAATAGAGTTTAATTGGCTCACAACAACAGTTTTTAATTTGATCATGCTTTGCAATGTCATCTAGGACTTGACAAGAAATGAACCGAAACTGTTTGATTAGATTTATATACCATACTTTTCACAGTGTTCTTTGAAAACAACTGTTGTCCACCAAAAATTCTACGAATTTTTCGGATTACGACCGTCACTGTCTATGAATTTCTAATATAACATTCCACTATTTTGATAGATTGATTGCTTACATATGTAAATTTTTATGATTAAACACCATTTGTTATACAGATTTAATTACTAAAGAAATAGGGCAGATAGTTTTGGATAGAACTCAGTGTTCTTTTAAACTATTTTTCCGCATTCGTTTACCTGAGGTCATTTTTCGAATAATAGAGATTATTCAGTTAAAATGTGCTCTTAGTTCAATAGCAGATTTTTTTTTTTTTGATGAGCGGCAACATCAAAATGGATGTTATAAGGAAATAAATCGCAAATAATTTATTGTCATCTCTATAAAAATGATTTTTTATTGTGTGCTTGTGAGTTTATTTTTCTGTAACATCTGAAAACTATTAACGGGATGGATGTGTTCAAGAATTTTTTTGGCAATACAAGTAGTTCTAATTTATTTAATTAATTTCTATATGATAACACAACATTTGAACAATATTTTTCCAAATTTTAATTTCATAATATTAATAAGTAAGTTTGGAGATATAGAAGGCCTATCGAGTTTCAAAACTTGAAACTTTTCAATCAATTCCAAAAAAGGAAGAAAAGAGAAAAGCTCTGAAATGTTTTAAGTTCTCTCTCTCTTAACATTTTTTCCCAATCTAATCGCAAGGCTAAAAATTTTATATTTTGTGAAGATAAGACTTAACCTACACGTATGAGACCTGATCTTCCAAAAAAACGCTAAGAGAGAGTTTTAACCCCTATTAATGCAACTGAATAAGCAACAACACATAACTTTTTAGACGTATTTCAGGATTTCAAGTCGTCATCGCATATAAAATGATACAAGCTCTCAAAAAGGGAAACTGCTTAAAATATTTACAAACTATAACTTAAAATACAGACAGCCGAGAACAAAATAATGATAAAAAATTGCTCCTCCAATAACAATAAAAATAACAACAAGATGTCTTATAAGGTGAAATCGCAACAGAATAAATCATATAATCTATTTTGCGTCCTTTTGAAAACAGTTGAATAATTTAGTTAGTTTTTCAAATAATGATATCCATAGGACTTTTAATCTAGAATGTATGAAATTTTATTAAAATTAGATTCATATTTAAGGCCTTTTGAATGAGAAGCATTTTATTCAGCAAAGTATCTGAATTAAAGTGCCTTGATAAGAATTAAGATATTTTCAAAATTATATTAAAACCCTAATAAATTGAAAAGGATATTAATTTAAAGTCACCACAAGACACTTTTATAGTAAATTTTATTTGGCATATATGCAAAATTAGCTTTTTTATGATATCATATTTAAAAACTAGACATATTTATTTAACAAATACAATATTCATGTCAAAAGAGAGAAACATAATGTCACAAAACAATAATATAAGTTTTTCGCAGTCTCTTATCGTAGCTATTGTTTTGTGACAAAATTGACATATTCTGGCCGTAGTTAACTTTTGTCACATTTTGATTTTTATGATTTTCTTTTGTCGATTTTGACACATTTTTCACTTTCCACTGCACCATTTTCTGAATTTAGAAGTAACAATTACGTCCTAACATCATATCCCAAATATATTTTTGGTTTCGAATGTTTGAATTTTTAGCATTTGGAATCCTATATTGGTTACTTTATATTTCGTTTTAAAATTTGTATTAAAAAATAATGAATAAAATTGCTATGACTTGCTTTCTCATTAAGGGGGTAGTAAAGTTAATTCGGCCGAAAAAAGGTATATTTTCCACAATTTTTTCTACAATTAGTATTTATTTATTTCTATATATACAGTATAACTATATAATATTTAAAAAATATTCTGTGAAAGTTTCATTAATAAATATTAAAGAATGAGCCGATGGCAGCGAATCTCCGCAGACGTCTCAAAAATTCGCGGTGAACATCATAACTCATTACTGGGTCAACTGAAAGCAAAACCCCAAATTTATTTAATTAGTTGATAAGTCTCCTCAGGTAACGCTGTCAAGTTTTTTTTTGTTTTTATTGATTTTTTGATTTTTACAAGGCTCGGAAGTCAAAATACTGATTTTTCAGTAGATTTGGAGTTACAGGTGTCACCGACTTTGAAAAAGCTAAGTGTGAGAAAAGCGCGTTTGAAGTTTGAATTTTATGTTATAAAATACATAAAATAAAAGACTTGCAAGTGTATATCTCCGTTAGTTTTACTTCAATTGCTTTCAAATTTTCACAGAATAATCTAAGGAAGTTGTACATCAATAAAAAATAAAAGACAAAAATGCAAAAAAAATAAAAAAAAATACTTTACTACCCCCTTAATCTATACACTAATATTTTTAATTTACCAACTCTTTTCCCTATTTTTAATATTATTTTCTTAAAAGAAATTACGAATATCATTTAGCGTCTTTAGATAATTTGGCTTTATCGTCACTGAAGATAAATTAACTAAAATTCACTAAAAATATATCTAATTAATGAAATTACAAAAAATGTTTCTTTAACTAAATCTGACACAATAAAATTTGAAAGGCACAACAAAGTACAAATAGAAAACTGTTTTACATATGGCGCTAAAAACGAACATTAAATTTTATTGCAGATGTTCCAGCCTTAAGAAAAATTTCAAAACAATAAGTTTTTTTACTTTCGAAATATGAAATATGTATACAGGAAAAAATTTTATAACTATAGCTATTTTCAAATAGAGCAAATCAGAACAGAAAAGTCACAGTTACGACTTATGGAAAAATATAATATCGCATAAAAAATACCTTCAGGTAGTATAGTACACTACAAGTATTCCCCCTAAACAAAATATACACATTTGACTTGAACAAATTTATTACCCTCGTAACTATGATTTTAATTATCTTATTTTCTTTTCCATATATTGAAAAATATGTTTAAGCTTCTTTTCCTTAATTAAAGCAATGAGTGCAACTACTTAACCCTTTGAGTGAAAATAATTAAATTCCATTACTGAATTTTTCTTTTTAATTTTTTGGGTTTTAATTGGCCCTTAGTTAGCAAAACGTCTAAAAAATTCAAATAAATTTTCATATCTTATCTTATAAAATCAGTAATGAAAGAAAATTTAAAATTCGTAACCCTTTGTTAATCAAATGCTTAAAAATGTATCCTGAGCACAACTTTAACCTTTCATTAGGCAACAATTTGTTTTAATCATATGAAGAATTGTATTTTTACTGCATTAAAGTTTTTCCTATTGCCATTAGATTCCACCCACATTGCGCAAACAGCTAAGAGGTCGGTAATTGTTTATAGCATTCAGCAGTGATAGGCTGGCCTCATGATTAAAAATACAACTAACAAAAAAATTAAAACAAAAGAAACACAAAAAAGAAGACAAAAAAAAAAAAACAAACAACTCTGTAGTTACGATTGAAGTTCATGTAGCCAAAAGGTATTCAGATGTAAAAGCAAAATTCCCACCAATCTTCGTATGAAACAAACATACATTCCCTGTATTCAAAAACAGCAGCCAATACACCTTTAAATGTTTTGCGTTTGGCATACAATGATGCTATCAACAGGCAGTTATACTGTGTTATACACCTCTAGCCCACAGGAAAGTCTGCAAAAGGCAACAAAACCCATGCTACATACAATACAATATACAATGGGGAGCTATCTTCTAGGCATCCACCATTGGCAGCCAATCATGTGTATAGCAATTGTATTAGTTGAATTGAAGCCTTCTGCTGGGCTGGTATACCTTAACTAATACTCAGTCAGGTATGGGGTATACATTCGAAAGTATAGGAAACGCGCACGTTCATTAAATATGAGCTTTTTGTGTATTTGTTAACTTTGTATATTTCAAGTTAAACGCGATAACTTTTGATAATATCCTCGAACGGCCCCAAAAGTATCTCATCAGGAGGAGTCCTCCTGGCATTACCAGTTTCATTTAGAATTTGCCGAAATAAAACAAATTGACATCAAATAGTTCAGTGTACAAATGCAAGAGTTTAATTGTTGTTTATTTTTATTTTTTGTTCATTTGTTTTAGTTTTAATTTTTTTAACTACGAATGGACCTGCTTTAAGGCTTTGTAACTGCTGGAATTCAATTTGTTTAGTTTGATTTTTGAAAGTGCTAACTGGCGGTTAGACGATTTTAGCGCCATCTCGTGTTATACGTTTAATAGTGATGAACTTTTTTTCTATTCTTTTTTGTTGTTTTTATTTAGATAGTTATAAAAAATGACTGTTTTTATTGTTTAGACATTTATATTTTTCGAGCTATGCTTAATTTTTGGAAGTTCAAGTGTATGAGACAAACAAAGTGAAATGTAATCAGTGGCACCGAAATTTTTTATTTGCGTAGTGAAATTTGTTTTTCTTATTTTCAATCTAATATAATATAAAAATTTCATGGTCTTAATTGACTAAAAAAACTTTGGTTTTGTGACTTTAATATAATTAAGGAACATGAACTTGCCAGGCTTGAGTGATGATTGGGAAAACCATTCATTTCTTCCTGAAATGCATTCTTGTGAAGATGATTTTTTTAATCAACATGAGGTAAGTAATGGATGTATTTTTCTTTTTCACTTGAAATTCTTTCAAAAGAGTGCTTCAAAAAATTCACGTTTATTAAAATGTTTTTTAAATATCATAAAAATAAGGAAAAAATATAAAAATTTCTTAGTTCGATTCATTATCAAAAATATATCAATCCTTGTTATCAATCCTTGTTATCAATCGTTGGAAACATTATTTTGCTAACGCTGTATATGGGTACCATTCTAAGTGATTGAGATACTCAGAATATTGATCTTGAAATTGCTGATAGCCCATGCTATAGTGATTTAATTCATGGCCAATAAGATTTTCACTTTTATTGTAAACCATGTTTAATGTCATTTCTATTATAAAATTATGTTAGTCGAAACTTCTGACAACGATTTTAACTAATAACAAGTCAAACTACTAGCAGGCTTAAATCAGAATAAACTTTTGTACTAACGATGATGTTAAAAGTTGTACTGGAACTTCCGAAAAGCTCTACAAATTATTCTTATTTTTGAAAAATTTAAACAACTAAATTTTTCATATCGCTGAGGATCATCAGTAACTTCAAATCAATTCTAGATAGAGTTTTCACCAAACATGCATATATGAGCACTGCTGTCCCTCAGTCATGGAACATGGTTGAGCATCAGCTCCTGCCAATTTAGAAATGATGCTCATCCTTAGATTTTATTATTATTGATTCAAGTTTTTGGGATACTGAAGTAAAATAAGAAAAAAAAAATTAATTTTTGTAAATAATTGATCTTTTACTAAGCATGTTGAATAAACGTGTAAACGCTCGAGAATCAGTAAGTCGTTAATCATATGTTCAAAATATTCTTGAGTATCGAGACGCTTCTTCGCATGTTTTATCAGCTTGTAAGATTTTTCTGTTCCATGGAATCTTAGATACATTTTGATTTTTTAAAGATATTTTTACATGCAAGCAATAACCAGCCCCTGTTTCCATCAATTATTTATCGTGATTCAGAGTTACACATTAAATTTCATTTTAAAAGCATTGCCAACTCTCAATACTATATACATGCATAATTAGTTCTTAAATAATTTTTCTTAAAAAAAATGTTATCCTAGGTATGTCCCACCAAAATATAAATTCATATATTATCCATACACATATGCCAGCGTTTCATTCAGTATTCCATGCACTACTCATACTCAGTTCCAGCTTTGAATGGTTAATACGGTGCTTGGTTGATTATATTTGTTGAATGTTTGGCCAAGATAATGAGCGCATTATAAAATTTATCCATGGTGAGAATCAAAAAATTTTACTTCTCATCATTCTCAGTAATATTCTCCTTATTGCTTTGTCCTTTCCAAGATAGCCAATTATCAAAAATTTTTTGGCTTTTCAAGAACCACTTTTGCCTTTATAAAACAGTACAACTTACTTTCCTCCATTGTTTTGAATGTTTTTTGATTAATTTGTATGATACTTAACATTAACATTGACTTTATCTAAATTAAAGTCAACACAGTCATTCGAATAACAAAATAACGACCAAGAGATACTGAAAAGAGCAGTAAAGAGCAAAATATTTGAGTGATCAAGTTGACTTTGTCAGCAGTGTTAAAAAAAATTTTCATATTTTTGACCATTCATTTGTTAAGCAAACAAAATTATCCATGTAATATAAAATTCTATATAACTGAAGATAATCCAGACAAAAAAGTGGAAAAATCCTTTTGCAGACTGAATTTACATCAATCAGATAAATATTTATTTGTGATATCATCGAAACGCTTGCTAATTCAAATACATTTTATGTTCTACAAAACTTCCAGATCTTTAATTAATCCTTAGCTTCAATCAATAGAGAATTTTAATAAGGTCCGACCAAGATCCAAAATCCAGGCCGAGATCTCGGTTGTCGTTCTCGGCTTAAATTTGCCGAGATTCTCGGCCATAGCCGAGACTGCACACGTGCCAGTCTATCATAAGCCAGCAAAGTTTTTTCAGCTCCACTGATAGGCGTTTCACACAGGCTCTCATATTGCAATTGAAATATTACAATACATTAGAGGAGATTGAATTTTCCATACAAATTTACAAAATGGCGGAATCGAAATTGTAATATCAATTCTGTGTGAAACGCCTATGACTAGCGTTGCGACTTTTTAGTAGAGCTGGGCAGCTATATGATGAGAGGCGGCACAACTTAAAAGGCGAAAATCCAGAAAAATTACTGTTTTTGTGTCATAATATTAGCTTATTTAATTTTGAGTTTTAAAAATGTCCATATACTCATACACAGAAAATATAAGAATTTATTGCATTTTTTGCACTTTTAACTTTTAACTATCTTATACCCATTTTAGCTGCTATGTTTTTAGTCTCGTTCTCGGTCTCGGTCTCGGCCGAGAATATATTTTTTCTCGTTCTCAGTCTCGGTCTCGGCCGAGAGTAAAAAATCATTCTCGGTCGGACCTTAAATTTTAATATATAAAAAAGCTTTTTTCTTTCGAATTGATCATGTTTGGTTTTCATTGACAGGACAAAAATTAATTTTTCTTTAAAATAAAGACTGCACATTGGTAAGGTGCTAGGGTGGAAACCAAGCCTCTGTCTTCTTCCTGAAAACTATGTTTCTCATTGTATAGGACAAATTAGATAGCATAATAGCACGGGGTTACATATATCAACAGGATGCGCTAAACATTTCTTGTAACTCCTATAATTTGACACCAATGATACTAATTCCGACACTAAATAATATAAAAGAAATCAAACTTTTACTTTACTTTTAGTCTCAATTTCTCTATTAATTTTGGCTAGTTTTTACAATGGTTAATTTTTCCCCTTTTTAAATTTTTATTGTCCTAAAGCCTTACTTTACATAGATACAAGGTTTATCGAATTCTCTTCCCTCAATTCCCTCTAATAAAATGGATTATCAAATACTTACGTGAATTTTTTTGTTTTTTTATGTATTTAAAAAGCAATGATTAATTTTTTGTAACGCATCATATTAAAATAAACCACAACAGATTCAATTTTTTTAACCTTTTGGCAAGTTTAAAAATACTTATTTCATTCTTTTCAATCGCTTGGTAGTAATTCCTTCATTAAGTAGCCGGGTCACTCTGAATATTATTTTTTAATGTCTAGCTAAAATAATTTACTAAGCAAATCCAAAATAATTATAGAAATATACTTTTAATTAAATATTTGAAACGGTCAAATACGGTCACTCTGGCTGAAATTAACAATAACTAGAATTATCTTTTGATTCCTTTGAAACTATTTTTGTTAATTTTTTTAAAATTTATATCCTTGTAATAACTTCAATAGATTTAATTGGCTAGCTAAAGACTTTGGTTTTTACAACTTCTATGTGCTAGGTTGATCATATGTATGACTTCAAACTATACTGTGACCATCGCCTACAATTCCACGTGAAAAAATCTTCCTTTTATGTAGCTTACAACTTCGCTTTTTTAAAATCTTTTGAACGCTAAATGTTAATTGATTTCATTTTTCGCAAGTTTCAAAATACTTCTTCGCATTTTTTTTTTGTTTTAAACTTAAATTTTTTTGACAAAAAAACTAAAAAATTTGAACCGATAAAGTATTTTTTGTAATTAATTACTCTGGGAAGACTGCAAGCTTAGATGATTTTTCTAACAGCATAGTCAAACAGACAAAGAAGCTAGTTTTTTTTACCTTTTTCTTAATATTACAATAAAAAACATGGATTTCGAAAAAGTGTAGTTTTCTGTGTATAAAGACCTAAATAAGTTAGTAAAATAAAAACGTTTTTTAGGAACACTATATAACTTTATTATTTTTCTTTCGATTTTAGGGTTTTAATTTTGAAATTTTAATAACAATTTTTTCTTTTATTTAAAGTCTTGAAAACTTTAGTTAATAATTTTTTTGAACCAAAAAGAAGCAAGCAAAAATGAGGAATTTTTAAAAAAGGTGAAAAAAATCACTTTTTTTAAGTTTGACCTCCTGTAACTTTAATGATTTAATGTAACATTAATTGATTTGCATGTTTTATATATTAAATGAAAGAAAAACATGATAAATTTTTAAAACAAGCCATTTTGAGTCAATCAAAAAATTTCTTCCTGAGATATAGACCAATAAAAGAAAATACACGCAAAAAACACGTGTTTTGGAAATATCTCCAAAACGCTTTTTTGAAGAATAAAAATTGGTTATCATTGTCGGATTCAGCAACCCAAAATCAGTCTAGAAAACTTTATTATTTTGAGGTAGTAACCCAATAAAATTTGAAAACTCTTTACATCGAAATCTTTATCATGTGCGGAATAGTTTACTAAAAGATTCCCAAAATAAGTCACAGCGATTCTGTGAGTTTTGTATGAAAATAACTGGTTTCGCTGTGAATTTTCTGCTATGAGTTGGCCTGTGTAGAATGGGTCTCAGGAAAGTCTGAGTAACTTCAAATCTTTTTTTTAGTGTACAAATTTTTGGTTTTTGTTTAAAAGCCATGTTTCTATTATTTTATCAAAACAAGATGCTATGAAAATTTTATTAATTAAATATTTGGTACCTTAACATGTTAGATTATGGATTGGTGTACATTTCTGCAGTTAATTTTGTGACTAGAAGTGTCCAAAACAAGAAATAACTGCCTAAGACTAAAATGGTGATATTCAAAAAGTGTGGGTTTAAATTTTGACTTCAGCCAATAATTTGAGGTTTTTCTCTGAAATATATTTTTGTATTCCAATAATAATGAATACATGAAATGATTTTCTTTTCTTTACCAAAAAGTAATAAGATTTTTAGGTGTAATTAAGTCTTTATTGAAGAGAAAACGAATCACTGCATCTAGAAGCAATCAAAATTTTTTGCATGCAAGTGTTAAACTAACTTGCTATTAAAATATTCTTACATTAGTGTTAGCAAATAGCAGTTTTATATTTTGAGTGTACAAAAACAAATTAAGAAATACTTTAAGATGAGACAGGAATAATTGTGTAGCTTTTATAAAAATAGAAATAATTTTGTCTATTACACGAATTACAATTTCTGTAAGTTTGATGATTTCCTATATTTCTATTCGTCTTTTATAGTTTTTACTGCCAAAATACACTCTTCCACAGTAAATTTTTTATTTGAGCCAAAGTTTTTTCAATGGAATTGTAATATTTTTGGTGTAGTATTCATAGCCACTGTTTATTTTTTATTTTTCTTAAATAAATAAAGTTTTAACTCCAAAGAAAGAAAATGTGGCATCCATTAGTAAAATTTTGTAACACCCAGTGGCTTAGTTTTTAACGATCACCAACATGTCTCAGTGATAATTCCACAATATCAGTTAAATAAAATGAGACTTAATTTTAAAATTAGCGTTAACCGTTTTTAAGTTCTTTTTGAAGGGAGGACCAAAGGATATAGCCTTATTTATGTATGTGCGACTCTATTTTATTTCAGCAAGCTATCAAAAAACTATTTCTTTCGACTTAGAAGAACTCCCATGAAACTTTTTAAGACATTGATCAGTTAGAAGTATTTTTTTCTATTTGAAATCTAATATTAAACCTACACAAAAATTTGCTTAGTATATTGTTCATAAAAAAAAGTGTTTTCACAAAAACTTAATTATAAATTAACGAAATGACATCATATTTTGAAATCTTCCTTTGAAACCTGGCAATATTATATGGATTTTTGTTATATATGACATTTCAGTGTTAGCTTTGGAACTTTGTGCAGGACGATTAGAATTAATTTAAACTAAAATTTAACACTTGAAGAAATCTTTACATTGAACGGTAAGACATACAACCATTTAAAGTATCTTAAGCCCATTTTACTCAAAAACAGTGAGCAATCATATTCTTTAATTTGTGGATATATTTTTCAAGCTATTTGTGTGTTTTAAATACACCAAACTCCTTTCATGTTTGGTGTATTTAACATAAAGTCCTGCCACTGGCTTTGTTTTATATCACTAAATCTATATCTTCGCCTAACTATGTTATGAAAAAGTGTGATGTAAAAAGACTTTTCCAGTGATTTAATACAACACTCCTTGAGAACTATGATTACATCTACTTGGGTTGATTATACAATGAACATCCCTCCCTTTTATAAAAACTCTACTTTCTTATCCAAAAACTCATATGAGAAAAACGTCACATGGATCTCGTTATGCAAATTGATTATACCGTCTTTTAATTAAGAATATAACTCTTACCTTCTCTCCTATGTGCTTGTTTAATTCAACACTATTTACAATGTTTCACAAAAATTATTATCCGGAGGCGTGTTTCATAATACCGAAAAATCCTTTTGTTCTCATATAGGATTTTAATTATACATGCAAATTCAACTTTTTGTATAGTACAGTGCAAACAAGAAATTCCTGGAAGTGTGAAGAAACCCGATTCGCATATTTTCCATGACATACTTATAAATCACTCAATTAATAGTCGTCGTTTTGACTAATTATAATTGCAATGCTGTTGTCCGCTCCTCTTGGATTTTCATAGCAAAAATATCCTCTTAAAATTTCATATGTTTTTTTTTGTAAAAGAAATATTTTCTGAATAAAATTACAAAATCTGTTCAGTTATATTGGTAGATGACGATTGGGTATGGACACGATGTCTTTTTACTACTTCTGTCAAGTACAAATGAATTGGTAATTACACAATTAAATTGGGATATGCTTGGTCTACGATTAAACTTGGGTGTTACTGGCTGCCACTTTTTTAGTCATTTCTATGGAATTATTTTGTTTTTGATTTTCTATTCTATTGGGACTTAATTAGTCTTGGATGGATGCCATCTACATCGTACATCTCGTTTACTATGAAATTGTTCTGCGTAATCGCTTATAAAGTACTTTGGTTCACTTGAGATGACATATGTCATCGTCTTGTTATATATTTATAGTTAATTTTGAAATTTTTAAATGAATTAAAATTAAAAATAGGAATGAACTCTTTTGCTTATGATAGGACCATGCAGATGTGTTTATTAATCTGATTAGTAAAAAATATTCAGTTTTGAGAATAATATTTGACATTAAACTACTAAGAACTTCAAGGAATTTCAACTTGATTTTATCAAGTTTTATCGGTATTTACTTCTCTGAATTTTACTTTTTTGTTTAAATTTTCTCGACTTAAAAAAAATAAACCTAATTAACGTTTAAACTTCCAAAGATCTAGTTTAGTTTGCTAAGCCATCATATGGATTTTTTAAGTGAAAATATATTAGTAAATTTTTTAGGGCAGTAAATAATACTGTGCCGTAGCGCTCAGGTGCGTTACGCTGCGTCGAATGTATTAAGCTTAATTCACAGTAATTTAAACTCGGCTGCGTTAGGTAAACCATTAGTACATACAAATTATTATTAAAAGTATTAAAAGTATTGGGTTATTATTTCTTCAAAAGCAATTCAAATATATTTCATATGTTTGTCACAAATCGCTGTCTCCATATATTTTATATGGAACGATAGGCTGATTTGTCGAAAATATAATGAATAGTTCCCTTTAAATCTGAGAAAAAAACTTATGTCAAGTTCAGTGTTTAAATCTAATTAAAATCAATTTATTGAACACAAAACTCCCATTATGTTTGCTCATCGAGTTAGTCAACTATTTTATTTAACATAGAACATATTTTAAATTCAATTTCGTGCTTTTTATTGATACAGAACCAAGAGTCAAGAGCCAAAAGGCTTTCCAAAACCTTTTGATAGATATTGAATAAAATAAAATCATTATCTTCAATTTAAGGAATTGACATGTCTTAAAAAAAATTTTAACATCTTTAAAGTACCACTTCATAATTTATGTTGCTTCTTTTTCGGAACTAAATCTTTTCCTCAATAATTCCAAATAATAAACTAAATCCTTACATTTAAATTCATGTACTTTAACTTATCACACATCAAAATCAAAGGCGATTAAGACTTCAAAAATGGACATCAATCCAGAGTTTTGTTTATACTAGTATCTTTAATTAAGAGCTACAAATAGGGGATTTGAAGTGGTGTTGAATAAGAGCAAAAAACCATTTTATTTCAATAAAAGGATATGCTTAGAAAAAAAGTAAAAATTTATACCATGTGTTCTTGGAAAATCCCATTTTCCCTAACGCAGTTACTCACACCCATAACAAAGTAAACTGCCAAAACTGTGACATATAAACACATCTAGGGTTGCGAAAATGACGTTTTGACATTATATATATATATATATATATATTAGAATGATGGGCAAAAAGGTCTTGAAAATAGGATGAAAGTTCTTTAAAGAATTTTACAGAGGGTTACTTTGCTTCATACATTAAATGAGGGAAATGTATACAAACATACACAAGTGTATACATAAAACCTAAATTGGTAACTACTTTAAGAGAAACCCCTGTAACAAATCATTAACATCCTGTTGCGTCCTTAAGTGTTAGCTGAATAGTTTTTCAATAAAGCAATATGCATACATATATAAATGTACATATAACTATGGAATGCTGGCCTCCTGTTGTCCTTTCGTCGTACATTAACCACAACTCTTTGAATGTATCTCCATTTTTGGAAACCCCAGGCGGCATACTTCATCTGTATAACCACTTAAAAGTATTTGGATCCGAAAGGATGACTTTCCTGCCGCTATAATACTGAACTACTCCCAAAGGACGTGTCGCGTTAGTTTATGTTTGGTGTTTTTTTCTACTTTACTGTTCTTTTTAGTTTTATTAATACTGTACATTTTTGAGACTCTTTAATACATTTGTTGATGATAATGTTTTGCATTTATTATCTTGTATAATGATAATAGAAGCGGCATAGTAGTACTGATATTTTATGTAGTGTTTTTCCTGTTTTTTCTGTTTTTGTTTTTCATGACTCTAGGGGCCTGATTTTCACTTTCGTTCAATGCATTGCATGATAACCAGAATGAATTTTTAGGATTGTGATGTTTCGGGTATACAGTTGGCTTGTTTTTGATAACATCTGTCCTTTAATAGTAACCGAATTGTATATAAATGTAAGCTTTGACGTTATGACTCAAGCGGAAGATAATTGTGTCATTTTGACAAAATTGGATTGATTGGTGTATAATAATAATCCAAAAAATATGTAAGGCTTATTCTATTAAAAGTGTCTCTATTAAATAGGGTCGAGTGTGTCGTATACAAGAAATCGACCCATTTTTAGTATTTACCTTTCGATAAAAGTAGAAATAAAAATATGAAGGGCGCTTTTGTTCTATATTCAATCTCATAGTAGCTTAGAAAGTATTAAAATCCTAACTGATGCTTTTTTGGGTAAATAAACATGGATGTATTTGATTGTTAACACAATCATTAAAATTTTATTAAGTTAGTTATATTGTTCCTTTATTAAATATATAGAAACCTTCTGTTTTTTGTAATAAAATGACACAAATAAAAACAACTCAAAACGAGCTTTTTTTCATCATTGATAGAGGGCTAGTGGGTCTGTTATCCAAACAGATTCCAGTGGTTCAATTAACTTCTTGATTTGTTGCAGTTTACGAAGTATACTTAAAAAGTGAAATTTCTGAAGCCTTTTCACAGTGTTAGTTTAATCAAGAACTATCTCCATGAACAGCTTAGTAATTTGTGATCAAATTGTCATATTTTAATTATAATACCATTTGGTTGCTAGGAAAATACGTTAATCAAAGCACCGATGATACTAAACTTCATGCGACTAGTTTCCAGTTCATTTTAGCACAAGAAATTCCAGGGACAAATGGTAAAAAAGAAAAATTTTGAGAAAAAAGTGCAACTGAAAAATTCTCTATTTCACTAATACATTGAAAGTAATTTATTTTTTGTTTTAAGTAGTCAGAAATTTGTATTCGTTTAGCTATGCCAGCAAGAGCCAATTCGTAGCTGTAGTAACGTAGATAGAGAAGAGGGCAACGGTACCTTCTCATTCGGTACGCGCCCTGCATTAGGAAGACGAAGTGAAGCTTGAAAGATGTTCTAGACTTGAGCTAGACCTAGAGCTGGGGAGAAGTTTTCCACCAGAGCCAGTCTATAGATATTTTAGTCCCTACTATTACTCCTACTACAACTTACAATTATTAATAATTTAACTGATTCAGTCCGCTTAAGTCTAAAAAAAACAAAAAATTTAAATTAATTCGATTGGCCTTAGTTATTAAATTATTTGAGCTTTGAGGATCATACCCCAATTCTCTCATTTACACAATTTAAACATTTATTGAAAGTGTGAACATTTGGTCCAAGTTGAAATTTGAGGTTAATTTTAAAACTAATTCCCGATTTTGTAAAAGCAAGACGGAATTCTTGCCAAATTAAAATTAAAATTCATATTAATTTCCTCTTTTCATTTATCATGCTCAATTCGCATCTTTACATGTGAATTTACTTGCATTGATTATGATAGAATAAAAAATCACTAAACACAAAATTTTTGCAATAAAAATCTCTTAATTAAATACCTATAGAGATAAAAAGCTATTATGTGTTAGTAATATTCATAAACATTAAACCAGTAGCACAGAATTGAACTTCTTACTCATTGCAAGCGTTTGTTTCGCTTCCAGAAGCTTGTGTTAAAAATGCTATAAAACCGTTATGCAAATTCCATTGCACCTCTTATTGTGGTGGGATGAAGCCTTTAGCTCTGAACAAGACCACGTTGATATCATGCGACAGCAAGAATGGCACAATACACGAGAAATATGAACAACTATTGATCAGCAAAGTCATTATCCTCCATAAGTTGATTGTTGATTTTAAAGAACTATAAAATAGTTATCAAAGAGCTATGGATAATCTTAAATATTTTTAAACATACTTATTCCATCCGTTAAGGACTTTCAAAAAATTTGTCGTCTTAATGCCGCGTGTCATCCAATTGCTTATACTGAAGCCTATTGTTTTATAAAAGAAAGTCTCTTCTTTCTAATAGACTCAAGAGCTTTCTAGTTGGAAAATAACATAAAAATACTGTGGATAACTTTATTTTATAATTTGAAGAAATTTTGAGAAGAGCTTTGAATCGATTTTTGAAAAGAAAATAATTTGAAAAATCCTTGAAAATATTTCTGTATTTTCTTCGAAAGAAAGAAAAATGCTTCATTCATTCGTTTAATGTTTGCAGCCAGTAACATTTCAATTTTAACCTTAAAAGTTTTTCTTTTATTACAAAATGCAATAAGCCCACACAAAATAGAGAAACAAATAAAATAAAATTTCATTGCGCAAATACTGAACCCAAAACAAGATTTATTGTCAAAAAGGAAGACACCCAATGACGAGACCATGTTTAAGTATTATAACCAGAATGCTATCAAACATATTATTCCTCTGACATTGGTCACCTCTGGCACCACTATTTTTACTGTACTATTTGGGTGATTTGTGGAGGAGAAGAACCAACAAAAAGGATCTTTATTGTCCACTCATGACTTTTGGTTGGTCTGGTAAATGTTCATAGCATGTCAAAAACGGCTATAAGGATACTTTTATTGCACCTCTTAGCGATTCTTCCAGGTTGACATTGGTCATTGTAAAAAGTCAATCATGTGCTAAGACGTGGGAAATAAAAATGCTATTTCAGCAGTTAGTAGTGTGGTTTTTGTTGTAGATTTTTTATTTTATTTTTTCCTTTTCAGTTTCATTAATATCCACTGTGGTCAGATTTTGCTTTAAATTAATTTAAGTGGCACTATGTCTGCGCCCTTCTATTGTCGGTAGATGTTGAATAAAACAAAAAAAAAAAAAGACAATAAGAATGATATGGGTATTTAAAAAACGCTTGACTAAAGCCGTGTCAACATTGTTTGCATTTTATGAATAATTAGTTGATAGTTGTTTCAACTTGACAGTGGCAAGGTATTGTTCAAGTTTAAAATTTTTTGCTTTTTTATGCGATCTTGCTCGATATTACACTATTTTTAAGTAATAAAGTTATTCTATCCTTTTTTCCAATAAATTTTAGTGATAAGAATAAAACTTGAAATTATTTAATTGGTCTAGTAAACCATATCTCTCAAGCATAATATTTTTAGTCAAGTCCAATGGAAAGGAAATTCTTTTTTCATACATAAAAACGCGAGCCATGTTCTGCAGTCTACAACAAAAAAAAAACATCATTTTCTTGTTTTTTTTGTTTTGGTATTACAGAAATGTAAACAGAGTTTCATTTTCGAAAATAGTTCATAATTAGTCCTTAATTGACCTACTTAAGTTCATAAGTGCAAATGGTAACATGATATCTAGTTTCCATCGAACTAGTCCATTAAGAGGGTTGATTATTGCTTGCAATGGGTCTAAGTGGTAAAGTTGCACTTATCAAGATTTTGAATATTTGACAGGATTTTGAGGAAAGCATTTCCGTTTTCCTTTCCCAAAAACTAGAGTGATTATAAGCGATAAAATCTTTGGAATGCCACTAATCACCTTTTTGAAATAAAAGAAATTCTAGCAATAGCAGCAGGACATTATTAATTAAAGAATAATGTTATTTAGAGGTCATTAAGGGACATAAAATTAACTAAATAAACAAATTCCTGTTCATAAGTTCATTTTAAAGAAAAATCTATGAAATTTTGAATAGGATATAAGTCCCTCAGAGAATGTAGTTAGTCTTCAAGCAAATATAATATTTAAAAAATTTCGGAAATAGAAAATAGTTTTTTCAAGCCAAATCTCTCTTTAGTAAATGAATTTTCTTTTCATATTTCAAAATTTACAAAAAGGACTTTTCTTATGGTTAGTAAAGTAATATAACCCGTTCGATTTTGTTTTGATATTCTCTCTCAAAAAGTTATGTCAAGCTTTGGTTATTCACGGAATATTTTTCTTTTAAGGAAAGATTTTTTGATGCAATTTGTCTTTGAAATGAAACTGTTTGATACGCCAAACTGTTTTAGTAAATACAGTTCATCTTTATCGTTTGATACACATAAAATTTATATAAAATCTTTAGGAAATTTATAGGGTAAAATTTACAACCCTCTGCTTCTATTTACCTTAATTTTGTAAAAGTTAAAAATGTTCAAATAAAGTTCTGACTATATAAATGTGCAAAACTCAGAAATTATGCTCGAAAAAGGGAATTATTTAAATTATAAAAACAATTGGTGATAAAGGAAATGTGAAAAGTCGGGTGAATCTAGAGAGTGAATCTAGGAAGCTGTTTTGTTGTTTATACCTAGGAAGAAGCACTAAAAAAAATTAGGATTCCTATTGAATAATTTATTCTGGAATCATTATGTACTGCATTTTAAATGGAGAAATTTTTCAGCTTTGTATTAGTTTTTTGCGTTAAACTCAAAAAATATTAATTGTTCTCTTAGTATTAAATATCTTAAAAAAATCAAAAGGTTGTTTCACTTCATGCTATAAAAAACTTCTTTCTTGCAAGTAGAATTTTAGATCATAGAATGTGAGCTTTATAAGTTATAGAAGAAAAAGACTTAAATCACAAATACATAAAAGAACTTACATTGCTTTAAACTTGACACCCAGTCCAGATCATTAGCTCAAATTTGATCTAAAACACGTTCAACTTTAAATAACACACGACATTACAAATTATGGACATCATCTCGATCTTGAAGATATTTTTCGAGTTAACACCAAGGAAAAATACTTGAATGATTTTAAATATCGTTTTAAAACAGGATAAGAGGATTTTACGCATATATTCGACAGGAGATCGATACTATGTTATATAGCTTGACATAAGGCCAGTTCATGACCCTCGTAACTTACTGTAACACTTAATTCTGGAATCCCATTTGAAGCGGCAACAAGAGCCGAACGATAGCCATTTCTGCCTGGTAGATTGTCTGCTATTGGAAAATTTATTATCGTTATTTAAACAAGCCAACACTTGTCTAAAGTTAATTCCTTTCGATAAAATATTTTTATTTATTTAATTTTTTTCTTTTTCACCTGTCTCTGTTCCACCGACAATTCAAACGCCCGGTCTTACCATATTATAATATTATTGGTTCGTTTTCGTAATGGTATCTTCTACCTTGTTTTCATTTTCGTCTAGCGATCATGTTCCGAGCATTTTTTTTTTTTTGAAGACTTTGCCGACAGCAAAATATTTTTAGTTTAGATTGTGTGTGGTATAGTTAGTAGTGTTCTTCGGTATTGCCGTCTTAATGGCTGGAACAACTAAATATTTAAATGAGGGGTATGCCAATTTAATTTAGTGGAACTAGTGTTAAAAATATGCTGAAATGAAAGGAATAAGAACTTAAAAATCATTCGCAATCATCATGCAATAGAATTAGGAAGAAAATATTAGTTATCAATTTTATAGAAATGGCAAAAAACCAACTTTTTTCCTTTGTTTTTTATCAGACACTAAAATAGTATTTTGTAGTATTGCATTTACTATGGTCAAAATCTTTGCCATTTAAATTTCAGGCTTTTTAGTTGAACCGTGTTTTATATGAATAAATTGAT
The DNA here is from genome assembly GCA_947359355.1 of Acrocera orbiculus. NCBI lineage: Eukaryota > Metazoa > Arthropoda > Insecta > Diptera > Acroceridae > Acrocera > Acrocera orbiculus. The sequence continues at coordinate 62,693,563 of OX375757.1, forward strand.
TTTTTGATAAACTATTTTACCATTTTGTACTTACTCTTCTTATAACTGTCATCAGGTAGTTTTCCAAATGTTTCTAATTGCTGAAAAAAAAGAATTACCATCAAACCTGGCTTATTAAAGATTTCGAAAGAATTAACTCTCTATACTCAAATTTTTACGTTGCCTTTGAGCAAATTACTTCCATTCTAAGTACAGTAAAGTTACTACAATTTAAAGATGTGGCTTTAGTTATATTATGAAACTGTTTTGGCATTTCTCTGCAGTTCTTGTTTAATTATTAAAGTGTTACGACCATTTGTAAACTTCTTTGAGGGTTTATAACCTTAAATTATGGTTCCTCCATATATTTTTTATGGAACGAGTGAGCCAATTTTTTGATTTGAATACGTAGTGAATAGGTCCTTTTACTTTCTCTACAGAGATATAGCTGAATCCCACGTGTGTGGGTCTAATTTATGTTTTTCAAACGTGTTAAAAATTGATCTGACACATACAATTAAATCTAAAAAAAAGATGTCCAAAATCTTTACTATTAATAGTATTAATTATAAATAAAGGATACTTTAAACAGCGCTACTTACCTTATCATTTTGCTACTCCTATTGTTGGGGTACGTTAACTTTTTATTTCAAGAAAACCTAAAAAATTAATTTTATTTTGAACTCAATCAAAATTTAATTAGTCACAGATTTTAATTGGATTACATTTTAAATCAATCCAACCCTAAAATTTAGCTATTTAAGCCAAAATGTCACTCATCACCGTTCAAATTGCTCTTGTCGTTTTTTTCATTCTGAGTTTCCATATTATTTAGTTGTTTTTCTTTAATTTTTTGGTTTTTTAATATTTCTTTGCTTCAAGTTTTCGTTTTCAAGATTCAATCTTCATCCACCATTGAGCTGTAGCAATAAATTAAAGATAATTTGTAGCCCGGCAGGAGGGATGAGTATCTGGTTATCTCTCTATTGTCTGAATGTTTGTTTTTATGTTCGTTATTCTCAGACTCCCTAGTACGAAATGATACTCCTAGTTAATTTAATTTATTGTGGCGCTCAGTGCAGGCTTGCCCTCAAACTTTTTTGTTAAGTATGTGTATATATATACATTTCTTCTTTTTTTGGCTTGCCACTTTGTGGCAAACACTTCGTTTAATAGAAGCTTGCTGAGTTAAGGAAAGAAAAAAAAACCTAAATGCCTAACTGAGGATCAAATTGAATAATTTTATGGCCTATTAGAGATGAAAAAGGGAGGTGATGATAAGTAAGAAATTCAACACTCTAATACACCATTTGATGTTAGCCTTTTGACTTGATTCATAATTTTGATTATTAAAAAGTTTTGCGTTTAAATCTTTTGTTTGATCGCTGTTGAAATTTTACGTCATTTAAAGTGGTTATCATTCAAATTAAAATTAGTTTAGGTTTTAATTGTTTTGTTCTTTATCTATGGTGTGTATCAGTATTTCGCACAATACATATACAACTTTATTTTAACTGCTGCTACATAATTGATATTTCAATTTGTATTTTCAATGTTATTGAAATTATAATTCATGATTTTTAAAACTTCAAAGGATATGGCAATAACTGAAATAAGAACGTAGTGTAGCTATGTTCAAAAAAGCACACTGTCCATTTTAGTTGTAAAAGTATTTAAATTGCAAAGTTTTTCGTCTTCTTTAAAATTTTATTAAGAGTTTTATAAAATTTTAAACCCCATAAAGCTTTTACAGACTCACAAAGCCAAAGCGAAAATTTTATCTACTAAAATATTTCTCTTCTATATTTTATATAGCATCTATATTTCTTCTGGTCCTTTGATTCAATATACTTTGAGTTACTTTTTAAGTGTTTAGACATATGCACTTATAAAAATTTATAAAAACTTGAACAATAGTTCTTTCTTTTGTCCCGCTGGAAGAATATAGGAACAACGACATATTTTATTTTAAAATTATTTTAAGGTCATGATTCCTAAAATAATGAAAAGCATTTAACAGCCCACCCCGAATTTCACAAATTGTGTAAAGTTATACACAAATCCTTTATGTAGAATAAAAGCAGTAACCAATAGAAAGGTTAATCCAAATCTTCCGACTTCATGACGACATTAACGACAAACAGTTGCGTAAATTTGGCGATTTTAATTATTCATTCGTCGACGTTTAATAAAATATTGCCGGAATGTTCCACTTTAGTAGATACCTGTATTGTTTTTGCCCGTTATTTAACTCGATGGTTTTAAATATTTAACAATATTTTAACAAATTAATTTTTTGTTGGTCAGTATCCCGACTAGAAAATTGTTAAGGAGAGGATCAAGAATGGATCATATCATATAATAGATGATTTAGATGAGATGTTAATAAGAAATCTTGGTGCGGATCCAGGTGAAATATTCAAAACCTTATTAAAGCATTCATTAGACTATCGAAGTCTTTTCCTGAGTAGGACTGCAAGAGTAAATATTTCTGGATCTGGATCCTGAACAAGGATTGCTCCAAAGCATCTGATTAAGTACAGCCTGATCCAATCTGGATCAAGTTCAGACTTCCCTTAACAAATTTCCAGTCGGGATATTTTGTCATTACTTTCAAATTAAACATGTAATCCAAATATAAACTAAAGTTTTTATTATAATTTGTAAAATAAAATCAGCAGAGATAAATAATAATTTTCAAAGAATTAAAATTTTTGGTGCATATAACTCAACGTAATATTACCAATTCTTCCGAGGCTTTTTTCCTGCTAATTACGTTTTTTGTACTACTTTTTTATCATTTTCACATTTTCACATTTTTAGCTTCGTATTTTTTTAAAATGATAACTTGAAACCTAATGAGAAACATATTTTAGGTGTTAATTAACACAAGAGGAATAAACTGATTCCATTTAATTTGAAAGTAAAATATTTAATATTCTGGCGAAAAGATATTTTTATAACTAAATTTCTATTGAAAACCTTCAACCCCAATAAAACATAAAACTTCATTTATATTGAATGCTAAAATTTATTTTATTTCAATTTAATCAAACAATCAATTTCTTTAAATAATCAAAGCCCTTAGCATTATAAATATTCTAAATTTCCAAAAGTTTCTTATAGCATTTTGAAGCTTAAGCAATTTCAAAATTACATTCAATGAATCGATTACTGGAACACTTAAATACATTTCTAGCAAATTTATCCCTAAGGAAGACAATTTGTAATAAATAAATCGCAACAAAACTCAAGAGAGGAAAGATATCTTGTCCAAATGTTTTTCAGGTGACATGAAACAACACTTAGGAGTATCTCTTTGTTGCCGCTGAATATTGTATAGGGCCATTGCTTAAGTTAGCGCACATTTAAATCTGTATACAGCCTGCTCCTTATGTGAATATTCAGATGTACCAAAAGAAGACGTAATAGGGAAATCCCAATAGAGCACTTTCGGGACACATTTTGCCTATATCAGAGTTATATATACATAATTATATAGATATATATATACATATATATTTGGTTATACATATAGAAACCTTCAGAATGAAATGTGGAATACTATAGTCTTATGTCTATATTGTATAACTGTTCTTGTTTTAGTAGATACAATACTAAATTTACAGGATTATGTTAGTAAAAGCACGTGGAGTGTTTCACACAAAATAAGGACCTTGTGCAGAAGCAGAGTCCATATCTCAGAGGTTTTAGTACAGATCTATATATCAAGCTATGACATGCATTTTTCTCATTGATAAAATCCTATATACCTTTGTTAAGGTGATTTTATATGTAAATTTTGTCCGTTTTTATTTGTACTTTTCTAATAAAGGTTTTTCAATTTAAAATAACCAAAAAATGACATTTTAATGATCTAATTTCTTGTGTGGTTATTCTTAAAAAAATCGTTATATTATTTTAACATCAACCCAATTGAGAAACCAAAAAAACTTAAGAAAAAATGGGCTAGCATTTCAAAATACAATAGCAATAAAAATATTTCCTTCTTTGGCAAATATGTATATGTAGATTCAGATATTTTTCATTTTGTTCATGTTAAAATTGGCCCATATAGCTTTGGCATTGATTTTGATGATGATGATGTTTATAATAATCATTAGCAATTGCTAATAATTAGTTAGGCTCAAGGTATTATTACATCTAATCTGAAAAAATCTTAAATTACGCCTCATTGAATGAGTAAAAACCAAGGTAGCGTAAAGCGTGCCTGATATACAATTATTAAATCTCTGCAGGCAGGCATGCAATGAATGCTCTGCGTGGCTAAAAAAAAAGATAGAAGAATATAGAGCCAGTTGAGAAGCATCGTCAAAACTGTTGCTTTTATTTAAGCAAAGAGAAAGTAGTATACTAGCAGATAAAATTGTCTTCTAAAGTGTATTTAAATACATTGATAGGCCTAATGGGACTAATTTTTTCAATGAATTACAGGGATGTCATTTTCTATGTAAAAGTCAGTATGGAAACAGTTGTGTCTATTTGAAATCTTCCTTAAGACGAAGTCACATTTTGTATTTATAAAACGATTCCTATTGAACTGAACCGTCTAGCAAAGTTCAGAGTATTTATATGAAACCATGAACGTAGTATAGTGAAGCACAATTGTGGTCGGGACATTAGTAGTTAGTATATCAGCAAAATTAAACAATATTATATTTCACAATTTCATTTATTACAATTAAAAATGGCAGTAGCGTGATAAACAGGGAAAGGTTTTGCAGCGGCTCCGTAAGATAGAAAAGGAGAACCATTGTAAAAATATGCTTGTTCCATTTGCACAAACCATAATACTCATATCATTAAATTCCGTGGGAATTAATACGGAAAAGAGTTTTATTTTGGTGTTTTGATCTAGAAGTTATTGATCTTAGTTTCTTATTTTCCGTGCTACTCTGTTTTTACACACTGAATTTGGAACAGTTTTTTTTCAAAAATATTTTGGAAAGAGTAATCACGGATACAACAAAAAGTCTGCTATTAAAAGGAAAACATTTGTTGAAGGCCTAAAAGATTCATGGTAAAATAAGAAATTCATTAAAGAAATTGAAGAAAAGTATAGTTTTTTGGTATATTTAAACAATTTGAATAAATTTAATATTAACAAATAATATGTCAAAACTTTTTGAATTATTTTTGTTTGTCATTTCGACGGCATCGAAATATTATTCGCCAAACCAGGAAACCGGCTAGTTGTTAAGACATATAAATACAGCCCGATAAAGGTTTATCAGACAGAGATAGAAACCAAGGGAAAAAAACACATAGTGATTAGAAACTTTGTTAACATTTATTGATAGTGAAAAACTAATTTTTAACAATCAAAAAATTAATATATTTACTCGTCGACGCATTAAAAATCAATTAACCCTCAAATAGGTAAACATAAAACTTGGCATAGTTTGAGGTAGACCTAAAATACTATTGCAACTTATATCGCTTTTTATAATTAATTTTAAAGTAACTAATTAAAAATTTTTCCTGTGAAAACTTAACTTTCTCCACTCTATTTATAGCTATGATTAAGCAAAACAACCAATTTTTTTGTTAGCTTGCATTCAAAAACCCATTGATTAGCTTTTGTTATTGTCATGTTCTGTGGAGATGGTTAAACAATAATAATTTAATTAAAAAGTGATTTGCAGCACTATATGTATATATATATAATTATTTTCTATCACGTCCTGCTTCCCAGCATGTATGATTTTTATCATTATGACTGAAGATTTATGAAACTATTTTAAAGAAGTTTCAATTTTATTAAACAATTAGTTAAGCTCAATATTTTCTACAAAAATTCTAAAAATAAGGAGCAAGTTTGAATAATTTTACTCACGTCAGATGTTATCCTGACCTAATTGATTTACACATGTCTTTGATGACAATCACTTTTGTAAGAAAATTTGGACAGATAGAATTATCAGAGATATTTAGTGGTTTAGGAGAATGAAAAATGCCTACATTAAAAATTAAAGCGTTTAAAAACGTGAGAATTTGCACTTTATTTGAATGAAGAAAAATAACTTTGCAGAATATATAAGGGTTAATCACAAGTAATAGTTTGTGGCCATACCTGGTTGAAAAAATTAAAATGCCGTATTAGTTGATTGTTTGTGAAAAATAAGAAGAATTTTCTAGATTATTTGTCTTTGTAAGGCATAAATGGTTATAGTAAATGCCAAACATCCAAAATTTGGGTAAAGAATTAGCTTTTTCCAGTAAAACATTGAGCTTTTCGTTTAATATGGTTACGTAAAAGGAATTTTTCATAAAAATAATTGATGTTTATTAGTTTAAAAATTTCATTCGCGAACTCATTCGCGTTCAAGTCCAACTACAATTTCCTAACTGACTCATTGACAGAACAGTTGAATTTTTTGCTTAAGATTGTATTTATGCATTTAAATAAAGGCTAAGTTTGATGAGTAAATTTTATACCCATTTAAATTTATTTAAGGTTACCACAAGGTGTTAAAACAAAATAAATTTTTTTCACTTTTTATTTTAATTTAAAAAAAAGAGTAATGCGCATTTTTTTAGCACTAAAAAATGCCAGTGGCTTAAATTCTACTTACATAATTAAACAAAGAATTGAAATATTACAAAAGGAAGAATATGGTCGAATTATTATTTTTGCTGTATTCTTTATACATATGTATGTAAGGCTAAAAAGGCTGTAAAAAGAGAACAAAAGAAAATATAAACGTACTGCCACATAAACGACGAATCCAAGATTCTTTCAAAGACGTACTTTAAGCCTGATCACTTTAAATTTAAAAAAAACCAAAATAAATTGTTTACAGAGTTTTAGTTTTCCAACAAAGTTTAAGGGCCGTGGGCACACTAAGCGGTTATCAATACATTCATTCATGTTTTAATAATATTTTTAATGTTTCTTACTGTTCTATATTTTTATAATGCCAGAATTAACACTAAAAACATTAATCAATGATTAAAAAAAAAAAATTAGTGTATAAGGGATAAACTTATAGGGTGCTCAGACCTTAGGTCACTTAAAAAGCCTGGGTTGTGTCACAAAAAAACCCGTAGAATATTTATGTATACAATTTAACCTCTCTCATAGTGGAGGCATTAAAACCTTTCCTCTGCATTCTTTAGTCTAGTATAAAAGTTCCAATATGACATATTTTAAATTTTTATTGAAACACTTAATTCTACTGGCACAAATTATCGCTAAAGGCAATATCCCAAAAGTTTGTTTTTTATCAATAGTCCTCAGAAATATAAACTTAAGATTAATTTCTTTAAAAGAGTTTTATTACTTCTAGCTTTCAAATAATTCTTCGAGTTTGAAGAATGACAACAACAAAATTATGTTTTGCTTGGTATCACTACGAATGTGTTTGCAGTAAAAGTTTTCTTCTTCTCAATTTTATTCCAGGGCTTGTGTGAGTACTAACATTTTTAAGGGTTCTTTCTTAACACACAAAATATTTTCAAAGCCATTTCTTTACACTTGATCGATAGTTCTCGGCCTAGAATCGTGAACTTAGATTTTTTGTTAAAATATCAAGAAAAAGCTAAGACGCAATTTTGATAAAAGTGCATTTTTAATCTCTTTTTAATGGAACATTAGCAGTCTTAAATCTTGCCTGCTTTTCAATTGTTTCTAAAAACAGGGAGAATAATATAACCAATTTAAGGATACCTCTTTTGCCTAAATCTTATTGTTTCTAAAATTTTTTGAGATTAGATTTGTTTCGAGCAATTGCATAACTTTTATATAAACAAAAGGATACATTACTGCTTAATCAAAATTGGCTATATTTAAAATAGTTTATATTTAAGAGTCATACCCTAGAAGCAGATGATTGCATAGCAAAAATAAATTAAAGCTTTCAACTTTTCTCGAAATAAAAATTAAGTAAAACATGAACGAACACAAATTGACTCCGGAAATTTTAGTTCTTGACCTATATGTTAATACATTCTTATTAAATTAAAGGTAAAGCTATTACAAAACACATATCTTACAGCTACATGGATTAATAACACTGTCAAAGTCATATGAATCAGAAGGACAAGTTGGCTTGAAAAAAACTAAGCAGATGTAACTATAAGAGGTTATAATTCCATTAAGTTATTTTTTTTTTTAAATTTAATAACGAATGAAGCTAACAAAAGACATCATCTTTTCTTATTAACCATTAGTTTTTCGTGACCAAAGCTTTATGCTGAATTCAGGAAATGCCCATGAGAAAGTAGGCATAAGCTGCAAAAGTATTGAGTTGCATATAAATTGTAATTTAAGAGCCATTAGTTCTCTAGTCATAATTTAGCCAAACAAAAAAATCTCTTCAGATGTGGTAAATTAATATTTCTTCAGGTATTCAATCTCCCCAACCTCAATTGGCATAAAAATGTTTTGATAAAACAAATTTTATCATAGTATAGATCATTACACACCATCTGTCTTTTTTCGACAAAAAAAAACACAAAAACAAGAAAAAATTGGTCATGATTCCCAGGGAAAAGCTAAAACAAAGCAAAGAACAAATGTCACATAGTCTGACTTCAACAAATAAATAACCCGACTGCTAGCTATAAATTACGGTGGTCCATTTGACGGTTATATATACATATATATATATACGTATCTAAGATACAAAAAAAATTTTAAAAAAAGGTAGAAACTCCAAAAGAAAAAACATAAACACATTGGATGAACAATAATAACAACCCTGCCAACCTACCAGTAAGCAACTCTCATTCATAACAAAACAAACGAAAAAAAGTCAAACATAAAAAATTTTGACCAAATAACTTTCATGGAAAATATGAGAAATTACGTTGGATCATTAATGGATTCATCACGACTCGAGTTTCAGAAGGTCTAACGTGATGGACTGACCATTAGATGACAACGGTAGCCAATTCCAGAAATTTTTATATGCAGAAGCCCATTTATAACGCCCAGCTAAATGAAATGCAGCGATAAGACTCGTGACGGACATAAAAGGCTAAAAATCTGAGCAATTAATAAAAATTTTACCCTAAAAATTTTTTAAGGTCCCTTGTGGCCATTACATTTAGTTAAGAGACCCAGGATCATAGTTAATGATACTATGCTTGCTTCAATTTTACTGAATTAAATAATGGATAACTTTTAGGTATGGGTTATTTATTTTGTCTTGTTATATTTGATAATAAAAATGAAAAAATAACTATGGTGGCTCGTGAAGTACATTAAGGTAAGTAAGAAACATGAGGATGCGTAGTTTGGTGACATGTTAAAAGGAGAAAAATTAATACCTAAATTTGTTTGCTTTATTCAATTCCATGACTGGCAACTTATTTTCTATGGGGAAAAAATTTAGGAAAAATTAATGATGTACTCAAGTATTTAAAAGGTATCAATATTTTTCCTACTCAAAGGTGTTAATGCTCTAGTGTTAGCCATTTGTATTGTAGTTCGTACACGATGTCTTTTGAATCAGAGAAAATTAAATAGAGTTTAGCTAAAAAGCTAACAAAAACACTTTTAATATTTATTGCTGGATATTTAACTATAGACTCCAGTCACCATGATTTTTTGTATAAATTTTGTAAAACATTCTACCTTACATGATTAAAATAAGCAACCGGTCGCCATTTTGAGTTTTAAAATTGTTTAAAATAATAATTGGCGTTGAAATTTGAAAACAAAAACTATTAATTTGTAACCGTTTTTTTTTTATTATTTTATGTTCACTTCATTGTTCAGCAAGTTTTTTCGTACTACATAATGTTTGTTTGTTATTGATTCATAGAACAGAATTGCTTATGCTGAATCAAAATCACAGAGCCAAGCTTCAGTTTTCTTATTCATTTTTCATTTTCAGCACTCACCTGAGTCTAACAAGCCTCAAAAAGTTATAATAAAAGCCATAAATGACATTAGTTATATAAAAACAAATATCAAATTTGGATATTAAGGAGTTTCAAATTAAATACGAAGTAGTTAACTGCCTAATCTATCACATAGCTAAAATTTAAAGAAAATCAACAAAAATAGTGTAGATAAGGCAAATAAAAATATTACAGTAAATAGAGAGTAATTTCTACCCAAATTTTAACGGAATCAAATTCAAAATAAACCAGATTTAATTCAAACCGCAGTTTGAAAATTCTTTCAACAAAGACTCTTGAGCTGATTTCTTTTTTTTTCTTACTTTTTGCTAGTATTTGGAATTTTCGTAGCAATTCTCTTTTCTCAATGACATTTTTCTCTATTAAAAAGCTGTGTTAAACCCAAATATAAAATTTATATTTTTTATTCATAACTTCAAAATGTCATTTATAATACCTAAATGGAAATATTTTTTCTGTTGCCATATTTGTAAGCCTGGGTTACTGAAATACCAATTTTTTCTTCTTTGCATGGCTTTAAAATGTTTTGCATGTTTTTTTGTGTAAATTTTTCAGTTTTTTGGTGATTACTTTGTCAACAGTACAGATCTGTAATTATTCATGATTTATACTTTATTCCTAAATCTTCTTCACATTTTAACTGTCATTTATATCAATAAAATTTAAAATTGATACAAAAAATTTAATACTTCTGTATAAACGTAAAATAATATCATAAAATAATTTTATTACAATCGATGTTATTAATTAAATTCTTGAATTCTTTTACTCAACGGTACCCAAATTTGTCTAAAATTTTATCTTTAAAATTAGAAAGTAAATCTAATACGCGTATCTGATCTCCTTTGTCTATATATATAATATTCTTGAATTATTTACCTGAAATGTCATTATTTAGGTAAAAGGGGATAAAATATCCTTCAAATCATTATCGATTTTCAAATAAATTAAGTAATTGATCCTCAATTCTGTCAACCTCTACTGATCATCAAAGATTAGAAATATCCTAAAGATGATTGTGCGTTTGCTGGCCTATAAGCGAATCCGCATATATATCCACAAATATTTATACAAGCAAAAACTTTAAGTAGACTGGCGTCTAACTTGAATAGTTAAAGACACCCACGATGTACCCGCTGCGTAGCTAGTGACACAAATTGAAAACTAAATCTATAAAAGGTGGTAAATACCAAACAAGTGTCTACCGTACTTGGTGCAATTTATGGTTAACTGACTTTTGTTGACCAAACCCTAAAAGTAACCTCCTGGTGGGTAGACAGAAATAATTTTCTTTTTATTTTTGAAGTTCTCAATTAGATTGAAATGTCAAATTTTTAAATCCTGCCATAAATTTTTTTTTAGTTTTTAGACTGTAATATAGTTGAGAAATTTTTCTTTGCTTTCTAGGTTTTGTGACCAGCTGTTGAGAAAGTCGTTCAAAAAATTGGAAAAGAGAAATAATCATTAAAAAAATTCCTTTTGTTTTTCAACATTGTACTGAAATGCCTTTTTTTATTATTCAAACGTCAAATTTAATAAATAAAAGTTTTCTCAAACCGTCTTCTTAGTTCTAAAATTTAATTTTCCTATGCTTAATTCTTTGCAAATTGTCGTAAATTTAACTTTAAATTAAAAACATTTATGCTTAATTTCACACATTGAGCTTAATTTTTTTTTAGCTTCATGTTCTTGGTTAACCCTAAAATGGCGTAAATAGTGAGGATGATAGTAAAATTTCAGATTTTTGTGTACGAATACACGATTATATCGCGATTCGACTTTTTCATTTTCATTCATTGTCATATTCATGACAATTTTTTACTGCAATTTTAATACGTTTTCAATATATTTTTATTTCAATAATTGCTGTCTCCGAAAAACTGTTTTCAAGGCTTGGTTATTTAAATTTCATTTTTCACCAATAACAACTTCTGGTTTTTGTCTCTGAATTTCTTTGGCCCTATCAAAAAATACAAGTTTTACTATTTTTTTTTTGTACTACCCACATTTGTAATATAACGAATTCGTTTCCCGAATCGCAAAATTCATCTATTACAGCAGCTTACAAAAATACTACATTTCTATTTTTTATTTGCAAAAATAGAAAGTTTCTAAGAGGCTTGTTAGTTACAGAGATTTCCAACAAAAAAAATATTTGTTTGACAGAGCTTATCATATTTTGTCCTCATTGGTTTTCGATAATTTCTTGGTTTAACAAGTGATGCTGAACTTTACTACTTTTTCTATGAATGTATTTTCAAGTCTTAATTTATTGTTGGACACTTGTTTTGTTAAGTATAAAACTATCATTTTTAAGAAAAGGTTTATCGGAGAATCAAAAGCCTGTGAAATTCCTGGAAAAGTAATATCCCCCGAGTAATAAAAGCTTTATTAAACAATATTAAAATAAATTCGTGCAAAAATGACCGCAAGCACAACCACACGCACAACTGTAGATGTGCTCATCTCCCAAAGGAAAAGCCTTAAAATTTAGTCCAAATTTGCTTATATTGCATCTTGCTTGTTGTTGTTCTGGGTTAAGTACTACGAAGAGTTAGCGACTTATGGTTACGGTTAAAGAGATCAAAAAATAATTGTTAGCCAATAATAATAAACCATTGCAAAAACACAAACTTTTTGGAAGTCCTATGATATTTAGATAAACTCCTGTAGATGTTTTACATAAAATATTATGAATTTCTTTAGCAATTCGATAGAATTGTTTTTTCCATTAAATAAAATATGAATTGAAGGCATAAGGAAATAAAGCCAATTTGTTCTAATTTGAGCAAGATTAAAATAATCTGTTTAATAAGACAAATCAACGATTTCTTTACAATACTCTTATTCTTTTTAGCATTTCTATTATGCTCAATTCTGAAAGTTTAATATTTAATACGACATTAAACTACGATTAATTGCATAAAAATAAAAATTATTTGATGGAGAACTCTTCACCTATACACAAAATCGATTTGGTAATTAAATATTTACTATGAATCAATTAGTTGATACATAACTGATTTGACAAATAAAGCGATATATGTTGATAACACGAAAATCCAACTTAAAAAATTAAAATACGGAAAAAAATTTCTTGGTATCACTTTCATACAAAGAGTTTAAAACAAAAAAGCTAAACTAACCACAAATACATTAAATCATAGAAAATTTTAAATGGAATATTAGTAATTCAACAATATCTTAATAAAAAATAATTAAATCAACCCAAAAAATATTACACTTCAATAGTCGTAAAATCAGAAGAAAAAAATAAAAACAAAACAAAAAGCAAACAGACACAAATATTCCGCATTACCAACAAAACCCTCTTGGATTTAGAAGAATAGAGGACAGGATACAGAACATCAATGAGTTCAAGTATAATGAAAACAACTTGTCGTAGAGCTTTGCACGGGATATCACAACGAGAATGACGACCGCCATGCAATAGTTATATATCACCACCATTACCACAATTCAGTCCCTTTCAGGACCCAAATCCCCCTTGTATGAATATCATTTTGCCTATCATTTCATTGAAGAAGTTAGATAGGAATTCTATGGGTGAACCCTTTTGTATTCGTTCCTTTATCGTCTCACTGAATCGACAATGTAAATTTAATACATACATATGTATATAACAATGTTTAGACATAAGGACTTTTGTATACCTCTCTAAATCCAAACTATATTGGTCAGGACATGAAAGGATATGTACACGATGAACATTATCAGAATTCGAGGATTTGTCCTATTCACTTGTAACAAATGTCAACCATTGGATTTAGTACAAGAAATGTAAAGGAAAAAGTATAAAAATTCTATAAAAAATGAAAATGAAATAAAAAACCTGGGAAAAATATCAAATAAATAAGATGGGGAAAACATTGATTTTGCGCTTGAAAATATTTTCTACCCTTAAGTAATCCGAAAAATAATTCTTGTGGTTAGTTTTCCTCATAGATTGCTACCGATATTGCTTCATTCCGAATGAGAGTTCTACGTTATTTAAGAAAACAACAAAAATTACAAAGAAATCAAATCTCCAATATTTCTCCTGAAAAAAAGGTGTGGTCTAATGTTCAACTCCGCCTATACACCTCATATATCAGATATAGCCATTCCGGTACAAAGAAAAAAGTTTTTCATAATTTCTTCTCACAAAGATGAAGGGCGTTTCCAGCTTAAACGCATGCGGTTTTGATTGGCTGAATGTCAAATAGGAAATTGTTGTCGGCATGGAGTTTCGTAGGATTCAGTTTATAGTTCAGTGCATTTTTGGTAGTATAACTCTTAACTTTAGTAGGGTGGATCTAGGTGCCCAATTTAAAATTATTTGGGTGGGGATTTTAAAACATATCAGAATTCATTGTAGGATGCATAACAAGTTTTCTCAAGTAAAGCTAGGGAACCGGTCTTTTTTAGCCAGGTGATTGAAGGCTGGATCCTAAATTGTATATCATCTGGGGAGTCAACTAATTTTATGCCACGATGTAGCCATCTGGGAGGGAGGAATTCTAAACTGGAAATAAACAAAAATCAGACTAGTCGGTAGTTAGTGTCCGATCTTAAGGTAGTTCGTGTCGGTGATACGCAGAATCTGTGAGCGGGTATCCCCTGTTTTTTATTACGTCGCTTTGTATGTGCGTTTTTTTGTTTATTTGTTGTTTTTATTATTAGTTTTCAGCGTTAGTGGTGCCAAATTATGTTATCCCATTATTAGAATAGAGTGTGGTACACATAGATTTGTCCTTTGTATGTGTTCATTTTTGTTGTTTTTTTTTGTTTTTATTTTGATTCATGAAAATAAGGAGATTTTGTTAGACAACAACAATGTGCGTACAAGTCAGTTAAAACGACGAATTCGTCAAGTGTAAAAGTGTTCTATGAAACTTCGTAAGAAGAATTATAAGAAGTTTTACTTAATTTAACATTAAATTTGTTGTTTTTTTTGGGTTGTACTTTATTTCATTTCGGATTATGATTGAAACAAAAAATAGAAATAAAATGAAAATCGGATCAATGGAGAAGTTTAAAATTTTTTGTTATATTTTGAAAGGGGTTATCGGTCAGCTGCGGCTTCACCCTGATTCATAATAATAACCCCCTCAAACTTTTGTGTATAGCAAATTGTGGTATCTATGTGGACAAGTGTTTTTATTTATATTACATAAAAATTTACAAAGATTTAATTTATTATTTAACATGTTTAATTAAGATTTATTCGATTTTACCTTAAATTTTCATTTATTGAGATATGAATAAATTTTTACTGTCCTTGTTGTACTCTGCCGTAATAGCACGTGGTCTGACTATGGATTTATTGTGTTATTGTTATTACTGTAACAAAAAATGAATGTGAACGTGCTTTTTTTTTTAAAAACAATTCAGGATAAAGAAAAAATTTATTAGTTTTTGTGCTTAAATGACATGTCAATTTTAATGGCTTTAAATTTAATTGAAAAAACAATTTTTAATTTAGACTTTTATAATGAATTCAAGTTTTGATTATATCAAAATCGGTGAAAATTCAGTTAAATTTTTTTTACACTAAAATTTAATCTTAATTAGACCTAATAACTCTATGGCAGCTTACGCACAATTCGGTTATGGCTATCCGTCGGCAAGCCAGGTGAGTTGATTAATTAAATTTTTACTTATATTCACATCCTCAAAGTTTTACTGTCTATTTCGCAAAAAATTCGCAATTTAAGTTAACCATTGATATTTCTGAGAGCTACAGAATAAGTTTTTCAATTGAGAATTATAAGAAACTAATCAACTTTGGTTCAAAGATGGCAGGGCATGCGTATTCCACAAGCTAGTTCTAAAAGATAGTTTCCTATTAAGTGTTGGTTTTACTTAAATAAAATTAGTCTGAAAATCAAAAAGTCTAAATTCCTTAGGATTTCTTTTTTACAATCATCAAGAGATTCTTTGACTTTTTATTTTTCTTCACCTTCCCCAAGGAAAATGAAAATTTTCTTTATTAAAAATTTTATCAGTAGTTTTAGTAGTGCGAGAGAAACTTTCTACAATATTTTTGGATTTTACATGAATAATACGAAAAGATAAAATAAATAATATAGATGAAAGAAATGATCGTTTTTATCCAAAAATATAGCCTTCGATCATGGAAATTACAAAATATGTGAATAAAATTAAAAGATACCATACGTTCTGTTTTTAAAGAAATTATTTTTTAAATTGTACAATTATTATTTTAAGTATGAGTTTGTCACACCTTCAGTATTGCACTTTAAATTGATTACTTATCCCGATTACACCTATTATATTGTCAGCATAAATTCTGTGGGTTTTTTAAAGGTGACGTCATTAATTATATTTTCAATATAACATTTTATTTTATTTATTTCTTTCCTGAGTTCTTCTTTTCTTTCGACAGTTGTGTAGTGGAATTAAATGTGCGAAAAAATTAAAACTTAGTCAAATGAGATGAGTAAAATTAATACTTGGAGGTTTGTTAGCGTCCCAGGGTATGGCATTTAATAGCTCAAGTTAAAACTTTTTGCATATGCAACTTCCAGCCCAAGGAACAGTTAGTTTCACGGAACATATTTTTCAAAAAAGAAATTGTTAGCTAAATGGTTTTATAAAGCTTTACATAATAATAAAAAATTTTCAAGCTATGTTATTATAAAAATTTAGTAGACAGATGTGAAGCGATAAAAGTCCAATGAAATAATAAAGAAATAATAGATGAGGATTTTTCCTAAAAAAATATTTTGAAAGAAACTTAAACATATTGTTTAAACAGTCTTAAAAAACTTTGTCCGAGAAATCTTAACATACAAACCCAGATTTTACACTTAAAAAATTCTTGATTTTCTAGCAAACCTACTACATTAAAACCCACATTTTCGGAGCATGCTGTATATTTTAGAAAGAGAAAAATCCTTGAATCATTTTCACTAAGAATAATCGTTTTTTTTTTTTTTGAATGAGATTATTAGCCTTCCAAATTTTATTTAGGTTGACTAAACTTCAATTAATTAGTTTAAGTATCTTTTTCATTAAATTCACTTTGTCAATTTCTTCTTCCACCATGAATCTAATTTGCCGTTTATTGAAAGACATTCTTATTTCTGATGATATACTCACATATTCTTTAATATTTGTCTATATTTAATTTAAAGTGTTTGACAAGTGTAAATAATACCAATCAAAAAAGTAGATTTTTGCTAGAATCTAGTCACAAGAGTAAGTCCTAAGGACTTAGCGATGAAAATCGCTAGAATCATCCTAAATGTCGAAATTTCGAGTCGAGTTAAAATAAAAAATTTCTTAAAGAGTTCATTTTATAATTAATAAGCAGCGACAATTACTAAGTCATGTCTGTTGAAATGTTGGACGATAATGAAAAATAATACTAAACCTTTTATAGTAATCAAAAAGCAAAAAAAAAAAAAAACGCTGAATAATATAAAGTCGAATCTGACGTATGTAAATTATGTCAAAACATTTGGTTATGTTAGTAAGGCTTGCTGAGAATTTAGTTTAACATTTAATTCTTTTCAACTTTCAAAAGTCACTATGTTCCTTTTTTGATTGTACAGACAACTCGTTTGTCATGCACCCATCGCGCGAATCCTTCGATATAGTTCATTTGTGCGTCGAATATTGCGTAAACGCATAAAATTGCTTTCATATCGGCCATGACCTAAGCAAAACTATTTTATATGATTTATAACAGGCCAATTGTACTTTGTTACCGTGACTCCAATTTTGCAGTGTTTCACTCAGCTACGATCTAGTGTTTTAATAATAAATTTACTAATTACTTGGTATTATATTGCTTATCCACTGTGATTTGGAAGAATGTAATCAATGTCCTTAACGTTTTCTGATTTTTATGCACTTAAAATTATTTGAAAATACGAATTAAGATAACCTCAAAATTTACTCATTTACAAAAAAGTCCAACGGCTTCCCGTGTATTTCGCTAAATTTATCAATAAAGTTATCATACATCATAGACAGAAATTAAGGGTGCAACTCAGATTTCAATGAAATTTCCTAAATTTTAGAAAATTACTAAAATGAAAAACTAACCGATGCGTTTGATATTTTACAATCTTAAGACTTTGGTTAATCGGTTATTAAAAGACAACAATTAATTTTCAAAATAAAAATCTTTTCCTCATTTTCATGTTAATAATATTAATAAAATTTTGTATATGTTGTCTTAAATCCAAATATGTTTATTATGAATTTTTAAATAATTTACGTTTAATTGAATTCAATTTAAAACTTAATTTTTTCTAAACTTAACATTAACCAGAAGTGATCCAATTTAGTGATGAGCGAAATTGGTCTTGGTCTTGCAAATTTTGCAAGACCAAGACCAATAGAGTTTTCAGTATAACAAGACCAAGACCAAGACTCAACTCTGCAAGACCAAGACTTATTTGTGCAAGACCCAAACCAAGACTAAAATTGATAATGCAAGACCAAGACCAAGATACAAACGTCAAGACCAAGACCAAGACCAATGTGGTCTTGGTCTTGTTCTTGGTCTCGCTCATCACTTATATAATTAAATAATTGCAAAAACTACGTTCATTCCATGCATGAAATTTCCGTAGTTCAATTAATTGAGATACCTGAATAAGAAATATGAGGTATTGTTGTTTTTTGAACTTTCACACTAAGTTGGCCTAAAGTAACTTTTACTACAAAAAATTCCATATTTGGCGCTTTAAAATTTTATTGGGATTTTTAATTCTTTTGAATTAATCTTCACTATATCTTTTTTTTAAAACTATTTTGCAATAATTTAGTGAAATTTAAAGAGCTGCTTTAATAACATTTCCATGTGATGCAAATATTTTTGCAAGAAAACAACCCTGCTCCTTTGATACATGTTTATGTGGGGGAATTTTTTATTACTTTACATAATAGGCCATTGATCACAACATTTGTAAATGAACTCCCGACAAAGTTATGTAGTAAAAAGAGTTGTTTACTTTCGTTCATAGTTACATGGTTTTTAAGCAAAAGCTTGTAAAGCTTTGCAGATTGGTTTAAAACTATTTTAAGAGCGCAAGCGACGCTATTATGGGTTGAAGGTCGAAATAGCAATGAATTTCTATGTCTTTAACTCTTTTATTTCTCTCAAGTGCTTCATGTGCGAAATCTGCCAGTGAATTGGTCTTTCTCGCAAAAGAATGCAATATCCTATTAAATATAATTTAAATGTGATACTTAAGAAACTTTTTATGACTATGGTGAACCTCGAACTCCATCAAATGTGGTGTCAGATTGGAATGCATCAAAACTGTAAAAAATGTAGTTAGAAAAATGTTAAATATTTTACATTTGATACTAAGTGAAAAAATAAGAAAGACCAATGTGGTCTTGGTCTTGTTCTTGGTCTCGCTCATCACTTATATAATTAAATAATTGCAAAAACTACGTTCATTCCATGCATGAAATTTCCGTAGTTCAATTAATTGAGATACCTGAATAAGAAATATGAGGTATTGTTGTTTTTTGAACTTTCACACTAAGTTGGCCTAAAGTAACTTTTACTACAAAAAATTCCATATTTGGCGCTTTAAAATTTTATTGGGATTTTTAATTCTTTTGAATTAATCTTCACTATATCTTTTTTTTAAAACTATTTTGCAATAATTTAGCGAAATTTAAAGAGCTGCTTTAATAACATTTCCATGTGATGCAAATATTTTTGCAAGAAAACAACCCTGCTCCTTTGATACAAGTTTATGTGGGGGAATTTTTTATTACTTTACATAATAGGCCATTGATCACAACATTTGTAAATGAACTCCCGACAAAGTTATGTAGTAAAAAGAGTTGTTTACTTTCGTTCATAGTTACATGGTTTTTAAGCAAAAGCTTGTAAAGCTTTGCAGATTGGTTTAAAACTATTTTAAGCCCCTTAAGTTTCATTGTTGTTCGATTTTCAAGAAATGACAACATCAAATGGAATATTCTTTAATGATCCTATTAATAAATCCTATTTTATGAATACGAAAATATTTGTAAAATTCAAAATAAAGGCACATAAATCAGAGCTTCTCTGTGTTTACTTGTCAACAAATTTGAAATTAAAATGAAGCATTCAAAAAATGTTTAAAAATGAAGAATTAACAAGTTCAACTGTAAAATATAAAGAAATGCAAAACTAGAGCTTATGAAATATTTGAAAAAATAAATAGCAAAAATGGCATAACCTTTTGTCAATTTGGGGTATCAAAAGTACTCGAAAAAGTAAATTTGATGAATATGACCCACAGTTTTATTTTTCGTGCTGCTTTTTTTATATAAGTTCATTGATTTTTGACTCGTTAGGAATAAAAAACTATTTTTCTCACTTATTTACTATTATTATTTTTTTTGGGATACATTTAAAAAATAAAGTGATGTTTTTTATCTTTGAAATTAGGATTCAGGGAATTTTTAATTTTTCTTTCTTATATCTATATATGATTAAATATTTGGCAAATCTCCTTTTTATTATGACTAATCCTGTGTTCAAAATGTCAGTCGCCTTACTGACCATCATTTATTATCTTAGGTGACTAGACTAGTCCTTAATAGGATATGTTTGGTATTATCCTAACACTGCTTAGCACTAAATCTAAAATCATGCACAAATGTTCGGTTAAAAAAGGGGAAAATTATTAAGAAGCAATTTTTTCATTAGTTTTCAAGAAACATAATTTACCTGAAATTTAGATAAATCAATTGAGGATATTTTTAACTGATTTTAAGGGTTTAATACTAAAAAACTAATGATATAAGCAAAATATTTGTAACTTTTATTGGACCTATGACCAATGACCAATGATCCTCAATGTGAAATTTTTTTTCTTCTGTATTATTTCATATATTTTCTAACATTATTCCGTGCATTCTTTGATAAAACAATATTAGTAAAATTACTTTTGTTAATTTTACTCTTGAGGTTACCGATAAAATTATATTTTTTACCATAAAAAACATAAAAAACTTGATTTGGAAGTATATTCTTTACTATTACATACACAAGAATTTAATTATTAACAATTTATGCGAAGTTTTGAAACTTTTAAAACTTGTTCAATGTTTTATTAAATATATATATCGTAGAATACTATTTCCTAAAATGATAATATTTAATTATTAATATTTGGAAGAGCGCAAGCGACGCTATTATGGGTTGAAGGTCGAAATAGCAATGAATTTCTATGTCTTTAACTCTTTTATTTCTCTCAAGTGCTTCATGTGCGAAATCTGCCAGTGAATTGGTCTTTCTCGCAAAAGAATGCAATATCCTATTAAATATAATTTAAATGTGATACTTAAGAAACTTTTTATGACTATGGTGAACCTCGAACTCCATCAAATGTGGTGTCAGATTGGAATGCATCAAAACTGTAAAAAATGTAGTTAGAAAAATGTTAAATATTTTACATTTGATACTAAGTGAAAAAATAAGAAAGACCAATGTGGTCTTGGTCTTGTTCTTGGTCTCGCTCATCACTTATATAATTAAATAATTGCAAAAACTACGTTCATTCCATGCATGAAATTTCCGTAGTTCAATTAATTGAGATACCTGAATAAGAAATATGAGGTATTGTTGTTTTTTGAACTTTCACACTAAGTTGGCCTAAAGTAACTTTTACTACAAAAAATTCCATATTTGGCGCTTTAAAATTTTATTGGGATTTTTAATTCTTTTGAATTAATCTTCACTATATCTTTTTTTTAAAACTATTTTGCAATAATTTAGCGAAATTTAAAGAGCTGCTTTAATAACATTTCCATGTGATGCAAATATTTTTGCAAGAAAACAACCCTGCTCCTTTGATACAAGTTTATGTGGGGGAATTTTTTATTACTTTACATAATAGGCCATTGATCACAACATTTGTAAATGAACTCCCGACAAAGTTATGTAGTAAAAAGAGTTGTTTACTTTCGTTCATAGTTACATGGTTTTTAAGCAAAAGCTTGTAAAGCTTTGCAGATTGGTTTAAAACTATTTTAAGCCCCTTAAGTTTCATTGTTGTTCGATTTTCAAGAAATGACAACATCAAATGGAATATTCTTTAATGATCCTATTAATAAATCCTATTTTATGAATACGAAAATATTTGTAAAATTCAAAATAAAGGCACATAAATCAGAGCTTCTCTGTGTTTACTTGTCAACAAATTTGAAATTAAAATGAAGCATTCAAAAAATGTTTAAAAATGAAGAATTAACAAGTTCAACTGTAAAATATAAAGAAATGCAAAACTAGAGCTTATGAAATATTTGAAAAAATAAATAGCAAAAATGGCATAACCTTTTGTCAATTTGGGGTATCAAAAGTACTCGAAAAAGTAAATTTGATGAATATGACCCACAGTTTTATTTTTCGTGCTGCTTTTTTGATATAAGTTCATTGATTTTTGACTCGTTAGGAATAAAAAACTATTTTTCTCACTTATTTACTATTATTATTTTTTTTGGGATACATTTAAAAAATAAAGTGATGTTTTTTATCTTTGAAATTAGGATTCAGGGAATTTTTCTTTCTTATATCTATATATGATTAAATATTTGGCAAATCTCCTTTTTATTATGACTAATCCTGTGTTCAAAATGTCAGTCGCCTTACTGACCATCATTTATTATCTTAGGTGACTAGACTAGTCCTTAATAGGATATGTTTGGTATTATCCTAACACTGCTTAGCACTAAATCTAAAATCATGCACAAATGTTCGGTTAAAAAAGGGGAAAATTATTAAGAAGCAATAAGCAAAATATTTGTAACTTTTATTGGACCTATGACCAATGACCAATGATCCTCAATGTGAAATTTTTTTTCTTCTGTATTATTTCATATATTTTCTAACATTATTCCGTGCATTCTTTGATAAAACAATATTAGTAAAATTACTTTTGTTAATTTTACTCTTGAGGTTACCGATAAAATTATATTTTTTACCATAAAAAACATAAAAAACTTGATTTGGAAGTATATTCTTTACTATTACATACACAAGAATTTAATTATTAACAATTTATGCGAAGTTTTGAAACTTTTAAAACTTGTTCAATGTTTTATTAAATATATATATCGTAGAATACTATTTCCTAAAATGATAATATTTAATTATTAATATTTGGAAGAGCGCAAGCGACGCTATTATGGGTTGAAGGTCGAAATAGCAATGAATTTCTATGTCTTTAACTCTTTTATTTCTCTCAAGTGCTTCATGTGCGAAATCTGCCAGTGAATTGGTCTTTCTCGCAAAAGAATGCAATATCCTATTAAATATAATTTAAATGTGATACTTAAGAAACTTTTTATGACTATGGTGAACCTCGAACTCCATCAAATGTGGTGTCAGATTGGAATGCATCAAAACTGTAAAAAATGTAGTTAGAAAAATGTTAAATATTTTACATTTGATACTAAGTGAAAAAATAAGAAAGATTTTTTGTCTTAAATCGTTTTTGAGTAGTTTTTTGAAGATTTCCATCCGCACACACAATGAGAAATTAAAAGGCACTTTTCCTTAAGTTTAATTTTTCACACTGATACAGTTCAATAGATGACTGCCATATTAAAGGAAAACCATAAAAAAGACAAGCAAGTCAAGTTATCACTAAGTTTTTGTATTCTGAAATTCGATCCCATCTTTTGATATTCATGTTGATTAACTACAAATGTGGTAATTGAAGAAAAGTTTTCTTTTCCTGTTATAAACAGTGATTCCACAATTATATTCTATGAAAAAGTTCAAACTTTTCAATGTTTCAAAATATCATAATTCCCCTGTGTACAACAATAGTTAACTCATTAGTTATGGAACGAAACAACTCACTGGCATCTATCGACCTTTGAACTATAAAAAATTCATTGATTGTGAGTGGCCTACCTGAACACGTTATTAGTTGTCAAGTAATTTTTTGATATCCCAAAATTTTCAAAACTAACCTATATTTCACAACATTCCTTATTTGGCAAGTTTACTTTCTTTTAAAGATTCTTTATCAGCATTTTAAAGACCATTTTTAAGCGGCCTGCGTACATTAAATGGAAGACCACTGTTGAAAAATATTTTGGGTATTTCATATTGGTTTTTAACTAAAACAAAATAAAACATCTTTTGTACTTGTAGGTATAAAACTTTATTTGTTGAAACTTTGACCGTGGTAAGGAAGTAATTTTAAGCTACTTAAACTGTCAAGATGCCAAGCCATATTTTTCGTTTTAATAGATTGACATTTTTCACTCAAATATACATATGTATGGCATCGAAAAGTCTTTTTTAGTTCGCTGGCACTAGGAAAACAACCTAAACAAAATACTATGACGATTATTTTAAATATAACATATTTGTAACTGAAATATATATATATATATATATATATCATTTTTATGGCCAAAAGAAAAATAGTTTCGTAATCTCAGGAAGTGCTTTCAAGATTTGCGGCATAATCGGACTCATATTTTTTTAACTTATCGCGATCAACCCAAATGAATGTGATTTTACAAATATGAAATTAATCGCTAATGCGACTTATCCAATTTACAGGCTTTAGCCAGAATATCATGCCCATAGCTTTGACTCCTTTTTGAATAAATTCCCATTCGGAGATTAATGATTAATAATTTTCACTATTAGTTTCAACCAAAGTTTAACGTTTTCTATATATTATTATTAAATAAATTTTTTATCACTTAACAAAACGTGACCAAACTTTAAAATGCTTAAATTAATCAAAAGTATCTAAAATTTGATGTTTGTTACTTGATTAATGTTGTTGAAATTAAACCCTGGTCAAAAGTGTTAACATTGTCAGCGTTTTTAGGAAAAACATCAACCTTACTACAAAAAAATGTTATTAAACGTTTAGTGAAATCAAAAAATTTTTTGCTGTTTTGCTTTTTACCAAAAAATTTAGGATATATTTCTAGAATCATTAATTTTTTATAAATTAAAAGAAACTTAGGTCTAAAAAAATTCTATCGTACAACTTGAGTAAAATCTCTCTATTTTGCATTCCTGAATATTTCATTAATGGAATTGTTGCATATTCCAACAGTGTATTAAACCTCTCAAAATAATTGAAGTTTCTTGATAAGGGTCGACATCAATATCCTGAAAGATTATTTGCAATAAATGATTTTACATTTCAATTAATGGATTCAACCCTTTGAAGTAAATATAGTTTTGTTCAGTTTTCTATTTGTATGTGTTTTATTAATTAATTTATCCATTAACAGTCAATAGAGGGAAGTTATAGAAAACATAAAAACTATATTCACTTAATTTTTCTGTAATTTATGCAAAAAATGTAAAAAGTAAGTGCCTAAGTGGCCCCTACTAATTTAATAAATTTTATCCTGTATTGTTTACTGCTGTACATTTTAATTTATTGAGCGTTTACCAGAAATTTTATAGTAATAGAAAATCTAATCATATCAAATCTAGAATATTTGGAAGTATCTAGGCCTGTACTCTGATTTGATTTTTCTACTTTATCGGTTGAAAAAGATTGATCCAAGTGTAAAAATATTCCACTAGTACATTTTTCCTTCTTAATTAGTTGAAATATTACACAATATAATCTAATGCTTTGTTTTCAAAACATACGAAACTTCTTTGAATCTTTGGATCTGACTATAACAAAATCTGCGTCACTTTGATTTCTGAATAAAACGTCGCGTCGTTTTAATTCAGTTATAGTTCGCTATCGTACGATTATATGGATTTGTCATTAGTAGTGCAATCGATTTTTCAGATCAAACCTTGTTACTCGTTGTAGAGAGCTTTTTGCAAGAAGAGTTAGAATAATTTCAAAAACAAAAAGATAAATTGCTTAAAAGATAAAAAATTTAGAATAGAGTCAAAGTAATTTGCTTTAAAAAAACCCAAGCCTTTATTTTAAGAATTTTTTATTTTTTAATCTTTATGTATACAATATTTATAATTGTTTTAAAAGAAACTTACTACGAGTTATCTCTAGTTGGCCCTCTGGAAGACACTGCTTTAGTTTAGTGAAAAATTAATTCTACATTTAATTATTAGTAGAATCTGTGATAGTAAGAAACTCAAATTTAAATACATTTAACGACCTGGAACATTTTCCAGCTACAAAAAAATAAAAGTAAACTCTCAAAACATACAAAAGGCTTAACAAATTCAAACGACTCAAGAAAAGAAGATACTTCTGGAATCCCACACTATGCTTCGATGTGTGCTTTAAGGATTATCAAACTTAGAATTTACCTTTAATAGCTACTATAGAGAAACTTGAAATTGAGAATATAATCTAACAGATCCACACATATTCCTGTAGTTGTACCACTCAATCGAAACTTATTCTGTCTACTACGGCATCGAATGGGCTAACTGAAATTTGTAAGGAATTATTTTTTCCCGAAAATAAATTGACTTTACCTCGTGCAAAGCCTTTACAGTGGCCAGAATACTAATATAAAAGTACTAAAATTTTAATTTTTTTATGGAATTTCTTCACTATTCTTCTGAGATGTTATTATATCTTTGATACAAATAATTTTTTTTTATATTTGTATTCTACTCTTTGTCTTTAAGTATCGATTTTTGTTTTCTTTCTTTTTTTCTTCTCTTTAAGGACTCTTATATTAAAAGTTTTAACCAGTTAAGGAAACTAATTAAATAAACTTTTGATCATCTCAAAAATTCTGTGAAAGAATACCAAGGACATAATATCACATCAAATTAAATGAAATCGTGAACATTTCTCACACAAAGCCTAAAATAACTTTGGTTGCTTTATTATTTCATTAAATAATTTCAATTTTTTTATAGAATTATGAAGCAATAAGAGATAATATATTAATGAATTAATTCAAATATTTACTACCATATCGGATCGATGTATATATATTGATAAAACACAAACTTAGCTACTGAAGATTATAAGATATGAAATGATCGAATAAAATTGATACCATAATATATTGGCAATTGGGTGCGATAACTAACGACTCCATACTAGGTAATGTTAAAATACATCATCGCCTGCTACCTTAAGTTTTTAGCAAAAATAAATACTTAAGTGTCTTCAATTTAAAACCAAATATGCAGTAGAATAGCAAACACGATTAAGTTTCATCAGAAAAGTGATATCAAATGTGAATATTTGAAATAAAAACTTGTCTGGTAATATGTGAAGAATTATTATTATTATTCACCAAACAAACATTCCACGGTCGTAAATCATAAAAGTCATAACCGTAACCATGGTTTAAGAAAAAAGGAAAGCCTAAAACAAATCATAACAAAAACTAACCACCGGCGCTTCAATGCTATACGGCTGGGCATCAAATCCTTTCAACGGCAACATCTTTTTAACGTGATATGAGGAAATTAATAAAAGAAAATAAATGCTCTTTATTATATATATATATATATATATATATATAGGCCTTAAAAAGTTTTTGAAAAAAAAATACAGAAACTGGAAGTGCACACATTGTTATTTAACCTGTGCTTACTAAGGTAGGACTCTCAGGTACTTTGAGTAATTTTTCGCCATTAAATAAAAGAAAAAAAGGAAAAATGATTGAAATGACGAAATAACTTAACAAAAGAGCCTATTGCAAGGATATGAATTATTAATTGCGTAATACGAACAAAGATTCAAACTTTTCGATTGGGTGTTTTTCTTAATACCATCTTCAATTTTATTCACAACTCGAGGTTCCACTTCATGGTGTATTATTTATTTATGCTACTAGCATTGCATACGGTATTCTGTTCCGATCATAAGAAATTGTATATCAGATTATCAATGTCTGAGAACAGTTTTGACAAGGTCTGATTTAGCAGGTACTGTAAACACAGATGATCTCTTGGGAATTGATTTTCGTATCTGATGAGAATTTCCGATTTTATATATGTATAAATTTATCCTTAACTAAAGTTGTTTGAAGATCTTTTGTCAGATCAGAATTAAATACAGATAACATTTAGTTATTTTTAACATAAATAACTGAAATTCTGTTACCCTAGAAATTCAAGGAATCATGATTTTAAACAGGAAGATTAAAATTATTGCTAAAAAAACAAGAACCTTTACATTGGGTTTTGTTTTTATTAGTATTCCATTAATCTAAAGTTGGTAGGGAATGAACATTATTGGAATTAGCCACCTTTAATGGTGTACAAACGACAAGGTAAATGGTGTCCATTGACAACTTCAATAACAGAATGTTGGTATTTAGTTTGTAAGGAAAATGAATATTTATAAATTTTACAAAGTTAAGTTTTTACTGAAACTGATAAATTAATTAACAGCTGTTGTTAGTTTTGTCGAAACTAATTAGATGAAATTTCACTTTGGAATTCAGGTTATTGAATTGTATAAGGGGAATTTTTTTTTTTTAAATTTATTTCTTTTCCTACAACTCTTTGTCATTGCTATAACATCTGCAGCTAGCCTGAAATTTTGTCTTAATGTGTGGTGAACTAAGAAAAAAAAAATCAAAAAAATCGAAAAACAGACAAATAATTGATGGAAATTTTTGGTTTTTGTTTCTTTCATTTTAAAATTCGGGATATTTTTAAAAAAAATTATATTCTAGTATTTTTAATGTTTAACACCGGCATACGTCCTCCGGCAGTAGACAGGGGGTTGTTTGAAATTATGAGTTTAAAATTCCTTTAGGGCCATATTATAAGAGACTTATATGCAACTCTTATACGTAATTCCTTGAACTTGTTACAAAATATGTTTGAGTAGCATCAACAGTGGCATAATTCCATGTTCATAAATCATCTAATTTTTTCTTGGTAAAAGCAGAATTAAATGAAACTCAGATTCACTCAAAGTATTGTCTTTCAAGACTTCTACATCGAATGAAATATATGAGAATCTGAAAATGGGAGGTCATAACAATATGATGAATAAGAAATTACTTATCAACCTAAATCCGATAACTTTCGGCGAGTTGCCAAAGAATTATGTAGTTTAATATTATTAGCGTTATCATAAAAAAAGAAATACCTTTTCCATTTGAACACGTTCTGTTTTCTCTAACCAGTTGCCCACCAAGCCAAAGCATAATCTTTTTTAAATCTCCAGCTTTAAAATTGTTATTAAAATTGTTATTAATTACCAGTCTTAGTCAGTGGTAATGGATAATGTCAAAATTTCGTCAAATAATGAGTGACACAATAGTGGAAGTTTTTTTTTGACATAAGCAAGTTTGTTATATTTTTGTTTCTTTGGGCCATTTATGCAAAATATTAAGGTGTGTAAAATTTACAGCCTTTTGATGATCTTACTTGATACTTGCTAAGCTCCAGAATGTTAGTGAAATTAATAGAAAGCTAATCCTAAAGTGAGCTGTCAATTTTTGTTCCATTCTATGATAGCATTATTCTAACCCAGGCCTGTCCAAACTTTTTTTTCTCTGAGCCAGATATGTGGCTCGCGATAGGTGTTCGGAGCCACTTTTCAAATGAAGTAGAACTTTACATAAAATAAAAAAGTCCACTTTTCAAATGGAGTAGAACTTTACATAAAATATATTTTATTATTCAATGTTAAATCAATGTGATGGATGACATTCTTTATTTTGGATCATTTTACGGAAATTTGGTACTTTGCTACATAGCTCACATCGAATTTCTGATTCCAAATTTTCTTGGGATAAACAACTACGATATTTGGATTTTCGACGAGTAAGGCTGGAAAATGTACATTCACAGACATAAGTTGAACCAAACATGCACAAAAATTTGGGTATGATATTGTTCAGTGCGAAGAATGAATTATATTTTTGAAATATGGTCGATTAGATTTACCTAATGAAACCCCGGCCTCGTGAGCCACTTCAAAAATCAAGCGAGCCACAGTTTGGACAGGCCTGTTCTAACCTTTCTATTACTCTAGACACAGTCATGGCTATCATTAGCTTTGTGATTTTTCTTTTCAAAAAGAAAAGATATTAAAATATGTCTAAAACGTTCTTATTCTTCCATTTTCATCGTAAAATACATTTATCAAAAATCGATGAAAATTTTATGCAAGTCTTTACAGCATGACAACAATATTAGTTAATGATGTTCCTTAGACTTTTTTGAGATAACAAAACAATAAAAGAAAAGTGGAATCACTTAGTTAGTAGCCAAACCGATTGATTTTGAATTTAATTTTATCTTTTAAGCTTGGCTCTGACTTACTCTGGCTACAAATTCTATTTATACAGATCTTGGTAATAATTGCCAGCTTTGATACAAACTTAAATTTTGTTCTGATTTTTGCTTTGACAGATTCTATAAATGGGAAAATGCTTCAATTTTTTTACCTGTATATATTATGGTAAGGAAAAATCATCATAACTGCAAAAACCACTTTACTTTTTGTATTGACGGATTTAGCATCGATAGAAGCAAACATCACACAATTACTTAAAAATTCAATTGTTGAAATAAATTAAAACGAATCTGACTTATTGATGCAAGAAACAAAACATTAAAGTCATTAAATCATAATTTAATTTTTTTGAAAGAAAAAAAAAAACCCTAATTATTGCCCCAGGCAATATTGTTTTTAATTAATATCGATGGAAAATTATTAATACAAAAGCATTGGTATAATCTTAATTAAATTTAAAACATCTTAAATTTCCCACAAAACTTGTGCTGCTCCAATTGAAACGTGAAATTTTTGAATAACAAATTTTCATCTAAAAATAAAATTCGATGACGTGAAAACCATAAAATCGCGTAATTTGTTTCATATGATATTTTGACTTTTCGCGTGAAAACTGTTTTAGCAGAATTATATACAAATATAATAAGAAGTCTTAAAGGAGGCGTCAGTTATGCTAATATTTATCTAAATAAATGTCGAATGATATCCAACAAGAGATTGTGGTCTTAAATTTGTTGTTCAATTTAGTAACAAGAGAAACCCAAGAGCATATGATAAGAGTTGACAGTAATTACAACTATAAATGTCGTCTGTTAAGCTAAGCTATGTTTAGCCTTTAGGTTAACCTTCGCCTATTGTCATGGTTTGTCTTGAGATGAACGTAGTAAATATTAAACAAACTTCTGGAATTAATTCAAGTTTCATCAAAGCTCATTTGTTAAATAGAATGTTAGTTGAATTCTTAAGAAGATTTCATTTCTTTGTTTCGATATTTTCAATTTGATAGTTATATCAGATAGAATTCGTGTTAACAGTTATATGCCTTGTTTTACCAAAGATGGAAATAATTTTTTTAATAGCAATAAGTCTTTTGTTATTATTATTTTTATTTTTAATTTGATTTGATAGTAAACTGCTGGTTAACTTTTTAATAGTTATAAAACATTTTTTTCTGCAAATTGGAATTCGAGAGTTTATATTCAATGAAAATTAGGACAATTTTTAAAAGTTTCTGAAATAATAGAAGATCGGCAATCGTATATTACGATGAAAGTTTAAAATTTGCTCAAAGACTTTTGTTTAATATTTTTTCATAGTTTCATTGTTTTGGTGGCTTATCACTAGAAAACTTAAAATATTGGAAACTAATTGAAAAATGTTTATAAAAGTCTGTCAAAAATTTCTTACAATTAGTAGAGACATTGAAATATGCCTCTGAATATTTTGCAAAAACCAAAATTAAGATAACTTTTGTCAATTTTTGCTATTTTTCATTTCCAAATGGTTTTAAGAGTAAATTTAAGCGTTAATAAGAGATCTTGTCCCAGTACGGATCCAGGTGAAATATTCAAAACCTTATTAAGGAAGTCATCAGGCTATCGAAATCTTTTCATGAGAAGGACTGCAATATTAAATATTTCTGGATCAGTTCCTGACCAAGGATTGATCCAAAGCATCTAATTAGGTACAGCCTGATCCAATCTAGATCAACTTCAGGTTTCTCTTAACTAATTTCTAGTCGGGCATGTGTATAAAAGGATGGAATGCTAGGAGTTGAATATTGTAGAAACAATATTATCAGATACAGGAGGGCTCCTAGCTATTTAGTTTGGCGATTTTTTTTTTCCCTCGAACGTGTACTGATCTATAGATTTTCAAAATATATTGGTTAAGTTCAAACAAGATGAATGCATTTTTTCTATATAATATTAATTAGTTGGCAAAAAAACTCTAGTATTATCATTCCAGTGTCTAAACTAACTCGAAGGAAATGAACTATAACAAATGTTTCTAGAAACTATATATTATAAAAAAATCCACTCAAATGGAAAATATACCATCAAAAAATATTTCAATGGCAAATATTTCACTTTGACGTCTATAAAGAATACTGTTCAAAACTACCATTTAAAAGCGTATAACTTAGTTATGGAAGATATTCACATGGTTTATTATTTTTCTGAAACATTAAAGTCCTAATAAATCGTAATTACACAGTTTTTTTGTCAGTCAAATCTGATGGTATTGTATTTCATAATAAATCATTTGGTAAGTATCTAAACTATCTGTAGATGAGATCAAAATTTTGACAACTTCGAAAGAATAAGAAAAAATTATTTTTTTTCCCAACACTAATACAAAAAATTATTTACATTGGTGGCGCCTAAGCTGTGAATAGTTTTTTTTTTTTTGAGTTTGTTTTGTGTTCTTATTTTAATTAAGTAAATCAAAATGGCATGAAAAACACATTTCAAGAAAATGTCTTGTCATAAGACAAACAGCGAGGTACTTTAAACAAAAAATAAAAATTTTAGCATTATATCTGATATTTATAAAAATGTTTTTGTAACAGTTCAAAGGGGAAGCACAACGCTAGAATTGTCCGAAGTCTGCATACTTCGGACCTTCTACAATCGATTTTAATTGTTGTCGACTGGAAATAAAAATAATTGCGAATTTTGTGATTTCAAAATATTCCGTTTTCTTACAAGTGAAAATGAAGAGCTGAAAGAGCCGCAAAATACTCTTATCTACGAAAGCTTTTCTGTTGATAAACAGATGTCCGTTACAGTAGCAAATTGCAGTAGCTTTTTTAGCATCCTTAATAGTTCTCACGATTTTGATTTCAAAATTTTAGTTATTCTGATACCCGATCTGGTATCCTTAACTTTTTCTTCTCATTTTTCATACTGTTTGCAGTTCAATTTTCTTTTTTAAGTAACCACATCTGCAGTTTAATGTGAATTTCTAATTTTAATTTTAAATTGTTTTTTGGTATCACAATTAATTGGTGTAACTGTGTTGGATTTTGATTTCAGACTTTCAAAAATTTGTTCATTGCTTCTATTTTGAATTTGTTTATTTTGTTGTTCTTTTGGGATTCTTTTATTAATTATTTAGACTTTTGCTTCGATCCCTGCTAAACTTGCTATTTCAGCGATTCCCATTTGTTCATTTGACCTCATTTTTTAATGTATTCATGGCCCTTGGCTTCCACTTTTCCTACACACTTTGATTTGTTACTCAAAGTTGACTTAATAAGTTTTCAGAACAAACTCAAGATCTTTGACTTTAAATCTTTAAAATCTTGCAAAAATATACCTCCAAAAGCTCAAAAATCTGTATAAAATCTTAAAATTCTTATTTTGATATGAAATTTAAGTTGGTAATATTATTTTTATGTACCTATTACTGTTATTTTGCACACGGTTTTGATCATAAAAATTTCATAAAGCATTTGTAACTTGCTTAAGTTTTTAAGATCCAGTAACTTTTTTTTACATTGAAACAGAACAAATTCACTGGATTGCAAAAATTAAAATAATGCTAAAGCTTGAAACAAAAAAAGAAAAAAAAGTAAAGAGTTGACTCGGAAGTATAATCCAATTTAAGCTAATTGAACAGACAGTTTTGACACCTCGAAGAATATTCCTTAAGGCATACAATAGTTATAGGCTCATAGCAGGATGGCTAAACACTTTCATGAGCTTCCTGAATTACAGATAGTAATAGCAGTACTCACGGTAGCAATACAGGTTATTATCAGCACGCAAAAGCCATCAGTTATCAAGGTTTTTTGTGATAACTGTGGTAAATTCCAAAACAATTTAAAAGGTATTTAATATGGACAAAGTTTAAATATCCGGTAGTCAATTTCCATTATTAAAAAACTTATAGTGTAAGTCATTAAAAAAGGAATACATACCAATATAAAGGATGTGATATTTTGTTTTTTAAAACGTATTACATAAAATTTTCGCCCTGATTTAATATTTTCATACCTGTCTAGCTGCAGGGTTATAGATATATATATATATATATATATATATATATATATATAGCAAGCGAAACGCTCCCTGATAATGCTGATTATGATTATTAGTTGTCTGGGGCTTAAAAATCTTTTAAAAGACTAATAATTAGCATAATTTTTGTTTGAATCTTTTTTTTACAAATATCTTTTTCGTATAAATCGCTACCTTGTGATGAAATCTTTCCAACGATGCGCCTAGAGGACCATTACAATCCTTGTAATTATTTAAAAATTTCCATCTTATCTTGGAAAACACTAGATTGCTTAAAATTTAAATATATTCTGTTGGTTCTTTTTCTATTTATTTATTATTTTTATTATTTTTGTTGTTGTGTTTTTTTGGCTCCTTTGGTGTAGTTTACTTGGCTTAGTAATTAACATAATTGTCGGCGATTATCATCAATAATTACTATGTTGTCTTCCTGAAAATCCAAGAATAAGCAGCAACGTGTGGAGCAAAAATTACATTTTAGTAATAGCACCGTTATATATGTATATAGCATTTAATTTTATCCTTTTTATTCTCTATCGATGTTAGGGTTTTAAGAAAAAAAAATTATATATAATAATAACTGGCTACGTAATTAATATGATGATTTTACTAAAAGGAATATGCCCGAAAATTTTTCTAAAATTTATGAAAATCTTTTTATTTTGTAGGTTTACCCAATATAAATTGGTTAACTCAGACTTTAATTGCAAAATTTTGTGCATACAAAAGTAGATCCTTTAAAATACTCTTGATTACAACTACATAATCATAATCCTTTGTGTCTTTCAGCACGCAAACAGAGACTAATAACAATTATATGGGAACAAAAGTACTTGGCGTTTTAATTAATTTTATTTAGATCAACTAATTACATCATCACGCAAAATAATTTGCATATGATTAAAATACAAAGATGATGATAATTCCTAAGATCTGCATACAATAATAAAATGCTCTTCAGTCGTTTCATGGATATATTTGTTAGAGAGTGTACCCTTTCGCTGATGTCTTACCTGTTTTTTTTAAATGTTATTTCTTTATATTACTTTGATTCTGAAAACCAATGCAAACTTTATTCTTTTGTTTTTGTTGGTCTACTTAGTTGTTTTCTTCACTTTATTGCATTTATTATTTTTATTTTTGTCAATTTCTTTCTCTCTGGCGGAACTGAAAAGAATCTTATCGATTGTCTTGAGCACGACTTGTGTCGCCTATATGTCCCCATATTCAATGATATAACCATTTAATAAGACGCTGGGATGAGACCAACTTGGACCATAATTCACACTTTCATACCTTGATAAGATATTTTCAAATGAATTTTTGTTTTTGATTTTATTTATTTTTTATTTAACCCAAATACAGTAAGTTTGGAATTTATTTTGAAATTCTATTCAAGCAAATTTTCTAAAAAGCTAAAGTTAGAGATTAAGGTCATAGTTTTTTATGTTACGAAATGATTAATTACAACCATATGGGTAATAGACGTTTATATTAGATTTAT
This sequence comes from Acrocera orbiculus, assembly GCA_947359355.1. Taxonomy (NCBI): domain Eukaryota; kingdom Metazoa; phylum Arthropoda; class Insecta; order Diptera; family Acroceridae; genus Acrocera; species Acrocera orbiculus. The sequence continues at coordinate 62,729,145 of OX375757.1, forward strand.
GTATGTGACTTTGTCTTTGTACCCTCTAGCTATAGTTTGTTAAATTGCCATTTATGGAATTATTGCATGCTAAAATCGATTTTGGACGGATTGCATATTTTATAAAATTAAAAATAGGGATTAGAGCTGTTTAAATTTATTTTTGATTATTGCACTTACTAGTATTGAGTTTTTTGAATGATTTCTTACATTTTCGGAGTTGCAATTTGCTTCAAATTATTTCGGAACTTATAAAAATTTCTCTTTAAAATAACCGATGTGAAAGTTAATAATAAAATGAATAAAACTTTCTTGACTATGAAAAAAATTTTTAAAAGTTATTCTACAACAAATTAGGTGTTTAGTCAAAGGTTTAAGCTATAATTCCTGTAGGATATAGCTTAACAACCGTAAGACTAAAAACTTTGTCACAAATTTTTCTCAAGAAAGTCAGTAAAAACGTTCCAGCAGCATTTATTATCTTTTTTCTTAGCATTCACTGATATTTCAGTTTTAAGCAAAGATCCATAAAATTTGACATTTGATGTTTTTTGAAATGATTACAATGAAATATTTGAGATTTTATTACTTATTCAAACCCATTAAATTTTTATTTGTGAAACTAGAGAATATATCAACAATAGTCAAAACAAAAGTTTCAATAATTTCAACTTTTCCTTTGTTAATTAATTAATTAGACTTTGTGCCTTCAAAGTCTAATTAGCTAAATAATTAAAACATAAAAAAGTAGCAAAGAGTAAAGAATTAAATGTTTTGAAATGTAATGTTTTAAAGATATCATTAAGAGCCCAAAAATTCAGTTTCTTAAAAAAAACTGGATCATTGTGCATCCTCAAATATATTGAAAGTAAAAAATTTTTCATTTGTTTTGTTGTCAATACTTTTACTGTATGAAATTTAAAATTATAATTTCGATTAGTCGAAGCTAAAAAATTGCACCTTGTGCTAAATTTAAGGAACTTTTGTTTAAAATTTGCATAAATGTCTGCAAAAAAACGGTTCATAAATTCTTCATGCAGTTGTTGACAAATTTTTCGATTTGACTTCAAAGGAAGTTGTAAATTTGGGTAAATAAATATTTTTTGCAATTTCTTGCGAAGTTGAATTGAATTTGATGTGGGAAAATATTGAATCGAATTTACATTTAAGGGGAGATTATTAAAAAAGGATAGGGCTCAGACATTTGTATACAGAATAAATGACTTAGAAGTCAAAAACCTGGCAAAGTTTGTTAATTTAGTTTTGGTTTAAATCATGATATAGTTACTTGCAAGTCATCGTCATTTACCCATATAAAAGAGTGAAGATAAAAAACTTAAGAGAAAGCAGAGACACTTTGAGTCATTGAACAATTATCTCTTTAGATATCAACACATAAAAATCAAACAAACTCAATCAGATCAAATCAATACATATGACATACGTCCTCACTAAGTTATACAAGCCTGCATTTATTCCTTATCAGGGTAAAAAATCCCAAAGAAGAATTTATAAAATATTTTTGACTCCATCTTGCTTCACAAATGAATTGAAAACCCTGTGGAAGTACGTCATAAAGAAAATTTTATTTGTCAACAATGAAGCTAGAGGTATGGGATACAACTTTGACTTTGTGCTTATAATTCAAACCGTCAAATTATCCAGAACTATAAAAATTAATTTTTATTTATGATCACAAATACGTACAGCCAAATATGGAATTACTTTTATTTCATAGAAATTAACGATCATAGCCGTAATAAGCTATATTTTTCTCATCATAGCCCGATACCAACTACACATGTTTAGAAATCTAGCAGAGTTAAGTAAAAATGCTCTTTAATGCTGAATAAGAAAACTTGTACAAAAATCTAATCTCAAAGCACTGAGCAGCTAATAATACCATAATGAAGAAATTACAGTCAAATAAAGCTTGGGAAGGGTTTCAGAAGCCCTGCTCCACATGCAACGTGGATGTAACAAGCTGGAACACCCCCTGTATCAGCAAAAGAAGTTAGATTATAGTACTTTTAAGAACTTTTTTGAACTAATATGTAAGCCATTGTAGAAATGTGAGCCGTGAACGTTAATAAAGTCTTATTTTTGTTTAAACATACATCAAAGTTATAAAAAACAAAAATAAAAACCACCCAAAATTTTAAATTGATTACATTTGAAGTGATTTATTATAGAATTTGAGTTAACTTAAATTTTTTGGTTGAAAAATTCAAGCAAAACCATTAAAGAATAATCACAGAAATTTTTATTTTTCAAAAAAGTTGAATTTAATTTTATATTTAATTTACATAAGTCGCATCTGTTGAGCCAAAAAAGGATATCATTGTGGAGTATGCTTTGATAAAACTGTCAAAACATAACCGATTAATCCTAAAGATGATGAAATCATCTTCCAATCATAATTTATAAATGATGAGTGTGAAAGCCGTTTTAATTAATTAATATATTTCTTTTCTGAAGCCTTTGTTCATCATGAAAACTCATCTATCATTAGTTCACATTTGTCTTTCGTAGAAATTGATTCAGAAACCCAGAGTAAAATTAAAGAGAAAAACAAAATATTTCATCCATAGTCCGAAAGTTATATTTTTCTTTAGTAATTTGATATGTTCTCAACTTAATTCTGCTGATTATAGTTTGCTTTTGCTTCATTTTTTTTTCGATATTTGAATATTTTATTTTATTTTTTTTTGCAATGAGCTCCCTAACTCGTCTGCCATTCTTGTGCCAGAAAAATTTTATCTACTTTACTCGTAAAACGAACAACAAAAATACCTTTAATACGACATTAAATGTCTGAATAAAAAATTAACTATAAGATCTTTAAATTGGACAGCTTGAAGGATTAAGCTCTATATCCGCAGGCTTCAATTAAGGTTTAAGTTAAAAGAATGAAAATCTCTGATTAAAATGGTAGATGTTATCTTGTAACACTAATTCATTTTGAGTTATTCAAAACTAATGAAATGAAAATTTTACTCAGCATAAGAATTAATACTTTATTGAAATTGTGGTTTGACTTTTTTTTTTTGTTTTTTTGTATAATTATAGCTGCTTGTTGGCGGTGGGCAAACAACAACAACGGGAATCAGTGCACAGTCACCAATCTCAGTGGCTAACGCGCCATCAATAAGTCCCTCAGGTGGATCAGGGACTGGCGCTCCTGCTGGTGCTTTGAGTCCTGGTTCACTATCGCAGACATCAAATGCAGCTGTGACTGGCTCATGTTGTGAAAATGGAAGACCAATTATGACTGATCCTGTATCAGGACAAACAGTATGCTCATGTCAATATGATTCAGCTAGATTAGCATTATCTGGATATTCAAGGATACCAACAGCAAGTGTTTATGGTACACCTTATCCATCCACCGAACAAAATCCTTATCCTAGTATTGGAGTTGATAGTTCAGCATTTTATTCACCACTTGTAAGTATTGCTTTTTTTTATTAAGTTTATTTAACTAAAGGAAGTGTGATATCAAAGAACTTTAAAATTTTTACTTTTGAATGAGCTGCAATTTTGATATCGAATTACCAGGTCATAATTTCAATTTTAATATAATAAAGTGCGTCTTTCCTGCTAGTATAATTAAATGCATAACCTGTAGACCTTTTTAGTCCTATATTGATCCTGAAAATGAAGCAGAGCGAAATCTTTGAAAAAATTTAGCAAATGTGACTGAGGAATGCAAATTATCATAATGTCTTATGCACGATTGTGTGTAATATTCCAATTACTATTATTGAAACATTCACAAATGCAGAAATATGAAATATAACAAAAAATAAGGAAAATGGCGGATTTGTTTTTGGAATCGAATTTAAGCTGATTAAAAAATTAATTCAGCGTTATTATAAAAAAAATAATTTTTTTCGTATAAGATGTATAAGACTCTGTATTCTATCACATAAAGAGTTTTCGCAGATACTTTAAAAAGTACTCGTATTCCGAACAATATAATTGACGCTGGATGTTCCGCAAACAACTTTTATGTCAAGTCGAAATCGCCATTTCACTCTGAATAATTAAAAAGTACTTTTTAAAATTGAAAGTTGAAGACAATCTATAAAATTGATCTAAATTTGCTAGAAATGTTAGTTAACCAGGTTTTTACTTTGTACAACAAAAAAAAATTTAACAAATTTAAATTTCCAGTTTAGTGTAAGAAATAAATTTCTCTATGTTTTCTATGGGAACCAAAAAATCAAAAATTGACTTTAAGTTTTATGATAAGCAGTGATTGGTAGTACCGTTTCACTGCGCCAACACAATTTTTAAATTTTCCCAACATAGCCAAACCTTAGAGATAACAAAAAATTAAAATTCTTTAAAAATTTGATTCGCCAATTGAAATTTCTAACCGGGGATTTTAATGTTTTACAATAACATTTTCATTTTTGGGCCTTGTAATGCTACATAAATATGTCAGTATATTTTTACGATAAAATAATTCTCACGTTAAATAATAAAAAATTTATATTCGAAGAGAAAGAAAAAACATTATGACATTTACGCTTGTAACTAACGTAGACCTGTCGTAAAACGTGTAATATGCAAAGTGGAAGCAATCAAGCGACATCATATCTGATGTTGATTAATGCTTACCCTTTATGTTTCATCGGGAATATATGAAGTCTTTTTTTTACAAATGAATTCATGTTCAAACAAATTTTTCTAGATACTCGCGATATTAATGAATATTTATATAGCAGTGCAGAAATGCATTTCGGCTATCTTTGGTGTTGTTAAATGGTCCTAAAATTTTAATTGGTAGCTAAATTGATGCTGTCGCAATCTGATTTTATCATTATAAGTAGTTGTAATAAAAAATTTGTGTTTTGTTTTCTTTTTTTTATAGCATTACGACAAATATTTTACTGGTACTCAAGTAATGAAGATGTTTAATAGCTAATATCAAATTAATCTTAAGAATAACGATAACCAAAACATTAGGAAATCAGTTTGTGTTAAATTATACTACAAATTTTTTATTACGGATTAAAGTATTCTCGGAAATAAATGTAACTATCAAGCTTGAAATCTTGTACTGAATAATCGTAATTGGAATTTTTTGGTTTCAAGTTTTCTTATAGATAAAGTCATATTTAAATGTGTCAGTGTGGATAAATCCTTTAGGTGCTATTGAATATGTAAAGAAATATCTTTAAGTATTTATAATTTAGAAGTTTCGCACCACACCCGTCAGACATTCATCTTTAGGGACTCTACTCTATTCTTACATTTATTCTTACGGTATCTATAGCAGTAATCTTCATATAGTGAACATATATTTCTATCATTAAATTTTTGATGCGGGTTTTTCTTCAAAATTTCGTTATGAAATCAATGTATGGCTGGTTTTAATGGCTGGATCCTTAATTCTTGATATACTTGAGTCCAACTTACGTTGATCATTGCTTTCAAGTCATAAAAAATGGAGTCAAATATTAATGTTTCTGTTTTTCTTTTTGGCTATTATAGGGATCCAATTTGGAGACGATGATAGAAAGATTTTCGTTCTGGATAGATGTAATGAAAGAAATTTCTTTAGCTATAGTTCATATGCCAGTCGAGCTGACGTGTACTTTTATATGCCAAATATGGCTTTTACATTCTCTTTTATATTGAAGTTAAATAAATCCAGATTTTTTCTGGGATTATCTCTCTTAGCACCATTTCCCTGTATGAATTTGGATTCTTTTTGTTTCCATTACTTTTATAAAGTGTATTGAATTCAATGTGTCTGCAACCATTTTAAATGCTCCCAATTTTCATGCATTTGTTCATAAGTGTTATTCAAGTGTCTAGCAAGAATTGTTTAAGCTGTTCGGAGTATATTCCATTTGAAGCACAAGCCTTTCCAATGTGTCAGTTTCCAGTGACTCTTTTTACTTCGTTCGTTTTATTGCACAAATTTGTCAATATTTATTGCTTTCATGGACGTCTTGTTAGAGATTTACCATTATGCATCAAACCCTTTTATCTTAAAGCTAATGAGTTTATAATTTATATCAAGATAATAAATTCACTACAGCACTACTTTCACTATTCAGAATGATTGTATCCCGATTGAATTTCAACTTGAGATCATTATTAAATCAATTTCAGAGACGAATGGACAAGAAGAAGGTGCTCTTTTTGGTACTATTTGAATGGTTGTAAACAACAAGTGGATTTTTTGTGAGTTTTATAACTCACCACGTAAAAAATTATACTTAATTTTTCATATCGTAGAAGCCTTTCTGTCTCCCAATGAACTGTATATGTCATTTGGGAAAGGTTTAATCAATTAATTATTTTTCATAAAAAACACCATAGATTACGCATACTCCATTAAGAGTTTGACATTAGTCACTTAATCAAACCCTTGTAAAGGTTGCAGGGAAATTGAAGTACAAGTTTATCCTTGACAATTCAATATACAGAAGTGCTTTTTTTTCTTTTTTTTTGCAATTTCAATAGTTTGATTTTCCATGATTTTACTCTCTATTGTATAAAAATTTTCTTGGTATATCAAGCTATTAATGTTGATAGCTTGGATCCTTCTAAATTTTTAATTAGAGTCTCTCTAAATATTGGATAATAGTCTCGGAAGCTGTTAAGTATACTTTCTTGTCAATAGACTTAGAAAAATTTCTAAAAATTTTGACGAATTTCTATGTAATGACTTGTTCTAAAATTGAAATTAATTTATCTAAAAAACTAACTCATTATACAGTCACAATATTACAGCACTTTTATTTTTAAATGCTAAAATAATAAGGCTTTCTTATCGTTTGCTGTTATTTCAAACAGCTCTTGTAGAATCCAAAGTAAATTTTACGTTGATAGCTCAAATACGTAACTATAAAGCTTGAACGCTTTATATACAAGATTCAATCTTGTAGGATGCTGAAATTTTGGACCAAAATATGCGCCAAATCAGTCTTAAGTTTTGACGAAGTAAAATATTTACGGCTGAATAAGTAATTTCACTAAGTTTCGAACTTTTTCCAGCAAACTCAATATTGTTAAATATTTTATTAACCATTTTATTACCCGTTTAATTTATTCCCTTGAAAAGAGTGAAAGTTAAAAACAATCCCCTCATAATTGATTTTTTGTTGTTTTTCTTGACGCTCATAAATCACTCAAATTGAATGCTTGTCGCTTAGGGGAATTTATCTATAATATTTTTATTTCAATCAATCCGAGCTCTTTATATTTTTCAGCATTAAGAAAAGGAAAATTAATAATTCAGCAGCTAAAGGCGTGAAAGTAATGTAAAAAATTATTCTACATGGTAAACTTCCTTAAGAAGTGTTTGGTGTTTATAAAATTTGGTTTTTTAACATCTTTTACGGATTAATTAAAGGGAAAACTTCTCAAACCCTTAAATTAAATATAAATAAATAAATTAATTTCTGCTATGAGAACAAATTATTAACTTTCGATTTTGCTATGGCATATGGCATATAATTTACAACTGATCTTCTGAATAAAACACAGAGAAAAATGATAAGAAGTTTAAGTGAAAACAATAACAATGATCAACACCTAATTGGGCACTTACAGCTCGTCTTTAAGATTATGGGATATAAGCTACGTTTCTTATGCAATACGCGTACAAATACATAAGTAGTCCATTATTTGCAATGATTTCAACTTTTCATATCTGTATAGCTAAATTTATTGAACATGGAAACTTCTTTTAAATTTTTTTCTAAAGGTAAACTGAAACAATTAGAACAGATTAATACTCTAAACTCGTATAGGCTTAGTAGAAGTCAAAAATTAGAATTGATGCAAACAATAAAGTACATTGTTCTGATTAAAATAACAAATATACAAAAGAAAACTTCAATCACTTTTAAAAAAATGTTTATTTATTGCAATTTTCATCTTGTGATCTTATTTTCTATTCAATTAATTCATAAATAGAAAATTTATTTTCATTCAAATGAAATTGGTAATCGTCCCTTTTTTATGCAACTGATTTGCATTCAAGGGTATTCACGTTTGTTTTTACCTCGGAACATGTTTATTGTCCTTCTATTATAGCGCAAAATATATTTCAGAGGTGGTGTTATGATTGTTAAATGCTCTTTTAATTGTAACAACCAACAACTTCACAATAATCATTTAGTATATCTTTCATTCAGCTTTTTTTTTTATCCTTTTTGCCCTTTAAATATTATTTTCATAATTCAAAAATGTAATTCAGGTTAGAACAGTTAATACGATTCCTATTTCTGACGGAGAATTGATAAAGAATTACAACCTGATTATAAAAAAAAGCCAAGAAGAACTTTTACTCATTGTAAGAAAATATTGAGGGAAAATCAAAACAATTGAATTTTTATAATGCAACAATCTATGTGAGGTAGTGGCTCTTTAGCCACTAACTGTCTTTGCCTTACAAGGCAAATATTGTTAAAAGTGAAGATAACTTTGTATTACATTATTAGTTGAGCCTCTGCTCCTCTGTTTCACCCATAAATGAAAACATTACACTATAATTGTCTTCCGATCAAACGATTCGATATATAATTTCAATAGAATTTCCTTATTGCCCCGGAGTAGTGATTGGTGTTCAAAAACAGAAAATAAAATTTTTAACTATGAATTTTACACAAAAAAAACTTTTAAAAAACTACACATTCTAAAATTAAAGTTATAAAATAACTTACATACATACATCGTAACATACAACCTAACACACACATAGAAATGACTTCAAGGTATATATTAAATAAAATTAATAAAACTATGAATTATGGTTCAAAATTGATATAATTAATTTATCGATTACTTAATTTTTCGGAACAAAAGCGGCGAATTTCAGTTATTATATATTTAGTATAAACTATGAAAATCTTACTAAAGAAATCCCATTGAAATATACGTTTATCCAAAGGTATAAGCTCCACCAAGACACCCTTTTCCTATATAACCAAGTAATGGAATTATTAAATTGTGCACTTAAGAGCCGAGTAAACATTATAAAGTTTACACGAAATTGAATAAGGAAATTTAGCTCAAAACTCTAATTCTGAGGTTTAAAACCCCTCAGAATTTCGACTTGATTCAACGTCATTTAAAGAAAATTTCATAAGGACCAAGGCTTTAAGGTTTTACGCCTCGCTTGTAAATTTCCTGTTATCGTAACAAACTATTGCCAAGATATGTTGAGAGCTCGCCTAAGCTTAAATATTTGTTGGATTCATTTCTGCTTTTCTATGTAAATATTTTTGTTTGTTGGTGAATATTTTTTCACTTATATAATACGAGTACTTCCAGGAGCTCATATTTAAAACAAAAATTACTGATTAAAAAGAGTAGCCATTTTTTGTTCAAAAACCTTATACTATACTTAAAGTATTTCGCTCAAGGAGAATCTTGCGGTTACAATTTGTAAGTTAATGTAGTTGTGACTTTGTAACGTTAATCAAAACACATTTGTTCACATAATTTGTTGCATAGCTCCACCACAAGTTTTTGTACTTATCGAATTTCAATTGTAATTTTTAATTAAAGATTTTATTACTTGTTAAGGCCAATGGTTTTCTTGTTTGATGTCTTTGGAATCGCATGACTTAACTGAGATTTTTATATTAAATATTGATACATTGAACTATGTAGAATTTTTCTTTTCAATTGTCTGTATCAATAGAAAATTTATTTCTGATAAATTGGCGACGGGATCCAGTATACACAGATAAGTTATAAGCAAGCAAGTAAATCATTTAAGGATCATCGATTAAAGGGATTTACTTTTCAATTGCAGTGGCTACTAATTTGAACATAACTTCGATGAGTTTTGTTAAATAAAGGATCCATATGAAATCATTTTTTCTACTTTTACATGTCATATAGAAAATTGGCAATGATGTGATCTTTTCTTGCAATGTGTGCTTTTTTTTCATATAACTTAAGTTTAGTATTAGTTGAAAAAAAACTCATTAACTCATTAACACAAACTCAACTCAATATTTTCTTCATACTAGAGACTGTTTTTAATAAAAAAACAACAATGTATTTTGTTCTAGGATACCAGCCGATTATTTCAAAACTTCTTTTTGAAAAATCTGAAAATGTTTACAAAAAAAAGTAATTTGTTAAGACGTAACTAAATTGATTTATTTATTTAGGATATATTAAATTACACCAAAAAGGTCACAGTTTAAACATTGTCTTTCTAGTTAAACTTGAAAAGCAAAAACCAAGTAGATAACTTTCACGGTCGATTGATTTTTCAGATAATTTCATGTGTTATTTTCCACACCAGATACTATTTTGGTTTACTAATTATTTTTTATTCGTCAGGCTCTTCTTCATGTTAATTTTATTTGTGTTTTCATAAAACTACACCATTAAAATCATTAAAAACTTGCTACAATTCATTTAATTCTAAAATGATATATTCATCCCCTAAGTTTTATATATATTTAAATTCATATATGGTAAAGTAACACCTAGAATACGATTTTTATCATCCTCAAAGCTGATATCAAAATTTAAATTGTAAGTTTTACAGGAAAATTTAAAAAATCTCCTCCGGCTGAAAACAATTCTACCAGCCATAGTCATTCCCTCTATTACTTTTATTTTATCCATGGTGGATGGCTGTCACTTTGAATAAAGGATCGATAATGTGCACTTGCCAAGCCATTTTATTCCAGGATATGCTCCTGTTTGCCCTTATTCGAAAGCTTCTATGGTTTTTGTTTCTATGGAGTTTTATTGTTTTTCATCGTCTTTTTTTTTATTTTCATTTTTGTGTCATTTTGAATGCTAAAATAAATTGAAATGAAGACGAAATCAAAACTTTAAGTTGTGACTAAAGTGATTTTTTATGATAATTTTTCTAAATCTGAATAAACTTTTTTATTTATTTTTATCGATTATAGTAAAAATTAACAAAATTTTTTCAAGTTTTAAAAAATATTAATAATAAAAGTTCTTTAGATTCTTTTAGATTTATTAAATAAGTAAAGCTAATTTAAGTTTTTAATTTTTACAGAGTAATCCGTATGCTCTAAAGGAGAGTGGACCTACAACAGATATGAGTGCTTGGACTTCAGCGGGCTTACAACCTACAACAGGCTATTATCCTTATGATCCAACATTAGCAGCTTATGGGTGAGTCTTTTGAATTGAAAACAAAAAGTGATTTTTTCTCTATTCAGATATCTCGTAAGCAATTATGAAAATATTTTTTATGCGAAGACTTTTATTTTTGTGTTGCATATAATATTTGATCTTGTTTTGGAAAGTTTTTTTTGTATTATTTGTTTTTCAATTATAAATTGTTTTTTAAAAGAAATATTTATATGAGTTTATGGAAATTTAAATTTTGCAAACACATATTAAGAATGAAACCCCAACTTCATATTGCATGAAAATGTTGTAGCACAACTGTAAAAAAAAAAAAAAAAAACTGTGCATCCTTTCGTTTTTGTCTGAACTTTGGCCCATGTAATATGAGACGTATATGGGAAGGCAATTTTATTTTGAAAAATTGCTCTATACTCCACCAAATAAGTCACAATTAAAGGAAACTAATTAATGTCCTTTTATTTTATTGTTTTGTACTGACATTATCTGAATGAAAGAAGGCTTCTTCCAATTGATATTAGTTGTAAAGCTCGATAATATGTATTATCCATTTTGGTAACCTTTCCAAATATTTTCTCTACGTAAGCTTTCCAATTTTTTTCTCTAATGTATACTTCCGGATTAAATACCTCCACGATTAAGGATTGGGATTTGTAATCATATTGAAATTATTGTTCAATATTAGAAAAATTAAAGCAAACTAAAGCTGAATATTTAACCAAATAAAACAGAAATATATATAAATTGAAAATTATACTAAAAGAAATACAAAACCCATCAAAAAACCTAAAGATCTACATAAATCATTAGCCCATTATAATGAGACAGTAATTTCCTTGACACTAAAAATAGTTAACTACCTCTAGCTGTGAACATGTCAATAAATCTAAGTTCGATTAAATAATTATTTGGCCAGAAGCTAAAGATATATCCCAGGCATTTCCGGGGGTTTATAGGTGAGTTTATTGAGCCATTCCATTTTATATAAACATATACAAATATATGTTTATATACTCGATATTATATGATATACATAAATATCTAGTTCATTTGGTTGCGTGCTGATATATATATACATGTAAGTATATCGACTTCTCATTTTCTCTATAAAAAATGATTTATGAATGATAACACGTTGCCAGATTGAATCATTTATCATTAATTGTGGATTGTGTTTGAAAAAGTCCAACAGATTGATTGTTCCACCCCTAAACAATAAAAAAAAGGAGCAGAAAAAAACAAACAAAATAAAACTGACCAGTAGATATGAAAAGATTTTATCGTAATTTTTGTGTTTTGTTGTCCTTCGTCTTGTTGTTGGCGGAAAAATTTTTGTAACGCTCGGTGACATGTGGATAACAAACTTATAAGAAATCAGTACTACTATAAGTAAATTTAGGTCTTGCGTGCATTTTTAGAATTTATGAGGTTTACTTGTCCATAGTTTTTATCACAAGTCGGCATTTTTTGTGTTGTTTTAAAAAGACTGCCATGCGATTTTGGTCTTCAAATATCCTTAAATATTACACTTGTGAATTTAAATTAAAATTTTAAAGATCTTATAATTATTTTATACTTGTTTTATTTTTCAATTTCCTAGTTTCAATTTAGATTTTATATTTGTTTTGAAAACTTGAATTTTATTTATCTTACACCAACTTTAGAATTTTATATAATTGTGTATTTTTTTTCTTTTTTACATAAAAATAACATAAATATTTTATGTTAATAGCAGCAGTACCAAGCAATTGGTAAATTGAATTTCAACACGCTAACTGCAAACAAGTGCTGAAATTCAGCACATTTTATATCCTTTGTTATTAGCATTTAAGCTGCCATTTCTAATCCTTATTATAAATTCAAGGAATTAGTATGGTTTAATTGCAACATTACCTCATTAAAAGTCATGCTTGAAGGTAATTCAAAACAACTTGTTATATGATTTAAAAACGTAAAACGAGATATAATGTGAACATTTAATTTTCTGCCCAAAATTGGAAAGGAAAATGTATAATGACACGCCAAAAATTTTACAAATGATTTTTTTTTTTGTTTTAATTTTATTTTCATTTTTGTAGTAATAGTGATTAATTGTTTTTATTTTTTTTATGGTTATTTGTTTTATAATCAGCTTTTGGGAAACTCATTTTTTTTGTGTATCACAAAGAACAAAAGGACTACTATGGAGGATTGTATGAATTTTAAAAAAGAAAATAACATAAAATGTCTTCATACGCAGAAAATTTGGCAGAAATTTTGATAATATATTATTAAATTTTAAATTTTTTTTATTGTTTTATTTTATTTGTTCGTTAAATCGTAACCTTAAGAAATATTTCAGTTCAAGTTTTAAAAGGCAATACAAGTTAAAACTAGAAATAGATTTAGAGCGTTTTCAAACAAAAAAACTATTGTTAATATTTTTTAATGGACGGAAAGTCCAAATAATTCCCCTATAGCATCATTTTATAATTTTATATCACAGAGAAGTGTGGATTATAAAAAATTATTAGACTTAATTGTAGTTTTTACAATTTCTGATTTTTAACCGAGCTCTTCAAGAACTGGCGCTTACTACATTAAAGTGCATTCATTTGAAACAATTATCATGAACACTGTACGCTGTATCTCTTTGTATTCAATGAAAAATTCTATAGTTTATTTTGAGATTTTGAATTTATTAATGATATCAATTAGTCCTGAAAGCTCCTTTCAAAGCTATTTATTAGCCTATCGTTTCGGTCATATATATCAATTTCTTTCTTTTTTTATGTCCGCATGTATTATTTATAATTTAACTCTTTTCTTTACGAGCGCATTATTCCTACATAATTTTTTTATGATTTATCCTTAGCTTTTTCGTTTTGCTTGTGGAGAAGTAAATCACAGCAAAATATTTTAACTATGCAAATTAAAAAATTAAATAAAACGTAACAGGATCAAACGTAGTGCTTTTCGACTGCCACAAAAGACACATTAACACCCGGTTTCACAATAAGGACTTTTGTAAATGGCTTAAGCTTAACTATTTGTACTGGAAAGTGTCTAATTTGGGTCTTATTCAGCATATATATTATAAAAAAGTAAAATAGTGATAAGTTAGGCAAAAATAATTGGAAATTTAACTAAAAATAGTATCGAATAAATATAATTTTATTTTAAATTTATTTATTTTATTTTAAGGTAGTATAATTGGTAAAATTTAAGAATTTTATTTAACTCAAACTTGAGGACTTAAGCTTTCCAGAAATTAATCGCGTTTAAGCTAAAAAAAAGTAGCACTATGAAACGCGCTTAGCAAGTTAAGCGGGTTTAAAGTGACAGATGAAGTTGAGCTAGGCATAAGCCCGTACTATCTTTTCTTCCTCTTCACATTTCCATTGTGGATTTGTCATTAAATATCATTAAACCAAAGTTTTCTTATAATTGCACTTAAAGACGTTTAAGGACACTTTTGTTGAAATATAAAATGTGAGTGAAATTTTGCTATATATTCATTAACGAAACGCATAGTTAACTCAAGAGTTCTCCTCAATCAGCACAGTTCAGATACTCTCAAGATAAAATTATGTAGATTCAACGCTATTTAAAAATATTATAAATTTTTTAACTACATAAAAAGAAGAACGCTACAATTCAGATAAACTTCGTGCCAATTGGAATTTATAATTTAAATAATAATAAAACTAATTGCTAAATCGATTTCACTTTCACTTATGTAAATATTTCCTTTTTTAAATGAAAAAAAAAAGCTACAGAAATTTTTCCTAAACAATTTCAAATATTTGAAATTGATTTCACGCAATATTTATAATTGCATTCACTATTTCAACACCATTAGATAAAAATGAAAATTGATGTATATTCCTGACAGCGAGGCTTTTCCATAGATTGAAAGATACCCATGAAATTTACTTAACAATTTTTTTGATTTATCTTTTCTATACAAAAAACGTGTGGAACTGGTTGATTTCATGTCTACAGTATATGAATTTTCATCAAATTGTAGAGCCTATATGCATTATGAGTATATGAAATACTTGAAAATATATTTCATTCTCATACCATTGCCAATACCATAAACGTTCGGGGAATATATTTCAATCAGTTTATGGGACTCCCTGGATGTGTATCAATCAAACCTGTCTATTACATTGGCAATAAGAGCATCACCTAGCTGTCAACCAAAATTCTTGATATAGAGTTGTTATAAATTTTGTATTGAATTTAATGGCTTAAGAGGGAACTTGTTTTTTTTTCTTTTTTGTACAAAAATTAAACAAAAATGCAGTTAATTATCAAAGTTTTTAGGATTGAAGTACTTATTTATCAGAAAAATCCGTATATATAAAGAAAACTTTTAAATAAATTGAAACCCTATTTTTGTGGATTTTTTGAATTGTGCGCTCAGTTATATTTTTTGTGGTATCGTTTTTAATGAAAACAAATTCAACTATGCCTTGAATAGATAGATAATTAAGCTATATGTATCTGTTTGTTGAATATTTTGATAATAGATTACGTTAAAAATGGGGAAAAAAATTTTAACAACAACAACCATTACTTATTGCTAGGTCTTTTGAATCAAAAAATCAAGAAAAGACAACTTCATAGGTAAATAAAAAAGGTCACAAACTGTAAAATTGATCGTAGTAGGCATAGTAAAAGCTAAAATAAATCTTTATTAAAAAAACTTAGACGAAAGATGATTTTCAAAAAAATGTATTCTTTTTTTTTGTTAATTTCGGGTGTTTTTAAATAATGTATGAAAACTAATTGTTTGGTTATTTTTCTTGTAAATTTGTTCACAATTTTTTCACAATTCTCATCTCATAAATTCTACTGATTAATTACTTTTTCAGGCTTATGAACATTTTAAAACCACCCGATTCTTAGATTATTCAAAAGATTTTTAAGTAATATAAAAACTGTGCTAAGCATGAAGTTAACATTTAGGATATATTGAGAATTGCTCAATACTGTTTCGAAAATTATTTATAAAATGCCTCTAATAAAACAACTCATAATTTTATGAGTGCTTTATGATCTACTGTGATTAGTCTTGGGTGGTCCATCTAGTGTTTGGAATTTGAGCTGCCGATTATTTATTTGACTGCGAAAACGTCAGATGTCACTCGAAAAGTGACAAATAATTAGTAAACCATTTGAAATTTACGAAATATTGAAAACTTATTTCCAAAGTGGTGAGTCTTCTAGTCAAACAGTGAGAAATTTAAAAAAAAAATTGACAAAGCTCATTTCCACTCGGTGGTTATGTTGATAAGCAAAACTATCACATCTGGAGCACAGAAAACCCGCACGTTATCGTAGAGAAGTCCATGCACCCAAAACGAGTAACTGTTTGGTGTGGATTTTGGTCTAACGACATCATTGGCCCATTGAAGAAGAAGCCAGCATAAACACCAATGTTACATATCAACTTTCACCTCATAAATTAAATATTTTATGTTTTCCAGATAAGGAAACATTGCATCTTGACCACCCAAATGGACCAAGTGTCCCTTAAATTCTTTTGTTTACAATAATATAGACCAAATGTAACCACTTGACATTTGGTCACTTTAAACCCTTGAGTACATAAGATTTCTTGATCATCCAATGTGGACAAAATGTAACCACTTGCCATTTGGTTGCAATTCGGATTTAAAGAAACAAACATAAATATAAATAGTCATAAACTAAAGTCATAAATTAAAATAAAGAAAAAGGATCCTGAATATAAATACTTCCTTGAGAAATAAACTCAAGACAGTCAGTTCCAATCAGAGCTTAAGCTAGGTTGTGTAATCTCTTGTACAATTTTAATAAGTGTTTTAAATTTTATAAATTAAATAAGTTTACAAGTTTTGTAATTTATCAAGAATTAAATGAAATGAAGAAAAAAAATAAAATATTTTAATAATAAATAAAATTTAATTCGCGCAATGTTGACCGATTGGTTCTTCAAGTAAATTAAAGCTGAAGACTTGGAAAATATTTGGTTTCAAAACTACGTGTCATACATCGAACGCCCTATCTTTGGAAATCGAATAATCAGCAAAAATGATGATGTAACTTGCCCACAGTTAAAGATAAATGTTATCCCAACAGTCTTGAAACAATTAACGACCTCAAGTCCGAACTTCAAGCTGCTATTTCTGACATAAGGCCCGAAGAAATTGAAAATCTACTCAAAAATTGGATGGATCGAATAGGCTACTGCCAAGTAAGCCTATTTGACCGAAATTATTTTTCATAAATAAATTTCATAAATTGACCTTTCAAATAAATGTTAAACCATTGAAAAATATTGAGTCGTTTTTTTTATATCAAAATGAAATTCCAATTTTTAATTGGATCACCCTGATACTTAAAAATAAAATTGAAAGAAATTAGAAATGTGTGTATAGTGAAGAATACTTCACCAACTCACTACTGTAGTGGATATTTTTTTAAAAAATAAATAAATTAAAAGTAGCATCATTATTAACTTTTTTTTCATTTGCATCAAATTTCTTTTTTATTGAATTTCTACCTCAGCTAAAATCACATTTTTTTATTTCACTTTTAAGTTTGGGGATATACTTTTTTACTTGATGTTTAGTGAGTAAATTTGAATTGTGTATAATTTAGCCATCATTGAGAAAACTGAACGTTTGATCTAGTGGCTGGACTTATTCTTTAAAAAAGTTTTCAGATACAACCAATTTCTGGATGGAATTTTGCCTAAACTAAACATCAATTGTGAAAAAATGCTAACTTATGTTTTATTCAAAGTATTGTGCAGTATACGGTTGGACAGGCTTAATTGTTGGTATCCTTATATCATAGAAACTGCTATTTAGACAGGCCATGCTCTATAGTAATTAAGAAGGAGAATTTTCGAGTGCTTCTAAGAAGGGTTTAACCGATGCCTCAATTTGTCTACGAGTATTATCATAGAAAGTCTTATTGATTTTATTATTTGTAGTTCTTAGAGATTCAGTTCATAGTTTTGTTAGGCTTAAGTAGCTTATATGTATAAAATGAAGAAGATTCCCTATATATAAAACTTTAATGTTTTTGATGAATGCATGGCCAGGTTGTTCCCATGACTTCTTCTTTTAACGATATTTCATATTGAAAACTCTTGCATCACTAGTGACATATCATGCCAAAAAAGATTTTGTGAAAAAATGGCAACATTTCATTTAAAAATTTAATGTTTAAATTCCTTCTGTTAAAGGAAAATAACTAAAAAGTAAAAGTTTTCATTATATTTGGCACAAATTTCTATTTATTAATGCTTTCGATTCAGCGTGTTTGTGCGCTTGTCTGTTTTTCTTACTATTCTTTCTTTTGAACGTCCAAATCATCACTTTCAAACTTTTGGAATCACACATAACTTGAAATAGCCTCATCATATGCTTCTAGTAGCAATCAAGAAGCTCCAGTCATAAAAGCGAAAGCCATAAGCTCCTACTCCTGATTTTTTTTTTCTTGCAAATGAATTAAAATATGTTGAGTTGCAATAAATATTAAAATTCATTCGATTCTCAATTGTTTTGTGTCTTTAATAAATTTGTCACTTAAATGCAATTTAATTAATTAATAAATATCCCTTAAATTTTGCAATCAATTTGAAAGCCTCAAATCAAATAAATTCTAGCAATATCTCAAATAATATTAATTACAAAAGAATTACACAAAATTTATAATAAATCATTGCTTTGTAATACAGAGACTTGCTTTTCTTAAATGTACTTAAGACAATGGATATAGAACAAGTCTAAATAATGTGGCGTCAATAAATTGACATTAGCCGCACAAGGAGCTGACCGTGAACAGTCTAAAATATGCGTTCAGTAGTCTTTACCAGAGTTAATATTTGTAAAATATACAAACAAAACAACTAAAACATTGGAGCAGGTTGTTTGATCACGATTTTAAGATACAACGATTGCCACTGTAACTCTGGGGGAAGTAATAAATTTACTAGAAAATTGAGAAATACGTAAAGAAGAAAAATTTCCATTTAAATTTTACAAACAGAGATTACAGAGTCTGGCTGGTTGTGAAATCGTGCCCAGTTTTATTAGCAAACCATTCAATATTAGACATGGGAAAATAATTGCCAGTTTATTGATATAGCTAGCAACCGATCAATGATTATTGCTGCAGATTAGACCTAAGGTTAGCTTAAATTTTCAACATCATTTTATTTGACCTTTTTCTTTTATAAGGTTTTTCAGAATTTTTATATATAGAGTCCTTGAAATTATAGTTGTCCCACATTAAGTAATAGCAAATCTATTAAGTCCTGACCATATGATTGATTCTATTCTATTACCAAAACTTATCAATAAATTATATCCTTAGGTATTATTGTAATTCTATCATCAAAAATACATATTTCCTTGCAACATAAATCCAGTTAAATAACACGCTCAACAAGTTGTTTATTCTTTGTAAGTACCCCAATCAAATCGAATGATATTAAAAAAATATGATACCAAATATTTCCTAGGTATCCTTAAGGATTTCTTATATCAGCTAGAAAAAAACAAAAAATAGCTTTTGAATGTTGGATTGCGATTATTTTGTTTTTATTTTTTCATATGGAACGTAATACAATTGTTTTTGTCTCGTAAGCATAAAACATCATTATCAATAAAATGATTTCGTAAACAGAAAATAAAATAAAAAGAAGAAACAAACCAGAAAACAAAAATATCCTGTTTCATGCTAGTTCTTTCTTTTTTTTTGGTTTATTTTTATTACACTTCTATGTTTTAATAAAAAACCACTGGTTGCCAATTTACCCTTATTGAAGCTAAGCTGAGTGGGCAAATGACATCAATTGCTTCCATCAGTTACACATTATCATCACCCTAACAATTTTAAGGACCAGGAAATAAACTCATCGATTGAATCAAAGATTTTTCTATCTATTGGAATACGAAAAGTAGTACGAGATTCTATCGTTAAGAGCCTGTTAAAAAATTTTCTTAAATGGGATGAGATTTGGGAAAAAATAAAAAATAAAAATATCTTCTACTTGGGAACAGCATTAGGGCGGTCGAAGCTTAAACTTCTTAAGCAATAAAACTGTACCCCATTCTACCTTACAATTCCTTCGTTTGTTTTTTTCTTCTGTTTTTTTGATAAAACGATGAAATAGAGTTGAGAAAATTTGAGCGAATTGTGTATCCTTTTCAGGGTATTTATATCTTCATGAAGTTTCATTGAAGAGGGTTCAAGACCAAAATATACAAATCGCAAATATACTATATATGTGTAAATATAATAAGAAAATTTATTATAGTGTTAGTATAGCCAACTTGCTTTATATCCTACTGTCAGGATAAATGGATAAATGGTTGGTTTGTCAGTATGTGGTCGATTTTTTATGTATACATATAAATATATTTATTTTTCTTTTTGGATTTGCGTAGTATATTAAATAAGGTGGTGAAGTAATGAAAAATTGCTAGGATATGCCAAGAATTCCAAATTGTATAACAAAATAGAGGGTCGAGTGATTTGATTTCATTTTTGTATGCTGACTTGCATGTCCGCTTGTTGCCACTTTTGGGCTGATGAATTTCAAGTTTATAGGCTTCCTGAAATTGAATTAAGTGAAAACGTAATATCACTTTCAAGAAATTTTATGAAGTGAAAAAACATTGCCTTAAAGCTGATATCTTTCTTATATAATAAGACTTAATTATTCAGCAAATTTTGAGTATTCATAAATTCGACCCAAGTTTAACTTTGTTTTCTAAAACAAAGGAACTGAATAAATATATTATTAAACCACACGCGCAAATAAAATCGATTGATGTGTTATATGTTACTCAATACCTTTTTCAGCAATATAATTTTTCAACTTAATATAAACCTTAATTGATAGACGTATTTTGACAAGACTCTTAAGGGTTAAATTAATGACATAATAAATTCTTCGTTTTCACCTTTATTTCTAAATAAGATTTAATGCGGAAGTTTTTCGGCAACCCTCCTTCATTAATAACGGTCGAATAGATTACACCCCGACTGATTTGGCAGATTCAATATTTATTTAACGTTTCTATTCTAGTTGATGTAGTAAAATTTTGAATTTTTAAAATTTTGAAAATTATCCTTGCTGTTTTCCCTCTTTTCTACTTAATTAAGTAGGAAACAAATTTGTGTTAGCAAATCTTAACCTAATTACGCTTGATCTTTTTATGTTAATTTTTTGATTCATTTTGTTTTTTCCTCTTAATTTTTAATGGAGACCTAAATTCCTTTTTCAATTAATATAAAAAAATAAAGACTTTTAAAACTTTATTTATTGGTGGAGGGCTCGATTCGTATGATGAAAATCTTCGAGAAAATTTATATTCATTAAACGTTGAAATTTTAAGGTTGATGCTAGGAACATAAAGAAAACTTAAAAGTGAGAGCTTAGGAATTTAGAAGCAGGGCCTCTAATGTTAGATTTTCATAAGGAGAACACTAATTGTTGATAATAGAAGCTTTGTTTTTAGTTTTATATTTTTTCAGTCAAAGAGTGAAGATGTTTAAAAGCATTGTTAATTGGGCAATTAATCTGTGATTTCTTTTGTGTGAGCAGAGAAATTGTGGCCTGGAATCCTGACCTCTTTGTTTGTTGGGAATGAATTTATGGGAGTAAATTGTAATGTAAAACTTTTGTTTTGCAGAGAGTTGGAATGTAACTTTAATGAATTATGGTGCGTAGTTCAAAACTATATAGCTCCCTTTTTCGATTTATCGAATAATACTTGCAGCTTGTTTTTTAGAGAACATCAATTAATACTTTTTTTATCAGGTTTTCAATAACTAACAAGACTTGATTGTATTTATCTTTAGTTTTACATACCAAGAACTCCACTGTTTTCAAGTCAGAGTTGACTTTCAAAAAAATTATTTATCATCTATCGCCTCGATGCCTTCTAACTGTGTAGCACAATTTATAGTCACTGATCTAATTCGGGCTAAAGTTTGTTTAACGTTAAAACTTGAAAAAGTAGCTTCCAAAATTAGTTCATTCTTTAGGTGTTTTTTCAATTTTTTACCGTGGAATACATATCTTAAAATGTTGAGAAATTGAGAGGGGTGACACCATATTTGATCGTGGTCTTTAATTAAGCGACATTTTATCATGCGACTAATCGAAACCATATATTTGAGGGAGAAGCATGGGTAAATTCTTTATAAATCAGCTGAAGTTGCCAAAATATATGAAGTCATTGCCATAAGGGCATACTAGCCTAGAAGAAAAGGTGAAAAGAACAATTTTTAGCTAATTGGAATTGTAGTATTTGAAAAATTTTAATAATAATTTAGTGCGCTACAGTAACAATAACTATCTAACGCCTTCACGGACAGTAAAAACTTCAGTGAACTGCAAAAAGAGACAAGAAATTTTTCGAAAATTATTTATATTATCCGAAATCTGATTAGATTTTAAAGGTAATCAGAATATCATATATTAACCGTTAGTTGGTCACCGCTTTGCAAAAACTTAAGGATAAAATTAAATAAATAAAAATTGGTTTGAAAATTTGAATGCTATAGTATTCACGTCATTTTGCATCACTTTGAAAATGAATGTGGTAGCATTTATATCCGCAAACAGGATAAAAATATTACTTACTTCCGATTCTTATCAGAGATATACATCAGTCGTCATATGGATATTACTTTAATATTAAAAATGGTCTGCACATTTGAAAAAAAATTTGTTTTATTCAAAATTGTACTTGTATAAAGCACAACATTCTGAAAAAAATAACTAACTATTTCCTATATCTTCAATATAAAAAAAATCATAATTAATAGCGCCAGTATTTAATGAAATAAAATTTCAGAAATTAGTTTTTTTATACTGTGAAATTCAAGATACTTTCTTTCAGAAAGAAGTAAGCAAAGACCTAGACTTGAAATTTCTTTTGCTAATATTAATAAATTAAAATATTTCTATATAAGTATTTGAAATATCTCTTCAAAAAGGGATGTAAACCCTTAAACTAATTCCTAATTCAATCTATAAACTCATTTTCAATGCACAAACCAAAAAAGTTCTTAAACAATCTCAGGTAAGCACAAAGTAATTTTCCAGATTTATCAGATTCCAGATTTTAGAAACTACGTGAAACAATTTACAAATAAAATTTATTGAATTAAGTTCCAAAAATTCCTCCCCATTTAAATTTCCATAAATTAATTAAACTTTATTTGTATTACATTCCCAAATAGAAGTTAGTTTGAAAATGTAAACGTTTTACTAAAATTTAATAACTTGATCAGTGACAGTTAAAGTGAATACACCTGTAAATGCCAATAATAATATTCTTTAAACATATATCGATTTTGCATATCCACCCTTATATTTAGTCGCCATTTTGAAGTTTATAGCGACATGGAAGGGTTTGGATAGATAACATAACCAGCAGCTCACATTTATAGTTGTAGACAGTGTAAATTTGAACTAATGTAAAATATTTGACTATACTCATAGTACTTTATGGACCCCCTGTGGTAACCAACAAGATTTGATAAAGTTGTTGTATACGTCCATTGTGTGTGTTTCTCCAGGGGAGCTTTGTTTTATATTATTAAACTGATATATATATATATATATATGTTTATATATACTTAAAATAGATTCTCAAACCTTCGGAGATGGAAAACAATAGCGCATGACTGGGTGTTTAACTAAATTCTATTCTTGAGATAGTCGGGTTAGAAAACTATTTGACTACCGAATATTTGCATAGAATCAGACAATTCAAGATCGAATCTACTAAACATGAATTAGTTAGTAAACTTCATCTCTTTAATCAGTCAAATTTTGTATAGCTTTAACTGATTTTCTTTTATTTTTTAATAAAAAACTTAATAATTTTCTTTTAATTTGAATTCAATTGGCGCCAGTGATGCTGTAATGAATCTTCGTGTCTATAATTGACGGTTATTATGCACAAATTGTATTCATGTTGCATACATAAGGCTCAACGCTTTATTGTTAACAGTTTCTGGGTCTAATTCAGATGGAACGCTAGAGAAATCAAGTTAACAAATCTATTCCATGTTCACACAAAAATTTAATTCTTAATTTCTATAACTGCCTCCCAGGGGAGGTTTTTAATTATAAATCAACAATAGAAATACAGTATAAGAGGGGAAACATTATTGTTAACTATAAGTTCTCTTGTCTGGATATTATTTATATAGCCATTTATTTGTTTATGAGAAAATAAATGCACGAAGACGGTCATGAAGGTGTAATTGCAAACTTGTTAAGTAAGCCTGTTTAATATTATGCTTATCGCATTCAACCAGAGTGGACTCAGTGATACATGCAAAATTTTATTAAGTTAGAGTTGTTCGCATGTCGGAAAACGGATAATAATATGTTTTCTGAATAGATATTATTAGAGTTAAATGGATTTGTGAAGATAAACTCCTTGGTAGATAAACAAAAAATTTGTGTTGATTTTATTTACTCGATTTAATTTGTTTTGTAAGAATTATTAAGAAATTTTATATAATTATAATTATGTATCCCAAATTTTGAAGAATAATAAAATTCATATCTATGGAAAGAGGAAAATTTTTACTACATGTCAGGAAATAAAAACCAGTCAAAAAATATCACTAGCAACCATAAGTAGAATTTTCTAGGGATAGTTGTCATTTATTTTAGGTAGTAGTACTTCAAAGTTTAAAATAATGTATAATAGCTAATGGACAGGATATTTTTAATCTAGTAGAACTAATTTGATATTTATTGTTTCATCTTAAGAAATAAATGATTTATAGGAAATTTAGGGTTCAGTTTGATAAAACCATATTAAACTGACATAATTACAATTAAAATTGACTACTAACAAATAAGTTGACAAGATTTAAGCTAAGACTGATATTTTTCGGCAACATCTGTAAATCATACATAAAACACATTAAATCAATTCGATAGCACTTAATATAAAAAATTTAGAGCCCAGAGATATAAAGTAGTTGCCTAGATATTGATTAACAGGCTTAATATACCCAGGCTACCACTAAAATAAGTCTAAGTGGATAAATAATGTCCGTCGCAAAGATATATCAAATCTCCCATGGTGAAGAAGAGACAAAGATTCAGTATCGTTAATATTTTATTTGTCCTCGAAATTCTAATCATTGAACCTAAAGCAATCAAAATTAATTCTTGATAATTTTTCTTACTTTTACAATTTTTGTTTCATTTTTCCTTTATACATTTTTATAGTGTTTTTATTTTATTTTATTTTTTTTTTAGTTATGGCGCCGGATATGATTTAGCTGCACGCCGTAAAAATGCAACTAGAGAATCAACAGCAACCCTTAAGGCATGGCTAAATGAACATAAAAAAAATCCTTATCCAACAAAGGGTGAAAAAATTATGTTGGCTATTATAACTAAAATGACACTGACCCAGGTCTCAACATGGTTTGCAAATGCCAGACGAAGACTGAAAAAAGAAAACAAAATGACATGGGAACCAAAAAATAAGACAGACGACGATGATGATGCTATGATTTCAGATGAAGAAAAGGAAAAAGATGATATGGATGCTGATAAGGCCAGGGATCAGAAAGGTAAGTAAGTGTCCTTTTTATTTAATTTATTTTTTATTTGGTTTTTGAATATTGAAATATTTCATTTCAATTTGGTTTTATGGTTGTGGGTATTAAATTTAAAAGAAATAGATAAAATTATTTTTACAACATTTTCTTAAAGTAAAGATTTTTAAAATTCCAGCCAATTAGTAATTAAGAATGAATAGTTGTACCATCCTTTTTTGGATAGCAAATTAACCTATAAGTTCAATTATTTTTAATGGTTGCTATTTCTTTTCTAATTTATTATTTTTACTTCATATTTGCTATTGCTATTGCTATACTTCATATTTTTCAAAAGCATTCACCATTCAAAAATTATTTTTCAATGAATTTCTTTTACCGTGCACTTTAATTAGGCAATCAGGTAAATATGCGTACTTTCCCTAATTTAATACAATTTAGGGTAATTTTTTTAATAAAGTACTTTTTTAAGGATATTTTTGCGTAAACGATTCTTGTAATTTTACTAATGTTAATTTTAAATACTTTTTTCCCACATAAAATTGTTTGTGGTTTTCTTAGGTTTAAAGTGGTTGTATTTTTGGAGTGTTAGCACTTATAAAGCTGGAGAAAAATTTTAGTAGTTTTAATATAGGTTTACGATAACAAACAAATATCTAATATAATCATAATCTACTTATTTCTGAGCTTGCATCCGAGAATGCGTTTCAATAGTCAAATTTATATCCAGCTTCATATTCAGACTACTGACGGTAGAAAAAAGCGAACAACTTTATTCGGAAAAATTTTAGGATATATTTTCAATGTCCTCATTTGTCCTTTAGAGTATATTGTCTTCGACTTTAAACTGCTTTGTAAACTCCTTTCCGAAATGCTGTATTATACTACTTCCCGTAGTGTAAAAAATTGGTTTGAATGTTTGTGCTGAGTTGACAACATAATTTTTCTAATTAAGCACTCTGGGAATCCTCTACTCTTAAGATGAAATCTTATCCTGAAAGTACCTTACTAACTAACTTATCAAACTACTTTAACACGATTACTGCAAATCTAGGGAAAGAAAACTCCCAAAGTTTCCAATCGAAAGCACGGCTTTGCTATACATTTCCTTCAGGCATTAATTAATCTTCAATTCCAAATGAAACTACTTAATTTTAAACAGTTGCTTTTTGCAAAGAAATATGAGATATTTTCAATAATGATTTAACTTATAATGGATTCTCAATTAAATTAATTTAGTAACAAAAAAATTTATTCTATACAGGAAATTGTCAATTTCTGTTGTCACAATCATTAAGTTAGAATAACAAAGATAAAAGTATATATCAATCTTCAATATTCACCCTAAAAGTATTCTAGAGAAATGAGCATCAAATTGAACTATGAATAACACCCCTAAAAAGTATTAACTAAAAGGCTATCGAGCCATAATATCCATTTGATCCGATTAAGACTAAGTGAGAATACCACTTGTTCTAATTTCGAATGCATTGCACTGAATGATTCATCTAAGGGTTATTGTCACCCCTTAAATCACTATTTCTTCTAACAATGAACCCTTTGCGATATTAAAGAACTTTCACTAGTGAAGGCACTATCTCACCTTTACAAAAATGAAATAAAAAATCCAAAAAGAGAATACAAATGAATAAAAATATAAAAGATTTTATTTTTCTCAGGCGTTGAAGCATGCAACCCCATACTAATAAATAGCTAGGCTAATGTCTTGGCACTCACATATGCTTAAAAGAAATATTATATGATTCTAGTTAACTTCAATCCAAGATACTTCACTAGCTAGGGGAGACCCCTGCGGGTGAAAATTGAGTAATGAATTTCCACTAAAGGAATTAAGATGCGCTTTTCAGGGTAATCTTGATGATACTCTCAACTCAACTGATGACCCTTTTTCGTCTGGGGAGTGATTTTTGAATACCAAAGTAAGGGAGAATATTTTTCACTTTAGTTGTGTGCTGGATGAAATTTTTTAAAGGGATTCTGAAAGTATCTAAAAGGGTTGCGCAAAAGCTAACTTTCCCCATTATCTTTGTTTAAGTGTTTATATGCAAACTGTTTGGAAACAAATATTCAAGTATGGGGCTCTATTTGTATTTGCATTGGAAAGGGAAATTTTGAGGCTTAATTGAAACTGAAAGGATGAATAATTACGGTTTCACTAATAAATTAAGTTCAACACCGATGCCATCTTATAATACCTATTAAAATTTACCCTAAGGCGAAAATTTGAGAAATTATGGTAAAGTTTCATTAATCATTAAAATCTGAGGTCAACGAGTCATTTTAAATACAACGGAGATTTATATCGCGTTTACAAATATTTTAGTTGTTACAATAGTTTGGCACAATTGTTCATTTATAAAAGGATAATTTATTAATTTAAATGTATTTAATTTTATGAAATTTAAATTTTATTGAGTGGAACGACCAGTCCTCGTGAACTGTGAAACCCTTAATTTTCCAAATTGTTTAAATATTGTTTCTTGCGCTACTTTTAGTGAAAAACGACATAAACTTTAACCCAGTCCAAGTTGACATTGAGCCAAAGAAAAAAAATATTGTTTTGTAGTTTTGGGGAGTTTTCAATATTCATTTTGTCAAATCGTATTTAAAGCTAAAATTATTTATTAAATTATGCTAGTTTTATTTACTATTCAAATGAAATACTCTTAAAAAAAAATGTAAAAACCGTGTATTATAAAAAATGGTAATTTTATTTCTGCGGTAGGTAAAAAAACTTTTTGGTTAGGTAGGGCTTTTTTCTAATATTAAAAAATTAATCTTCTGTTGTTTGAAGAGCTTTAAAGTAATATAGTTGTCAAAGAAATGTAAACAAAAAGTGTTCTGTGAATTTAACTTAGGGCCAGAATAGAAATATGAATACTAAAATTTTGATTTTTTGGCTTTTATTGCTTCTGTTGTCTATAAAAACTTCGAATCCCTGATTTAACGATTCAAGGTGAAGATAACAAATTTCTTTGCCTTATTTTAGAAAAAAACACAGAAAGAAGAACAAGTTCCAATAAAAGCCTTTAGAAAATAATTGTCACTACTTTGGATGAACAGAACTATCAGAGAGAAATATGAGCACCTAGGATCTGTGAGTATAAATATTCCTACACAGCAAATAATTAGAATTCTTTAGGAATCTCACACGCCATATTAGAGCTTCTAAGATAACACAGAAAGGATTTCAGAAAGTTCTTAAGAAAATATAAAAAGTAGTTTCATAATCATTTCTTAAATAATCGCTGTTGAAAATTGCTTAACAATTTTAGTAGAGTTTGGGTATTTCTTTCTTCATATTTTATATCAAAGTTCTAATGTTTTTTAGTTACAATTTACAGATTTATAATTTATAATTTCGGGAAGCATATCTTTTGATATGTTTAAGTGAAAACTTCTCCTAAATTTTAAATCTCTAAAAAAATTTAATCTAATTCATGAAATAGCCTTAAAATCCTTGAAATGAGGTAATAAAATGCTATGGATTTTTATTATATTCAAGGAAACATTGAAAGTTTTTCATATATCATTGCCACCTATTGTGTCAGCTTATTTTATTATGGGTACAAAAATTCCATTGAAATCATCATAAATTCACTACAGCTTTTTCTTTTTCGGTTGATTTTGTTAACTAAATTTTTGCACCTTTTTGCGTAAATTTTCATAACATTTTGAAATATTTTTGTCAAATATAAATTAAGCCTGGCGTATCTAGGTAATAACCTCTCCTATTTACTGAATCCTGACACGCACTCACCAACAATCACTCAGAAGACAAAGTTAACTAGCTGACACTTAATAATACAAAGAGGGATGTCAACTTTGTCACTTAGTTTTTACAGAGGAGTAGCAGTTGTGAATTGAAATTGCTATGATGAAGAGGATGTACTTAATGGAGTCATCAGGGCAGTTGCCTAAGGATATCTTTGTTTTGTTGTTGTTGTTGTTTCAAACTTTTCTTTCAATTCGTTTTCTTAACTTTTTGTAAATAAAAAGAAAAATTTAAAAGCAAGTCTTGAATATTGAAACCATTTATGAGATTAATTAAAGTTTTTGTCAATCATTGTAAGAGAAAAATCTATTTTAAAGATTAAATTTTGTTGTTTAAGTTTTAAAGGAATTAATTCTAAAGATATTAAAACTTTGTACTCAATATTCTTAATGTGGGCTTTTAAAAAGTTTTCGTTTTGAGCAATAACAAAATTCAACATCAAACAGTTAGGTCAAAGTGTAACACATTTTTATAAAAATATAGAAGGACATTGCACAATCTGCAATTTGAAGTAATAAACATTTTTGTCAACGAATTCAAAAATAAATTCAAAATCTTGCTTTGACATTTAAAATTTGATGGACACTTTCATTTGATCTATTCTGCAAATTTTGTTTAAATTTCAAGTACCAAGGATAAAAATGAAGATTATGTAAAAAATTTGCATAAAGTATGTTCTTTTTGTTTATATTGTCAATATTCAAATTCTTTTTAAGTTGAAGTAAGCATTTTATTAATAACAATTAGAACCGATAATTATGGTGTATTTGTCCACTTTAGGCTTAGTGGAATCTTAAATGCTCTAAGACAACCAAAGATTCCGTGTCCTTCCTTAGAATTCCCTTTCTTTTAAATTCTTCACCGGAAGCTTCTTCAAAGACTTCAGTCTAGCAGAAATCCATGAAAACATTATCTACTATCTCTGTGCTCATGATCTTTTAACTTCTTTACTACAATAGAGAACTATTCGTCTTTTAAAAAATTCAAACGAGCATCACACATTTATGTTTTCTTTTGTATTGAACAAAGCGAGAATATATTATTCTACTAAACTTAAAAGTAACAGCAACAACATGTAAGGGAAATTCAATAGTCCTCTTTAAAAGAACTAATTTAAATACTTCAACTTTCAGTTTAATTAAAAGCAGAAACATAATATGAAAAAGATGTATCCGACCCCATAGGGCATGTTTTAATCATCATCTAAGTCTACCATAGCTTTAGAGTGGTTGTGTTGAAAACTTTTCAACGTATATCATGGCGTCCGCAGTGCATGTTTTGCTATTGTCTATGAGTTGAAAGTCTAACAAAACCACTATGACCATCATACAGGATATTTCTCTATTCTAACTCATTGAGAATTTCTGATTAAAAGGGATTTGAAAACCTTCGTTTTACTAACACTTAAAATTGTACAACAAGGAATTTAACATTCAACTAAACCAAAATTCATATCAACGTTATACGAAAGTCTTTACTTTAATTATTTTGCTTAGCAGTTATGTATGTGTATTTGTGTGGACTACTGGTTTGATAGGATATGTAAATTTGTAGGCGTATATTAGCCTTTTGTATATTACTTTAAAATACTGAACTTTTCCCCTTTTCGAATGACTTGCGGATATATGAAAATACATTTTAAATGTTGTGATTTGTAGTTACTATCCGCCTATTCTAACTTGTATCCTGCTGGTATTAACCATATGCTCGAATCGACAAAGGAAAATAATTTCAAATTTTATATAAAATTAATTTAATTTTTAGATCCTTTGCGGCAAGTAAAGTCCGAACATGATAAGGACGATGATGACGATGATTTAACAGATGATGATAGAAAACCGGAAAATTTAGGCTTGTCTGGGGTACATGGTCATTTATCACATCATCATCCTGCATATCAACATCATCATCATTCAATGTTAGCTGGTTATCCAAATATCAAAGATGAATTTAATAGTTCAAAAAACCAGACAAACGGCGACTGTGGTGTTCCGATTCCAGCTACAAAACCGAAAATATGGAGTCTAGCAGACACAGCCGCATGCAAGACACCACCACCATCAGCGGCACATCATCTATTAGGTCATCATCTGCAGTCGCAAGTACATCAACAACAACAGCAACAACAACAAAATCAATCGTCACATCAACTACAACACCATCACCATGGTTGGATGGGAAACTATCAGCAAACACATCCCCAGCAACAGCATCAGCATCCACGTACACTCAGTACACATCCGAATGGTGGCGGAAATGCAGGAATGATGAATACATCAGCCGCACCTATGAATATGGCTGGCCTGAATCAACAACAAATATTGCAACAGCAACAAATTTCAGCAGGTCACAATCAACCGGTACAACAGAATCATATTACCCAACAGCAACAACAACACCAAATGAATATGATGAACGCCTTCGGCAATACTCAATATTCCCGTTACGAGGGGTTTCAAGGGTCCCCACAACAAATGTACCCTACGAACAATATGAACGTTACCCATCCAAATACACCTACCACCCCTACTATAAATATGCAACAAACGAATATGACAGGCAGTGCTGTGCAACAGCAGACGAATCAACAACAACAACAACAACAACAGCAGCAGCAGCAACAACAACAAACGATGGGGTTTCCCGAAATACAAACCGATACCCCACCTCAGACACCACCGAATATGAAATTGCCGAGCGTAGCGGGGACTTTAATTACAGGTTCAACAACCCCTACGATCGGTACCTGTTTTAATGGAAATAATAATAATAATAATAATAATAATTCAGTCAGCTTGAATGGCAGTTACAATGGTGAATCCTCACCTAGTAGCAATGGTAGTTATGTAGGTAACTTCAGAAAGCTTCAAGGACATTCACCAATAAAAGACTTTACGCAGGATGGGATTGCAGGTTTTAAGCCATTTTTTAAAAGGTAATTTTTAATTTTGATTATTCTTGAAATAAAATTTCTATTATTAAAAATTTTTTTTTCCAATTGCAGTCAACAAATAGCAAACGGCTTTGTATCCCCTGTATGAGTAGTTGGGGAATATTTTTATTTATTTGTTACTGCTTCTTATCTAATGGAAATGTATAGCGGGTAAGTTAAAGGGAATTTTTTGGTGTTGGAAGAGGTTAAATTTATGTTTTTTAATGAGGTTCAGATTAAACTTATCGATTAATCTCTAATGAAATAAATCAAAAAAGCCTTTTTTAGGATTAACTCAATAGTTCCTTTAAAATTAAAACAAGCCGTCTACTTCATTCCACAATTATTGTCACTAAAAACATACAAAAGCATTTTGTTTTCCTCTCCCATATTGTCCAAGTGTCAACATTTATTGTTTTCTAAAACTCAAGTGATGCCCAAATTTTCCCCATGTAAATGCTATTGACCATCAATTGATCACGTTTGATACAAAAATCAATAGCATTTGGGTATTTTATATAAAATTTGCACTTAGGGCATAAAAAGGTCTGACGGCAAATCGTAAAATCTGAAGACTATAAGTGATTAATCCTTGCTTACTAATCCAAATTTTCAATGCTTACTTGAATGCTTTCACCTTCTTTAACAAGAAAAAAGTGGTTTTTAAGAAATTACACAAAATTCGGTTTCCTGTATTTTAAAATTAAATTTTTAAATGAAAACTTGTGTAAAAAAATTCATACTGTTCAATTTTATTAAGATTTTGAATAAAAAATAAAATAACTTTATTGTATAAATGAAACTTAAATTTAATCAAGTTTCTATCCTTTTTGGAAATATTTTAAACCAACTGCGGTCTCTATGGTTAGAACGAGATTATTTTGTATTACGGCTACAAACCAGTTTTTCCCTAGACTTTAATTAGAGTTTAATTAGTTTTTTGTCTGATTTAGACTAAATCAGATATTCAATAAAACAGAATGGTATGAGACCTGCCAATCTCATTCTGAACTTTATTCAACAAATTTTTACTACAATAAATAGAGAACTTAAAAACGAAAGCCTCAAGCCTGTACAAAAAGCAGTGTAATATTTGAAATAATTATTGAAAAAATCAATATCCGTTCATATCTTTTTGTAAAAACAAATCAAGATATTCTTTAATTTTGACTGAAATAAAAATACTTCTAGCCTAGCTTCAAGTCTTCACCAAGTTTATATGCTCAAATCTTATTACTAGGCTTTTAAAATCCTAATTAATCCTAATTAGTTTTGTCCTATACAATAAATAACTAAATGCGACATTTTCTAATGGTTAAATCTCAATCAAATTTATTTCCTAATAAATTTTTAATGTTTTCTAGTTCCCAAAAATCCCAAAACTTTTAAAAACAAATAAAATTCATCGATATCAAAAGTATATAAAACTTGGCTAAAGGAAAATTCAATATTTGAATAATTAATTTTCCATGGAGGTAGACTATAGCGATTTTAACGACCCCAGTTCATATGGTCTAATCACGCCCTTAGGGCTTAGATTAAAAGCCTCCGATAAACTGATGATTGAGTGCCTACTGTTTTCTCCCTAACTTAGTACACACTGGAAAGCTACCCCCATGAGTATATACATCAAGGGACCATAAACAAATCTTCAAAGTCAGAGTAAATCTTGACTTCTATCATCCAATGTATTAAGTTGTTTACCGTTATACGAGGGTAGTATATTGCCTTTTATATTTGAAGAAAGGAGTAGATATTTTTGGGGGTACATAAAGTTTTGTAAATGAAGTTATTCAAGCAAAATACTAACAGGGTGGAGATGGAAGCATTCCCTGATTTTCAGTTAATCTAAATGGATCCTGATTGAGACTTAATTATTTTATTCAATTTTCTAGATGACTTCGTTAGGAATAGGGCCACGTATTTAACTACCCAAACAAAGTAATAAGGGGAGATGGTTAATGAAGTGGATAATAATGTGGATAGAAATAATGATTCTAACTAGTTTTAAATAGTTTTCTTTTTAATTTTTGGAATTTTGTAAAAGAAAAATTGTAATTTGCTTAGTTCAATATTTTTGAATAGTATAAAGCAGAAATATAGATATTTCCTATAGTTAAAATTTTTTTTTTTTTTTTTGATTTTTCACTGATGGTTATTTATCACAAAATTGTGCCAGTGAACCTTTACACCCCATAAATTTTAAATGGAAAAAGACACTAAGAAAATGTTTGTTAGGCTTAGTAAAACCCATGCGTCTAGTATTGGCGGTAGGTTTTGGTAATATCTAAGTACGTGCAAGCGAAGTCATAGAAATGCTACCAATTTAATAGTACCTTAAAATTCTTTTTCCTGAATATCAGTAGAAGATTTGTCGTGAAGAATCTGACGCCAATAAAATCAAACTCGTGAAAAGCGATTCGTCTTTGCTTCTACCCTCAGGAAAAAACTCTCAACTGCCATTGTTCATTTCTAAAAGCTTATGGTGATTATATTTCAAAGATTCATCTGATTATGTAATTAAAATAGAAGCTTCTAATGTTTTATTACAATTTACCAAAAATAATACAGCGGTTGAAGAGCCATAAAATTCAAAAAAACCCACATTGGAGATTTTTTATAAGACATACAAACTCAAGTCAAGAAAGGTTAAAACGTCAACGCGTAATATTTTTTATATAATTAGTGTGAAGCTGCTATTTATTTTATGCTGCTCAAACTAAAATAATCTATCAGGAAGGATCAATGCCAAAAGAAGACTCATTAAACTGAAGTGAGAATTTACAAGACAAAAAAAACGTAGTATGCTAAAAAGTATGAAAGATGTTCTTTTACCTAAAAGATGACAGAAATTGTGATTTACTGTGGACAATATTTTTAAAGAAGGCCATTTTATAATATGAACAAAACTGTTGTTTCAAAAATATCAACATTACTTTATATTCCAGGCTCACTGATACCACATTAAAAATTCAAATTTAGTTTGTGCGAAACCATAAACGCGAGTAAAGTTCTAACTTGAATTTTGATTTTAGTTTTGACTGGGCTCCGATTTTGTTTTCATTCTGATTTGGGCATCACAATAACTCATCTTATATAAAAAATTATGTTTAGTTTTTTCTTAGGCTGAGAGGCAATATTTGACTCTTATTTTTTGATTCTGTTTAAATAGCTGAAGTGACCTCTACATTTCTTATCTTCGAAAAAGAAATGAAATTTCTTGATTAATTATTTAAAAAAACTGCGTCTTCTAATATCTTAAACTCCAGTATTGCTTAGATGCAAACTTTTCTGCACATCAAAACTCTTTTTCTTTCTTTTAATATAACTCGCATTTTATCACTTTATTTGTTAAGCTTCAAACCTATTGAAGAAAAAGAAGAAACAGGATATTACACATCTCTTGATCTTCTGTTCCGAAAGATTGAATTGATATTTTACTACACCCCAAATGGTCTGCAAAAATCTAAGTACTTAACATCTGATCCGTATGCCAATAAGCAAAACTTAGAAAATTACATATTTTTGCACAGATATCAGTTCAAGCCTGTCTGATATTTTATCGGGTCGTATTGCTAATGATATATTTAAATTTATTTTCTGTTTAATAGTTAATAAAATTCTTTTCTTTCTTTTTCATCATATTCCAAGTTTTGAAGAAGATATTGAAGAAAGGAAGAATTAGCGTTTAAGTTAAAGCAGGGTTGAAAAAAGTAACTTGTACAGTGAATGCTGAGAAGATAATATTTCTCGATTTCTACAGTAGTCTACTCTTCCACCAAATAATTACACATTTTATAGTTCAAAATTAAGTGCGAATGCCATCAATCTAAATTTCATACATTGTACTAGTACTAAATTTTATAATCGCGTTTTTTCTTTTCGTATTAATCATCAAAACTTTAAGTATGTAGTTTACCTACCTCAAAAGAAAATTTCAGAAAATCAAAAGCGTCAAAAATTTGCTATTAAAAACTGTAGAAGCTACTTTGAAGCTAAAGTTATATAATTTTAGCAACAAGAAAAAAGTTAACAGGAAAAATTAAAATTATGGTAAAACCGATCACAATTTCAATTGCAGACTTTTAAGAGATTTTTTTTGGGGAAACTAGTTTCATTGCAACCATACCTTTTTAGTCTATTAAAAAAAATATAGAACCGGAAAATACAAGGTCAATAACAGAATTATTGCATTTCACTTTCAAAAAGAGTGCGTCGATCTCTTCATTTACTTAGACTAAAATTTTTTAATTACTTTTCTTAAGTATCTCTGAGAATCGTAAAAATTTCTTGGGTAATTTGTTAATTTTTTTCACTGTCTTTGGGGTTTTCTTTTTGTCGCTAATTAAATATTATCACTTTCTTGGTATTATATTTGCCCATAAAAAACTCAAAACATCAGCAATAATATATATTATTTTGATTGTACAATTTTACATAATAAACAAAAGAAAAGTAATTTTTCTTTTTTCCTCCTAAAAAGCGGCAATAATTTTGTATTTTATAACTCCTTAATTGCTGCAATACGACAGTTGTTATAGCTGATGTTGTAAGGATAATGCTATTGATGGCAAATACCATTGAAATTAAGTTTTATTACAGCTGAAGCGTTTGACATGTAAATTAGGATTAGTTTTAGGTTTATATTATTGAAGGAATAAATGCTTAGAGCTTTTTTATTATTATTTATTATTCTGTTAACTAATTTCGTTTTTTTATGTTTTCATAAATTTTTATGACTCTGAATTAAGTTTGAGATTTTGCTAACTTGCAAAGTTTTGTTTGTTTTATGACAGCTTTCTCTAAAAAGTTTATTTACTGGGTTATAATATAAAATAATGATTTCTATGAATTACAAAAAGTAAAAAAAAAAAAGATTTCCTTTTTTAAAAAATAGGATCTAAAATAAAAGCTTAGAGTTCAAATCTTTTTAGACTTTCATGGTTAAAATATATAGACGCTTGTTTTTGTAACAGCAATTAAGAAATTGAACTTCAAGTTATGATTGAAGTGGCCAAAGATCACATTAAAGTCAAAATTTTAATTAGTTCTACTAAGCATTTGAGATTATTCACTCTATACAGTTGGAATAATTTTGTAGGATATAATTACAAATAATTCACAAAAAAAAGTCCCTCATTGGAAAATTTAACTGACATGAGAAAAGATCCAGGACTGAGCGGATTAATGATTGAAATTAATGAAAGTAACTTTATTGATGACAGTACTTTCAATATAAAAAATAAACAAACGGTTGAATTTTTCAGTTATAAACTATGTCACAATTTACTGTAATCTCTAAGTGCATCTTCCCCGATACGATAGCAAAAACTTAAAAAGTATTGCGGTAACAACTGAATTGTGAAAAATGGCACAGTGATCGATATTATAACATGGGTTACAAAACTAATGCATAGGGTTTGGAAAAATAATAATACGAGTACGTAGCGCTGCTGTATTTCTTCTTCTTTGTACAAATTTTACCGACTAAGACAATAAGTTCTTTCAAAGGGATGTGCACCATATAAATAATCAAACCGTTGTTTTTTTGACTAAACAAAACTAATCAAAAGGATGAATTCTTGTCTGGATTTAAAGTTTATCTCATTTTATAATAGCTCCTTGGGGTAGCTTCCGCTTTTCTAAACTAGTTAATAAAGTCAAGCATACTACAAATACTTGTCTAATGAAAGGAGCTACTTTTTTAGGCTCAAATTGACGATAAAAGATTTAAGAAAGGCATTAAGAAAGTGATTTATTAATTAAAAACTTTAGCTATAAAATTTCTATGATTTCAAAATGACCAAAAGGTTTCTTTTACTCTATTTGAAGCCAATATTTCAAAAATTTAAGGGTTTTTAGTCGTGAATAAATTTGCTAAAAACGTCGGAAGGAAAAACCATGAAAAGCTTCCGTTGTTGGTGCATTCCACGACTAAATATTTCACGAAAAAATGTCTCTATGTGAAGACCAAACAAATGTTGTTGCACGGTATTTTCTAGATTTATCTTCTAGCGATTAAAGGATCAGCAGGTCTTATGAAGGAATTGTAGCGAAAAAAATGTGGTTTAAATGTAGAAGTCATTAGTGCTGCTGAGCTTACTTTAAGGCTAACATGAATAAAATAAATGTTTCCCTATGTTGTATAACCTTAAAAACCTCCTATAAGGTCATTAGATTCCAAGTGCTATTAAGGGAAGTTTTTATTTATCTACAAACCTCGAAATTTTTGGAGAGATTATAAAAAAATTCATATTAGAGAATTATTAAAAAAAATTGTTGATTACATTTTAACTATCAAGATAGGATAACTCTATGAGCCATATCTGATTTAATTATTTCTTGTTACTCATTTCTAAAAAGTTATGTACTCAATAAAAGCTTTGGTAGTGAATACACCACGGCTTACTGGAACTGGACTGAAAACTACTTATTTTTAATATTTTCTAAAGACAAATCCATTATATGTGTTCCTTTTTTTCAATTAATCAAATAACTTAAGAAGTTTTTTATTAAAATTATTTACTCCCAAAAAATCTTTCAGGTTGTTAAAACTTAATTTATTAAACTCTCCAAATTATTTCATTTTATGCTAAGATAAAGATCATTGTCTCTTGGTAGTAGTCTTAAATCATAAAAATCATATAAAAGAAATTTAAATTGATGTTATGTAAAACATTATTTCGAATTTCTTTGGACGTATATAAATTTTAACACTTTTTTTGAATGCCCGTATCATAGTTTAACTAACAATTAAAAAGAACGAAAACAAAAGAATCTTTATCTTAGTGACTAGCCAGCTTAGCTACTTAGTTTATCACTATCAAATTAATTTTCAACCCAAAATTAGAAATATTTCCCAGGAATTAAAACTTAAAATTCAAGACTATCAATCACAACAGATTCCAACAATGTGAAGAAAAAAATTATTTAAAATGTAAACTGATAAAACACCTACACATATGGTCAGTGAAAAATTCATTCATCGGTCACATTGTCGAAAAATAAAAATAAAAATATAACCAATCCAACCGCTTTTTGTTTCAAAGCAACAAGAAAAATAAACCAAAAAATCTCTGAATATACATGTATCCATGGGTGCTGGGATATAAAATTATTTAAGATGCAGGATGAATTGGTAACTTTAGCTCTCAAAAGCCAAAGACAAACCTTAATGTGACAGTAACGATAAACACAGTGTATACTTAGCTAAACCGCACTAAAGCGCAGGATTCAAGACACAATATTCCATTTGCAAAAAAAGTTAATTCATAATAATAAAAATAACAAAACGTAAAATATTCTCTAGTTTTAAATAAAATATTAGAAAACTAAAGGTTGGAATTTGAATTGAGGTCCAATCCCAGTACCGCTCTATATAAAT
Source organism: Acrocera orbiculus (assembly GCA_947359355.1). Classification (NCBI taxonomy): domain Eukaryota; kingdom Metazoa; phylum Arthropoda; class Insecta; order Diptera; family Acroceridae; genus Acrocera; species Acrocera orbiculus. The sequence continues at coordinate 62,768,949 of OX375757.1, forward strand.
TTTAAAATTTAAGAGCATCAATAGTCTTCCGATTGGTTAAAAGACCTACATCTGGTCTACTCCCTATACATCTTTAGTAAAAAATTCTTTTCTGGATGGTAGGTAAGACATTGATCGACGACCCACAGTTTATTTAATCGCCATTACTAACAACATTAGGTTGCGATATTATTGTAGCCTGCGTGTCTTCTACAACTGATAAATATTTTCAATGAACCTGTTGTATATATGAATGAAAAACCTGACAGACCAACGATACGACTAGCTATAAATATTTTAAGATTGTCGGTCAGGGAACAGCTCGTTTTGATAACAAGAATTTAGATAAACGAAAGCAGATCTCTTGTGTTTTAAATAAATTTTCAGGCAAAACAAAAAACATAAAATAAATTTCACTTTTAATTCATTGAAGTACTAAAAACCGACATTTGATTAAATAAAGGAAATATTATTGAAAAAAGAGATGTCTGTCATTTAGTACAAGGTATTTTGAAAGTTATGAACAATTTCTTATCGAAAATAGCCTGAATTTCACACCATCGCTTGTATATGAAGTTTTTGTTTTGCACAGTTTAAAACACGTTTTGTATGAATTGTCGTTTTTACTGTTTTTTAATTATATATAATTAGATGTTGTTGGTATTTTAAGGTCTTTTATCAAAAATGGTTTTGTTATTCTTGAATCATGGATAAATATTATTAATTTTTAACAATGAGCAAGTAATTTAATTTGTACAAATTTGAACCACGTTTTTGACAAATAGGGGAATACGAATAAAATAAATTTATTCAACATTGCATCAAAACTATAGCTGGCGTCATTAATTCATATTAAATATATTCATACCCTGGAAAATAAATAAGTTAAAATCTATGTTTTCTACAGTGTTGACTCTTATAGAATCGACTTTCAGCAGCTTTGTACATTTGCGTGACTTTAAGCGTTAAGCGACTGTTCCCATTTGCATAGATTGTACCGACATTTTAAACTTAAATGAACAACATCAATATGTTGCACGATCAAAAGTCGATTTAAATCGCCCGCCATAAACACTATGGTCAAATATTGTACAATGTGTCATATCAGTTGATGCTATTCGTATAGATCAGAGAAGTAAAAAGGCAGAAGGTCTTTCAAAATTTAGTATAAAACTATGTTCCGCGTTATAAGAAAAGCGCACTTTTGAAGACTTGATTGTTTTAGTAACAGCTTCAAAACCAAATAGTTTACTATCATAAAGAATTTCAGAATATCTTTGTTATTAAAATGTTTTGGTTTGGTGCAAACATCATATTGTGTTTTGATAATATCAAAACCAATGTTCGGTTATTATGCTCAGAACTTCTAAAATATAAAATCCTTCTTGAAATTTTATTCAAAACGCTCACCCTTGGTTAGTTTTCACATCCTGCTGGCAAAAATGTAGCTCTATGGTGCCCCAATACGAGGCTCCCCACCAAATCATAACTGAAGTCGGATGATGAACTCTCCCGATCATGGGAACCTTCTTGGCCGCTTCTTTGGAGCTATGTGCTCCATGTATAGATCCTGTCATTTTGTCGGTTGAGTTTCTCTTCAGTAGTAAAAATTTTTTCATATGTAAATAGAATTTTTGGTAATTTTTCCTCACGTACGCCTTCAAGAGCTATCGAGAACGAGTGAGCCGTATATCCCGAAGCTTGTCATTAAGCCGATGACCTGTTGACCTTCGATAATTTCCAAGATTAAGGTCCTCCTTAACAATACGAGACATAATCCTCTTGCATATTTTAACTCACGTGCTATGATTTTTTGTTTTCGGAGCGAATTTCTAAGAATTAAATGACGCACTGCTTCAACGACATCTTTTGTGCTATTGGTGTCTGCCACTTCTTAGTCGATCATCTTCAGTAGAAGATTCGATGTATTGATTAATAGTACCACACATGAATTTCATCGTGATTTGCAGGAGCTGGAGAAGTTCAAATATCTCCCTCGGTTCTTTGTTACATTTGTGTTGTGCAATCAATGCGATCCTGTTCTCTTTGACGGCCCACTCCATGTTACTTCTTTGAACGACAATTGACTAATTATGTTTTTCTAATAGCGCACATCCTATTTAAGCTAAGTAAGCTTGTTTGTACGTATAAGATTCATGTAGCGGAAAAAAATGTGAAGAGATAGAACTTATGACACGACTATGAATAAAAATATTAAACATGAAGACACAATCCAGTAAAAAATGTATGTACCATATTAATGCTATTGTGTGGCCCAAAACAATTTGTTCTCTTTCAATGTGGCCCAGGGAAGCTAAAAGGTTGGATACCCCTACTTTTAAGTAAAACATATCGCGTGTTATTTTCAAAAATGCATCCAAAAAAATTACATAACAATTACTAAAAATTTCTAAAACAACTACTGTTGATTGTGTTTTTCTTATTTATGCTGATGGTGGCGAGAAAAGAATAATTTAATGCAATAAATACAGTTGCTCGTTATTACTAAAAGTTAAATTGATCTAAATAATTCCTTAGAACTAATGAGAATAGAAAATGGGCAGAGTCTCGCGTGTTCTCATTATCCTTATTTTACTTGTTCCGGCTATTTTCGAAGGTTAAACCAAAATTGCAAATCATTTATATAGAAACTTTCGGAAAACTTAACTCGCCAAAATCTAACCTTAATCTTTATTTTTTTTAAGAAATTCATTTAAAAACTCCAAAATGTCAGCGTTAATTTTTATTCAAAAATAATTTTTAATTTTCAAAACTGTTTTACTTAAAAAAACAGTTTTCGATACTTCCTTCTTTTGGATTTCCTAATTTCAGTTTGTCTAGTAGTCTTACGACTGATATTTTTTACTTGTATACCTGAAAAAGAGTTAAAAATTTTGTTTTAATACATCATTTTTTCTACACTTAGCAAATCAAATCCAGAAGAAGGATCCAATATAAACTGGTCTTAATTTTATTTCTAAAAATTCAGACTTTTAAATGCTTGACTTGTTTTGTAATATGTGGATCCCAAGCAATTTAATACAAAAATTAAAAATAGAAAAAGTTATATTTTGTTTTCCTTTGAAGAAAAAAATAAAAAACCACTGATGCGATCACACCTCATTGAAACTGGTTTATTTAAATGAGATTTTATCTACTTCCAGTAAAGAATTTACCTGTCAGCAGTCAAATTTAATTTCGGTTATCCTCTCTCTCTTCTTTATCCTAAGGCGGCTGCTGCATAGAGGACTAAGGTTTTTTGTTTTTTGTCAACTAAATTTGTTATCTGGTCATCTGCTCTTGAGTGGATCATAAACATTAAAATGTTACTGCTTTAGCCGACTAAAACTGCCATGTGATGTACTGAAAATATATAACTCTACAATATGGGCTCATTTTTTTCAAATTTATTTCTTATGTTAGAAATGTGGAGCTATTTAAAATGAATTTTTAGGCAAATTAAAGAAAATTTAGATTTCACATAATGAAGAAAAAAATCAGTTTTAATCAAATTAAAATGAAACTCTTTAGAATAAAGTTATTCGTTGAAAAACAAAAAAAAAAACCTCTGGTCAAGACTGCTGAATTTATAGTTTTAGATAAAATCATTAGCGCTTCTTGTTTCAATACAGAAGTCGCTAGATTCATTATAGTCTCCTTGATCACTGGTATAAAAAGAAAAAATTTTTAAAAATTAAAAACTTCTCAATGCTAATTTTTTATTTAATTAGCTAGCGGAATGGGACCTTTTAGTCATAATTGGGTCTCTTAAAAATTCCAATATCCGTAGTAGCCAATTATTCTATAAAAGGATCTATTAGCATAGCTCTAATCTGTTAAGATTTTATAGTTTATTCTTATTTATTATTTTTTTCTTTAAGATTTTCTTATTATTAATTTGATCATATTTTATTTTTCAGGTAACAACTATACAAACAACAGATTAAGGCTTTGAAAATTTTACAATCAGAGTTCAAAAACTTGAAGAAATTTAAGATGGATGACGACCACCCTGTGTAAACTTAAAAGCAGCCATCATTCTTTAAACGACTATCGCTTACTATCCAACTGTATACGAATAGTATTCTCCTATGTATAAAATTTAAAAAGCAAGCAAACATATTGAATAAGATATTTAGCAAATTAATTTGTAAATAATAATTACTGGTATTAATTAATGTAATTAAGAGAAATTCGTTAACAGCTAAGCTTTAAGGAATCCCGTTTTGTGAATTTTATGTTTCATGCAAATTCATGCATTTCAGTTATTTACCCCAGTTTGAAAATACTCATGAGAAAGTTAAGCAAACAAAAAAAAAATGATGGGCAATGTGCAAGAAATATTCGACTCATTTGCAGTAGACACTAAACTCTTGTTTTTTTTCTTTTTATATATGTAGAAAAACTAAAAAACTTATAAAATCACTTGATTAATAATGTATATTTAAAACCGATTTAAGTTAATGCAAGAATATGAATATATTGTAAAAAAAATCTTAAATTACATTGTTTAGAAATATTTCATTGTGTTTTGATTTATTTTTTTTTTTTTTTTTTTTTTTTTGTGTAAAAAAATAAAAGAGGAGTAAAGTTTTATAGATGTATAGGAAATGACAAAAACAGCAATAAAAAGAATTGATAATAGTTTAAAGAGCAAATAATTCAAATATGTATACAAAATAAATTTTATTGCAAAAATATTTTAAACATAACAAAGGAAATAAGGAAAAATATGATACTAACTCTTTTGTAAATAGTTTTAGTTAAATGCTTTTTAAATATCTACCAATCCGCACAGTCAAATTCTTACAAAATTCTTATCTAATCAAAGATTCCTCAAAAACGCTGTTTCATTATTCTTTCTAAAATTCCAGTCCAGCAAAGCATTTAAATGAAAATATGACTAAAAGCGCTTGAAATTCAATTTCAATTGCTTTAAAATTTTTTTACTTTTTTTGCAAAAATTTGTTCTTTTCTTGCGTCATGTAACTTTGAAAAGTTTCTTCATCGCAGCATTTCAAGTAATAAAAATATTCAAAAATTTAACTTGAAAATTTCGTGTTTTTAATGCATTGATTTTTACTCAAGAACTTTTAATTTTGATTAAAAACTTTAAAAAAGGTTTTAATAATTTTTCTAACACACTTAAAAAAATTGCCTAATTTTATAAATTTCTTATACTGATTTATGTTTTAAGCGCTTAGCTTAAAAACTGTTAAAGAAAAATTATTTATTTCAAAATTTGTAGAAATTATTTTAAAAGTCTTTTATATTCAAGGAAACATTTTAAAAAATTGTTGATTTTTGCATTTCAACAATTTCTCTTTCTGCTTGAAATGTTTTTTTCATTTAAAACAAAAATTAAAAACTTTTCCTTACCTAAAAATTTCGAAAATTTTTCTGTTTCTTTTAGTAAATGAATAAATATTCCCCTACTCAGATATTTCCATTTAATTTTAAAAAAGTTTCTTTAAAAAATTTTAATTCTGTCTCTAAAAAAATATTTTTCCAAAGTTACATTAACTTACTTTATCCTTAATTTAAATAGTATAGAAGTTGTTATTACTAGATAAAACTGGGTAAGGTCTCTCATATGGAGACTGAAGCAAAATTTTTTTATCGCTCTTACAAATCATGAGAGCACCAATGAGCACTTTGAAGTGCTTCCTAGACGATTGATTTGATCATCAGGTACTGTAGATTTTTTGTACAGGGTTTAATTTAACTAAGTAAAAACCTAAAGATTGTCAAACATTTATCAAACATAATTTTTATTTTTGTTTTGCTTCAAGGAAGTTCCTAAAGCTGTGTTGAAAGCACCTATGAAATAAGGTAAATAGCTGCTGATGGATTTGGAAAATTTAAAAGTATTGTTGCAGATAATTGGTTTTTAACTGCTACAAAAGAAAGAGTTTGCCTATCTGTCTTTTTCTTTACTTCCTCTCAAAAGTTCATTGATGCTGTGCCGCGTTTGACACAGCAGGCAATTACCAATGTTTCTTGTGAAATTTTTCTTACTTATGAAACTATCGGACTACCACGAGTTAGAATATAGTGGATTATAGAATGTTTAATTAATTTTGTACAACTTGTGTCACCTGCAACACCTTGGTAGGTTTTCAGTAATTATTGAATATGAGGATCAAGCAGATAATTGGGAACTGGGATTTTTATATATTTTACAAATTGATTCAATGGATCAAGCAATGCTTTCTCTTATAATTTAACTAACAGGCCATAATAGGAAAGAAATCCTTCTCGTAAAATAGCACCTTAAAAAGGTCATTGAAATTTAAAGCTTTGAAAGGTAAAAATCTCTTCCACACTGCTAAAAAAAATCAAATCTTTGAAAAAATCGTTTCTAAAAACTTTCTGCTTATGAATATCACTTAACTGTTAAATTAAAATCAAGTCAAAATGAAAAAAACTAGTTTTCTTTTTGGAAAATATTGTTTTTCATTTTCTTTTTTTAAAGTGAAAATATTTCACCCTAAAGACAGACAACCCTCTCAATTTTATTATTAATTGAGTCAAGTGAATTTTTGAGGTTAGATGAAACCACGAATGGAAATGCCCTCCATTAATTCCTAAAAGTCTCTTTTGTAATTCAGTTTGGGTTTTAGCCCATAAGTCAAATTGTATTTGCTCATTAGACCGAATCAGGCTTTTCAAAGGCAGAATGGCGTACAGTTTTGAACATATTTAGAACCTGATGTTACATGCGCTAGTAAGGATTATGAGTCTTTTAGTGCCATCATTGGGCCATCAGAAATTTATGACATTTAGGTGCTATGTTGTCTAGGTTAGGATTATTATTTGGGATCAGGTCAAGCTGGACACTGAGTACTATAGTGAATTTTTAAAATGTGAATTGTTAAGGAAAGATAGCCAGTAATAAAATTGAAAATTATTTCCATGAACTTACAGAGTTTAGGCTTGTTCCCATTAACTTTAATTTAGAAAAATAACAACATAATTAGTTTGGTTGTTGTTATAGTTAAAGAATAGATAACTTTTATAACAAACGAAATCTCACTCATGACAATCCTACAAAAAAATAAAAATATTATGATCCATTTAGCTGACTAACAAAATAAATTACATTTTAAGCCTAAACTAATTTCTTTTGCAACCAGTCACAAATTCTGGCTTAATAATTTGCTGTGTCAAAATACATTGCTAAAATACTTCAGAAAATGGCAGACCCACATTAATAACTGTCAAAACAAAATTGCTTCCAGCAGCGACTAAAATAACTCAATTATAAGGTGAATGAATATACACGCAATCTGAACCTGTCCTAAAAATCTATAGTTGATCGACTTTATTAGCCGTGAATGGTTTATCTTAGCTTAAAGTGTCGCACATATTGTTTTAACAGAAAAAAAAAAATTTTAAAACAAAAAAATAATAATAATAATAATTTTTTCCCTACAGACAATGCACAAAAATCTGCAGGCTAGAAAGAATATAATTTTGTTTAAGTTTGACGTTGTGACCTATTCCAACCTTTATTTGCGACCATCGGAAGCAAAAGACTAAAAAACTTGAGTTAAGTCTGCGCACGAAACTAAATATCAGCGAACAATAAATTTTATGTCACAGCATGAGGTCTCACGATATAGTTAGCTGAAGAAGATTTTGCGCGGAGCCTACACAGTTTTATAATTTTGTAAAAAAGATATTGATGAAAAAAACAAAAATTCAAAATTTTTAATATTACGGGGCAAACTGTATACATCAAAAACATTTGATTCAATTAACAACTATTAAAAGGTCTTATATTATTGTTTACCTATTTTAAAATGGTGATTACAATTTTGAGTTTTATGGCTTTGTGTCCTACTATAAAAAAAATCAATCAACCCAATCAAAAGATACACAGAGGAACTATTAAAAAATATTATCAAGTATTTTCCAAAACTACTGTGACTCTAATAAAATTATAGTTCCTCCATATAACTTAAATAGATTCGTTAAGCCTTCAAGCAGTCATAAGTTGTATGGAAACACTACAAAAATAGGGTCAATAGTAGTCTTAAATTAACTTAAGTATTTAAGGTAAATTTCGGGTATGATTTATGATATGTTCATCATATAAAATTTTGGAAGGATGGGCCTAATGTTGCCCAATGACCCAGTGTGATTCAATGACCCATCAAGTTAAAAACATTACCTAAAAATATTTTGAAGTAAATCATAATTTCCTTTTTGGCCATAGGAAGTCCTTCAAATGCCAACAGTCCATGAGAGCTAAACGAAACTAGAGACCACTACCAAAAATTTAAATTTTTTTATTTTGAAATCAATAAAAAATTCCTTTATGTTAGCTATCCTGCATACTTTGGTATTGGTTGAGTATTTATGATGACAAAAAACTAAAAAAAAAAAAAAATTCATTAAAATATTTTTGATTGGTGTGTGGTGACATTAATCTTTCTTTAAAATCGCATCAAAAATAAGAAAGTGCTAATCCCTTCATATACAGAGATAATATTTGAGATAAATAGCTTTAAAAAACTCTCAAAATTTTGTTCGGATTTTTATAAACTTACATTTTGTATTTCTTATTGACTAATACTTCATTCATTGGTGTCACATAACATTTTATATGGGAATCATACAACAATTTAGATAACAGCAAAGAAAAGCAGTACATTTCCTTCAAACTTTATGTCCAGAAAACTTTCTGCTCTACAACTTTTCACAATGTGCTCTACTTTCTACGAAAGAATTCATTAAATCATCCGAGTTTTACTAACAGGTATTTATATCTTTAATGTTCAGGATCGCCAGCCTTGATAAACGTTTCTGATATTAAATGTGCAATAAAGTTAAATATCGAGTAGAATAGAAATTTCGTCAAACAAAACATTTTCGCCTTTTACAAAATTATTTGAGAGGTATTTATGCTTTTTAAAACTTTTTTTCGATTTTCGATGTTTTAGTAATTCCAAAATATTGGCTGGTCCAAATTACATAAGTCGTCACTTCCACTCATATTATCTAAGCCTGTTTGATCTTCTATTTCAAAATAAAATTTCAGTCTTTGAAACTTGATGCACAAAAATTTCGAAAATTTTAAAATATTTTAATTTAACTTCACTTATAATTTTCGTTAAATACTGAACGATAGGTTTGTGTCTGTGTATAGTTTTCCTTTTAACTTTATAAACTGAACACTAGATGGAAATAATATTAAACAAAAAAAGAATACACTAAACATAACATTACTAAAATGAAAAAAGAACACGACGCTTCGGGTATTCGCCTCTACTACGATATAAGATCAGAGAGGGCCGCCAGCAAGCGCTGAATATACTACGAACATCCAGCAACGTGTATTAGTAGAAGACTACAAACTAACATCAAGACAATATGAAAACATCAGCCAAATGAATGACGGCGACACTCAAAAGGTCTGATCGTGTCTAAATTTCTTTTAGTTCCCTTCGCCCTTTCAATGAGAGCTCATCAGTTTGATTTATAGTGATGCCTTTATTCAATTTTAGCAAAGTTTCTGTTGCCACTTATACTTTCCTTATTTTATTATTAGTTTTATATAAAACGAAAAATTCTATTTTGATTGAACAACAATTCTGATTAATAAATCTGTTTTGTGTCAATAATTACTACCTGTCCAGCGGAAAGCTATAAGTAAAAATTTTTTAACCTTTATATAAAAATAGAAACCATTGAAACATTAGAAGGATGTGTCAAGTCAGGCGAATATGACTTCAATAAATGAAAAGTTTTATTGCGGGCAATTTACTCTCTGTGTATATTACATTGGAACCACCAAGTCCTGCATTTTAAATTTTAAAAAACCAGGCTTTTAGTTAGGTTTTTATTTGCTGCTAGCTTTATGATTTACGTAGAAAATCTCTAATTTTTCTTTTCCTTTTTGCAAAATAAAAAGTGAAGTCCGTTTTCGCTAAAGCTCTGATTTAGGTGGACCCTGTTTAAATTAAAGATTAAGACAAAAAAGCTAGGCTGCATCTTTACATATGTATCTAAAATTTTCTAGAACATTGCATGCCAAGACTTACGAAAATTGATTGCAAACCTGTGCAGAACACAAAGTAAAAATGAGAAAAAAATGTAAGTTCTACTTTTATGGTTAAAAACAAATATAACAAAACCAAATTTTTATTTGAAAATATTTTGAAAATATCTTGAGAATACCGTTGATAGCTTTAAAAATTAGACGCATGGACTCTGAGACATAGACAAAAACAGTCATAAAATTTGAAAGAATTTTAAATAAGTTCAAAAGGGAAAGTGGTTGTAATTCACTGTCATCAGAGAGCTGCTAACGGCAAATTAGTTAAATAGGTAGGAAAACATCGTTAAATGTTGCTCTACAATGACCGCCAAAGTCACCATATTGGCTTAATGTGCATGAAATATGACTTAAAGTTGCTATAATGGCTACTTACTCAATTCTTCTGTGGCAAGTATTTAACAATTCGAAAATTTTCCTATGAATTCATACAAAAAAACTCACTGAGGAGCTTTTTGCCTACTGTCAGGTTGACTGCTGCAATTTTATGTCTTTTCTAAAGAAAGATCCTAGTAGTTGTCTACATATTCTTTCGCAAAAAAGTATAAAATATCATGATTTGCTAGTTAAAGATATAAGATACCCAATTATCTATTACTCCCAAAAAAATTTATAGTTTTTGTGTCTAAAAGTTCTAATACTGCTTTAATTTCAAAGAAAATACTGCAAAATAGTCAACTCGAAAAAGTTATAAGCAATGAGATTTTGGGACCTCTAGTTTTCTATCAGACAAAATAGTTTATGACACATTAGAAAATAACGATTGTATAATTTTCTAAAATTTAATTCCAATTTGCTGTGCATATCACTAAAATATACTCATGACATGCTATATGATGACATCCAACCGTAATAACAAGACTTGCAAATGACATGACGGTCATACAATTCCAAAGACAATTTACTAATCCATCACATAAAAGTGTCAAATGCAGACGCGATAATTTCAGGAAACGGGGCTGATTTTAAAGTGGCAGTCACAAAAAAAAATAAAGAAAAAAAAAATGTTTAACATTTTACTAGTTATATAAGCAACATCTGTACTACAAAGTGTCACCCTTAATTTGCCTACCCCTTTATTTCTAAGAAAAGCTGTTAAGCATCCCCAGAATATAGTTTTAAAATGATGAAAAAAATTTCATACAATGAAAATCAGATGTGGTGTCAGTCAAGCAAGAAACAATCCGTCATTATTAACAAGCCAATCTTTTGTTTGCAGGATATTAAAATGGAAAATAGACAAAAAAGAAAAACAAAACCAAACAGAATGCAAATATCTTTAATAAAATGTTCACACAAAGTCTGTATATCAATTATACTGTGAGCTTATTTGTGCAAAACGTCTTTCAGATGCAATATATAAAATCCTTATATTTGGTTAAATAAGGAGTGGACCTCCCACATTCATAGCAAATGATAAAATAAAATTTCAGAACAGCTTCCTCGTCTGATCATTAATCTCTTACGCATTTCAGTATTTTTACAATATATACTCCTCTATCCTAAAGATATTTCTCTACCCACATATATGGAAACGTGCTCGTTTTAAAGTTAGGACAATGCTTTAATAATAATTTTCTTTAAATGCAAATTTGCATGTCCAGTCATAATGGCGACTGAAAATTTTTTAACAAAACGATACACCATCCAAATATATAATAAAAAAGTATCTATAGTTGTTTCTTAGTATTATAAAATGGTAGCCAGAGGAACTTATTGCTAATCATATATCCTATTATTGGTTATGTTACAAGTTTTATCTGACGTGACATTATTATAATTGTAATCCATGAACTGGTTCATGTGATCATAAGAACTAACTATGGCTCCTATTTATGGCACTCATGGCTTAACCATTATTTATTTATGAAAACGTGAGTAGAACGGAAAAAAAGAGGTAAATAAACAAAAATTCTGAAAGAAAGAATTTTTGTAGGGAGCCAAAGGCTACAATTAAAGATCCTAGGCTTTTTGACAAGTTAGGATTGTGTTAAGTTTTTTCGAAAAATTCACATAATATGTAATTGAAAAAGAAATTTTCGAAATATGGTCTTAGCCAGACAAAATATTGAATTTTTTTCAACCAAAGAAATACCTAAAGTTTTATCACTTCAATTGCAGGTTAAGTGATCTTTAAATTTTTTACAATTGTGCTGGTTTTTTAAAGGATTAATGCCAAATATAATTGAAGGAAAAAAACTTTTTGCTTTTATGTTTTTGAAAAATATTACAATCAATTTGAAGAGAAATAGACAGGATCACATCATTATTGAAATGTCTAATAAATATCCACTACATAGCATGAGCAAGAATATGTATTTAAAATTTGAAATCAAAAGCTTTGCCAAGACTTAAGAACCACAATTTCACACACTTCACCTATAACAGATTGTGATTGTATAAAGGCCTTTATTGATAATTAACTGCAAGTGAAATATCCCACTTGAGCTTTGCAATATCATATGGGATTTCATTAAACTTTTCATGAAGATGGTTTGTGCCCGTTAACACTTTAAATAAACCTACGGCCTCTCTGTTTAAGAGAAAAAAAAAAAATTTTTCCTAAGTTTTGACACAAGTTCTTTTAAGAACTACTTACACATTCCGTTCATCATTAGTTACACAAGTAGCAGCAGCTAGGATATAGTTTTCATGAATGAGTGATCCTCCGTAATGATGGCTTGAGTTTTTTCCTAATGAAACTTGGTAAGGGAACTGATTTTTCTTAACAATATGCTCACCAAACAATAAATTTCCGTGAGCAACTTCAAATTTCATTAGACCGAGTGATAATAAAAAACAAAAAATCAGTTGTCTGTACATCGTGTCTCACCAAATGATTTCGAGTTATTGTAAAAATGTTATTCAGTGCCCCTCCCTTTAATCTCAAAATCTTAGCTTAATTTTTACTGATAAAATTTATCATTTTTAAATGTTTGATAAGATTCGATTTTTCAGAGAGGTTTTTTTCATTTAACAATAAACTTGACCACATGACTAGTATCTGAAAGAAACTTCGTGTGACCAATATTTGAGCACTAAATGACTAATGGGATAGAAACCATAATCCGAAAAACTTTGAAAGTTGGAAGTGTTCAAATTATATCGAAACTTTCGAGGAAACTAACTATAACCAATTCAGCTTAGCAGTCAAATAGTCAAAATATGGCAAAATTTTTGAATGGGAATTGCATGGAATGGCAGTTGTGGTAAACACTCCTTAGATAAATTTAATGTAAACGTGTATCGGTCATTTACTTACTGTTAGCCCAGATGAAGATGCACAGCCTAGAAAAACCCCTCGAGAAAGGAAATTTTGTTGATACAGGAATCAAAACACCTAAAGAAAGCACAGCTCGTGAATAGTATTTTTCATAAAATGGATATATTCATTAGCTGAAATTTGAAAATAAAAATAGCTACCACGGCTCTGATATTTTAGAGATACACACTCTCAAATTCCAAAAGTAGTCCTGGATTTACTGCCGTAGAAGTATGCATACTAATTTTGAAAGCAGTGTAAGCTTTACCGTCAAAACTTCTGTCTTGTTTCGTATAAAAAACAAGTACAAAATTGTATGCCGTAAATGATAGGACTCTTGAGTAAATACTGCAAATGAAAATGGTGGAGTTGCTAAAATTCAGCGATAGCACGAGTGATATTCTTCCTGAAGTTTAAGCGTACTCACTTTGCAAAGCCAAAGAAATATCTCAATTATTACAAACTTGGTTCTAAATAAGATCCTGTAAAATTGATGCTTATAAAATTTACTAAACTGCAATCTAACATAAACATTTTTTATTTTGCCGTCATTTCGAAGCAAACATAAAACAGATTTTAACACTTTTTGTCCAATTGCAAATAACACGAAACTTTCGCAAATCGATTTTTTTCAAGTGAGGCTTAAGTCATCTTCTTGTTTTTTAGTTTTAGTTTTTCCACTTGAATTTTGTTATCTAGCTCAGCAGTAGTGTTTTCAAATCACTTCTTGTTTTTAATTACAGATAAAGAAGATTATCTATTTGAGGTCTACTAAGAAGAAGAAAATAAGTATCGCTACAAAATAATATTTTAATGATTAGAAAAACAAAGCCAACAAAAAATATGCTAAATTTCATTAAATCCAAAGAGAAAATAGCTCTAGTTAATGAATGAAAGGGAGCTTTTTTGCAGGCATCACAGGCTGTGAAATAATGAATGAATTTTTAAACAAATCGTCGCAGTTTTATGCATAAAAGAAAATCTTCGCAGCTATTTCGTGCAGGCTATGCTGCAAAATTTTCCTCGATTTAACAAAACTTTCAACTTGAGTGAAACTTGAATTAATACATGAAAAACTTACTCAGTTGACATAAAATCCGGTTTCACATATTTTTATACTTTTCTATAAAATGTACTAATTAAAAGTAAAGCTTGATTACTAATAAATTGTTGAATAATATTTTTAATTTTTTATTGGCGACATAGTAAGCTAATATTTTCTTTAATATTTACTTTTCATAAGAAAAATAAAGTAAATAAAGTCAGACAAAATTATATTTCAAGTTATATGTCAAGTACGCGTGAGTATTTTTACTTATTTGCTAAATAATATGCTAGTTCGTCATTAAAAATATCAAATAATTTTTTTATAAATAGTAAATATTTTAAATTAAAAATATGTTCAAAAAATAATAAACAAAATAATTTATAAAATTGCCAGAGTAATGTATGGTTAAATAAAAAAGAATACTACATAAAACTCTAAAAATATTCCGGCACCCGTAAAAATTAAATTGTTAGTAGCCGAATCCTAGCAAACCTTTTCGTACAGTGCTTGTAATTATATAATGTGGTCTTTATGATTGTTTGTATCATTATTATCAATAGCACAACAGGCAACTATTATTTTTATATTATTCTAAAATACCTTAAAGTTTTAGGTATTAAATATCAGCCACACCTAGTTCTAAGTTTAGCAGAAGATAAGTCAGTTTTTTAGTAAACTTTATAGCTAAAAATACAATGAAAAAGAAAATACTACTTTATTGACAAAAAATAACAATTTACTGAGTCTCTAACTCCTTTCTAACTCCCTCTGAGAGCCTCCCTTTTTTATAGTAAGCTCACTGCCCGCTTTCTTCCGAGCCTACTAGACTTATATCACAATATTTTATGATTTTTCTTAAGGAGTTACAGCTTGTATTTGGATTTGATTAAATTTTAGAAACTTATGTAAACTTTTTTTATGAAAAAAAAATTGTTACACTTTTCTTAAAACACATTCTTTTGAAAATCCCATTGAGGTGCCCATAATATCTACTGGGCTAGCTTTGTAAAATAATAACAGTAGATAAAAACTACTAAAACGTTGGGCAATGTGAAAGACCTTCTTTGGGCAAGTTATTTCTTTAATATGATTAACTAGCTAACATACAAATAACAATTGCTTCCTGATAAAAATACTTTCAATTTGAATTTATAATTGTTTTGTATTCAAAATAAGGAAATATAACACAAAATAAAATAAAAATTACATATTTATCATTTTATGATTTAAATATTCAAATGTTAGAAACATCTGTTTTTGTTATATCGCTATGAATTTTAGCATTTAATTTCATTTCAAAAAATTTGATACTGATTACAGACATTGACATAACTCTTCCACTAGTTCAGGTGTTAAAATCAAATCTGTCTAAGACGTAGAATCATTTGTTTCAAATTGTCAGCCCAATCAAATGATGAAGACCAAAGCGACGCCAATATCAGACCAGGTAATAAATTACTTTTAGCTACAAACATTCAGACTTTTATCGATATCTTCCACCGTATACTGTGATCCTTAGTGATCACTGATCGTAACTCTTATAAGAAAGAATTCAAAATCGGATAAGTTTGCTTCTTATTTTTTATTGTTGTTTTTATTTCATTTTTGTTTTTGTTTTCTTAAATTTTTATTTCATTTATTCTTTTTTTTTCATCATTTCTTATTTATCTGAGATTTTGTTAAAGATATGAGATCGTCCTAATGGCCAAATCTTGTTGAAATTTAACAAAACCCAAAAGCGACACATCAATTAGATATCTTTTCCTTTTTGGTTGTCTTTTATATCAGGTCCTCTGGTCCGAATATCCCAATGAAGAATATAGTTTTGCTTTCTTATAATATTTGTCGCTTTTATATTTGCAAAAACAGTCAAGTAGAAGGCCGGCCATTTACTTTAAAGTGGATCGATTGTATAGTTAAGCTTTGTTAGATACAAAAATTGAAGCTGGTGAAACGTATAACGCCAGGCACGATATATTTTGCAGGAAATGTTTAGATTGGTTCGATCATTATAATCTTTTTTATTTTTATTTTATTATTTTTAACTTGAACCTTGAGGATATAAAAACGTGTGCTCTGCAAATATTTGCTATGTAGGCAGTTTAAATCTATGGAAATTCTTTGAGAATTAATATAGCTTTATGAAAATGTGAATATCATTTGAAAAAAATCAAAAATATCAATAATAATAAAAGGTCAGGACATGGCGCTCTAAATTGAAAGCCAAATTCAGTATTCATAGTTGATTTATATTAATCCGGTAGTCAAATCCATGACGTCAATGCTCGTTTTATGGAAACAACTAGAATTTCAATATTTTTTTTAGTATTGATTTCAATCGTAAAACGACTGAATCAGGAGCTTGTTTTCCAACCTGCAATTAATAAGAATAGTTGGTATCCGACAATTTCCATTTTGTGAATTTTTGACTAAATATGAAGTTTCTTTTAACTAAAAATTTGCTCAGTACCATTTAGTAGCCGTACATTTCATCTTATTCAATCAATGAAGAAAAAGAAGAACTTTTAATTAAACGAAAATTCTTCTGTAGATACCTAAATGTACCTATGCAATAAATCATTTAAATCACATTCGATCTCAAACCAAAATAATAGACGTGGCACATAATTTTAAAACTAGATTTATGGCTATTTTAAAACAGTGATGTAGTTCGTATTTAGTGAAAATGCGTACATCTACTTTAAGGGGTATTCTGGTTTTGACGCCCAAATTTTAGGTGTTTTTCCGGGCACCATGAACAAATTTTAGCATCCAGCATTTTATTTTTTTTTAATTGTTATTTGAAAAGTATAAAATATTAATAATATTTAAAAAAATCAAAATTGAAAAAACTGTAAGCCGGCAAAGTGGAGACTCACGAAAGAATGCCGTGCCCTGCTTTGCAAGATTTCAGTCCTTTCAGTGGAAGAAAAAACTTCTTTTTTTAATTCTTCAACAAGAAAGATGTAGTTAGAGCACTAGGAGGTTTTTTTTAAAAAGAATTTTTTCACGAAATGGTGGCAGCTTGAAAAATCAGTTGTCTATTTTTTCACCTTCGGAATTTTTAAAAACAAAAAAAGAAATTTTATTAAAATACTTTCCATATGTGATGTTATGATATATAAGGAAGCTTTGTGCCAAATTTCAAGTGAATCCGTTAGGTCTCGAAAAAAGTAATTTCAAGAAAAACGTGTTTAAAGTTTCAAAGACTGAAATGCGTCACAAAATGAGGTGTAGCTCAGAAAATTATTTAAATTTAGAAAAATTCTTTTAGGAGCATTTTTTCAAAGGGTTAAACTATGAAAATGTACAAAAAACAACCAATTTTTCAAATTTTTAAACCAGAATACCTCTTAAACTGAAGTCCTAGCTGGGATGCTGAATTTTAACTTTACCTAATCCAAAAAAATAAAACAGTTATATTATCATAACTTGCATTCAATAGCTCTACGAAATCAATGTATGTAAGAATCATTGTCGTTTTCGTCGTTTCACGAAGGTGATTGTACAATTGTACAAACTCAAACGCTACAATCTTCAAGAATTAAGTGATTTTCTTCTGCTTTATTTCTCACGTTTATTTTATAAAGGAAATCCGTTACACTTTTAGTAACCTTTCCAGGTTAGTTTTAAATAATTTAGTTATACATAAAATCAAATCAAACTTTCTTTAGCTAATATTGAAACTGAATATACTTTCTCACCTTCAGCGGAGAGGCACTCAAGATAGCCAGGTGTAAGCACTTGTAAAAACCGAGTGAATAACTAAAAGTCACTCGCTTTTATTTTGCAGGTAGTTGAAATTTTGAATATAAGGATATTTGAAATATCTGTAGATTTGGGACGAAAATTTACCAATTTGAAGTAAATAAAGCTAAGGCCATAAAGTAAATAAGACATTGGCATATTTTCTTATTAGTTCCGTCCTTGACTTACTACTTTTACAAATTTAAAAATATAAGTGTGTCAAATTGTTTTATTCTCGTAATATATTTTCATGCTGATTTTACTGTGTTTTTTAGTATTGAAAATAAAATAAATATTGGCTTTTTTTGAGGTTAAATTAAATTTAAATGTAGCAATGCGGTCAAACCAGCGAGGGGTCATTTCCAGCCGATAGAATCAGGCGCCAGAAGATGACTGGATTTTATGAATGAAATTCCTTAAAGATGACTACAAATATACAATTCTGATAATATCTCTGTTTTTATAACCGCAAAAACAAAAAATTCCTAACAAATGGTTTAAGCCAGGGACATAAAAGTTGTTAAATTTTATGTTTCTCTTACTTTTAATTTATTGTAGGTAAGATGGATACTAGAAGAAGTTTGACTGATTGAAAAAGAAAATAAAGGTTTGACATTTTTGTTATTTTGCGGTTATTATGGCGCTATCTGTTTAGTTTTTCGCATATGTCGGTATATTTTTGATGTTTAATGTTTCCATCAAATAGGAAATAATAAACATTTTATAACTAATCTATGAAAAGGTTTGAAATTCAGTGTTATTTGGTAGCATAAAATTACAAACGTAAGAAATTCCTTAGAAATCAATTTCCTGGTGGATATCAATTTGGAATAAATATGATTTAACACAATTCATATATTCTTAGCTTTATTCTTTCAATATTAAAACATTATTTTGTAGCGATACTAATTTTCTTCTTCTTAGTAGACCTCAAATAGATAATCTTATCTGTAATTAAAAACAAGAAGTGATTTGAAAACACCACTGCTGAGCTAGATAACAAAATTCAAGTGGGAAAACTTTAAATCAGTCAACTAAAATTAAATAAGAAGAAGATGACGAAGACTCGCTTGAAAAAAATCGTTTTGCAAAAGTTTTGTATTATTTGCAATTGGACAAAAAGTATTTAAAACTGTTTTATATGTTTGCATCGAAATGACGGCAAAATAAAAAATGTTTATATTAGACTCTAATTGCAGTTTAGTAAATTTTATAAGCTACAATTTTACAGGATCTTATTTAGAACTGAGTTTGTAATAATTGAGATATTTCTTTGGCTTTGCAAGAAGAGTGCGCTTAAACTAAAGTATCAGAGCCATGATAGATAATTTTTTCAAATTTCAACTAGTGAGTATATCCTTTTTATGAAAAATACTATTTACAAGCAGTGCTTTTTTTAGGTGTTTTGATTCCTGTATCAACAAAATTTCCTTTCTCGAAGGGTTTTTCTAGGCTTTGCATCTTCATCTGGGTTAACAGTAACTAAATGATGGATACACGTGGAATACATTAAATTTATTTAAGGTGTGTTTACCACAACTGCCATTCCCTACCTACCCTGCCATTCCCATGCCATGCCATTCCCATTAAAAAATTTTGCCATATTGTGACTATTAAAGCAACTGTTAAGCTGAATTGGTTATAGTTAGTTTCCTCGAAAGTTTCGAAATAATTTGAACACTTCCAACTTTAAAAGTTTTTCGGATTATGGTTTCTATCCCATTAGACATTTAGTGCTCAAATATTAGTCACACGAAGTTTTTTTCAGATACTGAAAAAGTTTATTGATAA
The DNA here is from genome assembly GCA_947359355.1 of Acrocera orbiculus. NCBI lineage: Eukaryota > Metazoa > Arthropoda > Insecta > Diptera > Acroceridae > Acrocera > Acrocera orbiculus. The sequence goes on from OX375757.1 coordinate 62,788,839, forward strand.
AAAATTGCAAATTTTATCATACATTTAAAAATGATAAACGATTTATTAGAAGAAAATAACAAGAATTTTAAGAATAAAAGGAGGAGCACTGAAAGACATTTTTACAATAGTTCGAAATCCTTTGTTTAAACACGATGTACAGACAACTGATTCTTTGTATCTTTTTATCACTCGGTCTGATGAAATTTGAAGTTGTTCACGGAAATTTATTGCGTTGTGAGCATATTGCTCTGAAAACTCAGTTCCCTTACCAAGTTTATTCTGAAAAAACTCAAGCCATCATTGCGGAGGATCACTCATACATGAAAACTATGTCCTAACCCAGCGGGAAATATTTCTAGCGCTTCAGTTCCGAGCGGTCTGTAAGCGCTTACTTGCCATATCAGCCAGAATCAGGTTGAAAGCGTTTCTTGTGTGCTTATTTTGCATATGAGCAGGATGCGGTCCCTGAAATGTGTATTTACCATTTCATATGAATCCGCACGTGTTTCATCTAATCTAAAAATAGATTGGATTGGAAGTTTGGAATATAATATTTTATAGATATCAGTCGAGTGTATATTTTTTGAAGTGCAGTCAGTTTTTTGAAAAAGTAAAAATTATAAAAGTTAAAATTGTGATTCGAGTTTGTCAATAGAATCGTAAGTATATTTCCTTTGAATAGTTAGTAATATTTTAATTTGGATTCTAACCCTTTTATCATACTTCCATATATGTATACCATGTTTAATACACGCAAGTGCGTCCATCTATTTCTTTGAAAAAATTTTTTTAATGGAGATCAACTGGGATGGCCTCCCAAAAAAGAAAGCTGTCAAGAATCATGTATTCTTCAGCAAATATCTCTTCGGTAAGTTCTTGAACATACATATTTTTATATAAACAAATACAATTTATCACGAAAAATCTTTCAGAAGCTGTACAATCTGAGAACTTTGGATATTGCCAGTTCGAGGAAGAAATGAGGCCAGGTTTCAGGCTGGCCAAAAATAAAATCCATAAGGCCAATCATGAATCCAAAAAAATCACTAGTGTAACACAAAAAAATTAATTATTTATATTATTTTGAATAAAAAATTATTTACGAACAAAAAATATTTTTTTGTGTAGTTTATTAACTTTAATATATTTTTTGGTAAACGCTTACGAAGCGTTGAAATTCTGCGCTTCTAAAGCATACACAATGAACTGCTTATGAAGCGTTGAAATTCTGCGCTTCTAAAGCGTAAATAATGAACTGCTTACGAAGCGTTTAAGATAAGCGCTTCTACGGCGGACATGCAGTGTTAAAAGACAATTAAGAGTAAGTTGCGAGTAAGCGCTTAGTTCTGCTTTAGAAGCACTGAATAAGGGTTTATCGAGCGCTTCATTTCCCGCTGGGAATCTGCTGCTACTTGTGTAACAAATGATGAAGGGAATGTGTAAGTAATTTTTAAAAGAACTTGTGTCAAAACTTAGGAAAAATTATTTTTTCTCTCTAAAGAGAGGCCGTAAGTTTATTTAAAGTGTTAGCGAATGCAACGGAGAATATGGAAATCCTGATGTTTCCCAAGGAAAGGTCATGGGTATAGCTGAATATAATGAAATTGATTGTAATTTAGGTTACTCTAAATTCCATGCAAAAGTTTTATATTTCAAGGACTGGATTGAAAATATTATTAACAAAAATTAATTTTCATAACTTGCACACATTTGGAATTTTATTGAATTTATACATATTGTTTTAATCAAGAGTTAATTATCAATAAAGGCCCTTATATTACACTTATATAGCATAAAAAGCAATTGTAAAGAGCGTTTTATTCACTAGAGTTTTTTATAAACCTTTTTCAAATTTTTAGATTTAGTTTTGAATGAAGTAAGAAAAGAATTATTAAATGACGGAAATAAAACTAGCACTTTTTTGCCAAACGTGTAACTTCCTTTCTTTTGGGTTTCGTAAACCTTTATGGCGAATGTCGCCTGTTTGCTTTTATCTTATTACAATGTAACTTAGAAATTTTATGCAAAAATATATATTTATAAAGTATTTATTTATTGACGAAGTACCGCTTGGAGTAACCATGTGGATGTCAGCAATATCAATCTATAGAATTCTATGAAACTCTTGTTACATCAGGATATCCCATAAGCTCCTTAAAATCTTAATTTAGGGTTTCTGAATAGCAAATTAAATTTACAAATAATGGAAGCCTATTGATTTAATGAAAACGATCTTTTCTTGTTGGCTAGGTTGGCTACGGCATAAATCATCTTTAGATTATTTCTGATTATTTAGATTATTTTAGAAATCTGAAGTTCTTATCCTCACGGGAATGGGATTACGAATGAACGTAGTTCGTGTAATAGAGATTAATAATGAGAAAAGTTACAAAATATTAAAACGATTGTAAAATCCAGACAGTAATTTTCATATTCTAATCTAACTACTAACTGCAATCTTGCTAAAAGGTGTAACTATTTGATTAGAAAATCTCTATAATTTTTCTTGACTATATTTGACTAAAGTCAAATGTTTTTTATGAAATTTGATCAAACCGTTTTTAAAGCTGAAATACTGAATAATTATTACTTTTTGCTCACTAAGAAATTAATAATAAAACTCGATAATTCTCTAATACTCGCACGGACTCATCGATGCCAGGTCTATAGAAATAAGAGCTTTCACCAAGAAGATCTAGAGCATCGTTTTGTTCTTGTCTATACGCAAACACTTTCTTCTTCTCAACTGTCATTTGATCATTAGAAATTTTGACACATTATTTTTAAGTTATAATAAAAATTATTTAATTAAATGATTTTAGGAAAAACTCACGAAACTCTTCTGTATTTTATCTGTGACACTTTTTCTCAGCATGTCACGCAAAGAGAGTAATTTTTATCTATTAGCTAAATATTTCATCATACTCCAGTCATTTAATATTAAAACCAATGTATGTATAAATGTTAGTTTCATCTTGGAAGGCTTCTTCCAAGAATGACAGCAAATTACACACAAGTAAACACACAAAAGTATTACATAAATTTGTAATTTTATTTATACAATAGTTTTAAAAGCATTTCAACGAACACTTTATAAATAAAATATTAATTATTTCCTGTGAAGCTTAGACGACATTTTTCTAAATTAAAGTCCTCATGGTATAATCAAAAAAAATTTTCTCCTTGATTAAGTAAAAAAAAAATGCTGTGCAGAGAAGAAACACAAACCAAAAAACGCTTTTGCATGACACTATTTCAAAGTAAATGAATTCCGTTCAGTGATAAAATCTTTTTTATTAGTGAAGTGCAGTGACACGAAGACATTTTTTACATGAGCTTCGTGGTAGAGTTACGATTTTACAAGCTGTGTTACAGTTAATTGATTCTTAATCAGAATTCAACACACCTTTTCTTGAATTAATTTCCACAATTTCATAAGAAGAAGACCCAAAAAATAGGAATTTCGTTATTTGCGAACTGAATATGTGATTTTTTAAGGGGGGCGATACCTTCAGAACTTTAAGAAAAATCAATTTTTTTTTCTCCATAATTTCAAAGTATGGTATTTTAAGAATATACTGAAAAATCGAAAAATGGAAAATTTATGGAGCTATTGTCAAAAACGTTTGGTGGTTAGGGCCCGCATACCATGCCTAGTCAGGTACAGGTGTACAAGTATAAGTAAAAATAAAAAACTAAGGACTAACACTAGTGACGACATTCGTACAAATCCTTTGCACGGATATAGAATTATTGATTTTTTTACAGTTTTTACTGTACTATCTGAGCAGTAATGAGCATAGTCGACAGTTTGGCATTGAAACTTAAATGCGATTATCTCGAAACTGTATATTGAAAAACTGCTGGTGCTATTGCTCAAATAGTTATTAACCGATTTGGCTGAAATTTGAAAAGGTTTTTGTCTGTAGTATTGTCGAAAGGATGTAGCTAAAGTTTGAGTGATACCGGATGAATAAATAATTTTTTGGGGGTAAAAACTGACGAAGAAATAGTCAAAAATTATAGCTTTTGATTAAACAGCTGATATAAATTTAAATTTTTCACTTTTTTATAATTTTATAGGTTTATCCTTCCCTCTAATATGCCATGTAATTGAATAAAAAAAACTTTTTTTATTTTGGATTAATAGAAATCTTTATACAGATGCAGCAGTTTTCAATGTCTTTGTCTTGACGTCGCAGACACTTTTAATTGACAATATACCCAAAAATACTAACATTTTCTAAATTTTCATGTAAATTAACTCTAGTACTTGTCAAAACTAAATTTACTATCTAAAAAACAAAATCAAATTAAGATCAGATCATCAGTTTTATCTTGTTCTAGGTTTAGTTCCATCATAAAACTTTAGCAGCCTTGAATAGAAAACTTCTTACGTAAGCATTTTAAAAATATGATTTAATAATTACTCTTATGTAATCCTTAGCAAAAAACTATATCATATATAATAGAATCCTTTCTTATGGAACACAATTGAATCGTGGTTTTATGTTTTGGAATTGTTTCAACTATTTCACGCTTCCGAAGACAATGAATGCATTCACAGTATGGCTGCTGTATTTAGCGCATTTACTTTTCACGATTATCACCTTCAACCTATTTGACTCAGGCTGGTGAGAGTATTGCATGTGCTTTTTTTAATTTACTAAGAAGTCAGTTTACAAGAAGTTTTTGTTTTAAGAATCTTCATTGTTTACTATTGAAAATATTTTAATAGGTATAGTCGGAGGGACCCTACATTTCTATGATTTTTTATGCTTAAGATCTTAAGAGCTACGCTTTAGTATATTTATGGTTAGAATAAAAATTGGCCTTATGTCGATATTTTATGTGACTTTCGTTATGATATCGAAAGGGCTTAAAAATTCAAGTTTTAAAAAAAGGAATTAGCCCTGAGTACTATTACTTTTACTAAGTATAATTTCATAAATACGTCTGTGCCTTAGTCCGTTTTCAGCTAAAAGTAAAACCTTTTGAACTTTAACAAAATTTCTTTAAAGCTTAGATAAATGGGCCTGATTACCTACAACTCCAGGTATTCAATTTCGGATACACGGCTTTTCAGCACCTAACAGCATCAAATTCTTTCAATTTCTAACTTCTGGCTTCTGATTAGTTTTCTAAGTTTGTCTAGTAGGGAATTACAGCTTTATCAGTACCAAAAATAGGATGTTCTGGTAGATAGTTTTTTTTTAAATTTCAATAAAACACATTTTGTTGCCACCAAAAATATTTGATAGAAATTGAAACAAAAGTTGTATCTATGGCAATTATATATTTTATAAAAGGACAAACTTTTGATAACTTTTTAGAAAATGAACGTATGAAAGGCCTTAATTAAATGCCTAATGTTACAATGAAGATCTTGAATACCTACAAAGTAGATACATCTTAGTCTACAAAAAGTCTCATAAAGCATAGTCCAACGTCAGTGAATGAAAAAATGTTGGAGGTCAATTTATACCAAAGCTACAGAAACTAAATTAATTGCTAATTTACAATCTTAATAAACTGATTATTTCATGACTTGGTTGTAATTTTCACCCATTTTGTGGAACGTAATATTCATTTAAATTCAATTAATGCAATTTCAGCTTTATTCCCCTATAACACACTTCAGTTTGATGTTTCACCACGAAGAATTACTTAGATATACTAAACAAACTTCCACAAAACCAATATTGTGCTAGCAATTCTTATACAGCATTCCTTATATTTGTTATAATATCAATTATTATTTTTGAGATTAATTTTTAAAAAATCAAATTTTAAATGTCAAAACTAAGTAAAATATAAGTAGGCTTTAAGTTCTATAAAAAACTATCCAAGATAAATGTCGAAGGCTAAAGTAAAAATTATTAATTATAAAAATTTATAAAAATATTTATTAGTAATTCAATTATTTTAGAATTCAAAATTAAATATGAAATCAAAGTATGATATTGTAAAGGAAAAATACTATCCACCTCCTGAACAAAGAGTTAAACGAGTGGAGAAAAAGCTTTTCAATTTAGATCGAAATGATCCTGAATTCAGAAAACCTGCTCGTCGAGGTCCTACACCACGAAGAATGTTAGTGAGCCCAGATGCCTTAACAGAAATATGTGCTAGATTTCTTGATAATAAACGAAAACCTTATCCTTATAAATGGACTAATATAGATGTAATACGTTGGATTGATCAATTAGGCTTTCCTCAATATAGAAATATATTTTATAGAAATTATGTTACCGGACGAAAGCTTGTACTGCTAGATGCATCCACATTAGTTACAATGAATATATCCAATTTAGATCATATTAAAATTATAACAAGAGATATTCAGCGGTTATATGGATTCAAAGAACATCCAGGATATTCTTATAAATATTATCCAAATAAAGTTGAAAACGATTTCAAATTTTATATAAGTCGTACAGGTCCAAAATATGAGAATGCAAGATTTTCTGATGCTCTACGGAAACTTGGTCTCTTACAAAGTACACCAAAATGTCTTACACATTGGCAAAAATTGGAAAAACGTTTAGAGCATATACCACTTGATGTTGTACTCCAAAAACCATTTAAGCCAAAAGAAAAAACATTTCGTTCATATAAGCCACCACCTAAAGCTAAATTGCTTTGTGATTGTGTACCACCATGTGAGTGTAATTGGCCAGAAAGATATTATCGTCTACCATGGACATTTAAATTGTTAGTTGAGCGCAATGGTGCTAAGCAACGTACAGAATTTGAAAGCTTAGAACAAATTGCTGATGCCATATATAATGTTCAAACAACAGAAAAGTTTGATGATCCATTAGTATTCAAGCCTTCGCAACCTGTACTTAATTTACTGAAAAAAGTTAAACCAAATAGATACAATGTAGAAGTAACCGAGATGAAGTTTTGAGTTCGACAAAATTTACCTTTTCAAAAAAAAGTAATTAAACTAAAATTTATATTAACCATAAGAATATTAAAGTATTTTAATTTGAAAAATCCAATTTTATATTCCATGTGCATTTTTTAAAACCATGAACCTTAAAGCCTTTAGCTTCTGATCTTTCTAGCAGCAGAAAAAATAGTAATAATTTGGGGATCTAGATACATTAGAAACAGTCAAAAGGGTCCTATCAAGCCTTCCGAGATTCTTATTAAGTTTTTTGTAATAATCTTGAGATTAAACTTGCATTAAATCTATTGTCCATGATTGACATATTGATGATTTATTCATTAAAACTATGAGCTACAATGAAGATGACGTGTAAGTAATTATTCACAAGTAATTTTTAGCTATATTTCTATTTTTTCTCTTTAAAACAGAGAATCAGTCCACATATTTAAGATGTTAGCTGGCTAAAGAAATCGTTCATTGAAAGTTCATTCAAATCCAAATTGATGTTGTTATACTTGAAATTATCTAATCCTTTTTAAATAATACGTATCAAAACAATTAATTTGTTCCTTGAGGAGTTAAAACTTTGAGAAATCGTTGGCGTGCCTGGACGGGGTAAAGCATAAAAAAATTAAACATATCTTGATAAACTAAAGGCTGAATCTGAATAATATGCAAAGGATTCATATTCACAAGTAAAAATTGGTTTTCGTAGTTTCATTATTTCGATTTTTATATTACTTGCAATTGGAAAGAAATAGTTAGTCTTTTTTTTATATTTTTGCTTCAAAATGACAAAAAAATCAGAAATGTTTATATTAGACTCTAATTGCAGTTTAGTAAATTTTATAAGCTTCAAGAATCTTATTTAGAACCGAGTTTTTAGTAATTGGCTTTGCAAGATGAGTACGCTTGAACTTCAGGAAGAATATCATTCGTGCTAACGCTCAACTTTGACGAACTCCACCAGTTTTAATTTCAAAATTACTAGAGAGTTCTATTATTTATAACATAAAACTTTATGCCTATTTTTATACCAAACCAGATAGATATTTTGACGATAAAGCTTACACTGCTCTCCAAAATAGCATGCAAACAATTACGTCAATATTCAATGACTATTTTTAGACTCAAAGACTGATATCTATTTTTTTCAAATTTCAGCTAGTGAGTGTTTCCTTTTCACGCAAAATATTATTTACTATTATTTTGAGCCTAAAATTACACTTCAAACAATAAATTTAAAATCATAATTATTCGGATTAAGCAGATTTGCTGGCATGTTCTTAGGAAAATAATTAATTGAATATTTAGTTTTTCAGCTATGTTTGAATTTGGGATCGGATAATAATATACATTCAAAAATTTTTGCATATTTTAACAATTGAAACTACTGTTAACCTGTATAGGTTATATTACTGCAAATTAATTTCAAAGTTTTTTAGATTCTGATTCTATCTCATGAATTTTTAAGAGGTCATAGATAAGTCACAGGAAAGTTTGTTTCAGATATCAATTATTTGGCCAAGTTTATTGATGAAAAAGTGTGGATCTTATCAAATATTTAAAAATTTATCAGTAAATATTAAACTTAGATTTTGAGAATAAAAGGAGGAGCACTGAAAGACATTTTTACAATAGTTCGAAATCCTTTGGTAAAACACGATGTACAGACAACTGATTTTTTGTTTTTTATTATCACTCGGTCTGATGAAATTTGAAGTTGTTCACGGAAATTCATTGCCTGGTGAGCATATTGCTAAGAAAAATCAGGGCCCTTACCAAGTTTCAGTGGGAAAAACTCAAGCCATCATTGCGGAGGATCACTCATTTATGAAAAATATGTCCTAACTGCTGCTACTTGTGTAACTAATGATGAAGGGAATGTATAAGTAGTTTTTAAAAGAGCTTGTGTCAAAACTTAGGAAAAATTATTATTTCTCTCTTAAACAGAGAGGCCGTAGGTTTATTTAAAGTGTTAGCGGGCACAAACAATCTAAAGGAGGCTGTTGAGTTACGAGGTGTGGAAGGAATCTTTATTCATAAAAAGTTTAATAAATATCGATATGATATTGCAATTCTAAAATTGGATAATACATTTCCAATGACTGAAAGTATTAAAACGATTGAGTTGGACTCTAGTGAGAAAGATCCTTCAGGATATCTTACAATATCCAGATGGGGTCAGGAATTTAAAGAAAGTCCCATATCTGATGTCCTTAAATATCATAAATTACCTACTGTTCCGCGTGGATTGTGCGACAGAATTTATGGATACAATTTTGTTGATATGTTTTGTTTATTTGACTTCAATTATAACGGAGAATTTGGAAATCCCGATGTTTCCCAAAGAAAGATCGTGGGTGTAGCTGAATATAATGTAATTGATTGTAATTTAGGTTACCCTAAATTCCATGCAAAAGTTTCATATTTCAAGAACTGGATTGAGAATATTATTAACAAAAATTAATTTTCATAACTTGCACACATTTTGAATATATTGTTTAAATCAACAGTTAATTATCAATAAAGGCCTTTATATTACACTCATATATGGCATAAAAACAATTGTAAAGATCGTTTCAATCACTAGAGTTTTTATAAACCTTTTTTTTTTATCCCATAAGCCCTTTAAAACTTAAATTTAGGGTTTCTGAATGGTAAATTAAATTTACAAATAATGGAACACTATTGATTTACTAAAAACGATCTTTTCTTGTTGGCTAGATTGGCTACGGTAGAAACCATCTTTAGTTGTATGAAGATATTTTTCAGAAATCTGAAGTTCTTATCCCCACGGGAATGGGATATCGAATGAACGTAGTTCGGTAATAGAGATTTATAACGAGAGAAATTACAAAATATTTAAACGATTGTAAAATCCAAATACTAATTTTCATGGTCGAATCTAACTACTAACTGCAATCTTGCTAAAAGGTGAAATTATTTGATTAGAAAATCTCTATAATTTTTCTTGACTATATTTGACTAAAATATCACAGCTATCATATGGGATAGAAGCTTTATAAAGATTTCTTTAAGAACGAAAAAAATTAAAACTTATTAGCTGAGACATGGAAGTAAGACGTTAAACCCAATTTCAACAAAAAAAAACGGATATTTAAAGATTTTTGACAAATTTGGTTCCATTGAATACAATGTCTAACAAAATATTTTGAGTTTTTTATAAAAATTGTTCAAACTGCTTTACAAAGCTAAGAAACTGGAGAATTATTATTTTTAAATGTAAGTGTAAAATGCTTTTTTGATAAAAAAAATAACGTATACGTATATAATACAAAATTTGAATAATATTCATTGGAAAATATCAATATTTGTCCGAGGGGCAGTATTGAAACACCTTAAAAAAAAGTTGTTTATAGTGTTCATCATAACTCATAACAGAACCATCTGAAGCAAAAAATTCAAAATCATTTTTTAAAAAAGATGTTTCTCAAGGTAACAAAGGCTATACTGAAAGTCTAAACACTGATTTTCACTTAAAAAACCGACTTATTTTTATATGTATTTGTTGCCGGCATTATTTGATTTTAGTCTTTGTCCTTTTAGGAAATAAGTAACATGTTTTTAAAAGATTGAGACACAATTTATTACAGAAAGAATAATTAAAATCATTCTTTAGGATAGGATACGTAATCACATAACTAAGCAATATATAGGCGAGCCCTGATTTACCGATTCTTTTGTAAAAAGTTATAAAGTTGGAAAAATTTGGTTTATTTGGTAGCAATAAAGAAACTTAATTCAGTTTTAAACTAAAAACAATATTACTGTATTTATTTCAAATAAATCGAGCAAAAATTTTTGTTAAAATGAATTACCACTACCGTTTTCTGTTGAGTTTTGGGTCAAAAAAAAAACAATCGCCTGATCATTACCGTAAAAAATATTAATAAATAAAATTTGATTTTGTGGTTTTAGATGTTTCTTTTGCCATTTATGATGTGCACCGCTAAACAAATTTTTTTTAAAGCGCTTCGTATCATATAGAAATTAATTATTTAAACTACAACCATTCTATATTACCAAAAAACATGGTTGGAAACATACTTTTTTTCAAATTATTTACCGAACCCGTCCTTAAGCCCAAATTTCCCAAAAATCAGATGAAAATTTTAAAAGTTTTAGATCATTGAGTGGAAGCGTAAATTTATTATTTATCAGATCTTTAAGAGAGCAATTTAAATCGCTCTAGTAAAAAAATATGTAAAAATTATATTTTCTCTATTTTAATAAATTATTTTCGTGAATTCATGCTTTAAGAAAACAAAAACAAGCAAATTATTAGATCTACCGATAAAAGTTGAAGTAAACTACTATCACGGACCTATTGAAAAAATTAGATTTCAGCTACTTCAACAAATCTCACGAAGTTATTTATTATTAAAAAATGTTTGCTTCCAAAATCAATAGTTTATTTTTTTGTCAATTTCTATTGTTTCAATTTTTAGCATGTGCCCTTTCTAATGCTCAAAATTTATCAACAGAACTCTTCAGATAACATCAAATTTTGTAAAGATTACAACCTGAAGTTATTTGAAAAAAAAACTCTCTAATGATAAGACAAATACAAAAACTAAAAAATGATATGAAAAAAACCACTTATCAGCCAAACGAAACCTAATTCATGGGAATAAAAGGAAAAACACTGAAGAACATTTTCAAAATATTTGGACTAGCGAAGCAAGATGCGTGTTTATTTCGTTTTACTCCTAGCGTTGGCGCAATCTAACGCAGCACCTAACAAAGAGTTAAACGAGTGGAGAAAAAGCTTTTCAATTTAGATCGAAATGATCCTGAATTCAGAAAACCTGCTCGTCGAGGTCCTACACCACGAAGAATGTTAGTGAGCCCAGATGCCTTAACAGAAATATGTGCTAGATTTCTTGATAATAAACGAAAACCTTATCCTTATAAATGGACTAATATAGATGTAATACGTTGGATTGATCAATTAGGCTTTCCTCAATATAGAAATATATTTTATAGAAATTATGTTACCGGACGAAAGCTTGTACTGCTAGATGCATCCACATTAGTTACAATGAATATATCCAATTTAGATCATATTAAAATTATAACAAGAGATATTCAGCGGTTATATGGATTCAAAGAACATCCAGGATATTCTTATAAATATTATCCAAATAAAGTTGAAAACGATTTCAAATTTTATATAAGTCGTACAGGTCCAAAATATGAGAATGCAAGATTTTCTGATGCTCTACGGAAACTTGGTCTCTTACAAAGTACACCAAAATGTCTTAAACATTGGCAAAAATTGGAAAAACGTTTAGAGCATATACCACTTGATGTTGTACTCCAAAAACCATTTAAGCCAAAAGAAAAAACATTTCGTTCATATAAGCCACCACCTAAAGCTAAATTGCTTTGTGATTGTGTACCACCATGTGAGTGTAATTGGCCAGAAAGATATTATCGTCTACCATGGACATTTAAATTGTTAGTTGAGCGCAATGGTGCTAAGCAACGTACAGAATTTGAAAGCTTAGAACAAATTGCTGATGCCATATATAATGTTCAAACAACAGAAAAGTTTGATGATCCATTAGTATTCAAGCCTTCGCAACCTGTACTTAATTTACTGAAAAAAGTTAAACCAAATAGATACAATGTAGAAGTAACCGAGATGAAGTTTTGAGTTCGACAAAATTTACCTTTTCAAAAAAAAGTAATTAAACTAAAATTTATATTAACCATAAGAATATTAAAGTATTTTAATTTGAAAAATCCAATTTTATATTCCATGTGCATTTTTTAAAACCATGAACCTTAAAGCCTTTAGCTTCTGATCTTTCTAGCAGCAGAAAAAATAGTAATAATTTGGGGATCTAGATACATTAGAAACAGTCAAAAGGGTCCTATCAAGCCTTCCGAGATTCTTATTAAGTTTTTTGTAATAATCTTGAGATTAAACTTGCATTAAATCTATTGTCCATGATTGACATATTGATGATTTATTCATTAAAACTATGAGCTACAATGAAGATGACGTGTAAGTAATTATTCACAAGTAATTTTTAGCTATATTTCTATTTTTTCTCTTTAAAACAGAGAATCAGTCCACATATTTAAGATGTTAGCTGGCTAAAGAAATCGTTCATTGAAAGTTCATTCAAATCCAAATTGATGTTGTTATACTTGAAATTATCTAATCCTTTTTAAATAATACGTATCAAAACAATTAATTTGTTCCTTGAGGAGTTAAAACTTTGAGAAATCGTTGGCGTGCCTGGACGGGGTAAAGCATAAAAAAATTAAACATATCTTGATAAACTAAAGGCTGAATCTGAATAATATGCAAAGGATTCATATTCACAAGTAAAAATTGGTTTTCGTAGTTTCATTATTTCGATTTTTATATTACTTGCAATTGGAAAGAAATAGTTAGTCTTTTTTTTATATTTTTGCTTCAAAATGACAAAAAAATCAGAAATGTTTATATTAGACTCTAATTGCAGTTTAGTAAATTTTATAAGCTTCAAGAATCTTATTTAGAACCGAGTTTTTAGTAATTGGCTTTGCAAGATGAGTACGCTTGAACTTCAGGAAGAATATCATTCGTGCTAACGCTCAACTTTGACGAACTCCACCAGTTTTAATTTCAAAATTACTAGAGAGTTCTATTATTTATAACATAAAACTTTATGCCTATTTTTATACCAAACCAGATAGATATTTTGACGATAAAGCTTACACTGCTCTCCAAAATAGCATGCAAACAATTACGTCAATATTCAATGACTACTTTTAGACTCAAAGACTGATATCTATTTTTTTCAAATTTCAGCTAGTGAGTGTTTCCTTTTCACGCAAAATATTATTTACTATTATTTTGAGCCTAAAATTACACTTCAAACAATAAATTTAAAATCATAATTATTCGGATTAAGCAGATTTGCTGACATGTTCTTAGGAAAATAATTAATTGAATATTTAGTTTTTCAGCTATGTTTGAATTTGGGATCGGATAATAATATACATTCAAAAATGTTTGCATATTTTAACAATTGAAACTACTGTTAACCTGTATAGGTTATATTACTGCAAATTAATTTCAAAGTTTTTTAGATTCTGATTCTATCTCATGAATTTTTAAGAGGTCATAGATAAGTCACAGGAAAGTTTGTTTCAGATATCAATTATTTGGCCAAGTTTATTGATGAAAAAGTGTGGATCTTATCAAATATTTAAAAATTTATCAGTAAATATTAAACTTAGATTTTGAGAATAAAAGGAGGAGCACTGAAAGACATTTTTACAATAGTTCGAAATCCTTTGGTAAAACACGATGTACAGACAACTGATTTTTTGTTTTTTATTATCACTCGGTCTGATGAAATTTGAAGTTGTTCACGGAAATTCATTGCCTGGTGAGCATATTGCTAAGAAAAATCAGGGCCCTTACCAAGTTTCAGTGGGAAAAACTCAAGCCATCATTGCGGAGGATCACTCATTTATGAAAAATATGTCCTAACTGCTGCTACTTGTGTAACTAATGATGAAGGGAATGTATAAGTAGTTTTTAAAAGAGCTTGTGTCAAAACTTAGGAAAAATTATTATTTCTCTCTTAAACAGAGAGGCCGTAGGTTTATTTAAAGTGTTAGCGGGCACAAACAATCTAAAGGAGGCTGTTGAGTTACGAGGTGTGGAAGGAATCTTTATTCATAAAAAGTTTAATAAATATCGATATGATATTGCAATTCTAAAATTGGATAATACATTTCCAATGACTGAAAGTATTAAAACGATTGAGTTGGACTCTAGTGAGAAAGATCCTTCAGGATATCTTACAATATCCAGATGGGGTCAGGAATTTAAAGAAAGTCCCATATCTGATGTCCTTAAATATCATAAATTACCTACTGTTCCGCGTGGATTGTGCGACAGAATTTATGGATACAATTTTGTTGATATGTTTTGTTTATTTGACTTCAATTATAACGGAGAATTTGGAAATCCCGATGTTTCCCAAAGAAAGATCGTGGGTGTAGCTGAATATAATGTAATTGATTGTAATTTAGGTTACCCTAAATTCCATGCAAAAGTTTCATATTTCAAGAACTGGATTGAGAATATTATTAACAAAAATTAATTTTCATAACTTGCACACATTTTGAATATATTGTTTAAATCAACAGTTAATTATCAATAAAGGCCTTTATATTACACTCATATATGGCATAAAAACAATTGTAAAGATCGTTTCAATCACTAGAGTTTTTATAAACCTTTTTTTTTTATCCCATAAGCCCTTTAAAACTTAAATTTAGGGTTTCTGAATGGTAAATTAAATTTACAAATAATGGAACACTATTGATTTACTAAAAACGATCTTTTCTTGTTGGCTAGATTGGCTACGGTAGAAACCATCTTTAGTTGTATGAAGATATTTTTCAGAAATCTGAAGTTCTTATCCCCACGGGAATGGGATATCGAATGAACGTAGTTCGTGTAATAGAGATTTATAACGAGAGAAATTACAAAATATTTAAACGATTGTAAAATCCAAATACTAATTTTCATGGTCGAATCTAACTACTAACTGCAATCTTGCTAAAAGGTGAAATTATTTGATTAGAAAATCTCTATAATTTTTCTTGACTATATTTGACTAAAATATCACAGCTATCATATGGGATAGAAGCTTTATAAAGATTTCTTTAAGAACGAAAAAAATTAAAACTTATTAGCTGAGACATGGAAGTAAGACGTTAAACCCAATTTCAACAAAAAAAAACGGATATTTAAAGATTTTTGACAAATTTGGTTCCATTGAATACAATGTCTAACAAAATATTTTGAGTTTTTTATAAAAATTGTTCAAACTGCTTTACAAAGCTAAGAAACTGGAGAATTATTATTTTTAAATGTAAGTGTAAAATGCTTTTTTGATAAAAAAAATAACGTATACGTATATAATACAAAATTTGAATAATATTCATTGGAAAATATCAATATTTGTCCGAGGGGCAGTATTGAAACACCTTAAAAAAAAGTTGTTTATAGTGTTCATCATAACTCATAACAGAACCATCTGAAGCAAAAAATTCAAAATCATTTTTTAAAAAAGATGTTTCTCAAGGTAACAAAGGCTATACTGAAAGTCTAAACACTGATTTTCACTTAAAAAACCGACTTATTTTTATATGTATTTGTTGCCGGCATTATTTGATTTTAGTCTTTGTCCTTTTAGGAAATAAGTAACATGTTTTTAAAAGATTGAGACACAATTTATTACAGAAAGAATAATTAAAATCATTCTTTAGGATAGGATACGTAATCACATAACTAAGCAATATATAGGCGAGCCCTGATTTACCGATTCTTTTGTAAAAAGTTATAAAGTTGGAAAAATTTGGTTTATTTGGTAGCAATAAAGAAACTTAATTCAGTTTTAAACTAAAAACAATATTACTGTATTTATTTCAAATAAATCGAGCAAAAATTTTTGTTAAAATGAATTACCACTACCGTTTTCTGTTGAGTTTTGGGTCAAAAAAAAAACAATCGCCTGATCATTACCGTAAAAAATATTAATAAATAAAATTTGATTTTGTGGTTTTAGATGTTTCTTTTGCCATTTATGATGTGCACCGCTAAACAAATTTTTTTTAAAGCGCTTCGTATCATATAGAAATTAATTATTTAAACTACAACCATTCTATATTACCAAAAAACATGGTTGGAAACATACTTTTTTTCAAATTATTTACCGAACCCGTCCTTAAGCCCAAATTTCCCAAAAATCAGATGAAAATTTTAAAAGTTTTAGATCATTGAGTGGAAGCGTAAATTTATTATTTATCAGATCTTTAAGAGAGCAATTTAAATCGCTCTAGTAAAAAAATATGTAAAAATTATATTTTCTCAATTTTAATAAATTATTTTCGTGAATTCATGCTTTAAGAAAACAAAAACAAGCAAATTATTAGATCTACCGATAAAAGTTGAAGTAAACTACTAAAAATTATTATCACGGACCTATTGAAAAAATTAGATTTCAGCTACTTCAACAAATCTCACGAAGTTATTTATTATTAAAAAATGTTTGCTTCCAAAATCAATAGTTTATTTTTTTGTCAATTTCTATTGTTTCAATTTTTAGCATGTGCCCTTTCTAATGCTCAAAATTTATCAACAGAACTCTTCAGATAACATCAAATTTTGTAAAGATTACAACCTGAAGTTATTTGAAAAAAAAACTCTCTAATGATAAGACAAATACAAAAACTAAAAAATGATATGAAAAAAACCACTTATCAGCCAAACGAAACCTAATTCATGGGAATAAAAGGAAAAACACTGAAGAACATTTTCAAAATATTTGGACTAGCGAAGCAAGATGCGTGTTTATTTCGTTTTACTCCTAGCGTTGGCGCAATCTAACGCAGCACCTAACAATTTAATTGTTGGGGGTGATTATGCCGAGGAAAATCAATTTCCATATCAAATTTCTTTGAGAAAATATAGAATACATTTTTGCGGAGGATCACTTATTCATGAAAAATACGTCCTAACTGCTGCTAATTGCGTTAAAAACATCACAGGAAATGTGTAAGTAGATTTTGAACAAATTTTTTTGTAAGCTAAAGTTTTATTTTCATTTTTTCTTTGGGAATAGAGAACCACTCTACTTATTTGAAGTATTGGCAGGCACCAACAAACAAAGAGAAGGTGGTCAGGTACGTGACATTGAAAAGGTCATTGCTCATGATAAATACCTGAGATATCAATATGATATTGCTGTAATTAAATTAGTCAGTCCATTCCAAATAACTGATAGCATCAAACCGATCGATTTGTTTTCTGGTGAAATACCACCTTATGATGAAGTTGTTATATCTGGCTGGGGCCAAATATCTGAAAATGGACCTGATTCTTACAAACTTAAATATAATATTGTTAAATCTGTGGAGGATTACAAATGCAGATTTGTATCAAAGGAATATTTTGATGGTTTAATTTGTCTTGGATATTTTAGAGACAATGGTATTTGTTACGGAGATTTTGGTGGTCCAGCTGTTTACAAAGGAAAACTTGCTGGTGTCGCCAACTATCTTTTGAATAGTTGTGGAACATTTTTTCCTGACTACTTTGCAAAAGTTTCATATTTTAAGAATTGGATTGAAAATGTTATAAGTGAAAATGAAGTTTTGTAGAGTTAATGATTTGTGTTTTTAAATCTTGTTCAATTTTTGATTATCAATAAAGTTAACAAAAGGAAACTTTGAAAATACAACGGACATCAGTCCTAAAGTAAGTTTTCTTTAGAAGATTATTTAGTATGTTATTTTTATATCGTAAAATTAAAAATTTGCATAGTTCGTGTTGATTGTTTGCGTTAAAAATTCTGAAAATTTTTGTTATGTTAAAGGGAAGATTTTTTGTAATATTTGGTATATTTTTTCGGGTACTTGCATGAAAATACTAAATATCATCAGGTTTGCTTATTGTTGCCAATTAAACCATACTTAAATCAACAAATTAAGCCAAAGGACACCTTATTAGGTATTCATGTTTGTTACCAAAAATGATCACGCTTGGTCATGATGCAGTTCTCGATTAGTTGTCATTAAATGCAGAACTGGTATGACCTGAGTTCAGACTGAGAATTGCTATGAAATAATCCTTTGAATGTGGTAGGGTGATGTCAAAGAGGGTGAAGCATCTTCTCACTCGACAAGTAACCTGCACAGAGGGGTTGGAAATAGGTCTTAGAGAGATCCTAGGTCTGGCAAGGACCTGGATATCAGGTTCCCACAGTAGCATGTCTGGCGGGGAGCACAATAGATCAAATTGGTCGCGGTGCATCTTGTTTCCCTTTCACTACTACTACTACTACTACTACTATGAAATAATCACTTCTCTTCTAAATTAATTTTTTAGTTAAATATGTGCATATCCTCGAAAAAATTGACATCTTTATGCATCACTATAAATTTTATTCTCCGATTAGTTGAAAAATTAATCCTAATATATCCTTCATTAATTAGTAAATTTTTATACATAAAAAATTTTTATTTTAAGGAAAACAAAAACAAAAAAATGTCTCTCATTTGACCAACATTGAGTGGCAGACTTGTTAGTTCATTTCCCTTCCATCCCATAATTCTTCTTAATTTATTTTACGTGAATACTTAACGCCAGTTTCAGACACGAGGATTCCTTCTTCATAAGTAAAAACAGTAGAGTGCTTCAGACTGAGTGAGATCAAAAGGGCAAGTTCCCCACATCAACATCGAATTTAATTTATATTTCACATGGACATTTTTATTTTGTCTTTTTTTGCTTAAAATAAAATATACTTTTTGGCTTATTTCCCAATGATGCTAAATTTGAAGTTACAGAACATAAGAAAAATTTTCAGCCCTCGAAAATAAAATAAATAAAACTTAAATTTATACACAGAAAATATCGAATTCAACCAAATCCATTCAAACAGAAGATATTGAGGTCTCTGCTGTTTTTTCTGTTTTTTTAAATCAAATAATAATAAAACATTTAAGATTAGGAAAATAAGCAAAAATTGAGGAACATTTCGATCATCAAATGTACCTTCAACACCATCATTAAATATTTGAGTGAATCACAAAGAAGAAGGAAAACCAAAAAAATAACAAAAATTAAAGTTGTGCTGGCGCCTACTCTGAAAATTCGTATTTACTTAAATAATAATCAGCCTTCTTTACCCCTTTCTAGAGAGGACGATTGAAGAATCGAGTTGGGTTGTTTTTTTTAGCCATTTTATACATATGCGTAGCCTATCAGGCGTCTGCATGTCACCTCGTTCTAGTTAAATGTCCAATTTACAATTCAAGGAGGCTCCAATCGACCAGATTATCATCGAAAAGTTTACGGAACTTCCTTCATATGTTGGCCACGTTAATTGCCTCAATGGCGTCTAAAGACAACAATTTTCTATAACGTAAGTTGGGATCTTTTTATTTTTGCAGTCTGTTAAATTTTATAGCAAATGATCGAGTTTTTTAATTATTGCAAAACATTGAAACCTGCAAACATTGTCTTTTCAACTATTGAGAATGTAAGAAAAGGTAGTAAAGGAGTAGAAGATGATGATAAAATAGACAGAAAAATTACATGCCGGGAAAAGAATGAGTGCTTTAATCAATTTAAAGATTTTTGATAAAGTTTTGGTAGATTTAAATTTATGCTTCTGATTTAATTTTAATTATAATTTTCAAAACTACTTTTAATAAGCTAACAATGCTGTCTTAAATTAAGACCATGGTCCCTAGGTAAACGATTTGCATCGATTTAAAAAAAAAAACACAAATAAAACTTTTCCTTAGTTCCGATCATATCCATTGCATTTGGCAATGAGTACGAAGTAATTTCGAATAGGGGAGGAAGAAAGAAGAAATTTGTTTGCCTTTTGTTTAATATAATTTAAATATGTAATATTACATAAATGGACTCCTATTGACTTTCACGACTGCTCTCTTGACCGTGACTTTTTTCGTAATGAGCATGTCCTTTGGAAACACAAGAAACTCTAGCGCTTTCCTCTTTCTCTTGCAGATATTGATATTAGCCAAAGAAAACGCGTTCTTAAAAATATATTTATTCAATTATTGCTATAAAAATATATAAAGTTTATTAGTTGGGGGCGAACTTCAAGAGCAGTTTCCTCCCCGCTAAAGTAAATATCAGCTGAAAAAAAGAACCCACTAGTTTTTGATGTGCCATAACATATCTGAGTTTTAACAAAATCGGTGACTACCTCTAGGAATTACACCCTCTAAAAAAATCTTTTATATAATTTCAAACAAGAATCTTAAGACTCATAAAACTCAAAGGAAAAAAACTAAAAATGAGAATTTCATTAACAAAGAAGCTCTCTTCCAAGAATCCGTTTTTGAAATTTGTGGGGACTAAGAAGCAAATGATATTTTTGAATTCCAAGGGAAAAGAATTTATAAGAAGTTAAAGCGAAATTCATGCACCGACCAAAACTGACTGACTAGTACAGTTATAGCATATTATCACCCGCAAATTTCAGATCACTCATGAAATTTACCAAAACAGAAAACATTAAAAACATCAAAAGTCATTGAAATTGATAAATGTGAGACATTTCATCTAATTTGACATCCAGCAAGATTTATTTTCCTCTTAGAAATTTTATAGTTCCCGTGGTAGTTTTTTTCTAAAAACTAGTCACGAAAACGATTCAACTGTATTTAAGGATATAAAATGTGTTTAAGAGAAACTCCCCTTAGTAAACTCACTTTACAAAAAGTCCACCGGCTTCCTCGCTACACATGAAAAACTCACTCGGTTTAAGCCCAAATAACTTTAATAACATGAATAAGTAGCTCAATGCAACCCATACACCTTATCTAAATATCTTAAATGGACAATTTGTAAACTGAATATAATAAAAAACGATGAAAATGTGTTTTGAAATTGTTCAGCTTGACCATCTACAATTTGACCTAAAGGTTATTTACTCAACTTATGTGTCTAATAAATTTCTAAGAATTTACAGCGAGGCAATGAGTTTTCAGTATGGTGCTAACATTTGACGACTTTAGGCCTCACCTGCTAAAGAATTTTCTTATACAAGTGTCCAGCTAATTCTGCCATGTTGGCATTTGACTTGTAAATTTATTGCTAACTTTTTTTCAAATTCAGTTACGACTTTTTAGGGTAGTAAAGATAGTAAAAAAAATTTTATATTCCAATAGTCATAAAGGACAAAAGAATATAACAATTTTATTGCCAAGCTTTAGTATGATACTGAACTATTGAAGTTGTCAAAAGAATATTTTATTTTGCCAGACCGAAAAGGATTTAGTTATCGTTTATTTGTTCTGTATAGGAAAATTTTTAGTATTTTCAAAACAGAAGGTATGACCTCAAAAGAAAGCTCACAAAAAAAGTCCTTAAAAACTCATTTATTAATGAAACGTTATTTTCATTTTGAATCATCTTGAAAAATTTTTGCATCTACCCGGGAAATCTGCAAAAAAGAAATTTTATTTGGCATGTATTTTTGTCCTTGATATTATGGAAGTTAAACTAGTCTAATAAAACAGTTATTGGATATCTTTGGATGTAATGAATTCTGTTTATTTATCTCAACGGGAAGTAGGATCATAAAACCCATTTTGTTTTGAAATGTTACCGAAAAATTAAGCACTGACAAGTGGGCAGTTGTTATAATGGCTTCATTTTCTCCAAAATTACAAAAATAATTACATAGCTTATTTTACAATTCATATAAAGAACTCTTTGATGAGCGCTTTGTGAAATTAATTGTAAATTTTTAATCGACATCTTAACACTTGAATTTAAGTGCAATCCAGTTTTTATATTTTTCTTATAATGAAGTTTGATTACGATTCATTGAATGAAAAAAATTAGTTCTTAGTGAGCTACTACAAACCATTGGAAAGCCGTTAGAAAATTGAAGTGGTCTGCAAGAAAATATTGAAAAGGAGAAGAATTTTTAATTTCTTATTGTTGAATTTTGATATGCAGATTTGGCCTCGTAGTTAATCCTAGAACTGTAAGCGTTAAGCTCATAAGCCAAGTTGTGCGACTGGTCTCCAATTCCATTTAAGACGAGAGCACCAAAAACAACAATAATTTTTTAAATTGATAAGTCTGAAGCTACAACTGCAAAATTCTTAAATTCTTATTTTCTTTAATTCTTAAATTCTTATCTCTACTCTAAGCTACGTAACTTTCGCTGTTTTCAATACAATGGAAATAAACAAGTTTCCAGTTAAGCCTAAACCTAACCAACTTAGATTGGCTTATTTCCACCTTTAAATAATTTAGGGATAAAAACAAAATATTATAAAATAGAGAAAAATGTCAATTTTACGCCATTTTTGCTTTTATAATCGAGTAAAGTTTTTAGTTTAACTGAGTAAAAATATTTTTTCCAGTATTCCAGAAATTTTAATTGGAGTCCTTTAGTGATTTCTAATGATTTATTTACATTTTCATCAGAGAAAATATAAATTTTTGGCAATATATATCACACAAATTATCTCAGTTCTCTTAGAGTTGGCAAAACAGCCAGAAATGGCTTCCCTTTTAATGGCTAATGGCACATTTATTTTAATTTTAACTAGAATTTTTTTGTTTCTTAATTTTCTATTGTTTAATGACAATTTACTGTATTTGTGGTTTGCCAATTACTGGCTGATAAATAATTGATAAGATCTGATAAAATAAGACAATTGATAATTTAATAGCATTCCTCATTCGAAAAGTACTAAAAGAATTTTATTATTGTAACCAGCTCTTTTTAATTAAAAAGAGAACTAAAAATCAGTACAGCTGCAGCGTGAAATGTTTACAGGGATATAAGTCACAACTTTGCATTACTCTTCTAAGCTTTTCATCAAAAAAGTCTTTAAAAAACACACAAATAAAGTATAAAAATTAAATTAAATACTCATTTAAAATGTATTCAACAGATTGCTATAAAAATTTTAACAAAACGGACATAAATTCTTGTGCTCAAACTCAAACAGGATTCTTAAAAAACAAGAAAATCGAAACCAAACAAATTTACGGACGATAAATTTAACAAAATAAAAAAAAACTATATCTTGTTTTGAAGAAAATAAAGTTAAACGTATGATTATGCCAATAAGAAGTTAAGTCTTTACAAATAGAAAACTATTAGAAATCAAATTTAATTTAATCAAGTTGATAAAAAGTGGTCGACAACTGATCGCAGCCAATTGAAATATACATCGTTGCTAGTAGTAAAAAAAGAGACTGAAATGGCAAACTCCACCTCGTTCATACTCTTTGGCAAAAAAAAAATTCCTCCAATCAAATTGGATTTCTGTATTAGATCACAATTAATTTTTCTCTTATTTTCTGATCATAAGTAAAGGAAGGAAGGAAAGGAAAAAAATTTTAAATATTTAAAATTATTTCAGTCTTCTGAAGTATTGTGTTGTTTTTACTTGGCTCAGAAACTAAGTTACAAGCCTTGATTTCATTGTTCATCAAACAATAGTTCGACGTCAAATCAAATCAAAATAGATTTTCAAAGGTCTTTTCCTCTTTTGTTGAAAATAATAAAAATTCATTTCCATCCGATACGATAAGTACCGAAAAAATTAAAGAAAATATTTTTTTGAAGTATTTATTTTTGGAATACATAATTACATTAATTTGTGATTGAAATTAGCTCACTTTAAATATCCTAAGTTGCTCCGAATGCTTTGTTAATTTACAGGTGTAAATTTTAATAAAAAGAAATTTTTTGCTAGCATATCCAAGGGTTCACAAAGTTTTAATTCTGAGAGGGTCAGAAATAATTATCTTCAAATTGGACCTCAAATGATTCTTACTTTATTAAAATATAAAAAAAAGCTGCCACCCTCAGAATTTCATAACATATTTATAAATAATTTGTTGCATTTGGATAATTTAGCTATAATACCTATTAGATCAATTTTTAAATCACAACCAAAACTGACATCCTTCAAATTTTAAAGCCAGCTTTTGTATTAGATCTGATGATTGTTTTTTTCTTCACTTTCTTTCTAATTTCAGCTTTATTGAGCCAAAAATTGTTTACATTAACGTAAACAGAAAATAATTATGCTGAATTGACGAAAAATTTATCCCTTAAGAGAAATTTTTTCCAATATTTTTTAAAATTGAAATTTTATGAAAAATTCTGGCATAAGAAACAAAATCAAACACACATAAACATAATATTTCAAAAATCAAAACCACAGACAAAAATATTGCTTACTTTTTTTCAAGTTCAAAGCTTCTACATACGTAAGAAAAAAAGAAAGATACTCCTCTAAAATAGAATTTTTCAGAAAGCTTGAGAGTAAGCTTAAAAAGAATTAAACATCTTTTGCCCTCAACAATTTTCTGACAGTAAACGCCACTTGCGTTTTTCTTTCAACAGTTCTTTCTTATTAAATTTTGCCATTTTTTTTTTTTTTTTGAATCACAAAAAATCGTACTAATCTTCACGCCTACAAGTGTACAAAACTAAAAACCTCTCTGCTTACATCAGCGCCAAGTTCAACAAAGCGGTGGTCGTCATAAGTGATTACTTTAAATATTTGAGTAGTTTTAGTAGATTGAGTGCAAAATTTAGCTTTTTACAATAATTAATTTAATTATTTAATTCCAAAATTATTCAAAATTTAGTTTCTTTTCAACAATTTGCAAAATCTTTTTGAATTAAACGGATTTACAACGCACTCAAGCGGCTGGTGGTTATACTTTTGCTATCAGCAAAATACAGAAAATAGTTTAAAGAAAAACTAAAAATAGTATGTAGTAGGGATCCCCAATCAAAGTGGGGCTCTTGGGGGTATCAATAATATCATGCGCACAAGTTCCGCCCATTGCTGTCATATACATACATAGGCAAAATTGACTCCAAATTGACTTTTATAGTATCTTCAGCTTCAAGAAAAGTTATTTCTGCTGACTTCTTCTGTACGACGGTCGACTTTTTTTCAACAAATAAATTTTTCTGCTTGTTTGAAAACATTCAAACTAATTTTAATGAAACCATTAACATTAGAAGCTTTGTGTGATTGTCAAAAAACAGTGACTTTGACCTTAAATTACTTTCTATGTTGTTTTATTGGTGGGGAAAAGTTTTTTATATTTTTAAAAAATTTAACGTTGTAAAATGACTTTTAGTCAAAGTATATAGGGAAGGAAGGAAGGGCACAAATATTAAATTTTTTTAGTGGAGTTAGCCGTTTTTAGGTGAAGTTCTAGTTTTAAATAATTATTTCTTAATAATCCTGGGATCCTGGCACTAAAATAATCCTTAAGAAAAGCATTTTTTCATGGATTTGAAAAACGCAGAACGCACGAAGTTAAAAAATTTTAAAATTGTTTCGAGCCTATTTTTGAATTTCTGATATTTAAAGTTTTTACTCGTAGTAGAATATATTTTCTCTTTACATTAATCAAAAATTCGTAAAACAGTCTTTTGCAAATTTTCTACCAGTTTTTTATATCTTTATTTCGTTGTTTTGCTTAAATTTAAAAAAACCATTCCCTAACTTTTTTCTTTAGTTTTTAAGTTATATGAAAACCGCTTAAGAGGAGAGTTTTGGACGGTAAAATTTTATTAGGAAGACGTTTAATGCCGGTAATAAATAAATAATAAAGAAAAAGCTGTTGACAACATTGCAGCCGGCAAGCTTTTAACACTTTTAAAGCTGATCGTTGGAAATTCTTTTTGCTGTTTTAATTGGCGAAGTTTAAAATTGATGATTTTTTTTAGAAATTGATATTTTAGATTTATGATTCTAGAAAATCTAAATTTCGATATTTTAATTGTTTTAACATAACAGTTGCTTGCCCTTATAGAAACAGAGTTCTTTTGGCAATAAGCTCGTTTCGCTGGTAGCCTGGAATAGAATTAGATATGATGTAAGTGTGTGTTATTGTTAAATAAAAAAAAGCGTAAAGTTTACAGTCTAGCTGACAGCAACGTCGATATTGAAATCACTGTGGGTAAACTAATTAATTAGCCATTAGACTCGAGCATGGATCAAACTAAATTATTTACAAATAATTTTCAAAAGCAGCAGATAGAATAAAAATGCATCCATACATTTTACCACAAAAATCACATAACTGTTGATATGAAAAGAAATATTTTTGGACTCATGCTTAGATTTGAATTTTCAAATCAATTTTTCGGGTTGAAATTAATCTGCTCAGAATGCTTAGAGTGCGAATTAGTTCTGGTAGCCAGCTTTAAGCGTTCATAGCAAACACGGTGGTGCTTTTTTTCGAAAACTATTTGGCAGAATAAATTAGAAATTTCATACCAAAACAAATTTAAGTATCAAAAATAGATTTTATATTCGGTTTACAATAGGAAGACCTAAAAAATTTAAGAATTGTCTTATTGTTTGGATTTATAGTTTATATAAAAATTTTATTTTCTTAACAACAAACAATTCATTGAAGAAATTAACTTAAAAATAAGATGAAAATTAGTTAAAAGATAAAATTAAGTAAAAATGAATTTATTTTTGATTTAATATTCTAAATCTGTTCGATCATAGGTTAAATACTCAAATTAAAAAAACATTTGGTTACATGCGAGCATTGAATCACAACTTATTTGGCTAAAGCAACAAAAAAAGGAACGAAGCAACTAAATCAATCTAAAGACCCAGATGTACTGAACTTTAGTGCTTCTTAATACTATGTATTAATATGTATATGTGTATGTAAAAAAGTTTCCCCTTAAAACTTTAGGCAGCCCCATCATTGTTGTCAGCCATTTTTCTTTTTCACACCAAGATAAAATTTAATATATTTAAAACAGAAAATTGAAGAGGAAAATTATAGGAAAAGCTCTACAAAAGTATGCTTTAAGAGAAATTTTATTCTCTTTAGTATATACGATTTTATAGGTTTTATATGGGGGCATCGAACAGCTAAACTAATACATATGTGTGCTATATAGTTATATACTTGCATATATATGATTAAATTCACTGTGTTAGAGACAATTGGGGACATACAATTAAAGCTAAACGGTTAAAAACGGTTCAGTTTGTGATAAGAAGCATCAAAATCTTTTAGACAAATTATCATGTCATTCAATTGAAGTGAGGTCGCTTGTCACTTCATCTGATTTTTTACTTGCTCTATTTTATCCTTAAAAGTTATTAAAATAAAACCAAAAACAAAGTTAAATAACGTTTTGGGTAAAGCGATTCACGTAGGCTAAAGTAAAACACCTCAAGGTCACAGTGTAGGTTTATTGACTTCATTTGGTAACATTAAAAAATTTATTTACATAAATGCAGGCAATAAAATTTCAATTGCAATTTAAAATTATGTTAATGTTGTTTTCTTTATTTATTAAGGCAATTTAGTATTAAATAAAAACAATTTTATTTTGAATTTCAGCTAAAGTTTGTTTATTTTGATTAAGTTTTGAATCAAGATTCTTGAGTTGTATGAGTTCGTAAGTTGTGTTGGATAAAAAAATGTTTATAATAATTTTTAGCAATGGAAATGCTATTAAATGTTGTTATTAATGAATAATTTTTTAATAATAGGTTTTTTAAAGAACTTTCTGGGAAAATATCAATAGATTATGATAATAAGACTTTAATATTTCACGCTCCGAAAATTTTGCTTGAATTGTATAGCATTTTATGCTTCTAGTCTTTTATGGGAGCAAACAAAAAATATCGTTCTTTAAGCTGTACATGTAAATGACATTTTGCTTGGCCTAATTTTAATAAAGGCAACATAAAAATATTATAGAAGTAATTTTGACTACCGAATGTAGAGGATTGAAATACTTCAAAGAAGATCATACTTTCCGTTGGAAACCATTTGAATCGAGTAAACGAAATAAAATAAAACTTTTACTCTTAAAGATATTTAGGCTTACATTTATCAAAATACAAATACAACCCACTGATGAAAGAATGCTTACTAAATTAGTAATTGATTAAAAGTCAAAGCCATTTATAATGAAGAAAAGTGCAACTAAGAGCAGTAAAACCCTTAAAAAATTAACATTCTTTTTCGCTATGTATGATAACACATAGGCATAATGGAAATCTTTAAGAAATTTCTAAATGAAAAACTTTCAACAGCCTGGATTTTTGTTTTTAAATTCGTTACTAGAAAGGCAACGAAATTAAAACTAGTAATTTTATTTCCACATCTGCCATCTTTTAAAAATCAAAATTTTGAATTGATTTTTTGCTCTGATAAACAAAAATATTGTTTTTAAATAATCTCATTATATTTTTTGTTTCAGATAAAATAGTCATGAGGAGGAATTTTCAATGCAAGGTCACCTCCTTTTTATTGTCTTTTAAGGATGTGCTGCAATTAATTTATTTAAATATTTTTTGATTAAAATTTTACTGTACATACTCGGGTATGTATTTTGAATAATAAAAATTAATTGAAAAATAATAAAACATATCTTCGATAAAAAATTTACGAGAAAATATCTTTGTTTTGTTTTCCAGCTTATCCAACCCCCCTAAAAAGAAATAAAATTCCACAGAAAAAATGTGGCCAAAATTTAAAAGCAAAGAAAAATCAACACTATACAAAAGTAAAACCAGATTAAATTAAATTAATTTAATTATATGTTTTAGGTAAATAAATCAATAAAGCTTAAGGCAAAAAAAAAACTTTCAAGGACCTAGAAAATTTCATGATTTCAGTTTTAAAGCAAAGTTATGAGAAATTTGTAAACAATGGTAATTCTTCAAGCACCTCATTCACTCATAATGTTATAGAATAAAACTGTCCACGATTCTAGTCCTTGACTTGAGATGCTCATCATATTTTTAATTTGATTTTTATATAACTTCATTACCGAACAATAGTTTTTTATTTAAACAAACAGTTTTCTGTAGTTCATTTTCCAAAAAAATTCTAGAATACAATAATAGCTCTCCTTTCTATCAATGAAATATGTCGAGGATAAGAGCCTCTTACAATAATTTTCTATTTAACCTTCTGCATGAACTTTATTTATGAAGTTTATTAAAAGTAGTTAAATTGAAAGTTTAAGAACACTAAATTAATTATATTTATATGAAGAAATATATAACTAAGGCTTCAAAGTTTACCAGAGTAATTTTTTTTGTTTTGTTTTCAAAGGATGTACATTTTTATTTTTCACTGAAATCTCTTCGGGTTTACCATTCATTAAAAACAAGACAAAACAAGTCACATTCGCTATAGGTAAACTATCAAAATAAATTCATTATATTGTATTAGCATAATAAAAAGCACTCTAATTAAAAATAAAAATAAAAAAAAAAATTAACCAAATCTGTGAAGCAAATCTGAATTAACCAAATTTCGATTAGTCCTTAAAACCTAATTTAAAAATGACCATGAACAAAAAAAACCAATCAAAAATATTTCGCTTGAACACATCTTAACTAAATTACTAATAAATTCTCGTAGCTAAAACAACGTCACCTAATTAAGCAACATGATTAACGAGGCTAAGACAACAATCAAATTATCGAAAACAAAATTACAACACACAGTGACAGACCACCCACCCACTTACAATAAAACAGATTTATTACACAAAGGTATACATATATACATATAGGTATACGCGTATGGTATAATTAAGTTTGAGGTAAATCCCTAAAGTATGATTATATGTTCTTTATATTTACATTTGTATTTGTTTGTTTGTAACAAATGCAATTTAATTGCAAATTACTATTAGCTAAAAGTCAATTAAAGATAATTTTATATAAAAAACAAAAATAATTACATTTGAAATGGGGCAAGGCTGTTACGAATCCAGCCTCTGTGACCAACTAACGCCCATTTTCATGTAAAACATATTCCAGAACAAAATCCTGTTATTCATTCTTGTTAACTGACCGTCGGCTCTTATTAATTATAGTTTTTTATATATTTTCTAGATATGATTGTAGTATAAATTGGCTAAAAAAAATAAAAATGAAAAAATAAAAAATAATTTTTTTTACAAATTACATGAAATATATGTCCACATATATGTAAAGTATTATCCTATTCATATATATATATAGTTCTATTTAAATGTTATGTATATTAAATATATGAGATTAAACAAACACATTCAAAAAAATGGTCCACGGAAACAGGAAAATATGATTTAAAGAGATGATAAGAAATACAAGTGGAAAGAGATAGGGAATAACATGTATAAATTGTACCTGGTTTTACACGGCTGCACATACGGTTGACATTTCATATGTGTTGTTACAAGGAAAAACATGAGCACACATTACATTAAATCAGAAAAACTACATGTGTAGAACAAGCATATACAGTAACTACCCCCACTTAAAGTGTTCACCTATATCAAAAACTACCTACACATTCATATCTTTAATGATTTAAAATGAAAACTTAAGTATTTATCATATAGTTGGTTTTTTTTCTAGTTGTTGTTTTCGTTATTTTTTCCGAAAAAAATTCATTTTTTTCTCTAAACTAATGAGAATATGACAAGCGCAGAAAAAACAGTTTTAATTTCATTAGGTAGGCTGCACCTCGAACTTTATTTACCCCTAACTAAGAAAAGAAAAAATTAAACACAGAACGAAAGAGATATCATATTTTCTTGGTTTTTAGAAAAATTTTTAAAAAAAATTATACTTCTTGCAATTTGCACATTTATTGTTATCTTCTCTTTTTTTATGAAATTTATTCCACAGAAGGGGAATAAAAAAGCATAGCATCTTAAATGTGGGAAGCAACTACAAATGGGTACACACCATCTATTTCTTATCAAATTGTGCATAAGTAGGCGGGGTAAAATTTTTGTATGGCTGGATTTTACTGCATAAAAATAAAATTAATAGAAAAACAAAAAAATAGTTCATCTCGTTCTTTCTTGTACTGATTACGGGCATATATAACTCAAAAGTGTATTATCTGTTTTTTTTCATGTTCTTTTTAAGTGTAACGTTTAGTATACTTGTAGTAGTTTGTTGTATATGTAAAATGAGAACTCTGCTGTTATTAATTTATAAACACAAATAAAATAACTTTAATGTTAAATATATACATTTATTGTTATACATGATGCACAAATAATTAATTGCATACTTAAGTAATATAAATTTAAATAAAAACAGTACGAATATCAAACTTGATGGGGTACCGTCGTTTTTATATCGATGAAATGACCTCAGCTGTTGTTTGTTCATATAAAATCCGAGAAAATCAAAACAGAAAATTCCCAAAGCTAAAAAAGCTCTGGAATAATTTTAAACGACATTAGTTCGCCATACCTGGAAGCTACTGTTGGCAGATGCTACACACTCGTTAGTTCGTTAAATTGTCGCTAGCATCCTTTGGCGGTCTGTTTGTTATTTTTTCTTTGTGCTAATGTCGTTCTTGTGATATCTCTTGGTTTTGTTTTATTCTTTTTATATATCTGGCTGCTATAAATTTTTTTCTAGTTATTTTGTTTTTTTTGTAATTTTGTTACTTTTTTTATACAAATTTGTGTATAACACATTGTTTTCATGTGAAATTTACCGACGGCAAAATTTTTTTTTATTTTTTTTTTTTTATTTTGCAGAAAACTAAAACAATTGAAACAGACGGACAAGATTTGAAAAAACGGTTGTATAATAATTAAATACTTTTGAATAATATTAAAAATGTATTTGGATCATATTTAAGTAATTTAATAATTGTGATAATTATACATACACACAAATACACAAAAGATTGCAGTTTAAGTATCAAATATGAATATTTAAATTCTGTGAAGGGGGTAGTTGAATTAATGAAAATTGACTAGCGAAAATGAAGTAAAAATAATAAATAACATAATATTGTTTAAGTTTATTAGTATTAGTGATTATTAAAAAACCCACACATAGTTAAATACATACAACTGTTAAAAACTTGAACTTTTATTGCTTGTTTTTTTGTGCTATTTTGTACCAAATTTTTTTTGTGCGTTTTTTTAGTTTTCTTGTCATCTCATATTTCCCCGTTTTCATAAATTTCTGTTCTTTTATTTTGGTATATGACTGTGTAGAATGCTGGATCCCCAGGTAATGTAGGTACCAGTAGAAAAAAAGGATATTAAATGGTCGAATTTTGGACTTTACATTACAAAAGGGGATTTTTTTGATTGTTTAAAATTTATGATTTTTATGTTATTGAAAAAGTTGGATGTGTAAAATAAAAATAAAATTGTTAAGCATAATTCTAGCCTAGTGATTAGATAAGGAAAAAAAGGAGTGTAGTTAAAACATATCTGTGTGGTGATATTATGTGCTGGGAAAAGAGTGTTTAGTGGTGGATTATATTTAAATGATTGAAATCCTCAGCCAAAACATGTCACGTTTTTCCTTGAGAGGATCACTAAGTACTCAGGTAAATAGTTATAATTTACCCAAATTATTTAATCTGTTAAAAAAGCTTAAAAACTATCAAACTTGTGCCCAGTTATCGTGATTTACAACTTTCAAGGATAATAACAGCAATGCGCTTTCTAAACTGTTTCTTGTTTTCAAACTCCTCTAAGGGATTTTTAAAATGAGAAATAAGATTAAATTAGGAACTATTTTATTTTCAGTATAAAAAAGTTACTTTTTTCTCATTAGAAAAATTTTTTTATTTTATTGTTGATATAACACCAAGGTAAACAATTTTAATTTTTTAGCAAGGTGACATGCTTAGCATTTGTCCTCGTGATTTGTTTTTGAATTATAATTGTCGCTAAAACAGATTATTAGTGATTTTCATGGTCAATAGTTTTAAAAGAATCAGCATTGCTCTAAATTTTCAGATTCTGGCTTTTTTTTTGGAAATATTTAGGCTTATATAACGGAATAAGTAAAGTTATGAATGAAAAATCTTAGTCCTATTAGTTAACAGCCAAAGGTTTTATTTATGATGTTATCATTTTTCAATCACTCAACATTATTAATTATTTAACTCCTTTTTGAAAGATAAATATTCGCAATTGTGGATGATATTTTGAAATTTTTAAAATCGCCATAGATAATAAGTTTTCGGTGTGATGTATGTCATGACATAAGTCTTAGCCTGCTTTAAAATATTCAACGTATCATTAAATTTTTTGTATCAAAACCAATTTAATTTGAAAAGATAAAGTGATATTTGTGTTTTAATCTAATTGACGTTCATATAGGAGAGTATGTAAAGCCATTTTTCGTTTTATTTTTTAATTTATTTTATATATTTCTATTGGTAAAATGTGCAACAAAGATCAAGATGCCATGTTTTTAATTTTATTTTCTGTTCACTTATTACAAAAAAGCCGTTTTCTTTAATATGTCAAAAAACGCTGTTCCTTTAACCCATTCAGTGCCAAATACGAGATAACTCGTAGTAAGCGGTTGTACTAAAAGTGCCAACTACGAGATATCTCGTAGTAGGTAGTGTAAAATTTGATTGGTTGGCACTGGCGGCAACATAAGTAAAATTTGCTTGGCACTGGCGGCAACATACGTAAATTTTGCTTGGCACTGAATGGGTTAACAGAAATTCGGTGGTTCTAAAATATATTAAACAAACAAAAAATGTAGTTCCTCTGAATTAAATACGTCTTTTCCCATGATAAGTGAATCCAAAAATTAAACTAATGTAAAGCAAACGATTTGTTAAGAATGGGTTCAATGAAGCCTTATATAACTCTGATAGGAACATTTTAGTCATGATACGAACACATTTGCCAAGTCGAAGTGAAAATATTCTTTAAAAGAAATTTATATAAGGACAGTGAGTAATCCATTCACTGCCAAGCAAATTTTACGTATGTTGCCGCCAGTGCCAAGCGTTTATTTTACTGAAGCCAATGTAATTTTTTAATTTTGTGTGCTAGTTGTGTTATGACACAGTATCACGATAATATTTATAAAAAATAAAAAAAAAAAGATAAGGATAAGAAATTTCCTGTGAAGTGCCAACTACGAGATATCTCGTAGTGTGGTTTAATTCTCTTGATTATTATATGATTTCATTCTTGAGAAAAGGGTCATTTTAGGTAAGTTATAAGCATGTAAGGATTAAGATGCAAGTTCGATTTGTACAGTGACAGAAATTATTATTACTCCATGTAGTATAACAATGACATCCCGAGTCGAGATTTTAAGCCTCCTTTCATCCTTTGAAGTCGCTATTCTGTATTCTACATAAAAAAACCTAAGAATTAATTTTAGTTATTATTAAGCAATAAAAAATCAATGCAGTAATTATTTTCTCGTTTTTTTATTACTTTTACATGAAACTATATTTCCTCCCCTTATATTTCTTCCAAAATTAATAATTCCACAGATATTCATTTAGTCATAACTCCAAATCAAATGTTACACTGCCTACTACGAGATATCTCGTAGTTGGCACTTATTGGGTTAACTAAATATTTACACATGGTTTATCATCGGCCATAGATTTAGCAGTAATTAACACTTCAATTTTATAGACTCTACTAGTTTGTTGGGGAGACATCTAATGCTTCCTCGCCCTTTTTTTATAAAATTCTGGTTACAAGTTGCAGTATAACTTTTTATTTTCTTTCTTTGAATTTCTTGTTATTAAATCAAACCAATCATGTGATCATGTGTAAGCTTTGGGTTAATGATAGGTGAATTATTAGTTCATTTTTAGCTTATGAGGTTTTAGAAATTTGAGGCACCTAATTTTAATAGTTTTTATGCTAATAATGAACAATTTCAATATTGGTCTGTTTAAGAAGTCTCCTCTCGTACTTAATGACTCATTAATTCTTTATCCATTTCATTGTTGATCATATCACATTTGGGACCATATGAATTAATTTTTCTTTTTGAGTGCGCTGCATAATTTCTCGAAGTTTTTGCCTTTTGCCAATAGACATCCTATTCTATATATACATACATGACGCAGAGTATTATCTATATCCAAAAATGAAAATAGTCAGCAAAAACTGATTTACTGAGTAAGTTCGATTGGCGTTATTTTCAAGTGACTCTAATAACAAGGAATTTATATCCAAAGAAAATATCAACTTCACCAAAAATCTTTTCTCTAAATACTTTGATCACGTTCAATATTTTTATAATTAATTATAAACTCAAGATAATTCTTGCATTTAAATGACGCGAACTTTCTAATTTATAAGCAGCTTGTATAATATCTAGAGAGAAAAAAACGAAAAAATATATGTCGTCTTAAAGCACAGATTACCTCTGTTAGATGAGCTCAGAGTCCTTTTAAAGAAAAATGATTAAAATCAAATATGATATAAGTTAAAGTCCCCCAAAAAATTTAGAAACGGTCGAATTCAATTGAATAAAAAAAATTTTTTGTTGTTCTTTTCAACTTATTAGACAACAATGCAGCCAACAATTATTCAACAATTCGTTTTCATGCCGCGACCATAATTCAGTTTTGAATAATTTTGTAATTTTTGAATTGAAACAAATATGCGTATACAAATAGACAAGCCATGTTTGGTATAACATTTTGGATGTGATTTGACTCTTATCTTTAAAAGCTTTCAACTAATTTGGTAAACGATAACCAATTGTGGTTACACATTCAATTTAGCTAACTCACATTCCAATAATTGAATAAATAATATTAAATAAAGATAGAGGCACGCAAAATTTGAAACACCTTTCAAATCCCTAAATGGAATCAATAAACCTCGAATTTAATTATTATTATTATTATTATTAATATTATTAAAATATTTTGTTGTTGTTTTTAACATTTCAACACTTAATCGAATTTGAATATAAATTTTGAATCATTCTTGATTTTCGGCAGCTATAACATGTTCCATTAATTAACACCATAGTTTTTTGTTTTTATGTTTTTCCCCCAAAGCAATTTATATTCAAATCAAAACTATCATTGATGAGTGCTTCTATCAATTGGATCTCTTGTCGAATGTAAATCTCTGAAAAGCACAAACAACAAATCCAGGAAATAGCTTTGCGTCGTGGTCTTTTATAGTTAATTATTAGTTAAATTGCATATAATTTAGATACTATCTAATCACTTAAATTTCGATTTATAAAAATATTTAACTCTCTGAATTTTGATTTTTGAGGATTTGAAAGATTATTTCAATTATCTAAGAAAATTAACAACGTGATTATTTTATTTTTTATTTTTTGGAATTAAATTTCCAAATTTCGCTAATGCGAATTTATGTGAATTAAAAGTTTTGGATTGCAAAAAAAAACTAATTCTTTGAATAATATTTCACCAATGTGCCTAAAAGTTTACAATCAGTATCGTGAGGGTAAACTACCCATCATAATTATTGACATATAGGACACTAAAGGTACATTCGACGACTACAGCTAAAATTGTATTGAATAAATTTAAAAACTAGATTCCAGAATGAAAATTCATGCGAAAAAACTTTCAGAATGATATAAAAGCCCTTCAGGGACCCTGCTTTATATAAAAGGAACATTTGAAAATGGTATGAACCTTTAAGAAACGCAAGGATGGCCATCACACTTTAAATTAAATTAAAATTAAAGGATTTGTGTTTTTTTCTCGTCATGTGACTTTTTAATAGAACTTTTCATTTGAAGCATTTTTCAATTTTTATGCCAGAAAAATCAAAAAATGAACAATTTTATCATTGTTCCAAATGGTATTGAACTTTTAAAGGATTTACTAATAAAAAGGCAACCTGAAAATACGCAATAACTGACCAACTTTCCCTCTATACAGGTTAAACAATCTGTATACACGGTTCTTTTTGTGGATTCTAACACAGTGTATTAAATCCTGCCTGGATGTGCCTTCTCTAGCTGCGTTCACTAATACTCGTACATTGAAAGTGTATTATTTCTCGCTT
Organism: Acrocera orbiculus; assembly: GCA_947359355.1. Classification (NCBI taxonomy): domain Eukaryota; kingdom Metazoa; phylum Arthropoda; class Insecta; order Diptera; family Acroceridae; genus Acrocera; species Acrocera orbiculus. The sequence goes on from OX375757.1 coordinate 62,826,114, forward strand.
TCACGGGACAAAAGCTTGTATAACAAATTTAAATGCTCATATATATCACTTATACTACAAAAACTAAGTTTCTTGTCTGTAAAGTTGAGTCGAAAACACCCAATTTCAAAAATTGGGTTTCTTTTAGATAAAATGGCCAGCATCACTGAAGAAAAACTACTCCAAAGTTTCTAGGAACAAGGTGACACAATTCTGGTCAATAATCGTGAAGAAGCTAAAGAAAATGAAAAGTAGATTAATTGAAGTAAAAGTAAGAAATTAATAAATGGCAACTAGCTAGGCAAGCTAAGCAAGCTTCACAAATCCACTTGTATTTTCGGCTATGTAATTCCATGCAACTAAATCTCTGAAGAAACTTCCTAGTATCAAAATTTCTTACCTTGGACTTTTCTAATAAATTCGCTGTTTGTTGTGCTATGTTTTTTATTTAAATTTGGCATTCTTTGTACTTTTTTATTTTACTGTCACTTTTTATTAAAATGAAAGTTTCTTACGTAAAATACTTCCTTCTATAAGCCAACATTTAAAGATTAATGTGTCGTAATTAATGAAAAAACAACTTTATGAATGATATATAAGGCACCATTTTTTGATAGAAAAACTCAAATCGTTATTAATGGAAAAAAGCTTGAAGTGTTTCAGTTTTGTTGTTGTAGTGCTTTAATTATTTTGTTATAATAGTGTTTAAAGTTTAATTTCAAATAAATTGCTAAAGTAAATTTTTCTGTTTGGCTATTTACTTTCATACCTAGCAACTATTTAAAACAAAAAGGAATAACTAACAACAACAAAATACAAAGCTATAAACCGAAAACTCAAAACATTTTTGCGGAAATGCCTGGAGGCGGTTTATGTTCTTATATATTAAAGTTGAGGCACTTAACATTATATCTGCGTGCTAAATTATTCAAAAAACATACGCAAAGCAGTAAAACTTTTCAAAAGTCATTAAAGTCATGTTGTTGGTGAAATTAATTGGTTGTTGAGTGCGCATAAGGTCGTCAGAACTAACTTTTAGATAAAGAAGGTGCAGTTTGTCTTTATGAAAATCTCATAAGCTCCCTGCCTTGTACAATAATTCCTTTAAGAAGTTTTTATCTAAATGTTTTCTTTTTATTGTAAATATAAGAAGTGAGGTTTAAAATTTTTTTTGAGTGATGTAATTAAGGACTTATTAAAAGAAACTAAAAGTTCAAATAATAAAATTGACAAAATTTGTTTTCTTTTTTTTTTTTGTTAATTTTGTCGGCCGTAGTCAAACAAAAACAAATAAAAAAAAACTAAAATGATATGTCGGAAAATTGTTACAAAAACTTCTGACCGATTTTTTCTAGAGGAAGTGCGACCTATGCTTTCAAACATTATTTCCAGTATTTAAACAACCGGAAGTGCGAATTTCGCATTTAAAAAATGGCCAAATGGCAAACAATACCCCAATTAATAAAACAAATCAACACTGATCGATTTACTTACTTACAAAAAATAAAGAAAAGAAAACAAAAAACAAGAGAAAAAACAAATAAAACAATGTTTTTTGCCAACTAGAGCAATTTTGCACTTTTTGCTTAACAAGCAAACTTTAGTTATTTGAAGTGCAGTGCTGCAGATCAACTTGCGTTTTTCAGTGTTTTCTTTTTGCTGTTTTTTTTTTTTGTTTTTTTGGTTTTGTTTTTGGTGATATAATTACAATAAAACTGCGCGAATCGATATTCATTTAAATGAATGAACAATTTAACCAAAAATAAAAATGTACAAATATCGAAAGGGTAAGGAAAAGGTAGCAAAAACAAAAAAACTTAACAAAACAAAAAGTGTCAATTTCAAAGGTCACATAATATCAACAAGAGTTGAGGAAATAAGATTTTAGCAAATTGGACAAAATTTCGCTAAGCACAATTTTATTTATGCCACTTTTATTTAGATTTATGCTTATGATTTGTGCTAATTTACCTTCTAATGCTTAGACCTCGCCTTTTACTTTTGTTTATGCTTTGAAATAGAAAAGAAAAAATTAGGTATTTAATTATTAACGGTATCTTTTTAAAATTTATGAAAGTCAAAGCTTCAAAAAAAATTTTTGTTTTAAATTTATAAAGGGCATAGATTTTAGCATAGACTTAAAGCTCAATTCGCAGTTTCCTTACGAATGAACAATTTCTTTTTTTTCCCTCATATTGAAAATATTTTCCTGTAATTTTACGGATCTCAACAATTTTTCAAATTACAGAAATATTTTTCATTTTTCAGCAGTTATTAATTTCTTCTGATTGTGAGATAGAAATTTTGCCAATGTTCTGTTTCCAAAGCATGTTAGAATATTGGGCCAAGAAATTTTTTTAGGTAGATGACTCAGCAAATTTTTTAATGCTTTAATTATAAAGAGTTTTTCTAATAGTAAAATGTTATATGAAATTCCATAGGCTTAGTCGTAAACCGATTAAGGTCAATACATGAAAACTTTATCAAAACTGGGCAGATCCTGTCTTTGCAAAGAATGTGAATTAAAACTTCTAAAAAAATACAATTTTTAGTATAATTCGATTTATTTCACAAAATATCTTCTGGAAGTTCAATGCATTCATTCTAAAATGCTTTTCTGAATTTTCTATATCGGTTGTATAGAATGATTTAATTTTGGCCTTAAAGCTGCCTTTAGTTTCGGCAATAACTTATTCATTTAAACGGGATTTCCTTTGCTGAAGCATCTTTAAAAGATCGTCAATAGTCGTTGCTAAAAAAAAGTGGCAAATACCCCATATGCCGAGCCAAATTAAAGCTTAGTTCGTGTATGTTGGCTGTCATTTATGAGGACTTTTAAGAAAGGGTAGGTTTATGGCCCCAAGAGCCCTTTAAGTTTATATTTGATTACTTTAATCTGATCTTTTAACTGAGTTCGTCTCAGGTTCCAAAGTATTTTTAAGAGCTCTTTTAAAAAAAAATTTTACTTCCATTTCCAATTATCCTATTCGCTTGAAGCAAGTGTTTTGATAGTTCATCAATTCATCAACTAATTAATTAAAGATTTTTTAATAACTTCCGTTCGAATGACTTTCTCTCTGCCTTGGAATAAAAAACAAATTTTCTGATTAGTATTTAACAAAGAAATCCAAAACAAACGTAACCGAATCTATCCACTGAATACATTTGAACTGTGAATTAATCACACAGCTATCATAGGGCATCAAATTTTATTTAAGATTTCTACACAGGTGCTCTATCAGATTAACATAATGCACACCTCTAGTTTATACCTCCCATTCAGAGATTTAAAGAAGTAATTTGCATAACATTTGTATTGAAGGTAGTTAACGAGATTGACCGAAAAAAAATAATACAACAACAAAAATATCTTATGTCTTTGCTACCAATCTTTCTTCAATGCTTATAACAAAGACGATATACAAAGAAGTGAGGACAGCAACCAAAATGTTTTGGGATTCTAATGAAATCTCCAAAATTAAGTGTCAAAATATAAAACTAATTGAAATCATTCTATGAAGAAGAAAACGCCAACGCAGCTCTGAAGCAAAACAAAAAAAATAAAAATAAAAATAAAAATAAAAATAAAAATCAAAATAAAATAAAATAAAAATCAAATCATAGCTTGTAGATCTTGAACTTGACTTACCGAGTGTGACACTGGTTTTATATGTGCAAAACAACAAAAACAAAAATGAAAAATGGATTTTTGGTTCCCTTTTTCCAGTTCTTAAAAGATTTTCTTAAATGATAAAAAACAGAAAGGTGAAGAAGACGAGACAATGGTTCATTCATTTCGTGGTCCATTCATGTTATTATAGAGGAATGGATTACACCGTTGGAGGATACCACCACAAAATTCCAGCCAAGGTGTCAATGGGTCCAATGCTTATATATTTTGTTTTTTTTTTTGTTTTTAGTTTTTTTGGTTAGATTATGCGTTCTTCATTCTTATAATGGGGATATGTGGTGCCCGTATAGAAAATCTTGACTACATCCGGTCAATAAATTCTCACCCAGTACAGGAAAAACGAATTTCAATGTTCCCGCTGACAGGTAAAATCAATGTTTTGGCCTTAGGCCACTTTTTATTTTTTCTTTGTTATTTTGTTCTCGATATCGTTCTGAGTACGTTTTGTATAAAGACGATAATTTCAAATTAAAAAAAAAAAATACAAAACAGAAGTTAGTTTTATTTAATATACCTATACAGATGGATATAAAGTTCTGGATGACCTGAAAAAAGAATAAACATATTGCAACTTTTTTTTCGTATATAGAAACTTTAAGAGCTCTTATCACCATTTTTAGTTCCTTATGGGTGTCCATTGATTTGAAAAAAAAAATTTCTTTTAAAAAATCCAGTTAATGGCCCCGAGTTTCGGCAGTCTATTTTTCACAAAATTAACTTCATTGGTGTTGCTGATTTTTATCCACGAGTCTGAAACAATAATGTATAATTTGTAACCAGGTCCTTGCTAATTTACATGATGACAGATTTTAGAAAACTTTGCTTCCTCTTGTGCACAAAAAATGAATATTCTTTTGTTATGACATTCGACTGTTTACATGTTTTTATTTGGTAACCTAAGAGGATTTCTCTCAGCCAAAAATTATTAACAATTAAATATAAAAGCGATATAAGATTTAAGGTCTGTTACTTAATTTTACCTGCTTGATATTTGTTTCGTGAATAATGAGTATTAAGTCGACGACTTTTATATTTTTTAAAGTATCATTACTTTTTAGGTAATAATTTTTGTGATTAGTGTTTAAGCAAATTATTAAATATTGTTCAATATTTCATAGAGCTTAAATTATAAAATATAAACCAATTTAAATAAAACAAAATAATAATATGAGGAATAATAATAAACCCATACCTCACATATTGGCAACTCGTACACTGAAAAAAGAGAAAGTTAAGGAAATTGAAAATATAAATAAATAAATTGCGGCCAAAATTTCCAGAACTGTACAAATGTACAAAACTATAAAAAATATTTATGCTAATCCTAAAAAAGATTCAAGCAGATAATGTCATAAAGAGTTTTTTAGGGCTCACCAGGCTCATAGGAGGTTTAAGTTTTACAATTCCAAGTAGGTATGTAAAAATTTGATTTTGCGTAAGTGAATTTCTCCATAGGTGACCGAGTTTCCTTTTTCTCTCTTGAAAGTATACTACAGTATACCAAAACATATTTTTTTGCTCAATTTCCAACTGAAATGAGCAAGTTCTCAAAACTAAAAGGGACTATTCACTATACTTTTTAAACATGTTTAAATTTTTACTCACAAATGGCCATTTCCATACAAAATATATGGGACAAGAGAGCCTTAAGTTTGCTTCTCACAAAAATAATTGGAATCGTCCTCTTCGACAGCTACAAACTGTCAAGCAGGTAAACTCAACTCGTAGTCTACTTGACCTTAAACAATTTATTTTAACTATTTTTGAATGTTTTAATAATTTTAATTAATCAAAAATATTAAAATAAAATGATTGCCCGAATGTATTACAAACTCAATTAATGTTTGTATTTTTTTACAATACTATTTAGAAAGTTGTGTAATTATTCACGAATAAGGTAAGTTTGCCGAACAGTCACAACCTATTTGAGCTAATATTAGAGGGAATTAACTTAATTTAAATAAATTAACAACAATGTATTTGATTGTACTAATTATGAAATATTATGAATAATTATGATCGTCAATTTGTGTGCTTATTTAAATTAATAGTGTCTGGCATACAAACTCGCCAACGATTGGATTGGATTGATCTTATAATTAGAAAGAATAATGGAACTATAAAAACTGCCTCAACCTCAACGCAAGATTGATAAAGTACCATCATTTTTTTAGATGTAAATGAATTTTTAGATGTTTAGTTGAAAAATTTTTAAGGGCCTCAAAATGCTTTTGTTTACTTTTATTTTGCAATTTACCAAGGATTTTTACAGACGAACCTGTTTTGTTTGTTTCTGATAGCTATTTACAACTGCATGACGGGTAATTATTGAAAAGAATAGCTCCATTTATATGAATATGGTGTGCAGCTCACGTGTTCTTTCCCTCTTTTATTGCTAATTTTCTTTTAGTTACATTTTAAGGATTAGAGAAGGAAGGCTTTGAGAACGTTATTGTAGCTTCTTTCATAAACTGTCAGCCGTATTTTTTTTTATATTTATCGTGTTACACATATTAAAGTAGGGATTAGAACTCATGTTGTATGTTTATTTCATGAAAGAGTGATTAGAAAGGCTTAGTTTAGATTGCAAAAGGTTAGGAAATTACTGGAAAAATTAATTTATTTAGTAATTCTTTTTGTGTCTACATTTATTCACTTTTGTCTTTGAAACGAGTTAAAATTACATTAATTTCTTTTCAAAAACAAATTCATTAAAGTTTTTATCATTTTAATGCCTCGTAGTTAAAGTGGCTTACTACTACGCATTTGGATTTAAATAAATTATGGAAATATTTCCAATGTTAAGCAGACTTCTAAAAAAGGAGATAATTGACTGTTAAGGACGCAATTTAAAATATTACTTAATGAAATTTAGAAAATTTAGCATTTACTGATGTGATAAAATTTTAGAAAAATCTGTACCAAAATATCAGACTATTGTAGCTTGAAAGCTCCAGGAAAGTTTTTCCGTTTTCAAGTACAACTGTGGCTATTTCGCTGTGATCCAATACATGAAAAAAGGCTTTATAAAGGTCCACTTTTATATTTTTTTGTATATTAGTGTCACATTTAAAGTTTTGGGGTCAGTAATATTTGGGAAATTGTTACAAGAGCTCTCAGCACTTGGCAGAAACAAAAGACACTAACACTAATGTGGACGCCTGGTCACTAAGGTATTTAAGGAAATCTAGAGGCTGTTAGATTGGCCAAAATTGGCTTAGTGTCTTTATATGAATGGTCCAGGAATTCAAATGCTAAGCAATGGAAAAAATTTAATGGTTTAGTACAATCTAAAGACTGTTTAAGAAAATAAAATAATCTTGGAAAAGCAAATAGTTTCAACAGAATATCTATAATTATGAAATGGTGACATAGTCCTTGTCATAATTACCTCCTTATAATATAGCAATTCAGAAGACCTACGTACATATCTTAGTTTTGTCCTTGGGATGATAATATTTAGCAGAGTAAAGCACTTTTCACGAAGTGGTCTGATACTTTGATTTTTACAAAGTTGAACATTCTGGTTGCCGAAATCACTGAAAAACACATAAAAAACTCTACAAAATTATTATTGTAGATCATAAACTGAAGTCACAAGCACTTCAATTTTCAAATAACTTTAACATACATATATCCGAATTATCAAAAATCAGTCAGCTCGGACTGAGTATTTATATCCAAAAGGATTTCAGAAAAAATCTAAACTTCTCAAATCCTCTACATTACTTTCTTACTTCTCATACCGAATTATATAAACTGACCGAAATGGAGGTTAGGGAATTCCTTTTTGTCAATGAAAAAATATATACATGACCTAACTAAAATTTTATAATTACCCAAAAAGTTACCATTTTGATGAGATTAAATCTCTATTTTTTCGTATTTTTTATGGCTATTTGAAATATTATTGCTGCCAATTGTATACGTGAGAAAGACTTTGCTCTTTTTTTCATGATAGATGGAACATGGAATAAGTTGGTTCTTACATGGCCCACTCTAATTACAAGCCCAGCTATGAACCTTAAATGTAATTTCTTTTAGTTTTTTATTGATTACCACAAAAATTAATGATTTTCTTTTATATTTCTTTTTTTTTTTTTGGTATTCTTCTTTTCAGGTAAAAATCATGTTAGCTTATTGCCATCGACCATTGTTTCATCATAAGTTGATTAAATCTCATTTTATGGCCAATAGGCTGATGTAATAGAAGAAGATACAACTTAACAGTGGTAATTGACCGTCATGCAATTTATACATTGTGTTTCTATATTTTAAGTTTTTTTGTTTGTTTGTTTCTGTTGGTTTTTATTGCTTTTTTAACTTCCTAATGGTGGATTACTCTCATGTTTGGGTCAATTAAGCAGCTAGACATGCACAAAATGGCAATTGAATCGTAATATAACTACCCATACCACTCAAAATCCTCCTGCCTGAAGTCAAGTGCTCTTATAGATTGTCCGATTGTTAAATTTTTCTATAGATTTTTCCATGCATATAGTCCTATCCATGGATTATCAGGATTATTTTTGTTGGAATTTAGGTTTTATGGTGAATGTAAGAGTTTTGTTGTTATATTGAAAATATTCCCGAAATCAATAATTAACAAGGATTAGAAGTTTTTTTCTCTGGTATAAATATGAATAAGGGTTTTCCGTTTTTTACTAGAAAAAACTTAACTTAAATTTTCTTAAAAATATCCCAGAAAATTGCATTGCTGAAAAAGTAAACGAACCTTGAAAGGATAACCTGAATTGCCTCAGCTGACTCAGCTGCTGAAATCCAAACTTAAGTGTAGCTTCATTGTTTGAAATTGTGTAAAACTATACTTTTGCCAAAAACTGCGGATTTGAAACTTTCAGTATCAAAATTTATTGGTTTATAGATTAAACATCCCAAACTTGTTTAGTAGACACCCATAGGTACAAATTTTGAAAGAGTGTCTCAAGATTTTTGAAACTGTACGAGGAATGGAATTTAACATAACGTATGCATCATTTGCTTCAGGTAAGAGACATTTCAGTGAAATTGATAAAAGCTTACTTACTCGCATCAATAATATTGACGAAGCTTATTAGCAATAAAACAGGAAACAATACAAAATACAAATTTTGAAGATGTGATTTTTGAATTAGAAGAAATTAAAACCGAAAAAAAGAGATTTTAGTTGTTTTTGTATTAAATATCACACATACACCTTGAAAGAATTAAAGCAGTAGAAAGAGACTACGATTTCTATGTTTTATAAAAAAGTTTTTATTATTATTAACAGTTTCTTTTTCTTGGAGTGGCAAATTCAATTCCCCACTTGGTGCCCCACATTTTAGGTATATCATTGACAAAACATCCAAGTACCTAACAACTTTTATTTGATTTTTTTAAGAGGCGTAAAATCTGTGTAATCAGAAAATTCTTAGTTTTCTGTTTATTTTTTGAATTGTATTTTCTGTAAATAATTTATTGTATAAGATTCATGGGAAACTCCTTGTGAACCACAATTATAAATCCAATAAATCAAAAACTTCCCAGAAAAGTAAATCAGGCAAATTTTTACTCGTAAAAGAATTTTAAAATTCTACAAAAAGGGTTGTTTTGCTTGTTTAAGATATGAAATCAATTTTTTTTTCATTTTAGTGGAAAAAAAAAAAAATGATGTCAAGTAAAAAAACAATTTATGTTTCAAACATTCTAACAAATTGATTTTACTCTGTCCTTAACACAAAATTAACTCATTCATTTAGCTAAAGAAATGTAATTACAACAAATGTTAATACCTTTGGAAACAACAAACCCTCATTTTGAAGCTTAACAATTTATCTATATAAAATCTTATCCTTTTCCTGTCTTGTTTTCTTTTTTGATTTTTTTAATCAGATAACAGCAAACGAGAAAATTGAAATGAAATTAATTATATCCATTACCTCCCACATTAATCGAAAGATCAAATTACATGGTGGACTGAAGGCAAACACAATCTAAACGGGACTCCTGTCTTTAATATCATCGTCATTATCCAACAACAACCCTTTTTTTATGTATTATTCCTCTTCTACTTTTTCTTCTTCTTCGTTTGTTTTGTGTTTTTCTTTTCTTTTCTTTTTTTTGATTTTTTAAAAGACAACATCGTTATCAATTCTACTAGCTCCTTTTGAATATATATCAAAATGTTACCTGAGGTGCATTAAAAGACGGCTAAAATTGATATCCAAACAATCTTTTTGATAACAATCTTAAAGAGTTCCAAATAACATAATAAAACACTCAACAGTGCTTAACTTGGGTATCTAAATTCAAAGTTACACCGGTCATCATTTTAGGGTACACAACCAAATCATCAAAACAGCCGAAAAAATAAAATAAATTTAATGAAATTGACGATACGTTAAGGAATTCAATTAAAACCTCATTCAAGACGGAGTTAACTGAATGAGTTTTAAAGGCTTATGATACCTCTCACTTCTCCGCTAAGGCATTAAAAGTGCTTCCCAAATATTTTCTAGATTTGTTAGTGTACATAATTCTTTTTTGGATTTTTCATTTTTCAACAGAAAAAAGGAAAAAAGAAATTAATAAAAATACCAAAAAAATAAAAAGAAAAATAACTAAAAATGTTTTTAAATGAACCGCGCGCCTCGCCAGGTGGACCATTAATAAATTAAAACATCTGTCAAATTGTTGAAACATAAAAATTTATATGTCAATAATTAGAGTTTTTTTTTGCAAGAAATATGTCGAAGCCTACACCCACTCAGGGAGGATTATATTCACCAATCAAGGCAAGGCCCTTTATCAAAATAAAAGAAACACTAAAATTTTGTGTTTGTTTGCTTATATAATTTTTTCGTTTTTTGTTTTAATTTTTTCCTAATGGCCAGAATGTCAGAGATAAAAAGAAATCAAATAGGAAAACCCAAAAATGACCTCCGTCTTATCATTTTTGGAAGAAAAATGCAATTAACATGCTTTTAACAGGGGGCAGTCTGTTGTAATGGCAGCATTTACATTAGAAACTCACGAAAGCAAGAATAACATCGTCTCGAGATCTATTTCAAGGTAAGCTTGAAGCTTAATTACCATCAGATACAACAACATATACAGAAAAATATATAATCGCAAGTGAATATGACACCGAGATTGATTGCTTGTAAATATTTAACTTTAAAGAAATTTGGAAAAATTGTAAACTTCTTACTTTTTAGTCCTTTAAGCGATTTTACAAAAGGAATAATCAATTGCACAAAATGTAAATTATTAAAATTATGAAATATTATTAAAATAAATGTCTTTGTTTCTTGGTAATTTTATTTAGCCTTCAAAATTTCGGAATGAGTTTCCTTATTGACAATGTGTTTAATATTTTCAAACACTTAAAATCAATATTTTTTGGTTTTTTGTGTGAAATCAACTAATCATAAGATTTGCCTTAGTTTTGCTCTACTTCTTATTAGTTGGTTTGTGTTTGTAAAAATTAATTATGAAACAAAATAAGAAAAAGTAAGAAAATCAAACTTCGCACCTGATATGGGAAATTGTAATTTCTTTCAAATCGATAACTTTTCACTAACTTGCTTAAGACTTTCCATTTCTCCACACATAAAGTTACAAAATTCTCAAGGCTTCCGGGCTGTTATACTAAACCGAGTGCTTCTAAGCCAGTATATTTTCCTCTAAATTGCTTTTTAAGAATTTCAATAACACTTTTTATTTTTCGGTAATCTTTCTTTGGCGCTTTTGCTAGTGATAGTAGCGACAATCTTGCAATATATTCATTTGATTATTTATTTGGGCTCTTTTTTAAAGAAAAATTCATTCAAAAGGAATTTCGTAAGTCAATCTATAGGAAATTGAAACAAATACTACTTCCAAACAGGTTGCCTAAATTTTTTTCTGCCTAAACTAATTAACTTCCTTTCTGGTACTCATACACTATACAAGGCTGGGAATACATCTTTCCGTCATTCGTTTTGAGGGTTCTAAAGCTGTAAAGAAACTTATTAACATTTGGGACCCGCTTCAGTCAGGTGCGATTTTTAGAAAACAGACAATGTAACAAAATGACGCATATACATACATATAAGGAGACAAGGACAAGAATTTAACAGTAAATACCGGATTTTCTGTTTTCTTCAATTAAAAAACCTATTTGCTGCCTTGATCTGATATTCAAAAACTAATTTACTTTTTGGGAATTTCTTTTGTTCCAAGCATCCAAACAATATAAGGTCTTGCAAAAATATGAGAAATCATTAACAAACATTATTCAGCTGCACTACTCCCTTTAAACTACATGTTAAATTGGTTTAAATATAGCTTTAAAAGAGTGATCCAGATGTATAACACATCAACGGAGACCATTGAAATGTTTTTCTTTATAAAATAGGATTCAAAAACACCTAATTTCTCGTTCAATGAACTTTAATTCCTGAAATTGGACTCAAATGAAAAATATCATTAAATTCTCTGACATATAAACAAATAATTCAGTTAGGATTCTATGTAAAATTTCCAAGTTTAAAAGTAGAAACGAATAAAAGTTGATAACCCGATTTACATATAAATTAATTTAAAACACGGTGAATTGGATAAAATTGAAGTAAACATTATTGAAAAGCTACTCAAAGCTGTAAATTCACTTAACTCGAATGTAACCATTGAAATTGATGGTCTGACTTTGGTCTGAAGGTTGCATTCAACAAGCACCTTTAAGTACCCCACGTAAACATTGGCTACTCTTCTTATAGAGAAGCCTGGCTGTTCGACAAATGGATGGAGATTGGCCACTGTATATTGTAGGCCCAACAAGATTCAAACGTACTTAAAATCCATGCAGACCAGTTAGTGTTAAGCATAACGATAGCTTAACGTATGATTCCATCTGCAGCTGTACACCATCTTCATGTTGGGACCATGTTGTATAAAGTAGCTGATTACATTATTAATTTATTTTCATGTCAAATCATTAATCATAACACATGCATCCATACTTTAGCTTACTACACAAAAAACGACAAAACAAAAAAGCAAAACAAAAAATTGAAAACATTATCTACAAGACCAAAACTTGCTGCTTTTCTGTTTTTGATGTTTAGAGTTTTCTTTTAGATTTTGCTTTTTACTAGTTTCTTTTTTACTTGGATTGTTTTTCTTTTTGATTTTTTCTTTTTTCAAAAAGGCTTTGTTAGATACTTGCTGTCAGATTTCTATTCAGAAGCAAATTCTTTAGCATTAACACTATTGATAATTCTAAGGGCTTTTCTAGTTTACAGCTGAGTGACCAGGTTTTTCTTGTGTCTGCCGATAATTGCATTATTTCTATGAAAGTTTTTGCTTTCTAATGATGACGATGATTATAACGAGCTCACTGTCCAGACTCTGATAAATCTAACAATCCAAGATGCTAGGCTTATCAACAATTGAAGCCGCTAATGGATGAACAAAATGACTTGATTTTCAAAGCTGACGGAGATTATGTTAAATTGATGGATTAGCTAAAAGTGAAATTTAATGAGACAACTTTGAAAAATTATAGTTACAATGGTTTGGTAGCTTAAAATGACCTGTAATAATGTTAGAGCTTGAATCGTGTTTTATTTTTGTTTTATATTTTTTGCATTTATTAATTTGATTCATTTTATGGTTTGGATAGTTACGTTTTTTTTTCATTTTGAATTTTTTATTTTTAACTCCTCCATTCAAGTCTAGAAATAGTGAAGGTTGATCCTTTTTGCATCCAGAAGCAAAATTTTTTCTCAGTTGCTACATACCTTCCAAGTTTTCTTTTTATGATATTTCAAACAACAAGTATTTTTTCTTGAATGGATATTTTTAAAACTTTTCATCCTTGAAATTTTAAACTAGTTTAACAAAGGATAAATTTGATTATCCATCCAGCTGAAAAAAACGCGTATGCCAGTAAGTGTGACACGGCAGATCTTAAAACAAAGAAAACCCAAACAAAAAACAACAACAAAATGCTATAAAATTTGATGGAAATGTCGTTAGAACCTAATTAAGTTGTAAAAGAAATATTGATCATGGCGACAGTTGAGAGCAATAAAATTGTTAACTTTACGACCACTCTTGTACAATTACATGTGAAGCTAGTGTAATTAAATCTTATCGGACTGGAGGATCTTGTGAGTATATTTTGTCTCTGTCTTTATTCAAATATTTTTCTTTTTGTGATATTTGGTTAAACTTCTGTTTGTATCAAGGGAAATTTACATCATCATAGGTATAAGATATCGAGAGAGAAAAAAATGGGAAACAACAACAAAAACTTAATAGTAAAAAACAAGCCCAGAAATGAGACATAACAAAAATTTTATGAGTCTGTTATTTAAGTTTCTCGTTTGGAAGGTTGACTTTTGTATCAAAAGCAACAAACCTATTTGCCTTTGGGTGTAATTAATTATTTTCTTCACCAATTAGTTTTGTTATGTCGTAAAATTATAATTCTTTTCTTTTTATTTATTTATTTGTTTGCTTCAATTGAACAAAAAACTCCTAAAAACACAGAGTTTACTAATTATTTGACCCCGTAGTTTAGGTGCTACTCACTTGTTCACCGAAGGGAAAAGTTATAAAAACAAATAATTAATATGAACAATTGGTAGCTATACATTTGGCGTCTTACAATTAGATCCATCGTGTTACATGATGCTTAAAGAAATTTCTGAGCTGTTTTTGTAATTCTTTTTTGCTATTACCCAAAAATAATTATTTTTCGACGATATGAAATTTGTTTAGCCAAAAATTATTATTTTATGTGATGAATTATTACTGAGAAAAAAACCTTTTAAATTATTTGGTTCCCCAATTGGACTGTATAAACGGACAGTCTTTCAATTGGAGTCATCTCTGTGTCAGCCCTGATGTTTTCAGCGCTCTTTATTTTTATTTAAACATGTCAAGTAATGCTAAGATTATTAAAACGGTATTCCATAGATTAATTGTGCCTTGCAACGGAACATTATCGGATAAAAAGTCAATCTAATGATTCTAGTTCTCTGATCCTTATACTTTCATTCTTTCTCAGTTGATAAAGATGGAGATAATTAAATCTACTCCACAGCAATCAAATAACAGTATATCAGGGTTCCATTAGTTATGAGAAATCTTAAACCTATCTATTGTTGCTATCCTTGTCTACTGAAGATATTTGACATCTACTAAAGATCGCTATGAGCTTACCTAAATTGTTGTAGCTCTTTTTTTCTTACATTTTGTTAGTTGTTTCTTTTGTAATTAATTTAAATAATAGTTCTATTTCTTGGCACAGCCGGAAACAGAAGAACTTACTCTTATACGGCCGGGATTAGTGCTTTGTACATTTTTTTTGATAATCATGAGTCACAAACAATCTAAACGAAGGTGAAAACTGAGGACGTGTTTATGAATTAATAAGTCTCATTATAACATCTGCATTTTGGAAAATTAAAATTTGTCTGTTTTTTTTTTTTAATGTGTGCTCCATGTCTAGTTTTTTACTTCGAGTAATGATCGTTTACTATAAATATAAAGTGATTACAAATTGTAAGTAGTTGATACCGTGAGTTTGTTAGGTCTGAACCTTTTTTAAATAATTTCAACAATAAATATTAGTTGATTACTATTATAACTTGTTCATGTTGTCAATTAGATACCCACTCCTGCACAAAAATCTTTTGTCCCTTTTATAAAATTATGATTAGCGACTAATGTGCGCGAGCATAGACAATAAAGACGTGTCCTGGTTTTTTAAAAAAATTCGTGCGTGCCACTAGATGCCCATTGTTGGACCTTTTAACTACATATCACGATTTATGTTCAATTTTACTGTCTGGGATTATATATCCCATGTAT
Organism: Acrocera orbiculus; assembly: GCA_947359355.1. Classification (NCBI taxonomy): domain Eukaryota; kingdom Metazoa; phylum Arthropoda; class Insecta; order Diptera; family Acroceridae; genus Acrocera; species Acrocera orbiculus. The sequence goes on from OX375757.1 coordinate 62,841,628, forward strand.
AAAAATAAACTAAAAAATTTGTAAAATAAAATGTGAAATTCATGTTTGATGTTTCCATTTGTCTTGTTGATCGTTTAAATTGCATTTTGATATTTATTTCTACTCCTTCCAAATGAGGGGACACACACATTCGGCAATCAACGGAAATCACTTAATATTTGATAGAGGAAGTTGTTTATAGTCGTTAAATTTAGCCATTTTTGGTTTCTCTTACCTTTTTTTGGTAAGGTTAATGACTTAAGTGCAAAACTTTTTAATACTTATGAAATTAAACCGAATGAAGACAGTTACCATTAGGTATTTAGTATGCAATCGATGAAGGTATAAGTGCCTTTTTTGTTCTTGTTAGTTTTGGTTGTTTTTTTTTCAATTTCTCCACTCAATTCCTACAAAGTATGCAATAAATTCGATAGTCAAATTTTTTTAGCGTGGAAATAGTTAACTGCAACAATGAAATACTTAAAAGAGACACAAAAAAAATTGCTTTTTAGCACACATGTCAATTGTTATATCTTCATTCCATCCGGTAATTTCTTATAGAATTTTCAAATAAAAATTTTATTGTTCAGTTAACCAAGAGAAAAAATTAATCTTGTCAAAGTGAAGTTTCAGGACGTGTAAATCAAGAATAGCCTGTAGCATGAATGTTATATTCCATTAAATAACGGCTTTTTTAAGTCAATTAAGCTCACCCTAAGACATAATTTAGCAATTGATTTTATATTAAAACAATGAATTTTTTTTCAACTTTATTTTTAAAAAATAAACTACATCTGTCATCAAAATGTAAACAAAATAAAAAACAAGCGCAGTAACAATAACTAAAAAAATTTTTATTTATCCAATATTCATTAAATGTGTCCTTAAGTGCTTTGCGCAGCTTTTAATTTCCCAGATAAATAAGCGCATAATACTTTTTAAATGCATGTAAACCAATCATTGTGTAAATATATACTTAAAAATTGTTATGAGTGTGTTTGTTATGTTCAATATTTGCAGAACATTTTTGCTATATAGAGAGACAGAAGATATTTATCTTAAATATAACAAAAGGTATGAAAAAAAGGCAGGGTAAGAGGAATGAAAAATCAATAATCCGTTAAATGTGTGTAAATAAATAAACAGTGGTAAAATATAAAGCGACAATTCTCAGATGAGGCATAACAGCTAAGAAAATAGACAAAAGAACCAAAAAAACAAAACAAAACAATATCTTATTTAAATAGAGAGGGTGACCACCAAATCCTTAGGGTAAATATGTACTTAGATCTCAATTGTGTGATAGGGATAAAGGGACTTATGCGGTGATTTTAACACGTTAAGGTACATTTAAGGCTACAATCGCTTTTTCTATTATGAGAAACATGAAAATATTATTAAATCTGAAGTTTGTTTTTTGTCGTGAATACGTACTGTATGTCCATATAATTGAATTATGATATTCCTTTAACAAAAACTTAATTTTCATCATCATTTTCAAAAATTTTCAATCTAACATTTGATTATTTTACATACTTTAAGTCGATAAAAGATCTTTTTAAGCTAATTAATGTTCTAATTTTATTTACATCATTACTTTTGGTTATCCTGGACCAAATGCCTTGCTTATATGTCCAGCTTTTTTTGCTTATTCTTAAAATAATTCCTTGATATTCACCTGAGTTTTTGGACTACAGAAAGATAACACTTCGAATAAGAGCTGCAAAAACTACTAAAGGAATACGAGCTGTTTGAATGCCCTGGAAATCACTTTATAAAAGAAATTGTAGAAGAATTGGCTTAGACTTTACTTTACGTTTAATAAGATGTTTGCGATAAGAGGAGACTTGACTGTGTTCTTTTATACGTCCCTTTATAGCTTAGAGATTCGTCTGAGATCAAAACTGGTGAGAATGCGAGGAAACATATTCAAAATATTAGCTTGAAAAAAGCTGGTAACAATCTACGAAATAATTTTATTTGCCTTAAAAAAAATAATACAAGAGTAAAAACTTACTTCGACAGACTTAAAATAAATCTCCTTGATATATCAGAAGATTTTAAATTGATCCAAGCCGAACCTTAAGTTTCATATTACCAGTAAAATATTCTTCGCTACTCATCAAAATCTGAAAATAATTGATAAAACTCCAATGTATTTTTCCCACACTGTAATTTATACATAAAAAACTTTGAGTACGTCATTGGGAAGCAGAACAACCTATTTTTCTGCATAGATTTAACGTTAGCACTTCATTAGTAGGAGAACTACAATATTTGGGCGTTTTGGATGCAGTCTGCTAGTTTTTTTTTTATTCGAAAACTTGCATTTAATCATTAGATCATCACTCAGTAGCTCAAAATTTGCTAATAATTAGTTCCACGAGGCAGTAGATGTGACAAAAAGCTCATCGGAAAATACTTTGTAAAGTAAGTAAATATTAATATTTTATTTCAAAAAATGTTTGAGAATGTAAAATTCTCCAATCCCTAACGGTAATTCTACGCCACCATATTCTTTGAAGCTATGCTAAAAAGAGCTAATTTTTATAGTTCAGGATCGTAAAAATACAACAAATGCAAAGCTTGGTATTAATTTTTATCAATATCAGATTTTTGTCCTGTAAACAAATCCCCAATTTATAATTCAAAAGCATTTACTAACTACAATCACTTGAGGTATTATATACCAAAATTTTCCAATAGGATACAAAAAACAATTGAAATATTCAATTTTATTACCATCATTGGGCCAAAAAGCTTCCGTTCATTCTATATCAAAATTTGATTTATGATATTTACAGACAATAGATGTTAATTTGTACACAAACTAAGCTCACAATTAACCAAATATTAAATCAAAAATCGTCAGCGCCATATAATTTTGGTGTTTTTATTTGAAATATTTGTTGACATTTGGATACATGAAAAATTTAATGTGTTCACTATCTCTCTCCCTGTGAGCAAAAAGCAAATATTTACGTTTGACTTTATTTGTGATAAACGTAGACCACAGCAAGGAAACACTGATTTCTGTCTAATAATCGCTTTTTGTCTATTAATCGCATCAAAACTAGTGTTACACATGTATACATATATATAGATGGATATATTTAACTATATATTGGGCTATATCTGTGGCTTTAGAATTTCTAATTGAATACCACAGGGTGCATATATGGGAAATAATCTGCTCTCACATTATACAATATCCAATAGAACTTAAACAGGAAGTTGCTGACTGGATGTTGTTCCCTCTTGATTCGATTGTGTTCACATCCTTCTGTCAAAATAAAATACGATTATCGATAATTTATGATGTCATGGATTTGTATCCTTTTCTTAGTACTATGAAACGATTTTTATTTACACAGATGAGATGTGATTGTGGGATCACTTTTAGAGTAATACCTAAGTAGAGCTCTACCAGATGGTTTAGTTATGTGGAAAAGAATTGCTAAATATTTTATGTTCTTCATTTCAGCTTTTGTTATTTAAAATAATAGGAAAAATTGTTGGTAGTTTATTTTTTGATTGCATAAATTAAGTAATTTTTGATTCAATTGAAGTGAGAAGAGATTTTGAGATTTTGATTTCTTATGTAACTAAACTTTGTCTTAAAAAAAGAATAAACTCACTTTAACAAATGAGACAGTTTGGTTTGTACCATGAAAATGTCATGGAAATATCAGACTATGTCGTTTTTGAAACATTTTTTAACCCATTTTATTTAACATTTTATTCAATAGTGAATAAGGAGCTTGAAGACTATTGCTCATTTTTAAAACTCTGAATTGAAAAAAGACTTCATACTTTTTCATTTCTGTAGCAACTGATCAAGGCCTAGATATACAGGAATGCAGCCATGAAAACAGAATTGAAATTTGGTGGAATTGTATTTTAATTAAGCGATGTTATTCATCTCTCATTGCATTTCTGAATTCTGCGAGATCTTCGTTGGCCTTTTCAATTTTAAATTCAAATATTTTTTAGTTTCTACAAATAATCTTAGATGTGAAACAATATTGTCTTCTTTTTATTTTTGATTAAGACAAATTTATAGAAATTTTCATATTGACAAAGCTAATACTGACATTTAACAATAAGTCTCGAAGCTGTCTCTACGATTACTATCAAATAAAATAAAATGGCAAAAGAATATTGTTATTGTCCTTCATCTTATCTAGCTGGAACCCCGGCCCCTGCTATCCGTACTTCGTGAATCACTGGCTTGCTAAAATTTCTGAGAATTTTGGAAATTATTAAACTTTGTTTAGGATTAGCTCTGATGAAAAAAAACTCAGAGAGAAATAGAAACCAAGATTTACTTAAATCGTAATTGAGTTCTCTAAATAATATAAGTGCAAAAGCTACCCTACTCACAATGTTCCTTCACAATCAAAATACAATTACCATAAAACTAAATAGAAAATTGAGTAAAAGTTTTGTAAATTTTATTTTCAAAGCTTTAAATTCTGACGTCCGTTCCAAATATTTTTTATGTTGTTCCATAAAAGTACAGGTCAAACGTTTGTGACAGCAGATGATAAATTTTGAAGTTCTACATTTGAAAGGCAAAGTTTTTTGTTGTAAAACAAACACTTATTCCATAAAAGAATATATCTAAAAATTGTTATACAACTTCAAGGACTGTATTGATATTTCTATTAGGGATACGAAGAACACAACGAATCAGGCAAATTACATACCTTAAAATAGAAGAAATATTTCTTTATATACACATATATATTTGAGTTTTTGAGTAATTATAATTACCTTGCCCCCTAAAAGTCGCTGACATTCATTACAACAGTTTGCTGTATTGTCAGACAAGCAATTCGAATTAATCTTTGAATTGAAAATTAGGAAATGCCTAAAATTGGACATACCACGAACAAATAACTAAATCTATAATAGTAACCAGAAAAGGCAGCGCAATAAGTCGAATTGGCTAACCATTGTCGGTTTTTGTTAAACATGTAATGAGTTTTACGGATTTAATGTTCTTTCTGTCAAATCGATTGTCAAAATAATTGAAATCTTTGAATGACAATACAAACAAAAAGAAACAATGAAATGCCATCACCAAAAGAAATATAATCCAAAAGACACCTCAATCTGGTAATCATTCTAGTACAGTCCCTTTCAATGCTTGACCAGCTAAAGCTGCCCAGAAGCAAAAGATAAAGAAAAATCCGTTGAAATTCGAATGTGGAATGGCTTAAAGAGACCCTTATTCTAGCCGGCTAAATAGTGTCCTCTCTAGGAATGACATGTGTTGTTATTATTGAATTATTCGCATAATAGGATTAAAGTATTTCCAATAAAGTTTCTATTCATATGGAAGTATTTTTCGGTGTTTTTTTTTCATCCCAGGACAAATAGACTTAGAATTAGACAAACGGCTGAATGAGAGCAACCCTGAGATTTTGTAGACACCTAAAATAGTTCCGACTTTTAGCCAGAGAGGTTCCGATATTATAAACAGGAAATCATCCTGTCAGCCATGACAAATTGTTATTAAAGGATGTTAAAGAGTATATAGAAAAAAATACTAAATTTGTATTCAGTTAAAAAGTGGAAAGTGTTATTTTTTTAAGGAGTTTTTTCAACTAAAATTCCGTGGCTTAAATTTAAATTCTTTTTGTTTAACATTTGAGTCTTTCAGTTTGCTGCTTTAGTTTCCACACTTTATGCTGTGACCCAGCGCACAACTACAAGGATTTTCTTTAACGCTTCTATTAGCTCTGAATGCTTTCAAAAGGCGTAAGTCCTGATAAGGTGCTTTAACAGCTAAAGGCTGTTGGAGTGATAGTTTGAGCTTATGTTAATAATAATTCGCAATAAAAGAGCGAGTATGAGCTGAGAGCTGAGGTTAACCATCCCAGTAGGAAATTATAATTTTAAAAAAATGAATGGCTCTCGCCACTATTCGAGCTTGATGCATTGCCGCTGAAGGCTTAATTTAAATGTTTTCAAGGATCCCCAATGGAAAAATATGATTGAAAAATTCATACTATACAAAAAATTTCTCGAAAATTATTAAAATTTATATTAACACTAAATATACATGGTCTAATGGAGAAGATTAAGTCGTTTTTGTAACTCCAATCACCGTATTCAATGACATACTATTCGTCCTCCTTATTTATAAAAAATATTTGGCTAATTCAATATCATTTCAACCCAAATATCAATAAAAACGGTAAAGAGTTTTTATTTTTACTCACCCAAAATCAAGATTATTTGACAAAATTTTTATCCTTGAATGCTTTTAGTATGCTATGCTAGCAAACTAAAGTCCTGAACATACTCTGCGGTCATTCATGCATCAGTTTTTTGTGGCTGTTGCTAAATATTATTTTTAGTGTTGGTTTTTTTTTTTTTTTATATAAATTTAGTTCATTATTGTTTAAGTGAGTGACGTCGGTGGTGCTTGCATATGCACAGCCGAATAGTGTACTCATGGCTTTAGGAGAACTTTTTAATGATTTGCAAGGTTGGGTGGAATATTAGACTATCGTATAATGTGTATATGTATGACTCAGGTACATTTTTCAATATTTTTCCATATTTTTCTGAACTTACATACACTAATTCAATAGATATGCAAACAAAAATCAATGTTTGGGTGTTAAATTTCCTACTTTCGACATAACTAGATCCAAATAGGAAAAGAAATTCGAATACGTGGAACCAGCAAAAATTTTAATATTTCGTAATCCTTGGATTCTAAGAGTTAATGGACGTGAATCAAGTGGAAGTGATTTCTTTTTTATGTACAGCAATTGACATAGTTTCATCGAATTTCCATACAAATTTCTAATTCGAAATATGACAAAACTCTCTTTAAGCGATTTGATTTTATTACAAAAAGAAAAAAATATTTTTTTCCTTTATTTAACTATTACTTTGGAAGTAATAAAAAATTTTACTTCTACCCGAAAAAAATCATTTCAAACTTTTGTTATAGTTTTTTTATGATCATATAAAATTAAACAGGAAATATATAACGTGATTGTAATTTTAATAATAAAATAAATACTTCCGTAAATAACGAAAGTTTACGTTACAAAATGTCATAATTATCTGTAAATGTTATCCTATCAAAATATTATTTATTGTACAATAATCTTTAACTGTGTTAAGGACACCTAACTATTAAATTTTCATTTTATCGTCCTTTAGCTACCAGCTGCGTAATATATTGGAAATAGACATAAGTATTATTTATTGGTCCTGTCAAGACACTTTAGTGCATTGATCAAACTTTTTTTATTCCTTTTGTTCCATATTTTTTGGCTTTCGATATTTTTTTTATTTCTAATTTTACCGTTTTCGGTTTAATATTAGAAATGCAATTAGATTATACCACAATACAAATATAATTATATAATAAAAATAACATATGATTGGGCAAGAGATAAACTCAGACCCCCTACCCTAATTAGATTGAAACATCTGCCTTCGATGTTAACCAACCAAGAGTAGCGTCATGGCTATGGATTTAGGGATTCTTTTTTTATAACATTTATTGCAATAAAAAAACGAATGTCATCCGATTAGTCAATTTAATAGTCCTTTATATGGCCTATATATATAGTATATACATAGAAATTTTCGAACACAAACACACAATAACTGTACAAATAAATAAAAATAAAAACGATTTATCCATTTAGCCAAAAGGTTATTACTTATGATTCCATTTTATAAATTCACAGCGGGTGGGTAAGGGGTATATCCTTAAGATTTCTGCTGCTGATCTAATTGGTTTCTAGTTGACATCAATGACATCAGTTAACATCTAACTTTTTATACACAGAAGCTAACCGTTTATCATTTAGAATGAAATGTGTCATAATATGTTGGAAAGATGCAATAATGGCTGACATAAGCTTGTTATATTAGAAATCGAGCTGTCAATCTAAATTATGAGGACATTGTGATGAATTCGTAATGAAAAGAAATCATCCGTTCAATTTATGTGCCCAAAGGAGCAGAAAATTATGCAGGCTATTCTAAATTATTAATTCGGATCAAAAATGGTTTATTTCGTTTTTAGTTTAAGTTTAAGAACGTTTTTTTTTGTTTTTGAGATCGAATGCATATAGGATTAAAGTTGCCAACAATTGCCCAAATTTGTTGAATTAATACAAATTTTTCATTGACTACAAAATTTATTGTTATCATTATTAATTTTATTTTTTTTTAATAGAAAAAGTGTCAAAATTACGACAGTTTGATCTTAGTCCAATAAAAAATTTAAATTTTGATTTTTTGAATTATTTTCAATTCAATTTTTTTAATAAGACTTAATTTAATTTCAATAAGGCTTTGTCAAAATATAGATATAGTCCTTTTAAGAGTTTGAAAAATCGAAAAAAAAAAATGTTAAAGCTAGTATAATTTACATTTCTCTGGTGTAGTCTCAAATTTGGGGGATTTGAGAGTTGGTACCTAGAATAAAAAGTAATCATGGTTGACTAATTGATTTGAATTCATAATGGATTAGTCCAACTAGCAAAATTCTGATCCACACTTGCAAAGAGAATACCGTTATATTTATAAACCGTTGCAAAACTATATATTGGTTGAAAAACATAATATTTTGAATATGTGGGAAACCCCAAACATTCTTCCTTGTTCAATTGACGGTTTTCTAGTTTTCTTTTTAGTTGGAATTTTTAACTTGGACTGACTGAGCAAGCTGCATTGTGTGAACATCCTAAGTTCACTCACAAATGACTAAATGGAAAAGCACACACAACAATTCGCCTCAACTTAACTTAGCGCGACTTAACCCCGAAATTATTATTTTGTTAATGAAAAAAATGAAAAATAAAGATTCTAATTATTTCTTCACATGTCACAAGAAGACTGTTTGATAAACCCAAGCAAATATGGTCGAATTGTCTTGACTTCGTCCTTTAAAATATCCAATAAAGCTCAGTAGAACTCGTTTTTGATGTGTTTCTGTTTTTTTAAGGATATTTGATAAATAGTTTCCCATGCATCTCATAAAAATTGAATCGGTGCAAATTTTGTCCTTCTGGCGGCTTCAAGCAACTAGCGACATTTTTCATTTGCACGATAAAATTGGAGCTTCAAGCGAATTTTGAGTATGTTTTTTCAAGCCTAAATTTAAAGGAAAACGATATAATTTTTTAATTTTACATTTTTATTGTATTATGACAAAGTATTAAGAAAAAATTTATAAATATTTAAAAAAACATTACAATGTAATTGTCACACTGAAAAAACAGTTTTAAGCCAAATGTTAGCCAGATACGAGATATCTCGTCACGTTATTCAAGGCTTAGAATAACAAACTTTGGTTTCTTTTTTTATTTCTAGAAAAAATGTTATTTAAGACAAGCTGTAAAGTAATTAAGATTGGGATACAATCAATTCAGTTACTGGATGTATAACAATAATACTTTTGATGCTATGACAATTGGCAGCAATAGCCATAATGGCAGTAATCAACTCCACGCCTTATTGTAGCAATAGTATTTAAATACCAGGATGAGTACAATTTGAGCTGGTCAGAAAGCAGAACCAATATATGTTGTTATCAGAAAATTGTAAGCTTTAAACAGAAAAGAAAAGTAATTTCACGAAATCGTAATGGATGTATACAAAATTAAGACGGCGTAAGGGAAACAGATACTATTGCAGAGTGTGTCCTTTTTCTTTGAGGCCTAAAATTGAGAATGAAATTAAGTTATTACAAATTCTTTCAAAAAACCTCCTGATTTTTTGTAATTCACTCAATAGCACCCAAATACTTTTAACGAGAATTCTTTTAGTTGGCCCTGAATGGATTATTCAGCAATAAATCTTTTATTAAGCTCTGGGGTCATAAAAATTAACGGCCAACCTCCTTACTATGAAAAGTGCCTTGAGCTTTTAGTATTTTTAAGAGACATCTAAAATTAGCATTCTTTAATTGCATGTTTTATATTTTTAATGTGGTGATAATATTTAGGTCAGAGAGAAGAGCTCATCATATTGTCAAATGGAATCGGGATATTTATTAATGGAAATAAACACAATTATTATCTGACAATCTTTCTCGTACTTGAGTTGACTGACATGCAAATTAAAATAAAAAAAGAGGTTATTTAGAAAAGAGATAAACTTTTCCCGACAAAAAGGGTAAGTAATGTTGGTCAGGGCAAAAAATAAAATTTGCCTCTAGTTCAAATTGTTTGATATGACGATGTCTTAATTAATTATGTACAAAGTAATCATCAAATAAATATTTAATCTCTACACTCAGCTTAGTATGAAAAAAAAATTCTATTTTCTATTTTAATATCGTCCTAATTCATCTTTTCCTATAATAGAATTAATTCATTTGTAAATCTCTAAATTTTATTTACACCTGGTCTTTACAAATGTTTTTTCTACCTTTTGTGGTAGATTTTAAAGTAACAAATTAGAAAAACATTTCAATTACGGTATTAAGAAGGTAAATTGTATTGTCCGAAAATTAAAAGTAAACATAAAATGGTTACCTTTTTAATTTGATTGATTCATTAGTTATACTAAAACGGCTCCTAAGAGCTTACAAAAGCATGAAAAACAGATTAACAGCAGGACATTGTAGACACTAGAATGAACATCGGTTATAAAGAAATAATCAGCTTTACGTATTATATTCATTAGGTCTTATATACCAATGTGTATACAAATATATACATATATATATATATATATATATATATGTGTGCATTTGTATAGTCTTAAAAGGGCGCTTGATATTTTATTTGAAACCGGCTTAAGCACAACATGCAAGTGACATTAAAAATGATTTGACAGATATCTTAGTTTAGTTATAGAGAAAAAAGAAATACAAATCTCACGAAAAAAAAAAACTATATAACGATAAAAAGGACATTCATAAAACTCCTTTTAATATATTTCAAACTTTTGGTACATAGGATACATCCTAATCCTCTCAATAAGCCGATTATTAGCTGAATAAAATGTCAAATTGAAAATTGACGAATTTCGTTAGACTTCTAATTAGATATTTTATCATTTCCTTTACTAAATATTATTTTCATGCAAAATGCTTGTAAATAGATTTTGTTGCACTACAAAACTAAAAAAAAAACACAAACAGCCAAGGGAATAAAAACTTAAATTACAAAAACAATAACATGAGAAAACAAAATTAAAATGTGTCCCTTTTTTTCTGCTTTTCATGTTTATATAATGAGAAATTAAGTTTAACAGACCTATCTCTTTCCGACTCATCGATATTAACCGTTTGTCTTTGATAAAAGTGGGACTCATCGTGTAGAAACTTGTTTATCAGACCGTAAACGTTTGTTATTTGTTGTTTTTCCTATGTACATTTTTCTAAAATTTCTATTTTTTGTTTTGTTTTTGTTTTTCATCTTAGTGTGGAGTGTGCCCGTTTAGTTATGCCCTCAGATAATTTATATTTATATTTTTGTTGTTATTTTCTTCAATATTTTCTGATTCCTTTGTAATTTTAACAATAGCACTTAGCTCCGCCCTTATGCTACCTTATTCATCTCTGTTAATAGGAAATAACAAAACCTAAGAAAAAATTGAAATTACAAAAAAAAAAAAATAATAAAGCAGAATGGTAGCAATTGTATTTAAAGAACAACAGCAACACAACTAAATACTTTTTATATCTACCCTAGTGATACCTTCATTTATTATTACTACATATAATTTTTATTTTGTAGATTTTCTTTTTTTCTTTTTAAGATTATGTCTTGCTATACACAAAATAAAAATTGTACCCTTGTCCCTTTTTTCCAACAAATATTGCTAATCCCTTGTTTTATTATTATAGCAGTATTAGTAAGCACTAAAAACGAAAAAATATATATATGCATCCAATATATTTGCGTTTGTGTGAATTTTTTTTGTAGTTGCGATTATGTATAAATATATATATTATTATTATATATCTAATGCTTGCTCGAATTAAGTCTCTGATACCCGTTTTCAAATTAACAAGGCCGACAACATATAGTACGAATTAGGGGGATCGACTTTTCTAACGAATAAGAAATAAACGGGTGACAAGGGTTTGGGTTTGTGGAACATAATTAGACTTGTGTTAACAGGGTGTGGAGTGTCGTTATCATTATATTGTCCACATTCACATTCACATTGAAGTCTATCATGCTGTTTCAGTTTAGCTTTTCATCTTCATTTTATATTTTTAAAGGGGCAGCACAGCATTTAGTTAACTCTTGTCTATATTTAAAGATTGTATCTTTCCCGTTTTTTCCTATGGGAACCATATATTCTAGTCTGGTGGATTTGTAACTTGAAATTTTCTTTTTTTATGTTTTTGGGTTTTTTTTGTTGTTATTTTATTATTGTTTGTCTCGTCCACTTTGCTTTCATGTTGCTTTTGTTTTTTTTTTTTGTGTTTTGTCTTTCTTTTTTCAAATGAAGGTGGTTACTATGCGCACACGAATGTCAATCATATGTGTGTTGTATGAATGTGTTTGTGATATTACATAAATACAATCAGATTTTCGTTGTTTCTTTTTTTCTTCTGTTTTTCTACATTGCGCCTCATAAGAAGAAGGCTGGCGTTGAGCTTCTTGGCTGACGTTTTGCCGATATTAGTCGACTTTTGACTTTGCGTCTGTTCGTTTGGTGTTTTTAGTGAAATTTCCGGTTGTTTACGGCTGATATTTAAGTTCATTTATATATAGTGGTGTAGAACGTGAATTTATTTATTTTCGTATTATTATTTACTTAATTATATCATAATTTGGGTACCATGAGAAAGGATCTAATGTGAAGTTAACTGTTTTTAATTTGTAATGTGATTTCACTTAAGATATGAATTTAATTTAATTTTCTTCATCCTGTGATGATATTTAGTGAATGTACAAAATTAAACATTTAATTTGTTTTATATCTAGAATTAGTGGTGACAATTTGTTTCAGTTTCAACTGTTGGTTTTTTAGGGAAAGGAAATATTTGAAAAAGTGCTTGTGAAAATTTTTACAATAAAATTTTTTTTTAGTATAAATAAAATTTTTTTGCGGAATTTCAGCCGTCAAATGACTGCATGGTAATTAATTCAATCAATATATTGTAAATAATGTGTTTTTTAAATTCTTTTTTAAAATTTAAGCTCACCATGCTTATTTGTTTTTGATATTGTTGTTGTTGTAATTCATACTCTGTAATACTCAAAAACTATTTTAGTAGCAAAAAGAAAAATAATTTATAGTTTGAATTAATTATGATTTATCTAATAATTGATAATAAACCTGATTGTAAATAATTAGCAAAAAAGTAACCAAGTCTAGATTTTACGCAATTAGATCAAACTAGAGTTAATTTTTGTTCCTGTATTGAAAATGATTGCCTAATTTAAACGAAAAATTTTTATTAAATTGAAATAGTGTCAAATTCAAACTCTTGAGAGATATTTAATCCAAGGATATTAAAAATGCGATTTCTTAAAAAAGATTTCCATGAAAAATTTTAAATTAATATCTACGTATAGATTTGTTTTGTATGAGGTGTGCACATTAAACAAGACTAATAGCACGAACTTTGTGGTTTTATTATTTTTATATCAGTATTGATGGTGTTCTACTATGATCCTTATGGCTTCAACTTTATCCGAATTTTGATCGTTATACTTAAAAACTTTATTTGAGTGATAAGTCTCATACAATAGCAAAAAGTTGATAGTCAATTGATTTCGCTTCCATAGGGATCAAGACCTAAACATCTTGATTTCCTGAGTAATTTCTAAGAGATACTTGATATTGGTGAATTAGTTCTACCAATCAAACATTTTTCGTAATTTTGAGTCCATTCTTGGACACATTATTACAAGTTCTAACATTCCCTAAACGTTTTGAAAAGTAGTAAGGATATGTTTGCCATAAATTCGTTTTTAAATTGACCACGATAATTTTTTATTCTAAACTAGAAACAGAAAGCACATTTTAAAGAGAAATGCAGTTAATTTTAGTTTGTAACGTGACCTTAAGTATTTAAATTTTACAAACCGATGGGAAAGTTGTTAAAAATTTGATTTCAAAACTCTACCGAGGTTTACTGTCATGAGGTTAGCTCTATAAGCGTCTTATGCTTCTAGGATAAAATTGCTGCTCTTCCAAGGATCGAACATCGATTTAGTAATTTCTACTATATTTTTTTCCTTGGGTTATATTCCTATCAAACACTCTTTAAGATCTGAAAACCCTCGGCTTCTTTTCATTTGTAAATTTTGCTAAGAATTAGCAAAAAAACCACCAATAATATAGAAATTTTTATCAAATTTAATGGGTGAAGAAAATATTTCTTCTTCATAAAATTAAGTGAAATTATTATCAGAGTTTTTTTGTAGCCGTTATATTTAGGTAATATTATTTTTCTAAAAACGGAATTCATTTGGGCTACGAGAAATTGACTTATAAGACCAATTATTTCATATTCTTTATAAAAAAACGAAAATACTAGCAAATCTTTGAAATGACTTTAAAGAAAAAACTTTTCACGTCGGCTCATTTTGCTGGTAAGTTAACTGCTTGTTTATTTCACCTAACGGTTTTTGAAAATTTTTCAAATTGTTTTTTTTTCATCGATGACAAATTATGCTTTAAAACCCAAATTAAATTTTTTTAACAAAACCGTTCGTAAGTTTTTTCAGTGATAAAAAGACATGGGTTCCGAAAGGAATAATTATATTCGGCCCACTAATTTGATGTAATTTAACATTTAACTTCCTAGTTTTAACAATTAACATCCTAAAATATTGGAGAACATTCCTGAAATTTCAGTAATTGAGTTTTTATTTTAATAAATTCTACGTTTTAAAAATATTTTACTCATTACATTTGTGTGGACCATGGTTTGGCAATGCTAGTTTCATCAAGAGAAATTTTCAGACTGTAGTGACGGTGCGGTGCGGTAAAATCAATCACACAGAAAGAAAAAATTATGTTTTTTTCCAATTATATAATAAAAACTTCGTCCCGGTAATCTTGTGTTAAAAATTTTCAGAAATATTTCAGTTTAGAAAATGAGCATTGTTAAATTTGTCATATGCGTATTTTTGTGTGCGTGAGAAAGTACATCAGGGAAAATTTATTTAATGGAGGGTCAGGAGGGCATCTAGAACAATATTTTCAAAATGTTGTTGTCCTCAAGAAAATAGCAGAGGGAGAAAACTTTTTACTGCAACTGTGCCCAGCATCCCTAGCGTAAAATAAAATCTATAATTATCTATAATTTGCGACACTGTTAACATCCCCAAAAGAAATGAAAAAGGATTTAATGATATAAAAAAGAATTTTCTGGTTTCAAATTTGAATTGCATTCGCTTCTATTTCTTCTTCATCTATGGAATGTTAGATTAGGATAAAAAGCCAATCAGCTTTCAATTTTCTAAGTTGGTTGTTTTAAAAAAAAAGCTTTCAGCTTCAATATCCTGTCAAAAATTGTTTGGCATAGTTCTTCGAGTTTTATTCTCTGTGAGCCAAATTGCAAGCAGCCTAAAGGCCTGAACACAACATACAATCATGCATTTTTATTTTTATATTGTTCAATAATATTTTTTATAGCAATAATCGAATCTCATAAAAAAGTCCTTTTAGGCAGAATGGTAAAACCAAGCGAAAAACACTGAATATTCGGAATGAAATCTAAGTTTAGAAATATAAAGCGGGCTCACAAGTTCCTTAAAGTTGGCAAGCCATGGAAACATGATAATCGCTTCCATTTTTTCGGCAGATGAGCCCAATGCAGTAGAATTTATGTCAAAGGTGACTTCCTCAAAAATAAATTTACATAAGGTCCTTGAGCTTTTCAATTATTTTCCTTGTAAGCTTGAAATCTCTGTTGAAAACTTGTCCAAGGCTTTTGGAAAGAAATTTAACTAAATCAATTTTCTAATAATTCTATGAAAAGCCGGAATTCGGCTTATATTTGACTGAAATTCGTAAATCAAAAAATTTACCTCGGATAGCCAGCCTTAACCTTGTCCTTGTCAATTAAAATAATATTTAAATTTTCAGTTTTTCAAAGCATTTCGACCATGCCCCATCATGGACGAAAAGAATCTTTCAGTAGTCAAAATTTTTATTCATTTTTACTTTTTTTTAATAATATCAAACAAAGTTCTACCTCCCACACAAACATTTCAACATAGTTTCATGTATTTTTTAGATATTTACAATGTTTTACGAACACCAGTAAAAATATTTAAATAAATTTCATAAAATCAAGCATTAAAGCAATTTAATAATTTTTTGTTTATTTTATCGTTGATTCCAAGGCTGTGGTAAACATTTTAATAAAAAAGCTAAAAAATTAGTTTTTCCAAATGGAAAAAAACTTGTAGCATTTATAAGAGGTTGCTTAATTTGCATGGATAGCTCTGGATTTTCAATAACGAGGATAAATTTTGTGTATCGTTGTTAAAGTTTGATACTAACTGAAAATCGATGAAATATATCCTGAAGTAATTCACAGTGCCTGACTAAAGAAATCCCATTTATAATACTATTAGTTACCGGCCATAAAGATGAGTCAAGCGAAATGAAAAAGAAGATCGGTTGGCCAGGGCAGGATTTAAGAAATAGTTCAAAATGTTAAATCTCGAGACAAGAAGTTTTACTTGGAAATGTATCGAACGCCAGAAGGAAAGAAAGCAAAGGCTTTTTATCAGGAACAATAACAAATCCAGCTATAAATTTATCTGGATAGAGGACTTTGTAAAGTCAATAAAACTAAAAAATTTTTAAAAAAATGTGCTTAAATTACAAAAATGTGAATTAAACTTTTCGAAATCGAAAAAAAAACTTGTTTTTGATTTAGAGCTGACTAAAATCTCGTTCTATGCTGAGACATTCATTTCAGTGGCCGGTGGGCTTAGTTTTCACACTTACAAAGAATTATTAAAAAAGGCTTGAAAACCCTTGGGGAAATTAAATGTGAATAAAAACGGTATTCATCGACAAAAAAAAATTACAAAAGTTTCACCAACTTCTCTTTGAACCGACTTTTAAAACAATTCTCATAAATAATTATTTCTTTAAAATAATCGCCATCTGCATCCTGTGCAATTATTACAATTATAAATGTCATACTTTTAATTGCTTGTCATTAGATTCTTCGTTTTTTTAAAAGCATTATTAGAGTATTCAATTGAAAACAATGACATTACATCAAAATTATTCTTCCACGTGTTTATTGTGTGAAGAAAAAGTTGAATAAGTGTTGACAATCGACGATTGTTGACGAGTTGTTGAAATTAACGAAAAAAGCCAAAATACAAAATATGTTCTGATCTCATTAATCATTTAAAAACTTTTGTTAAATTTTGTAGATTTTTCTGTTTTTAGGTTTTTAAATATTAGCTAAATATTGATGTTTTTTATGCCTTCAAAAGTTGTTTAATGTTGCTACGAACCCTGAATCATTACTTCAAAATTTTAAGCTAGTTTTTGCTAAACAAAATAATTTATTTAAAGATAAGAAAAATCCCTGGATTTCCTATTGTCTTCAATAGGGAAATATCAAACAAATTTTTTTAATTGCAAGACAAAAACTCCATTTTGTTTGGCATTAATGACATTACAAATTATAAAGAATGATTGAAAAGTTCTTTATTGGAATTAATTTTGTTTAGATTCAATAAAGCAAAAAGGAATTTATTTTTAAGAATTGGAATGACGATCAAATTGATTATCATTTTTGCTGTACAGTTTATAAAAATGTATTTAGTCAGTTTGGAATTAGTTGATTGTTTTCGCTTTATTTGCATCAGGCCGACTTTTAGTGGAATAGAAGAAAAGCAAAATTTAATTGTAAATATGGGAAACGTTTTAATTGATCAAGTTGTGCAGTTATATCGTCCCTACATTTGTCTGGTGTATTCTGGGTATTTTGAATTTTTGGATAGCCAATTTTACAATATTGTCAATATTAAATATTTTGTTTTTATTGAAAAGCTGTCCGAATTGTTCCTCCATTTTATGAAGTCGATTAGATAACTTTTGCACTTTGGAGTATGTTCTACAGTGTTCATATTTGACCTTGTTTCTGGGACGAATGATATTTCGAAGCAAAAATTTTGGTGACTTTTGTTTGTGTGTTTCATCCATGCGAAAAAAACTTATTCAACTTTAGTTTTCTTATTTGATTTGAAAGTTCAACAAAAAAATATTAATACTTGAACATCCTGAAAAAAATTTGTCTGGAAACAGAAGAATGCAGTTTAATTCCTTTCATCTGAAAACTTGCGATATTTGTCCCTAATAGACTTTAAGAAGTACTCATGTTTTTAGGACTTCACAAGAGTAGTCCTAGTAACAGATAGTTCAGGACTTCGTTTTAACAGATTTTTGGAGTCGTTATTGGATTTATTTAATTTATGTTTTTAACTAAAAGTATAACTGTTGTTTTTGACATTGTTGGAAGTAATATTAATTCAATTAGAAGAATTGCGGGATGAATATTATTTCAATTACTTCCATTACTTCCGGGATGAGTTTTAATTTAAAAAAAAAAATTTATAATTTATAAAAAAAGTTTCTTATCCAAAATTAGCATTAACGTTAGCTTTGGAAAGAAAGATAGAAGAGATAATATAATACAAAGAAAATACCGTTAAAGATACGGTAAAAAAACTGAATGATTTTCGATGATTTGCTTTGTAAGTGTTTGAATTATTTTAATTAATAGAAAAATATTATCTGAAATTCAATTAAAATATAAATTCATAGAAACGTCTTAACAAATTTTAAGAGCAATTACTGTACAAATGTATGTCATATATCTCGATAATTAAAATATGTGCTGCCGATTATGTCATCAAATCAACATCACTCAAAGCCGAAACTTGAAACCTTCGAAATGCATTTAATTAATTTCGATAACGGTAACTTTGCTATCAGAATTATTGCTTTTTTCATGAAATCGATATCAAATGAAATTTAAAATAAAATAAAATAATCAAAAAAAAAAAACAAAAAAACAACAGCAAAATTTCATGTGATGCAATTCGACTTCAGCAATCAGAGAACAATATTTCACGAAAAATTGTAGACAGAAGACAGAAGACAGAAGACAGAAGTAGACAGAAGTATTTAGATCAGGAATAAGAGTTAAGCAAAATCAACTATTGGCACGTCGCTGCCAACAAGTTTAACCTTTTTTTATTATCCAAAGCAAAAAGTCGTCACCCTTAAATATGGCCTACATCTTATCAAATACCTTGAGAAATTGGCACAATGCCTGTTCAAATTGATTGCCATACGGTAGCTAGACTTTGATCCCGTTATTTTTCTTTTTTTTCATGCTAATACTTGTTTTGTTCCATTTAATGCTGATTTTAATTTTGAATCCAGTGCAAATATAATTCGAATCAGCAACGCCATTCGAAGACGAATTGATCACGGGAACAAAAATGGACATTATGGCGCCTAGCGAGCTGTCTAATGTTTTTTTTCAGGTATAATATTTAATTGAATAATGGAAATTATTGTTATTTATATACATATATATATTTGAAGTTATGTCGGTAAACGATGATAACAACCTCAACAACCACTTCTCATTGGTGTGCGCTAAGTGTTCAATTTGAAGCTGTCACACTTGGACACGTTTAGCGGTGTCTTTGATCAGTGACAACATTTTCTTGTTATTTGAATTATCGTTTTTTTTTTACCTTCATTTCAATTAAATATTTATTTATCAATAATTTTTATCATTTTTAAAAGAAATTTGAAAATTGTTTGAATTTTTTTTTGAATGATTTTTTCTTTTTTTACAGAACAACGTTTCATCGAGTCCTCCTTCACCTAGTGTAGTAGTACCAGTTACCATGGCAGTTACATCAACTGTGCCGCCTGGTGCACGAAGTTCATCACCACCCTGTTCAGCACCCTATGGACAACCAAATTCAAGATGCTGTGATTCAGGCCGTACAATATATACAGATCCAGTTACTGGACAGACATTATGCTCATGCCAATATGAATTGCTCAATTATCCAAGGTTGGCAGCTGGAGCTGGTATTGTTGCTACCGGTCCAGGTGGTGTACCCTTAGGTGTTTATTCAGAGGGAATGGCTGCATATTTATCAGGAATGGGAGCTGAACAACCTTCTTTCTATCCAAGTCCAGTAAGTAAAATAATATTTTTTTTGTTTTATTTCTTTGGGGAGCTTAAAAAAAACTTGCTTTAATAGCAAGTCACTCAGGTTGTTTCTTTAATTATCTAGAACTAGAAAAGAAGTATAAAGCTAAGTTGGTTTTTATTCTTCTTAAATTTAAATGAACTTCAATTAGTCACATATATATACATAATATAAGGTAGTACCTGACAGGAGTTCTAAAAGGACTTACTTTACATCATTTAATAATTGTTAAACTAAAAAATAATTGCCTAGTATATATAACTTTTGGCCAGGATCACAGAGCAAAACTGTAAACCATTCCGATTTAAATAATTATGGCCTGTGAGCAATAGCCAAACTAATGTCATGTAAGCCACTGAGGAGGATCTTCCAGGTTATTTGAAGTGGATGATATTTAAATCTGAGATGAAACTGTCAGACTTCAGGTCCCTAATCAGGCTTATCCGAGTCCATACAGTACATATGTAAATAAATAAATGAAAAAAACTCCCACAATATTCAGTGAATTACTTCATCCTCACATTTGGCGAATATTTTTTATTTTTAGCTTAATTAATAATTTTTGATATCCAATTTTCTTGTACTTGCAATACAAAACTATGCCTACAGCCCATTAAATTCATGCAGAAATGGACTTAAATTTGATTTCGCCAGGGTATTCGAATTGATGAAACAAAAATTTCTAGTCCTTCCGTCTTAAAAAGTCGTAAACTCCGAAAATATTTTAGGGGTAATTGCTCTTAATGTAAATATATCTCTTGAGCTCTTTGTATTACATCTTCAAATTAAAGCAAAAACCAATTTATTTTGTGAATATTTCTTTTTTATCTACATAAAATTGTATAATCACAAATAATTCATCCTTAGACCACAGGGTTTGTATCAAAATTATGACATGGATAACAAAAATTGGTGTATTTACAGATTTTTGGCTTGAATTTAAGTGATGATCATTAAGAAAAATAATTATTTTAATATTATATTATAATTTACAGTTAAATAATGGAAGATTTTTGTTACTTTATTGTGTTTGCGGCTATTTGTATTTCATTTTGAATTTCCCTTGTTACAATTTGCTAAAATCTTTATTTTATTTTTTGTTGTCTCACAAAACTTGTTCAATCCGTTTTACCGATGTACTAAAATCAATTGAGGACTTATATAATATTGAGGATAGCAGATGTAACTTTCGGGTCCTGCATAAAAATGGCAAGTAATTAGAAAAATAACTGCTAGCTGGTTGATTTTGACCCTTTTCAAAGATGCCGAAGCCGATCAACAATTTTAAGCTTAGTTGGTAGTAACAGTCTTAAGTTTGTTGCCTATTATCGAACGATTATAATTAGCAAAAAAAGAAAACATGGTTTAATTTTATTTATTGCTTTATTTACAATATTTAATTTTTGTTTAACACGTGTCTAAAATCGAACGTCGTAAATCAAGATTTCGACTACTAATTTCCACTTCAATCAGATACCAAACAATTTTTGGCAATTTATTCCAAAAAAAAGGAAAAGAAAGAAAAAGAAAATTAAAGCAGAAATCTAGTTAAAAAATTTTATTTTCAATGAAGTCATTGAACTGTTAATGAAAAAATTTTTAAGTCGGTTTTTCTAGAAATTATCAAAAGATTTTATTAAATTAGTTAGCAGCAATTTTAAGCATAATATTTTTCACATTAATTTATGTTAATTTTATTTTGAAATTCTTGTAACTATTTTTAAAATTTTAAATTGTTACAAAAATTATTGCTGTTTAAGGAGGATTTGTACGTAATGCGCTTAAAAATTTTTAAATCAATGAGTTTCATACAATATTAAAATTGTTGGTATGTATTTTTGGAAAGAGATTGACTTTCGAAAGAATTTTATTACAGTGGAAATCGGTTTTGATATCACGGCTTTAGTTAAGTTTAATTACCGATTTTGAGAGTTGCTTAGGCGGTTTCCTGAATATCCTGGGAAGGCACTCGACTCGTGATCTTTAATATATCAATGCTTTTATGTATGTGAAACACAACTACGTGTTTGTTCAGCTTGTTCATTATTTTTTATCTACTTTAGTTAATGCAGAAATCAAAAATTTTTATGCTTCTAATCGTTTTTTATTTATTTTTAAGTTTAAAAAATACAAAAAAAATCTTAACACTATTTGGTATCCTTAAACTGCAATTATTTTAATATTATCATTCCTTTGCTTCCTGGGTGTGAAAAAAGGTTTAAAGGCGTCAATTAAAAACCAAAACCAAATATATTCTTTCTTTTCCTGATTTTTTAAGATATATTAAAAAAATAATCATATTCGGAATGAAGGAAAAAAAAGATATTTTTCAACCAAACCAAAAATTTTTAAAGTGTTTTACAAACAGAACAGTCCACACAAAGTCCACCGAAAAAGATGTTTGCCAACAGATATGAGCTTTGCTTGTAATATGTAATACCGGCACAGTATACAAGTTGTTCGTGTTGTTGTTGTTGGTGTATATTTTTATTTGCTTTCTTTTTCAACTAAAAACTAAAGATAATCTCAAAGAATGTATAACTGTCCACCTACGGTTTTCTATAGAATTGCATATAATCTAAAGTCTTTAATAAAATACAAAATCATTTTATTGTGTATTTTTTTTTTTTTTTTGGATCTTCACAAATAATATCTCTGGCATCGTTTTATATCTTTAGTTAACCATCTTTTTCAACATGGGAACACGATGTTTCTTCACTAATGCCAATAAATTACGTAGCATATTTACTAAAACGTAGACATAGTTTGCATGCATAAAACGGGCCAATTTTGTACTCACTTTTCATTCATTCAATTCATAAATGGGCTAACTGAGGACGACAATGTTGACCACCCCAGTTGACTAACCAATCCATTTGTCCATTTTAACATAAAATATGACATCAAAACATAGTATGGCCCTCTGACAATTTATTTCAAGCTGTCATCTTTTGTGGACTCTTTTGATCGGATATTTTTTTTTTTTGGTTTTTTTTTGTGTTGGTTTTTTTACTTAATTTTACTTTTTTGTAATTCTCTTTGAGATTGTTTTGATTTTTGTTGTTTTTTCTTCCTTTGTCAGTGGTGTTTTTTTGGTGTACATGTCTTTATCGCATATGCAAGACACACCCTGTCCTCTCTGGCGCGTTTTGTTTTGTCTTTGACTAAGCCTTACTTAGACTTGGCCATTTATATTAATTTTTAAGATCTTGGACATGGTATTTTGTTCTCTTAGGACCTCACAACTTTTTCGGAATTTTTAGGTTTTGTTTTTATGTAATATTGTACAAAGAAAAATAAGTCCTTCCTAAGTGGTATTCGAGTCTAGTAATAATTGAGGGTCGTCATCGAATTTTTTATGATATTATTGAAATTAACTGTTATGACAGGTTTAAGGTATAAAATTGAAAGTAAAAACTTGAAGAACTTATGTGAATGTTTTTTGGGTGTGATAACCAAAACTGCATGATACCCGTATAATTGATTTGTTAGAGGATTGTTGCTGGGCTTCTTTTGTAAACAAAAGTTGACAAATTAAGTTATATAAAATAAACCAAAAGTCTGAAATTTAAGGAACCGAAAACTGAAATTAAAGAAACATACAAATAGCCAAAAAATTTTGTATCAAATAATTTTAATTATTTGACCCTCACTTTGAAATCAATACCAAATGTTCCCAATCTAATTTTTAATGATGAATTTCATAAACCTTGAAAATTTTGATAAATAAATCAATCTAAATAAATATAATTATGCATAAAAAATAGTAGAATTATAAAATTATAAAATTGTTAGGATTACAAAAAAATAATATTATAAGAATTAATCTTTGAGGCGACCACACAAAAATTAGTTTTACTTCTAGTAAAATTTTCGCCATTTCGGGAGTAGTGAATATAAAATGATCTGCGGAGTCTAGCCTTTGGCGCAAAAAAGAGGCTGCGTTTTGGTTATTTTTCGTTTCGCATTCAGTCTCATGCCACCTAAAAATTGTTTTTTTTTACGTAAAAGTGATTTAAATGTGCCTTGGAATTTCTTTACATAAATTCCTGAGCCCTGAAAGTAAAAATACACATTCAATGAAATAGGAAACTTTTTTATCGTACATTTTTCTCAAATGAACTGGAGATTAGTTGTATGATATCGAAAAACATATTCTTTTTTATATTTTTTTAATTTTAGTGACTTGAACCGATCAGTGACTTTTTCAAAGTGCTGCACTCATTCACTTCAGGTATGTTGACCTATAACAAAACCATGCTAAAGATTGATTTAAGGTTTCTTTGCTAGCTGACAGCTAGAATGAGGTCTATTTTCCCAAGACGAAGAAGACATTCAAGATACTTCCTATTAGGAGGCTATTCATGTCTTTCATTTAACAGTCACATGCTAACCAATATTCTTCTTCCATACTAACTGTAATTTATTGCCGAATTAGAATGTTTAATGACAGTGCATCAGAATCTTCGTAAAGTTTTGTTGTTCTCTTTTCTTTGTTTTATTTGACTATAAGAAAAACACGAATAGCAGCCTTAAAATTGATTCATATATTCGATGCTGGGAATGAATCCGAGTGAAATAGTTGAAATACTGGATCAGGCTTTGGTTTATTCGAGACAACATAAATTGGTTGTCTGTGATTCACATGAAACAAAAAAAATTTGTGTCTAATACAAGAAGAATGTGAATAACGGCTTACACATATCAACGTAAAAACATATCAACGCAGTCCTTTTAATTTGTTTTATCCACCCTGTGCTCAAAAAGTAAAATTTTAATTTTTCTTCACGCAAAATGTGATCTACAGAACTAAAAACTTGGCCTTAATTCGTAGGGCTTGAACCATAATTCAAAATTTTATTGAACAATGGAACACATTTTTGTTCTAAGCCTCAAATTTCCAACGTTCCAACGCAGATTTGAAGAATAAGTAAAAATAAACAAAGAAAATTTTAATACGGTACCCTAGGTATGAGCAGTTTTTGCGGTCATTTAAACTTTTTTATCTAACAAGCTTCTTAAATGTCACCTTTTCAATCCTAAGTACTAAACGGGTTAGATGAATTTGTTTTTTTTTAGTTTTCTTTAGAGCCATTGACCATTTGTAGTTAGCAAATCGTGCGGAATATTTTATCTGCACAAACTTGTACCAAACGGGTAACATCACAGCGTGAATTAATACAAGAACAAGATATGTGACCGAGTGAATTTGAAATTTATGCGTTTTCCAACAAAGACAGGTTGTTGTTTGTATAATATAACAGAAACTATCCATTTTAATTTTTCCATATTCTCATTGCTATTATTAATAAAATTTTATTATACAACAATAAAACTGAATGGAGTTAAATTATTTGTTACGAATAAGAAATTTTCAAGATCTATGATTATGCGCCAGCATAAAATTGTTCAGTTTGAACAATGCAAATTTGCGCATGCGCTGATTGCTTATTTGTCTGAGAAAACTGGTGTCATTTTGTAGCGGTATTTCCTGTTAATTGAAAAGTTGGAGATGGTTTAAACAACATAATATTCTCTTGTTATTTCGGAATTTTTAGTGAAAGTTTTTTTTTTTTATAGAAAAAAAAAAGTTTAACTTAAATAATATTGTAATATTGACCACTCTGTCGAGATTAAGCTGCGATATTGTACGGACCATTACCATAAAAAGCCCACGTTTTCTTTTTTAGCTTATCGAAAACTTAATTCAATGAATTTTACTAAGGAATTTTGTGTAAATTTTGATAACCAAAGAATATTTTAAATATTGAAATTTTTTTTAATGGAATAAAAATGTTCTATTTAACAGTTATAACTAATGATTGGTAGTTATTATACTCAAAATGACGATTTTTGTATAATTTAATCCACCTGTAGAAGTGAGTAATTTGTGATATATTCAGATTCAATCAAAGATTTTAACACAAAAAGAAACTACAAATGTTTAATATGTCGAATTTAAATTGCTAAGCATTAATTAAATTTTTTAATCAAAGTTAATTCTCTTTTGTTTAATAAAATTTAGGGTAAATATTTAAGTTTCATGCGCTAAGCCTACGCAGCCTTTATTTATTTATTTATTTTTTTGAACTTTTAGGAATAAAAAAGCTTAGGGTAGCTTAAGAATAAACAAAATAAATATTTTGAGACATTTTTTGAAATACTTAATTTATTCCGGGATTATTTGGAAATTGAGTAAAATTTTGAAGTGTAATTTCATTCTATATATTTTTGCCTTTTGATACCAATCCCATGATCATTCGAAAGTATCTTTTAAATTTTTTTTATTACTGAATTCATCCGAAGCAATTGACATGGTCTGACGCTAATATAAGCTTATACAGTGTATTAGCCACCCGTACAACAAAATCGTTTCTCCATTGGCAATATTCTATATTAGAACATATGATGTAAATATAAAAAAAAAGTGTCATTGATTCACCATATTGTACTGAAATGATATTTTAAAAGTTTTTAAATTAATTAATTAAATAACAAAAAAAAAACACAAATAATAAATAAATAGCATAAAAAATAGGGGAATTTTTTATGTTAATTTGTTAGCTAACCTGTAATAGATACCAAAATTTACCCTTATACAGGCTTTCAAAGTCTGTATTTAAAAATTCTTTTCGTGTACTGTAATAATATGTATAAGTATCAATGGAGAAAGGCTATAATGCTAGAAATTGTGCCTGACAAGAAAAGCTTCTTCAATATTTTTCGCTTTCGAATAAATATTTGAAAAATATATCTAAAGAGCACCCTATACTATCAAGGATCCTTGATGGAATGTGAGCAAAATTTGCTCAAATAGTTACTAGAAATTTTGCCCCTAACTATCAAGTCTACTTGATCAAGGAAATTTGAGCTTTTTAATGTCAAATTTGTTTTTATTAATGTCGATCAGTTTTAGATACGTTAATTTGATGTTTTTTTTTATATATTTTTTTGTAAAATTAATTTTATTTATTTACAAACATTTTATAATATTAAAAAAACTCGAATATTTTTTTCTATTATTAATAAAGAATAGCATGTGTGTGAACTCTTTCGAAGTTTTGCTCAATACAATTTATATCTGTCAAAAACTTCGATGAAATTTTTTAAAAGTTGTCATTTATACTTGACCAAATCTCCCTTAACTATCAAGTTTACTTGAACAGGGCGATTTTGATCAAGGATCCTTTATAGTCTAGGGTGCCCTTAACACTTCACCAATTTGCTTCTGAAATTGAAAAGCGGACAGTGTGCTAAGAAAAGTTTCCGGAAGGGGGTAATATTAACTTAAGTGAATTTTTGAATTGAGTATATTCACCTCACTCAACAGTTGATATTAATCAATTGAGCATTTTTTGCTGTGAAGGTATTATTCCCAATCATGTCTGAATTTTCAAACAAATGAACATGAAGTATTTTGCCTAAAAGTAAGCTTCTTTATCTTTATTAAAAACTATTAAAGTTTTGATATCACAATAAAAAATAAGACACTAAATTTTTTTAAATATTTAATTTTTCAAAATACCAGTTATTAAATTATTTCTACTTTGTTTGCTATGAAGTTTTTCTTGATGATTGTCACACTCTTCATGTTAACATGTCTCACAGGTCAAAGGTTCATTTCTTCTTATCATTTAATAAGGCAATGGCTCAGAATTAACAGCTAATTAACAGTTTAGAATTAATTTTAATATTTGTTGTTGGCTAATTTTTCTCTTATATAGAATTTAATGACTTGTTTTAAACTATTGTTTATCAGATCAATAAAATAAAAATTAACACAAATTCCATTATAAAATATATTAACAATGGAATTAAATTAATTTTCTTTTGTTTGTATTGTCTTACAAAATTTTGGCGAATTATTGTTAATATAGAAAATTTTGTTATTTTAAATTCGAGCAATAAGTTTATTATTACTTTTGTCTTCATCATTGTTTATGGTTTTTCACATTTCAATATATACAAAATTTATAATTATTTATGAACACAACTAAATAGATACATGTGTATGTAGTAAAGTAAAACATTTATTAATGGTATAAATTTGTTTTGTTTTACATTTTTTTTGTTAATACTTTCGATTTCAAAAGAATGTTTTATTATTTCACTACCTTCCACTTTAATACTGTGGTGTATTTTTATTATGATATTGAATTTCAAATATAAAAAATTTATATTGTACTTCATATCGGGAATCATTTTAACTAATTGGCTGATAATATGGTGATAGAAATAAAATTTTTAAAAAAAAACAAGTAAAGTTTTTCTTATCTACAAAAATATGAAACCTGAAGAAGTTGGTGGTCAGTTCATGCAATTTGTTCAAAATTTTAAAGGCAAAAAACAAAAGTATAGAAAATAAAATACCCAAAAAAGATTACTCCAAGTAATCCAAGTATTGGAATATGAAATTTGAGAATTTTGGAATTTTTAAAATTCATTTGAAAATTTGTCAAACTATTTTATTTTATGTGTGATTTTGTTTAATTATTGCAAAAAAGAAACATAAAACTTTTATTCTGATATTCTTTATTTTTTTGTTCAATTATGTTATCTGCTGGCATGGCCGATATACAGCAGAATTTTCTCTTATCACTTTGATTGCATAGTATTTGAGAATCCCAAAAAAAAAATCAATTAAAACATTTAAAAACTGATTAAAGTAAAAAGAAAAATTTTAATTCCGCATCCCATTAGATAATTTTTGTGTGTTGACACTTAAGGCCATAATTATAATATTCGAAAGTGAATTAATTCAAAATATCGCCCACAGCGTTTTTAGATTATTTTTATTTTTATTTTTTTTCAGAGTGTCTAAAGGGCAGTTTAAAAGTAAAAAAAATTTAACATTATATCAACATTTAAATTAGGTTAAAAACAGTTAGCCGTCTTAATAATTATTGTGTGTAATCCTACCATAAAATTAATTACCATCAAATGTGTTTACATTCACGTGTGGGCCCTTATACGCATTATCTAAATGAAACTAATAATTCGGCCATTTGTTTTTAGTTTTTTTATTGTTTTGTTTTTTCATATATAGACTACATATTTTTTTAAAGCAACATTTGTTAATATTACCTAATATTACCCCTAAATTTATTGCAAAGAAAATTGTGCACATCAGTGTCAAGAGTATATTTACCTTCAATAAATTTTCAAGGGAAATTTTTTAGGGGTTCTCAGAATTTAATACATTCTATAGTGCCCGAAAGAAGCGCTCTATCGCTATTCATATATATATATATATATATATGTGAAAACCTGAGCTTGCAATCTCATTTACGTGTGAGTATCCAGGCCTCTTTGGATAAGCATTTTCAGCATTACAACCTGAACGATGAATGGATGAATGAATAAAGGGCAAAAAAGAGATTTCTATAGCACAAGCTGGTTACCAATTCATTCAAGAGTTTCCTTTTTGGATTTGAAAGCAGATTAATTGTTGCCAGCCAGCAGTTTTCTCTGAGAGCTATATAAAGAGTATTTTCTTAAGGTAGCTACACTGAATTTTATTCCTTTGGGTGTGGCAATCAACAATCAACAAGCAACAATCAAAAGATGAAAATATCAAAAACAAAGCAGAAATACCAAATTTAAGATGATGATTTCATGTATTCCAAGTCAGTACCTCTAGGGTTTATAAAATTCAGAGTAGATTAGGAGTTTAGAAAATCTCATCTAAAATTTGTGGTTGTACTAAAGCAATGTACTACGTATCAGTGCGAGGAGTTTCAATAAAAACCAACAAAAACTACTTCCGAGCAAAAATGATATAGTCGTGGTGTCAAAACTCTAGAAAATTAGAAATAAAATAGGCAGACATTACATGCCTCATTGGTATCACCATTGCTTCCTTTCACATTCTAAACTCAATTAACAACAAACAACATAGTCCTTTGTTTGATCATAAATACATTTATTTCAAAATTTCATCCTAAATATATTCAAAATATTTCATAGTTTCAATAGTTAATTTATTTGTCAGTTCTTGAATATCGCATAAAGTTACAAGTTAGTACATATGTCACTCATTTAACTTCATTTTTGTTACTACACGATAAGCTAATATACAATATCTCCTTTTAGATACATGAAACCATCTAACTAGTTGTTTTGAAACCCATAGCAAAAACATCCTCTCTGGTAAATTCGAAAATTTAGCAATGCAAAACGAACAAGAATGTTGTTTGTTTAACACAAATTCATGTCTTCTCTTACTTCTAATACCTCACCCGGTCCTCTTTATACTATTTTGACCAATATTTGAATATGATTCTATTAGAATATCCATAACTATTGCGGCATGTACTACAGGAATCCATCCTTTCCATGTTTAATACCTTACTATAATCTGTTTATCCTTTGTTATTAATTTATTTCAGATGCAATTGCGATTTTCATTTTCAAAATAGTCAAGAAAAACATTTTTGGAAAATTTCCGGACAAAATACCTTAAATTATTTGACACGATTTTATTAGGAAATACCTAAAAAACCAAAGAGAAATATTAAGGTCGGGATATCCTTTGAATGATGTTTTACTGACCCCCATTTCTATTTGACACATCCATAATCAAGTTATTTCCTAAATATTTTAAGGATACAGTTACCTTCTATTGGTAAGTGAATTCTTTCAACAACACTTTAGGCTAGCATCTCTGACTTATGT
The DNA here is from genome assembly GCA_947359355.1 of Acrocera orbiculus. Taxonomy (NCBI): domain Eukaryota; kingdom Metazoa; phylum Arthropoda; class Insecta; order Diptera; family Acroceridae; genus Acrocera; species Acrocera orbiculus. The sequence goes on from OX375757.1 coordinate 62,872,461, forward strand.
CTAGTTGAGTTGTGTTTCTTGTTATTTTTTACCCCATGTTCTAGGTATCCAATGGCTAAGCAAAAAACAAAAGGGTAAAATATTTTGCATTTGAAAAACAAACCACATGAGATGGCTGGAAGCTACAATTTATGTTGTTTGTATTCACTCCGGGATGCAAGATTTTCCTGTCCTTTTTTCTGGTTATTGTGTTTTAAAGAATGAAAACATTTTGCATAAAATGTTTATTGGGCCACAGAATTTTGTATAAATATGTTTTGCCCTTAGGATATTTGTGTGGGTGTGTACTTGTTTTAATTTTAGTTACTCAGCAGGGATTTTAAACAAAGTTTTCACATTTAATACTATGTTTATTAGGTGAGCATTTTGACCCGTCTTAGAAAAGTTTTTGTAGATTATTCTTTACAAAAAACTTATTTTCTAAGAATACTTTAATTAGTTTTTCTTGTGTTTTTGTTTGGAAAAAATGTATTTGGTACGCTTACTCTTTTAACAAGGGTTTCATTTGTTCGTGTTTTAAGAAACTATGGAATAAATTCTATAGCGTAATTGTTGAACAATTTTTTTGTTAGCTTCAAAGTTATGTGAATGATGTGTCGCAAAACTTATGCTCTTTATGTTCTCTACGCTCACTGATTTTGAGAAGTATTGGTTTTAATACTTCGGCCACGAGGTATAGGCACACAGGAAAAAGATTTATCCTTGATTTAGTTGGGAATAATACGTGATTACATCAGAGTGAAACTATCTAAGAAGATTTATGTGATCCAGAATTGGCACAAGAGTTTGTGGACGTGTGCCAAGTATGTCTTAACAATAAAAATAAACCTGTGGCCTTTTTAAAGATGCTTTGGTGGAGGGTGTGCACAAAAAACTTGCAATTAATTGAAAAGGCCTTACGCTAATTATAAAATCAAAAATAAACATTAGCTGTTGACACCGATGGAATTGAATTTGGCTGCCACATCCTAATCATAGTTTCTATTTTTTCTAATTGAATGCTAAAAATGGTCATTGTGACCCCCCCGTTATCCCGTGAACCCTAGATACATCTGGAGTCAAAAATGTGTTATTATTATATTTTGAACAAATTATTTGATTTATTTTAACTCGACATCAAGATAGCATAAATAATAACCTAAAAATTTCGTTATGTATTCATTAAAATAGTAATTTTTTATACAAATTTTAAATTAGTGAATCATTCACCAAAAAATCTATAAAAAGTAAAACAAAGCAAAAATTACTTCACACTTGAATCACTTTTGTTTTTCATTTGGTGTTAATGTCCCACTGTGTCGACATGAAGACAAATCGCCAATATTATCAGCTACCATTAAAAATAATTAACATGTTGTTTTACGCAGAAAATGTTTTAAATAATAAAAATAAAATCAAAAACAAAAACACAAAAAAAAAAAAAAATTATCATTTTTAATTTGAAACTGAATTTCATGTTTTATTACGCTTGGATGCCATTCAAATTGAAAATGAGTTCAAGGATCAAAAATGTTAACGAAATTTTTAAGCTCTTAAAAGTGATAAATTTTGTAATAAAAAATAATTTTAATTTTATTTAGATTTTGTATTCTTTTTTTTTTAAGGTTTAAAGTGAATGACAAAATTGATTAATAAATGTTATTTTTAATAAGTCTTTTTTTATTAATGTTTTAATTTCATTTTAATAGGCTGGACTTGATCTTAAAGAGGTTGCTGGTGCTGCACCTTGGCCTTATGCTTCAGTTTATCATCCATATGATCCTGCATTTGCGGGTTATCCTTTTAATAGGTGAGTCTTTTTTTTTCTTTTTTGCAATTTTAAAGGGTACTCAAAGTTTTTGAAGCAGACTTTGAGTAATAATAAAAATTGTTTTATTGATATGATTTGACTTGATGAAAAAAATGGTCCCGTCAGAGTTGTCAATTGAAACGTTTTGAAAGATTTCCAGGGTGTAAAAGTTTTTGCTAAATATTATGAGGTGTAATTTCATTTTTCTTATTTGAGTTGTTAAATAAGTGCAAGAGTTTTTTCTACACTTTGCAGCATAGCAAAATGTTTGAGCCATACTTGTATCTTTGGCTTTCAGTTTTGTTAACGTTTTAAAGGAAATATAAAACATTAATCCATTTTCTATAAATTTCATCTCTTTGAAAGTTTTCTAATTATTTCGGCAGCACTGAGATTCGTCAAAGTTTTTCATTTTAATTCTGGTTTTTTCTTGTCTTTGCTGAATACATTAGTAACAATAAAGACGGAAATACATAGAACTAAAAAAATTGAGTATCAATCAACAATTCACAAAAATCCTCAATCCTTTAGAACAAGCCGCAGTTAGTTATCTGAAGTTGCATCGCGTACCAATGAATAAAAAATTTGCATTCCCGTAAGCGCATTTAACCAATTTCAATAAGACGAAATCGATAAGTGTAAAGTCAACCTCTTAATACTAAACACACAACACAAATAACGCTTTGCGTGTAATGGAGATGCACTTTAGTAGCAACAAAATATAAAAAGAACAAAAGAAAAGAAATAGAAATGAAGAAAAGAAAAGATTTCATTCGTCTGTTGGCGTCAGTCGAAATTTAAAATTATTTTTTGCTAGTTTTTTTTCTCAATTTGTTTAACTTCAAGAAAATACACAAATTTTGCCTCATTTAATTTTAATTTTTCAATGTAAATATGACTCGACAAACGTTTAATTCAACTTATGAAACGCATCTCATATATGTGGGCACAAGGCGTAAGGTGAAGTTGAATGCGCGTGCGCCAAATACTGATCAGCACAGTTCGGGAATGCACAATTGAATAAAAAAGAAATTGGTAATGAAGTGGCAGTGCGTTACTCGGAACTCTGTCGATTATCTTAACTACATTTACTATAACCAAAAAAATAAATCAAAGCCAAAAAAATTATATGTAGGGAATTGATTGTATTCAAATTTGAATATTTTTTTATAAAAAACAAAGAAATCAATTCGAGGAATCTAGGCGCACCAAAAATAGCTAAACGTAAGCTTGTTGCCTGTGACAATGTGCGCGTCTTACAATTAGTCATACGACAATCAATAGCGTCAATTTTTATACCTAAGTTGATTGAGGTGTGTAAGGTAACGTGTCGCTCATAATTTCATTTGTATGACAAGAAATTTTTTCAGGATTTTTCAGTGTGCCTTTTTGATTTTGTTTTGTTAATTCTGTTAGACACTTTTAATTACACGCGAAAATATGCATAAATTTTAACTGTCTAGCGCATAGTCTGTCATCGGTTTTTCTTTAAATTGTTTATAAATTAAATGATATGCGGGACAGTACATCATAAATCTTCATTTGTAAGCAGCAATTGATAAAAATTTACGATAGAGGACTTAAGAAGTTTTTAAAGGGAGTCATTTCATTATCCTCGTTTTACTAGAATTAGTTAACCAGATGAAACGCAGGTGTAGTACAGGTTTTTTAAGATTTTCAATTTGAAATGTTAAGCAGATAACTGTTAAGAAGTCTTTTCCAATAGAAAATTGTTAAGGTTTTTTTTTTAAAATTTGTTATGTATTAAACGTTCTTGTACAATATATATAACTAAGGATATCAGGACCTTGATTTTAATTAGAGTTCTTATGGCCGCCCCAGTTATCTGCCAGCACAACGTCCTTCAGTCTATAAAATCAGCACGCAGTACGGTTTAGGCAAAGCAGGCTATAAGCGAAGCCTACCTGTTTGACAGTTTGAGATTTAGTTGTTAATTTAACGTCAATGTGTTTTTATTTCACAAAAAATGATAGAATGAATAACATTTTAAAAAATGACAAAAAAAAAATGGTTACTAGCCAAAATTTTGTATACAGAATTTTTGGTGTTGGTGTAGGTAGAATTAATTACTGAGCATAATAAATAACCAGACATGTGTACTTCAAAAGCTGCTCGTTGCACCTGTGTCAGTTCTTTATATTTGATTAATCACTTTTGTTGCAGTAATCCTTTTCATTCTCTTCTTGGCTTACTGAAATTTACTGGTCTCATTCTTTATATCAAGCAGATCAAAGGTAGTTTTTTTCGTTTACAAAGTTTTCTAAGGAGTCTATTCGCCTTGTTGTTACTTAGAATTATTCTGTGTTTAAAGAAATGGGAAATACTTTCTTCGTTCTTTTAACTTTTGACTTAAAAGTTTTTCTTCTGAGCTTGTCTATGTCTATTGTCTTTTTTCAAAACAGTCTTTTAACTCTTGTTGACACCCATTTCATTGCCCAAAGTTTCTAGCTTCATAGTTAATTATTCTAGGCTTTGCGTTAACTAAAAACTTTCACAAAAACTTAAAAGAACAAAATCTTATGCTTGACTTTTTTTGGGATAAAAATTTAGTAGAATTAAAATATTAATAAATTTTCAAATTAAATTAAGACAAACACAAATTTTGAAATTTCTTGAGGCAAAAATGACCCTGTGGGATGACAAAAATTTTGATTGAATTTGATTATATCTAAAAATTCCAAAATTTCGAAGGATATTAAAAGATGAAACGGTCACAAGTCTTAATTCATATTTGTTTGGTAAAATCATTCTTGCAAAATAATTTTAAAGAAATTTTGTTTTAAGTATTTGAATCTAAAAAAAGTAAACGTATTTACATCCGAAAAAAGTTTTTGTTTATTTTTTGATATTTTATTTATTTTGATATTTTGGATCATGTTTTGATACTAAATATAAGCAAATGAATAAAGTTTATCCTTGGACATTTGTAAAAAACCTATTAACTTGCTAAATTAAAATTTCCAAAGAAAATATTTAGAGAACAAGGAATAGTCTTCTTAACATTTACCGAGGCTCAGCCATGGTAAACTACGGCACGCTTCTTCTGTTAAACGAGACTCGTAATCTTAGGATGTTTTCCGAACCGCACATTGTTCAGGCTGTTATTTGCATCTTCTGTTATAGTGAGTAACAGAGTGAAGGAATACCTGTTTTGCATTGGATGCCTGAACAGAAAAAAAAATACAAAAAGCACATTGTGGGTATTCTCATGGCATTTCTATGTATTCCTTGAAACTAATGTTTACAAAAGAAATTAATCACTTTATCACGTGCCTTCCATCCTTAGATGAGTTAAATTTTTTTGAAGGAGCTTTTGTGTTGTTCTTAGACTCTCTTGATTATATCGAACTTTTTAGCTAATTTAGGTAAATAACAAATGCGTTCAACCTCCGCCATCTCATTTTCCGAGAGAAATTTTTTCACTTTTGCACAAAAGCCAAAAAGGCATCAATAAAAGGTAAAATTTGGAGTACTTGGTTTCAAAGTGGATTTTCTAATCAATAAGGACTTGCCCAGATTTTACATTAACACATAAAGAGTATTTATTACAGTATCTTGTATACTATTATAAAATGATGTTATAACTTGAGAGGTGAGGTATACGTTGAAACGTATGTCCGAACTCGAATGTTAAATTGGAACATCAGCCTTCTAAAATTGACATATTAACTTAAAAAACCCAAAGTTGTATCATAAAATCCATTTAACTCTTATGTAATGGAAAAAAAAAAAACCAAATCTATAGAAAGAATTTAGGAAATTGGTTACGACAAGGCTGAGTCCAATTCAAAAATACCACAACAAATGACATCCTAGAACATGTGGCCTATAGTCATCGTCAATATCAATCATCCCTTTTTGACTTTTTCATGAAAAATTTCGGCTCTTATATTTAAGTATTTTTTGGAATAAGTTTTTTTTTCTTTTTTGAAAAACAAAAAATCGTTTTATATTTTTTCCTAATTTTTTGTTCTGTAAAACATAGAAATCTGCTGTCAAGCAAATAATCAAAAGAACTTAAAAAACATTAAGAGCAAACAAAAAAATAAAAATGAAAAAAAACGTATGAAAATTTCCGATGACAAATGAACTAGAGGAAATTTTTTAATGATCTAAAAGGAAGCTTTCAGCTTCATTTGTAATTCATCTCTGTTAGAGACAGACGACTAAAATTGAAAGATGAAAATAAATGATTTTTTGGTTGGTTTTTACTTCTAATAAACACCCGGGAACTAGTAGCAAATTAATTTAAATGAAGTTTTTATTTTTAAATATTCAACAACAACAAAAAAAAAATCATAACAATTAAAACAAATTCTAAAAATTTCGAGGCTTTTTGTGTATTTTGTATTTATTTTTTAAAAGAAGTACAAGAATATAGAAAGATTTATAAAAAGGGAAAAAAAAAACAACAAGAACAACAACAAACAAGAAAACAAAATCACAATGAGATCCAATCAGGACAGGCAAATCAAATGACATTCTCCATAATGGTAGGCACTTTGTGTTAATATGAAAAAACAAGATTTTGCTCTTAATTTTACCCTGTGAGCATCATGTAACTAGCCCTTACCCTTGGCTGTCTATCGAAAAGACGTGAAAAAAACAAAAAACAAAAAAAAATCAGAAAGTACAAATTTCTATCAAAAGCTGTTTGTATGCAGAAAATTTAATGTTAGTAAAAAGGGACCATGTCTAGGGAGGTGAAAATGATCCCCGAATACACTTCAAATAAATAATTGATTTTGATGTGTTTCGGATTTGATGCATGCAGGGAGCTAGCTACATCGTTCACATATGCTTCAAAAATCTCAATTTGAAATTATATTTTCAAATTCTCATTGGAATAAAACCACTGTCACCTGTTTTTAACAGTTAGTCAACTGGGAATTTCAATATTAATATTTGATGTCTATCTTTAACTCCATTTTTGGATATAGGATGTAACGGATCTGTTTTTTTTCTATTTTTATTTTAATTAAGTGTTAGAAACTTAATAAGTTTGAAAGCCTGGTGCTTGATCCTTGATTTGTAGTTTGAAATTCTTTCAGACTTATTGCTGCAAAACGAAAAAATGTTTCTAGGAATTTGATTCAGTTTTTCGTCAAAAATTTTAATTTTTGGGAAAAACGTGCATCCTGCCGGTATTTGTGTAAAGCAAGCAACATTAGGTGACTGCATCTTACGAAATTACTAACATTGTAAGTTTTAATGTAGCAATGTAGCTTGGAGGTTTTTAAGAGATATTTTAGAATTTTATATCTGTATTTCACAATAAGAGTTTAAACTTCAGTTCACTTTAACTAAATTTAAAGTTAACCACATTATTTAATATAGAAAGCTAAATTTAATATTAAATTATCACTAGTGCAATTGCTGTAGGAACTGTTGGTTTTTTTTTGCACGCATCCATTAAAATTTCGTAAAAATTACTTAAAACTTCCACTCCATACTGCCACGAGTTGTCTAGTTCATTAGAAATGAACTGGAAAAATAAACTAATTTAGATTAGTTTATTTGAGAAATAAACTAGAGATTCCCATACAATTTCGAAAATAATAGTAGTAGGTACTAGGCACTAGGTTCACTGTAAACGCACAATTAGGCGCTAGGATGCTTGTATGCTAAAATTTAGAAGCAATCTACGTGTTTGAGTTAGAATAACTTTTAATCCCAAACCTATATTGCTATCTTATTAGTGAATATTTGCCACACTAGAAAGGAAGGGTGTGGTAAGTTTATCTTTCTCAAAATACCCAGAAAACGATTGTACAGAAAAAGGTAAAAAATTTATTTATAGCCAAAATAATATCTGAAGCCTGGAATTCAAAGAATAGATTTTGTTTTTAAGTAATTTTTTCTTTTAATTTTTAAACAAAATCACTATAAAACGTATAAAAGAATGAAATATTGATCAACTTTACTCTTTAAATCATTTATAAGACCTCATTATCAACGGAAATATTAAAATGGGTAGACGCCAGGTGATGGTTTTTTTTTTTTAAATAATTCATTCTAAGCACATCATATTATCGGCACTAGATTAACAACAACGCAACTAAAACAGCTGAGGAGAGTTGAATGAAAGAGGACAAAGTCCATGCTATATGCCATGTCAAACATGACTGCAACAAAATGTAGAAACAATTCTATTGCCCATGTTGGTCAAATCAACCTATGACAATTATCAAAAAGACAAAATATAAATAAATGAAAAACAATATGCTTTAGCTAAATAAGTAATATTGGATATTATTTATGCTAATAAATTGTGACGAACGATTAGTCTGTGTCTTTAATTAAAAATTCATAACATGAAAGTCCATGCTATGAATATTTGGTATGTAGGTGTTAAACATATGTGGCAAGGCTAGCAAATTGGCATTAGCACCTGGCTCTTAAATTGCATACAAGCAGTACTCTGCATACATTGCGTTACGTTACATTCCATAGTAGTGACTCATGTAAACTAATAACTATGGTTATCCATAATGCTAGCCGAATCACTATAACATCCTATCACTTTGTACTTTTACTAATCATCATTAGTCGTGATCAACAGCTTATACTATAAGACATGGGGAAGTCTTTGCTGAAGCAAAACATAACAAAAAAAACCACAAATGCAAGCTGTCTTTAATCATATCAAAACCTTAGCACGTCTTAGCACGTTGACAATGTTAGCCAGTCCAAGTACTGGCCGAGTGTCCCATTCTAATCTGCAAGAAAAACAAACCAATACAAAATAATAATAAAACAACTGCTCAGCTGTCAGAATATTGAAAGATTATGTGGAAGTACTAGAAACCTGGTTTTCCAAGCCAATTTGTTCTTGTAATAATAATGAAATTTATTGAACAAGTGTTTTCCTGTAAAAAGGAATTTAAGGAATTCTTTTGAATGTAAAACGATGTTCTTACTCTACTTTACTTGGTTAATAATCATCAGACTTGAAGAATTATTCCCAAGACATGAAGTTAGATTAAGTCTTGTTGATGCTGAACCAATTTTTTAAAATTTCATTTCAGAGCTGTGCGGTATTAATTATTAAGAAAAAAGTACCGGTAAAATCTTTTTTTCTGTCACTGTAGCCATTTACTTGAATAGTTTTGACACCTGACTTTGCAACCTAATTAGCCATGCGCTGTCAATTTAAGGCGACTATATCATTTGGGATGTTTTAATCTTGGACAAAACTATAAAATAGCAAATTCATTTAATATGTTTTTTGTTAAAATTGTTGTTTTATAAACCAAGTCATTAGGAATATTAGAAAATTGCTGGTAAGTGAATTGCATCTTAAAGGCACGCAGATGAGTGAAGAGCATTCAGAGTCTTGAAAAATTGAACGAGTGTTTCTCTGATTTTTGAATATTATTTCAAAAGAGATTGTAACAGAAGTTTATACGTTTCTATAGGCAGTTTCTTTATTTAATTATTTCTGTCTTTTTTCTGTCATATCGAATTCAAGTGTAAAAAATAAAAAGTTTCTTTCGTATTCAAAGCCAATTCGATGTATTTTTGAAGCCCATTTTTTGGGCAGTAAACTGAACTATCACGCTCGGCGACATTACACTGAATTGGGTAAAGCCGATTGCTAGATATGAATTTCAATAAAAAATTTAAAAATTTGCATATGCAATACATATTTACTGAAAAGGAGTTTTACATTATTACATGTATAGGTATAATTGATAGTTTAAGATGATTTGATTCGTCGGAGCCGGTACTCTATGGAAAAGATGAAAATTACAATCTGGCCCACCTTATTTCATAAGGGATCAACTCACAAAAATCCCTAGCATAATAAGTGCTCCAGGTCTTTGTGTTACCATGAAACGGAAAAAGTAGTTGGGTGCTTAGATACTTTCAGCCACCACTCTTTAAGCAAGCTTTTAAAACAATGATAAAAACTTATGACGAGCTGAGACGAGTTGGTGGATCGTTGCTTCCCTCTCAGTTGCTATTCAAGTTACAAAAGAGTCTGGAATGTAGCAGTGGATTGGGCTACATATTACATTGATACGCTTTTGCATCGAGTCCTACAGTTTTTCCTTAAGACCTATGTTAATCGTATCAAGTACGTAGGGATGTTTTAGAAAGATAAGGCAAAAGAGGGAAGTTATGCCACTAAATCGTCAAGGAATTTAAATGATGAGCAATCAGAAAATTTTCCTTAGTTCTCGTGCATACCACGGAGCATCCAAATGATGAACAGCTCTTAGCGAAGAGGGCTGGCTACCTCTTAAGAGATCTGATTAACAATAGTAAACTATTTATCTTAATAATACAAGGCACAAGCTCGAAATTCGTACCTAGTGCTATAAATGTCAAAAACTAGAGAAATATTTTTTTAAAAAAAAAGCAGAAACTATATAAATAGGTGAGTAATAATTTTTGTCGCTTGTAGCCACTTATACAAAATATAAATCCAGACGCCTGACTTCAATTTTAATGCCTCAATTTTACGGCGTGTAGACTTACTTGGTTTGATAATTAATGCCTTTCTTTTTTATCAAAAAAATGCCATCATTTTAGGAATTAAAATCTATTCACACCTTAATCTAATTATTTACCTAAAAATATTGTAAATTAATTCGAAAGGAAAAGGTATTAACCAATTAACTTCAACCACAACGGCCAAACCATAATTTGAAAGATAGACAAAACTTAAGGTTTTTACATGTAATGATGAAAATCTTTAGCAAAAATCAAGAATTAATTGACTCAATGATAAAAACTCAAACAAAACTGATTTATATAATTTATTCGAAACTCGTAGCACATATTAAATGTATTAAATTAAATATTTCAACACAGAACTTCAATTGGATTTGTTTGCCATAAAAAGTTCCAATCGTTCGAAGAAATACAAAAACAAAATAAAATCCATTGAAGGTCTTTTATAGAAGTCGATTGCGCATTGCGCACAAATCACCTACCACCATTTCTGGTGTATAGAAACAGGAGTTTCATATTAGCGTTGATATTTATGTATCTTTTTTCGAATTATATACAATATATATCTATATAATTGTTTCTTTTCTTGATGACGATAACACCAGTTGGGGAGTAGACAAGTGCGTTAACAATGGGACGAAAATAATTCAGGATATTTAGTTGTGACAAAATCGAAACTAATTTGTTTGCGATGCTCGAATCTTGCCGATAACTAATCACAGTCACCTGACATTTTGTTGCATCCTTGTGTGAATTGTATTGTTAAATGTTTCTGTTTTATTGGCATCAAATGACAGCTTTATGACGTCCGTATCACATTCGTTTTTAAGAAGTAATGTGTAAAATATAATAAAATATAATTTAATTTATATTTTGTGTTTGACTTTTCATAAATTTTGTTTTTTTGTCATTTATCATGCAAATCAATATTCATTGCAATTGACGCGTTCACGATCGATGTTTTATAGTTTCGCATAAATCTTATGGATTGTATCAAGAATCTATCATTTTTTTTTGTTTGTTTGTTTCTTTTAATTTTGAATTTTTAGTATATGGCACATAATCAAAAAAACAATTTTTTGTGTAGCTAAAACGGTTATACATGAATTTTATTGGACTTTGATGTGTTTGCTGATACAAGTCAGGCTTAAGTGATTTGCTAAAAGAGAGATCGATTTATATTTATTTCGCTGACGCAATGAATAAATCTGATTAGGAAAAACATCCTTAATAGAAATCAAATTTATGCGTTGACTAATGCTGTTTGTCATCTGAAAACAATGGCAAAACTCAGTACCGCACTTGCCTTAGATGTTGAAAATTTAGATACTTGTTTGGCTCGGCTGGCTTGCTTGTGTATAAAAAATTGCAAAAACGAAAAATCAAAATAATGGAAAAATGCGTGACTTATACATATATAAAAAAAGGTTAATTTGTTTTTGAAGTCATTGACAGTGCTTGGCCGGAAATAAAACTCGTAAAAGACCGAATGAATATTGAAAGTATTAAATAGAGTCGATCTTATGGTGATTGAATAAAACGAAAAGCTATGGGCATGTTCTTTATGACTTCAAGGGAATGTTGATCGTTAATTATCGACTGTGAGTGAAAAATTTCGTATAAAAATTGGAAAAAGCTGCTAATCGCTTGAAATCGCGCAAATGTATAGAGTCGCCGTAAGTTGGTCAAAATTGTTTTCTAAAGCATCGTGAATTTATGTGGGAATTTATCGATACATAACACTTAAATGTATGCCATTAATAAATTGCATGATCTAAAAGAAAAGCCTACAGTCGCTTCCATACGCATTATCATAGATTTTAGTGATAAATATTGTGGAATTTCATCAAAATTAGCTAAACTTAAATTGTGGATTGAAAGCGTTCAAAAGCCACACCTTTTAAATTTAAATGACACAAATACTAAATTTTCTATTTATTTCAAAGTATTTTGCTGTCCTTAAATGTAATTGGTTGAATTTTACTGAAAAATTTGTCTAAATACACCAAAAAGTGAATTCTTCAGAGTTCCACAAGAGATGTAAGATTTCAAAGTGTCCCAGAGATAAAACAAAAACTCTTCAAAATTAGTCGACATTAGAAGATTAAATCAATCAATGATAAATTTTTGAAGTCAAACTGAATTTTAAATAGCTTAGTGATCCTTTTATAACATAAACCTATATTATTAACTTAATTTTTTCATACTTTATAACTGTCAAAATATTTTATACTTCGAACTAACTTTTAACAATCGAAGTTTGAAGTCTAAAGTCAAATTACTTGAAAGTAAAATGTCTTAAAATTAAGATTGAGTTCTCCCAAACATCGAATTTAGTTTCAAACGGGAGGGAAACTGTTTTTTGGTAGATGTCAATATTTAAATGTCCTTCGAAGTTATTTAGATTGATTCGTTTACGTTTAGTTTTCTAGGAACAAACTGGAGAAGGCAAAATTGTACCCTTTTTTTGGACTTCAACTTCAACATTTTATGTTGCATGACGTTAATATTCTAAAAGACATTCTTTTCAATTTTTTATCCTTCTTAAGAATTTGTTTTTAATTTTATAGGAGTGCCTTGGATCATGCAAAACCAAACAAGTTACTTTATATTATTAGTAATCCTTGACCTGCTAATAATAAAGCCCTTGAGTATTTATGTAATTAATCACAAAAATTATATTCATTTTTTTTCCTTGATAACAAAAAGAAGTTATTTTTCCTTTAGTTTTATCAAATAATTCTGCTTAGTGACTACTTAGGAATCACTGGTGGGTTTTATATATTCCAAGATTGCTATTAAAAGGTTCCGTTTTTTTTTTTCAAATTTGATATTAAAAATCAATAACCTGAAGTGAGAATGTATGTACACCAATAATCTAGAGATCTACTTAATCGATAAGTCTGGAGATGGAAAACCCTTTGTATGATCTAGGATCACTTCCTCCACTCAGTGTTAAGAAACACAAAATTCCAGCTTAAAGTTAATACATTAGTGATTTACCAAAAACTTACATCGGTTGCTAATGTCTCAAAGTATTCTCCAAAGAGATTCCACTATTACAAACTTGGATAAAAGTTTTATTATAATAGGTGATTTTGGTTTTTAATTAAAAAACTAAATTTTTTTTGTTTTCACCAATTAAAGTTTATAAATTGAAAAAACAAGTCACGAAATGCTTATTAACCAGAAATCGCAGACAATTGGCATCATTCCGTCTATGGAGAAAATAATGAAATCGTATAAACATTTGTTTATTTTGAGATTCTATAGCATTAAATGAGTAAATTTATTTCTCCGTTCCCCTTTTAATAACTTCCTATCATGATGAATTCGTGTCACAAATAACAAAACGAATATGAGCTACCAATTTCATATTTAGCTTATTGTAGACTCTGGTACAATGTGAACAAAGCACTATAACCAGGAATAATGCATTTGCTTTGTACAATTGTTATAGCTCCATCACGCTTTTTGGTATTGATAACATTTTGTACAACTCCAACATATGTGAAAAGTTTTGAATATATCTTCTTCGTTTGTTGCTTTTTCTATTATTTGTGCTTCTTTTTAAGATTATTTCGATCACCCAATCGAAAGGAAAAGCAATTAGATAAATCCCACCCACCAATGTTACTCTGGGTTGTTTTTATGGGATATCCCGTATGAAAATTTATTTTCTTACGTTTTATTTTCTTTAGATTGCTTAGTTATAATTCACATACTTTCACTTCTCCATTTGTTATCCATTTAAATTTATTAAAGATACTATAAAAATCACATTTTTGTACACAGTGACTCTCTATACCTCTATACCCTAATTTTTCCGTTTTTTTTCATATTTTATGCTGCATATAAATCTTTCAGGATTTTTACAATTTTTAGTTTGACGAAAGTTAATTTTAACTTTGAACAGTGAAAAGTTTCTTGAAACAAAAATCATTAAATAATTTCACTCAAAAAACAACAGAAAAAATTAAATTTGTTGCTAGCCAACTGTTGTTGTTTGGCTACAATGTGCAAATCGACAGCTGGCCGCGAAAAAACCCTCTGACCATAAAGTAATAGAAAATCACTAGCAAAGTTGATAAGCATGGAAAATATTTTAAAAAACCACAAATTGGAGTAGCGGCCATTGTAAAATGACCAATTTTTGGCCTATCTGAAATATTTTTGTTCATTTTGGCCGAGGAATAACAATAACAGCAACAAAATACAATTAAAAATAATAACAGCCACAAAAAATACCACCAACCCTATTTAAGTTTACCAGAAACAATAATAACGAGAATAATAAATTTCAAATTGAAATTTTGGTTTTTTTAGTACTCTGTTTCAGTTTTTTTCTTCGCTTTTTTTATTTGAAAACAACCTTACTAAAAATGAAATATTTTATTAAGCTTTTGTAAATTTATGGAGCTCATTCGTAACGGAAGCTACCCAACCCTAATTTAACGCTATAAAATGAGGCCGCCCTTTTAATATAATCAACTAAAATTTTTCGTAGAAATTCACCGATGAAAAATGAGAGAAAATGACTGGCAAATCGATTCAATAAAAAAAAAGGGGTTGGACATTTTCCTTGAGGGTTGATGGGGTATGATAAAATCATGGAAAATGTGCTTGGTTGCCAAAAAGAAATAAAAAAAAACAGAGAGAAATTCCTCTATTTACAAAAGCTTGAGGGGGTGTTATAACAGGAAAAAATTGAAAAATTGCTGAATTGGTGGAATTAGTGAACTTTGCGGGTATGAGCAATTTTCCGCTGCTGCTTCGAAATTTAAGGGGTTTCATTTCCTTCAAAATTTTTGAATTAAAAAATTATTTACATTTAATTAAGATGAAAAAATACAAAAATAGATATTTAAACGTGTATCTTTTTTATGATTATTTACAGTTATGGTATGGATCTGAATGGTGCACGTAGGAAAAATGCAACAAGGGAAACAACGTCAACACTAAAAGCATGGCTAAATGAACATAAAAAAAATCCATATCCAACTAAGGGTGAAAAAATAATGTTAGCAATTATTACAAAAATGACACTAACACAGGTATCGACATGGTTTGCGAATGCACGACGGAGACTGAAAAAGGAAAATAAAATGACTTGGGAGCCTAGAAATCGAGTCGATGACGATGATGCTAATGTTGATGACGATGATCATAAAAGCAATGATGAAAAGGATATTTTAGGTAAGTCAATTGATTTGGTTTTGTTTTGAAAAAAAATATTATTTTCTCCAGGATAATGTTTATTCCATTCTTTTAGGAGAACAAGTTACATTTAGTAGGGTTTTCAGTATTTATTTTTAAATATATAGTGGGGAAGGAGAACGTGATATTGGGGACTCACTGTGCTAATATTGCACTTTATTTGCCTAACAACTGTCATTCTTAATCAAGCTACCAGCTGTCAGGTTTCGAGAAAATGATTTTTTCAAAAATTACTTTTAATAATGTTCTTTGAACTTAAATCAGAATAATTTTTAAGGACATTATTTTTCCATATTAACCAAACAAATTTAATCTATTTTTTTGCAGATGCAAAAGATTCTGGAATTGGTTCAACAGAAGATGGTGACAGACCATCTAATCGTCTTGATTTATTAGATCGTCCTGATGGTAACAGTGAATGGTCAGAATCACGTCCTGGTAGTGGAAATGGTTCACCAGATATATACGATCGCCCAGGTGGCGGTCATCCATTAATACACCCAGCTGCCTTGCATCACTTACGGCCACCAACTGGTTCACCAAATGAAAGTACTAGTCATTCACATACACAAGGAGTTAATACAAATTCAAATATAACAAAGCCAAGAATATGGTCATTAGCTGATATGGCAAGTAAAGAAACAAAAGGAGGAGGTAATAGCGGTGGTTTATCACCACCAACAAATTTATATACACATTCACATCATTCATCACCTGGTAAAATATTATCACCATTAGCAGCAAGAATACCAAATTATTCACCATATATACGCCCAGATTTATATCGTGGTTTTTATGGGCAAGCGGCTGCTCATTTAGGTGGTACACCATCTGAAATATTAGATCATCATCAAAGATCATTTGGTGCAAGTTTAGCACATAATGGTCTCGGTATGAATCCACTTTTATGGAAAGCAGCAGTTAGTGGGGGTGCACCAACATTTGCTCCACTTAGCTTAACAACGAATCATCATCATCATCATCATCACACGGCACCACCAGCTGGTATATCACCGTCAGCCTCTAGTACATCATCATCAACGGGACCCGAAACGAATCAATCATTAGCATTACCAAATCAAGGACATAGCTCGGGGAATATATCTTCGTCATCGTCATCCGAAAAATTATCACCAACAGCGTCAAAACCGTGACTGTTGTTTAGAAATGATCAAAAGTGTTGTTAATCCATATAAAAAAATATGTTTCAAAAATCAAAAATCAAAAAAAAGAAAAAGGAAAGAAAATGGACTATTTTTTGCGATTTTTTTCGCTTTTTGTTTGTTTTCTTCGTTATTTAGCATTTAATTTAATTTTTTTTGTTTTGTTTTTGACTCTTTTGTAAAAATCAAAAGGAAATGAAAATAATTAAATGGCAACAACAGAAAAACTAAAAAATAATAAAGAAAACACAAAAAAACAAATCACGCAGTAGTGAGTTAAGTGGAGGCAGTCAACATTTTGGACAATAATTTGAATGTGATTTATTTATATAAATAATAAAAAATAAAAGAAATGAAAAATAATAATTAAAAATTTCAAATAGATTAAGAAAATTAATTAAATAAAAAACAAAAGAAAAAAGCTGTAAGTGTAAGGGTAAAAAATATGTTGTTAAAACCAGGGTACGAGCATGTTCTCTAAAATTGTCAGTAAAGTATATTTTTGAATTTCTTCTCCATAAATTTATTTATTTTTTGCAACCATAGCTCTGAAAATTTTTGCTTTTTATTTTGGTAATATTAAACATTTATGCAAAAGTTCTCCAGCTGACCAGAAAACTACAATCACAAGATTAATTTCCTTCAATGCAATTCAAGAAAGGTTGTTTAGTTAAGCTGTTTATTTTATTATTATTATTCTAATTATTATTTTTTATTTTTTTTTTATTTTTGAAATAAAAATCATTAGCAATTAAGTAATTTAGTTTTGTTGATAATGTTTAATACTTGAAAAATTTTAAAATATGTTTGTTTAGTTTTAATTGTAAAATAAACGAATTTTATTTTTAACTATAATTCTTTATGTCGTGTAAATAATCATTAAAAAAATTTTTTTTTAATAAAAAAAGAACAATAAACTGGTTAAATTGTAAATTAATTACAAAACAGAATGATTAAAAAATTTTAATTTCAATTTGAAACAAAAAACAAATAAATTATACATCAAAGAAGAAAAAAAAACACCAAATAGTTTTTTTCTTAGCTTAGCAAAATCTATTGATTTTTGTTTTTCTCTAATTGTTCCTTTTTTTCTTTAAAAAAAAAGAAAACAAAAAACTATAAGCAAATATAATTTATTGTAGTTTAATTTAGTTAAATTAAACTTGTATAGAAATAAATATAAAAAACAACAAACTTGTACTTACTTTATTATGGTAATGTGTAACATAAATTCTACTTATAAATATTAATTAATTAATAATTATATATTTGAGTAAGAACAGCGGGAAGTTGTTAGTTAGTAAGTATCCAATAAGAGAATTTAAATATGAAGAAAAAACAAACACAAAAGAAAATCAGTGAAAATGTAAATTGAAAGAAGAAAAATTGTCTAAAACAAAAAAAAAAAATAAAAAAAAGAATAACAATTAAATTCGTATGATATAAAAAATGTGAAAAATTGAAACAAAAAACTAGTTGCAATAAAAAATATTCAATAAAACTTAATTAAAAAAATAATATCTAAACTGTTTTAGTTTTACCAATGATAATTAATTATTCCTGTTGGCTTGCCTTGAAATGATTTCCATTATGGCTGATTTTTATTAGGATGATTGCAGATTTTAGAACCACAAAGGGCAAGTTGGCAACTAAAAACCCGCAAAGTAAATTACTCGAAAGAATTTTGTAGACAGTTTTTTGAATTTGATGAATTTTGGTATTATTTCGATGCATTTTGATTTTTATAGTTTTGGTGAATGAGTATGGGTTGGCTCTTATATTTTGACAAATTTAGTGAATTTCCATTTGGTGTCTGCGCATAACTAATTTTTGTATTGATCCTGTGAATTGAGATTTTAAAGTTTCATGAGTATCAGCGGCTTAAATTTTAATTTGGACATTTTTTGATAGTTTTAGTGAATGTTAATTATTGTTTTTTTGTTACTTAAGTTCACTAACAATTAATTACTCCAGAAGAGAATGCGATGAATTTTATTCCTATCGGATTTTATCCGATATCCTGCATTTTTTTAATTGTATATTTTATTTTTTATTTTTTCCCGTACTTTTCTAAAATATACAAATTTTATATGAACTATTAGTAAAAGTAATGAAACATCAATGTGACTCCAGAGTTGTGGAAATGTTCCACAATTTCGCTTTAGTAAAGAATTTTATTAAATTTTTTGACAGTTTTCTTTAGTAAAATGTATTTTTTCGTTGAAGTACCCGTTTAAACGAAAATCAAATCTTAAGTAGAGGTTGAATACTAAATTTAAAAATTCATAAACAAAAAAATGAATTGCAATAAATCAATCTTAATAAATTTAACGATGTTTTAATTCTACAAAAAGTAGCAAAACAAGCTTCTACATGTCCAGGAAAGCACAAATAAAAATAAAAACAATTATTTCTCAGTTTAATTAATTTTAATAATAACTCTATTCTAGGATCCATTGCCACCGTATACGCTATGCAGCATTTTACTGTTATTTATAACTAACTGCATTAAAAGTGAAATTTCAATTAGTTTGCCGCTTTCAAATAAAAGACGAAGGGATTTTAGCATGTACAATTTTCACACAGAATATACTCTTAACCATTGATTTTAATCGACTGAAAATTTTATCAAAGGACAAAGCTAATCAGCACGCAAGAGGCTTACAAAGAAAACATGCTGCATAACATGAACATTATGTATAGAAGCCAAAAAATGGGTGTAGAATTTACCCCACTGACCCACCTCCCTTGGATCAGATTAGTACATGTTTCTTGTCGAAGGCACGAATACCGTATTTAAAAGGCTTCTTAATACGCTCTGTATTGGAATTAAGTGTAGTCACCGTTTGGGCATTAGTTGTTCATTATAATAAGGGGGTAAATATTTTATATTTTGGTTTTATTTTTTTATATATAGCATGGCAGTTGCTGGCGCTGACCGAGTTAAAATTACACGTAGTTATTTTTAAGTGTTCTCGTGTTAATTGCAATAAGTAAACAAAATTAAGAAAATTAAATAAAGAGAAAAGTAGAATTTTATTCTTATACTTAAAAATTTTGTCTTTAACGTCAGATGTTATGTACTTGATAATTATTAATGACCTTCGGAAAAAACTTTCTTATAACTTTCTGTAAATAAGCAGTATTGGTTTTCTTTCTGCAATAAAATAATGCCCTATTTACTTAAGTTTTCAGTGGTGTGCAAAAGTTTTAAGGTCAGTTCTTTAACAACTAACGTTTAACAACCTTGCATTTGAATACAGTAAATTTATATATAAGCAAAGTTTTATTTCCTTACAACAATGTTACTGTTGATAGTAATTGGCTTTTATAACGATCGCAAAATTCATTTGTTTCAAGTATCCATTTTTTCTAACAAAAATGAGTTAAAACAATTATAAAAATTTTTCTAACCAATCTTAGTGGAATAATTGTAAAATCGATTTAACTAGCCTCAAACAAGTAAATTTAATTCATAAAACAGAATCATAAGAAAAACACAACAAACATAACTTAATCGACTGAAGCCCCATTGACTATGTTATGTGAACAAAGAATTTCCTTCTAAGCCTTTTAGCCTTTTGAATGTTTTCATTTGGTTTTGTTTATTTATTAATAAAAATATTATTGTTTTTGTTAATAAAACTTTCGTATTCTCATTAAGAATTATAAGGAATAATAGCGACAAAGATCTGAAATATAATTACAACCAGCAAATCAATAAATGAAAACAAATAAAAGCAAGAAACCAAAAAAAAAAAAACATAATAATTTTGCAGACATGTTCTTGTGCTATATTTGAAACAATCAGAACAAGCACAAAAATGCCATTAACATAACATATGTCATGTCCATTCTAGAAATGGACACACGATTTACCAACATCGATTGTAGCCAATCTTAAATGAATCGAACTGTTTGGCTTTACAAGATCGTTTTTAGGCGCATACAACATAACAAACGACATATGTGCGCATGCTTGAGCGAATTATTGACATATAGAAATTTATGTTTGCCTTTAATCACCGGCAATCTTGATTGATTATACATTCATAATTTCATATACGATTTTTATGATCTCGAAGTTGCACAGGAACATCATCATCCTACATGGTACATGTTTTGCTGAAAACACGATCATTGAGGTTTCTGAAAGATATTTCTTAGTCCTTTTTCATATATATATTTTATTGTTATACCTTGTTCTTTTTTTCACAAAGCTGGCGGTATTTATACAGACAACCATAAAATTGTATGATAATTGAACAATGTCATCATATTTGTGACTTTTTGTCAACTATAAATTGACTTTTAAAGACTTTAGATGAACTGTTTCGACATTAAATGACATTATCAACATCAATGAAGATCACTGGTCGTGACTTCTTTCAAATTTTGCAACTGATGTCTGCTCTATTTGTGAAATGAAAAAACAAAAAAAAAAAAAAGATCTTCATAAATCATTTTTGGCGACTTCTTTTCTTTATTAACTTTAAATATTGTAAGCATTGTTATGGTTTTGGCAGACGGCCACCGTGAGGTCTTCTGAATTGATTTCTTAACTACTTTTTAGTTAGTGGTTTTAGGCAAAAATATGTTAGATTTATGTTATTGTTATTTTGAAAATAAAATTGAATTTACATTTAAGTGGAATAAATTCAAAAATGTTATGAATCTTTATTTTTCTATTAGAGCCAGTTGAAACCCCAGATAAAATCTAAAAGGAGTAAGTGTGGTAGTATAGAATTATTGTGCAAATAAAAATCTTAAGGCATTTATTATTAAAAAAATCTCAACTACACTTATTAAAATTGAAGTAGATCCAAATTAGACAACGAAATTGTAAGAACTGATAAAAACTTGTACCAAAAATCAGTCTTATATTAAAAATGTCTAGTTTAGCCTTTTGTTACCAAAAGATGATAGATATTATGATATTGTCGTATGCAATCTTTTATAAAAGTGCCAACGACGATATTTAATCGAGCATCTAAAGGCATCACAAAAATTTTAAGCATTTCTTTGTTTTTATTTTTTGTTATATTTTATGGCGATTAGTATTAAGTTTCTATCACAAACGATACGAAAAAGTTTCTTGAAGCCTTAATTACAAAATATCACGTAGGTAAAGTGATACCAATTTTTTAGAATTGGTAAATATGCTCTTGGTTTCTACAATTTGATGATATAAAATATTAACCATCTTAGATATTATTAACCAAAAAGAAAATCCAGTTTTGTATTTCAAACGCAATTTCTCTTGGCGGTTGATAGGTTTTCTGTCCTCAAATACCATTAATATTCTGAAATACAAAGATTATATGTCAGACTCAAGACATGGAGACCGATGGATGTTTTATATTATTTGAAAGATTACTTAAAATAAAAAAAAATAACAACTACTATCAAGTCCTGAATTTTTTAGGCTTTAGTTCATAATAAAAAATTAGAAAAGCTAAGATTTCTAAGTAAGTACAGTTAAAAATTTCTGTTGTAAAGAATCTTTTGACCTCAAAAACCAATTCATTGCCTTAAAAAAATAAAAATTCGACAAATATTCCTTCCGTTTCTTAATTAAAAATTCGATATTCATCCCAAAATGATAAATCCCTAAAAGCATCTTCCGGTTTAATTCCTTTCTATTAATCTATTTAAAAAAAAAAAACAACAACTAAAAAACACTTAATAACCTTTCAAAAACTTTAATATCATTACAAAATTGTATAGCATGAATATGATTATCATTAAATAGTGGAAGTGATTTATTAGCCCACCAACATCCAAAAGACCGTTGTTTTAGTTGCTATGTTATCACGAATCTTGTCGAAATACCATGGCAACTGATTAACAATTCTTGAATTTAAAAGTAAGATGCGATATTGGTTGGTATGAATTGGAAATTAAATCACAAAGCCGTGACTTGAGGGGAATTGTCAAAACGGCCAATCATTCAATGTTATCTAAATACACAAACAACTTTCAGTAAATAAAAACAGATAATAACAATAAAACAAGACCTTGTAATAAGATGTCTCAATTCATTTCAGTTTTTAAGTCAAATTTAAGTCTAGGAATTAACAAAAGTTAAACACTTGCATATAATGAAAAACCAAAGAAAACACAAAAGAAAAGCACTCAAGTAGCTGGAATGTAAATGACTTAAAAATTATTCAAACATTCACAAAACCTTTGTAATTTATACCCGATCGTTGTTAATGTTGTTATTGCTCTTAGGTTCTGTTTTTTGTTTTTATATTAGATTTTAGAGTTCTATTTTTTCTTCCTCGATCAACGTTATCAGTCTACTCAAGCTATAACATATAACAACAGTATGTTTTACTATTTGGCAGCAAAACCAAATCAAAAAAATAAAAAACACAGCAACAGCAACAAGAACAACAACTAGAAAACCCAAAACTTAATAAAAAAAAAAGTAACCGAAGAACTCATTTAAATTCAATTAGATGCGCTGAGCAAGGCATGGTGACGATATCAAATTACACGATCTCTCCACAAATATAAACAAAATCCCAGGGTGCCTTCAAAAGCTATTTATGAGTCTAATGAACAACACACCTTTATTTTCTCTCATATTGATCGTTGACGAAGTTGCTACATTATAATTTTTTATAAGTTTTATAAAAAAAAAAGAAAAAAAATTCAACAAATTGCTGTCTAACCAAACTACCAACGAGCATGCAGCTAAAAATCTAGCGGACTGTAATAATTTTTCGTTTTAATTTCCGATCATTTCAATCATTCTAAACGATCATTCTAGAGCTACTCATACTGTGCGGATTAAGGATCCCTCAATGATGATCAATATAGCTCCCCAGGCGGTGATCATGTTGATTATTTAGCGTTCTAAGGAGCTAATGAATCGCCTTTTCAAACTATTACTTAAAACAGCTTTAAGATTATTCTTTTTTTTTATACGTTTTAACGCAACATCAGGTTTCATGATCATCATCTGTTTATCAATAAAGATGATCACATTTTTTGGGCTATTATCTTATTTAAGGATCATACATTTTCATCGTTTTTATTAAGAGAAAAATATATGCTTAGTGTTTTCCCAAATATCCAATATCAGCTACTGGTATAAGTTATGTTTAACATAATTTTTAGTTTTCTATTAGAGTCACGCTATGCAGTTATTTTTGTTTTTGGTTTGTTTCTTTTTCAGTCAGGTAATAAATTTATGGCCTATCCATTTGTTATCAGTGATTGATTATTGAAAGTTTCCAACATTGATGGCCATATTAAATCAATGCCATCAGAAAACAACAGACAAACAATATTTAAATGATATTTTTTAGATGAAATATTTAACAACAGTTAGAATAGTGTTTAACTATTGAAATTGAAAATTTTATATGTAGCGGAATATGGTAGCTAAGTGGAATGTCAGTTGTTAACATTTAAAAAATGACTTCTTGATGTTATTTAAAAGGGAATTAAATTGTTTAAATTCTATGGATAAGTGGAAAACAAGCTTCCGGATTGATGAACGATACTGAAATTGATTGGTACAGAACCATTACCATTATTGTCTTTGATTGTTAGGTAAATTTATGATGACAACATAGAAAGCCTTTGTATTTGTATGTTTGGTAATAGTAAAAGAAAGGAAGGATAGAAAATTATTTTTCTTATTTTCAAACAGGCTTATGGTATGATATATTGTTATGAATTTTAAATGCAAAAAATATTATCCACACTGCTCATTTTCGGTAGGATTTATTAAATAAAATTTATTGCCAGCCATACAAAGGAGCCAATCAAATGTCGTTATGTTGCTACTACATAACTTTTAGTCTGCTGCTTTTCTCCCTTTCTGAATGCGGTTTTTGCGTGTTTTTTGATTTTGCCATGCTAAAAGGTGAAAATTCTTATTTTTCACCAAATATCATTGTCATATTAGCAAAAAAACTAAGTTTTTTGAGAAAGGTTACTTAACTTGTTTGGTCTGTTTGTTTTTTGTCTTTGAGCCATCCAAACTTTATTTTAGCGCGCTTAAAAGAGCTGCAATTGCAATTATAAACTTTTCTAATTCGAGTAGTTTTACTTGATTTTGATTATCACGCTCAACATTTTACTTTATGTTTTAATTATAAATATTTAATACTTCATAAATTATTAAAATTTTATTCTTGATGTTAAAATTTATTGTTCTAAACTTAAATTTTTTCAAATCATAACAATAAATTTCAAATTTGACACTCTCCTGATGTTTGTCCTCACAATTTAACTAAAAACTAAATCAAAATGTCTATTTTATTTATAATTTTTCTCAAATATAAGTTAAGATATCTTAACTTGATGACTAAAACCACTTGTAAATAATTTTGTTATTTCTCTTAAGCATTTTTGCTGGCGATACTATCATCCACATATGTAATTCTAGTGTCCGGCAAAAAATTTACGACCGCCAAGCGATTTAAGAGGTCTACACAGTATGTCATACTTTCCTGATGACTTATTTATGATGGAGTTATTAACTCAAAAATTCATCGTGGGTCGATCGTGACTAGCATTATAAAAGATAAATTAATGATCGGTTCACTAATTGATCACAGGATCTTCCCGAAAAAGGTAAAGAAAACTTTTTGTTTGCTTACACTACAGGGACAAGTCTTTTGAAAATTAAATAAGAATGTTATTTATGTTATTTTTCTTTTGCTTTGTTTGTAGGACGATTTAAAAACAATAAACAAATTCATATACATATACATATTTAGAGAGATAAAATCTATATTTAAAGCCTTGATACACGTTTGACTTACTTAATGTTATTAATTGAAGAATTCAACATTCTTGAATGTTTGTTTTGGTTGATTTTCTTTTGATTGAATTTAACTTTTAAAAACAAAACTACAGACAGATCCAACATAACTAAATTTATTGACTTTCATATAAAAAACTCGGCTCAATATACTTACAAAATTAGCCTCAAAACAAATTCTAAGATATCCTTCAATGTTTAAAACAAAATTGACATTAAAAGAAAATTTTGAAGCATTATAATAAATATGTAATAATCATAAATCGCCAAAGTAGTTCGTACATTGATCGTAATGTATTTCAACGTTAAATCCAATGTCGCAACGAGATTATCAAAGACAGAAAAAAGCACCTAATTGAGAGAGCTCACCTCTTCATCATCATCAGCTTCATCATACTTGACATAATCATGAGATTTCCAACGTTTGATACTTGGCAGATAAATTCAAGTTAGATCCACGACTTGTATGCCTTTGATCTTTTGCTACTTGGCAACAATTAAGTCAGAAAAATAAGTGGCAAAAATGTTCATTTATGAAAAACTGCTTCCCAAATAAACAAAAATAAATTTACGTTCACATAGAGCAAAAATAATGATTATTATTACAAAAATTACTAGCAGCTAGTCACAAAGTTACAACAAGTAAGAATAAAGCTAAAACAACAACAAAATAAATTAAATAAAAGGCAATTTTAATTTTGATCGACGTGTTTTAATTTTTAAAATGCCGACAAAACACTACTTTGTATGTTCGATAGATGTTGTTTTTTTTTCAACCTTTTTTCTTTTTTTTTGTCTTTCCATCAAAGGCTTCTCTAATTTACTTATGAGTGGACACTTTCAAAAAACAGGATCATTTGTTGATTGATTTATTTATATTTGGCATGATCATATGCAGATAGATATTCATTGAAATTGCCGCAACAGCAGCAGGCTATATAACACGATTTACGGCTCGGTAACAGGAAACATGAAAAATTTGAATTAAAACTGAATTCCAATGAAGATGTCATAATAATAAATGAAAATTAGCTGTGAATAAATATGTAATGAAATACTTTGATCAGTTTTTTGATTGAATTTCAATTTCGAGTGAAATTTTAGGCTTATATAAAATTCATAAAACGAAAACAAATAATTATTTAAAAATTATATCCTCATAAAGTATTAATTTAATATATCCAGAATAAACGAATTTTAGTAATTAAATTTTGTTTTTTTTTTTTTTTTAATTTAAGCAAAGATAATGAAAAAATCCCAACAATTTTTTTATATATTTATTTTTGTAAAGTATTTTTGCTTTCTGTATTTAGACTTCATTTCAATGAATTAAAATATTAACATAAGAGACGATGATTCTGCAAAATGGACAAAAAATTGAACGTTGGATTTAGTAGCCGTTAAAATATTAAAATCAGTTATTCTACGGATTATGTTGGTAATATATAGTTTTACTAGGATAATTCATTAAAGTGCCAAAAATGGCTTTGTTTCTCAGTTAGGTTTAAAAAATATTTTCAATACGGTAGCACAGACAGGCTTAAAACTTAATTGCGTGAATTTCATAAAGGCTAAAAAATTTTATACAACAGAGCAAGTTTTGGTGGGTTAGTATTGATATGGGGCAAATTTAAAGCGATTTGTGGAGCAAAATAGAAATTCTAAGCGGAATCATTATTTAAAAAGATTTATTAACGTATAAAAGCGTCTACCCTTTCGACTGGCGTATGAGATTTATAAAGAAAATTTTGTTCTGCAGCAGCTACCCACGATTACTGTTTAGCTAGAAAAATCAAATTTTGAGCCGCACTCAGAAAAAATACAGTAAAAAGATATGATTGAAATTACTAGATTTGAGGTTTATTTTAGGGAACAAAAGTAAAACGTTTGCTGCGGCCTTACAGAGAAACGCTTATTATTAGTTATTATCTAAAATCAAATTAAGCATCAGAAATAATTGATCTATATATCTTCTGTCTGTATAATCCAATAATAAAAAGAAATTCTAAAAGATTATAAAAAAGGATATAAATAAATCGTTAAAAATTATTATTATTTCAACCTAAAACATTTTGTAATCAACATAAAACTCACTCTTAGCATATGTGTGATTCCGCTTAGTTTAATAATTTGCGCTACATTTATAAAAATCAAACGCACCCTCTAAACGCTAAAACTCTATTTCCCATTAAAAAATAAACCCTCGTCAATGACACCCTCAGCTGGTTCAAAGGAAATCATAAAACTTTTCCTTGAGCTTCTCATATTTTCAACTAATTATGCTATGACTTAAGTGAAAATGTTTGAAATTAAGTAACCTACAAAACAAAAAACAAAAAACAAAAAAGGATTGCTAACTCCCCATATCCTAAAAATTTAAGCACTTTCTTGTTTATGTTATTGTTGTAGTATTCTTAGATTGCTATTGTTGTTTTCTGTTATTGTTATTCAAATTGTTGACACTTAAACAGCGTGCACAATAGAAGCATCTGGAGCCCATACATATGGGGTATAAAAGTTAAGAAACACAAATATTCTCAAATTCTGATGTTGTCCTATTGTTGTAATTAAAGATCATACCCTCTTTTGAAAGGTGTTGTGAACAAGGAGTTGAATACTACCCACACGCATTTGTTTTATTTGTTTTTTTGCGAATGATGAAATTAATTTTGTTGAGTCAATTAGGAACACAAAAAAGGGATTTAATATACAGAGTTTAAAGATATTAATTTTTAGCACATTAAAAATTATTCGATATTTTGATTTAGGTTTTTAAAACAGGGATTAAAAGATTGAGGCGGTGAAGAACAATTTCAACGCGAAGTGAAATTAGAGGACGAGGTGAAAAGTTCTCTACTATGCAGTGAAAGATAGTTTTCTTAAGTTTAAAAATATATTTTTGTTCTCTATGAAACTCCCATTTACTTCACTACATTTTGAACAATGCTTCTCCAATAAATGGGTGACTGAAATGTATTTTTGAAAGGTTTGCAATATATACTAATTTGAGGTCATATCATATCATCATTTGCGTAAAAACATTTTCCAGTGAGAAGCTGTTTAAATTTTTCAAATTGATTGAAGTCAAATATGGAGAATATTAGCACTTTTGCTTAGACATTGGTACTAAAGTTTAATGCCCTCAGAAAAAGAAATGTCTTAAAAGCCTCAAATTAGCAATGAAAATTTAGTGTATTTAAGAAATTAAAAATAAAGGAGATCCAGTATGGATTAATTCAATTTATTTTAAAGAGATTTTGTATTTAGGTTTTTGTTTTCTTTTATAGACCTGGAGCTCAGTAGCTTATGTGTATAGCCAGAAGCTCAATCCATACCTGAAGTTTTTATGGCCAAGTATCAATTGCTGCATGTCAGTATAACTTTTAATCTTTCCTTACCCTTAAGCCAGAAAATCTATTTTGTAAGAGCATAGCAAATGTTTAGTCCAATCACCGAGTATGTGTTTGTGGAAATTATTTACAATCCAGGCTATGGGTTGTTGGGTGAAAATTATAATTGACAATCATGGAGTTGGATCTTAACTATGCTTTTGCATAAGCAAAATTGTTTCGTGATGTCTCCATCACTAATATCTATAGAAGAGACCATTAACATTTAACAACTAAAATAAATAAATTCCTTACTGACTTAAGTTACCAAAAATTATTAATATCTTAACAAATACTTTTATCTGAAGTACATAACAGCCAAATATATTTCAATATTATCAATTAAAGCCCACACAATTATCAAAAAATCAATTTTACTTGTGGTAAAAGTCGCTACCTACCATCAGAAAAACGTTACAAACCAAACATTGGCGAATGCGTGTTAATTTTGCACGCTCACGACCAATAAACTTAATCAAAGAAAACCATAGCAAGTAAGATTCACGTTAACAAGTTGTTCAGCACACGTAGGTGGGTGGAATCACAACATCTTTTATTCCTCCTTAACCCATATTTAACTGATCAATCGTATATTTTATATCCTTTCCAATTAAATTTTAATTTATTTCATCGATGAAAAAGTCAAACATGTTAGCCAAACAAGACAACAAAATGAATATAGTGGCCGGTTAACCTATTCAACTGAAAAGGCCTGGTTAAATTCACACCAAAATATCGAAATACATGAAGGGAAAC
This sequence comes from Acrocera orbiculus, assembly GCA_947359355.1. Classification (NCBI taxonomy): domain Eukaryota; kingdom Metazoa; phylum Arthropoda; class Insecta; order Diptera; family Acroceridae; genus Acrocera; species Acrocera orbiculus. The sequence continues at coordinate 62,902,041 of OX375757.1, forward strand.
AAAGGCTCAATTAATCAAGATCCAAAGGTGCTGAAATACTTGAAGACATCACATTCCCGCTATATTTGACCACCATGAAAAATTTGTATGTGAGGATTTCAATGTGTCTAAGAATTTTTATTTTGATTTTTGTTTTCCAAAAAAAAAAAACAAAAAAAAAAAAACAAGAAGAAGAAACAGAAAGAGGAATTTTTAAAGTTCGGACTAGGTTTTACAATGGATATCGTTAAGTTTATTTTCTGGCCATGATTTGAACCGTTGACACTGGTCTCACATAAATAACTTTTAAGTGCTGTTTAAAATTTTCGGCATCTATTGTCGGTAGGACTAGCTCATCTACCAAATATTCCCACTCACCTTTCGACAATTTGTCAAATGGGTTATCTGGCTCAGGTGTATACCGCTATCTTCCATCTGGGCTGACACTTGCATATATGATATTGTTTCTGTATTTTTGTTTTTAATTTCAGGCATTCTCATAAGCTAATTCAAGGTTTTATAATTTAGAAGGTCTATCGGTCTAATACAAGAGCTAATACTACACACAATGACAAATAATAATGAGTGGTGTTTTGATAATTAAACCTAAAACCGAAAAAGTATGCTAATGTGATTTGTCGGTTTTCTATAATGTCAACTGTCTAAGAATTGTGACTTTGTAATTTTATCGATCGCTACACGGAAAACTTGTATCAAAATGTCAAGTTTTAAGTTTACTTTTTCTTTTTTACATAAATCTACTCATTAATGACACTTTGAATGTAGTTTATTTTTGTTTTCTTGGATTTGATTTAGATTTATTAAATCAAAATCAAAGGTAATGGAATATAGTCATTAAGATTAAGCATAAAAACTAATTTTAGAATTTTGATTTAATGAAAATAATTTTCAATTCTTTTTAAATATAGTTTGCAACAAAAATTCTGCATAAAATGGATGTAAAGTGAATATTTAAGATTATATTTTAGAACATAATCGTAAAAAATGATTAATACATCAAAAAGGAGAAAGTCTGTAAGGCTGTTAAAAAGCATGAGCTGTGAACTTTTGTAACCAGCAGTTAAAAAAAGTTTACATTTTTCAAAATTAGTAATTTATTCTAGCCTATGTAATAACTATTTTTCCCAGTTTTTTTCTGAGTTTTATCTGTACCGGTGTTAGTCCAGATTACCTGTAGTAAGATTTTCTTTAGCTTGCTTTGCCAAGTCTTCTATTTGCAAAAACTTTGTTAGTTGGCATCAGGCATTATGACTCAATAAGTCACGAGGCTAACCGATGCCGGTTAAATAATATATTTTTATGGTAAAGATTTCAAGTGATAAATGTCAAAATTTAATGGCAAGTTCAAGATTAATTTGTTAGTTTTAATACAATTAACTTAAATATATTTCGTAGCTTTTTATTGAAAAAAACTGCTATCAGAGGCTAAATGTGTCAGTGGAAGCACTACACATCATAAGCCCCAGCTACTAATTTCCCTTAAAACACGAAAACACGCTACGCAATCACAAAATTTATACGAACCTCTCGAAAAGATAGATGACTTTCTTACACTCCTCGGATCCATTAAATGTTTATAAATGTATGGCATGCATAAATTTACTTTGATCGGTGGCTACTTGGTTTCCATATATCACACTAAAATACGATTTAAAGATAGGATATTTCAAAAAAACACATCTAACAGTGGCTGCTACTTAAAAGTAAAAAATGAATACAGCTGTAAGTTTTGTCATACTTTAGGGGCATGTGTACCAACATAATAAAGAAAACTTTTGACAATCGGACTCTCCAAAACTACAAAATTCAAACATTGCAATTACTTTTTGAACACACCTTGTAAATGTAGTAAGTCTTACAATTTGTATATATTATTTCTTTCGTGAATTACATATTTTTGGACTTTCCTTATTCTCCCATTCATAAAATATAAAATAAAATTTGTTATAATATTTCAAATGTGGATGTTTTAGATTATTTTTTGAAGTATAATTCAGTTTCATTGACCAACAAAATTATTACAAAAAGCAGAATTGCTACCCAGAATTTATAAAAACTAAAAAAAATATCATATCGGATCTGATCTAGTCTCTTTTTGCGTGCTGTTGTCCACACTTAATACAAAAGAAAACCTTTAGTTTTGTATAACTTTAGTGAAAGTGTCGTTTACTAGCGTTAAAGAAATTTTATTTTAAATTTTATTTTTTAAATTGATTATTTTTTAAATTTTAAGTCGTTTCCCTTAGAAATTAATTTTACCAAATTAAATTATAGTGTTTGTACCTTGATTAAGCAGTTAAAGGGAATTTCTCCTATCCATCAACAAACAGAGTACTAGGATTCTCACTTGTTTGTAATTTTAGTTGATTTTATATTCAACATAAGAAAAACCATGCAAAACTAAATTACATTGAAAAATAAAGAAAAGAAGAACTTATGCTCTACTTATGATTTTTTCTGAAACGAAGACCTAGTAGCCACAACAGATTTGTGCTAATAAAATATATGAGTAAAATGACTAATTAAAGTTTCTCATCACAATTCCAAAACAATTTTCCGAAGCAATCACAGAAATTTTTTAAATTTCTATTTCTAAGATATAAATTGAACTATGATTCCCCCAATTTGTCTCATCCGGATACTTGTGGAGCATCATAATTTACAATAAGTTATTTTAACTGCTAAATATTCTCTAATTGGAGTTACTATCACAAAACGTTTTTAAGCTTCTTATTTATTTATTTATTTTTTCTTTTTAGTATTTTTGATTTAGTAACATAAAATCGTGACTATTAACTATTTATGCATTCTACATATATTGATATATTGCTCAATAAACAACTTAAATTTAATACTAATGGATCAGGCAAATTTCGAAAGGATCTCTTGTATCTAACATTGCATAGATTTTCCCTAAGATAGGGTCATAAATAAAATCATTATTACGAGTTAAGAAGATGAAAAAAAAAAGCTTTGGCACGATTAGTAACAAATGGCTTCAAAATTGTTTAAGTGGCTTAATTTAATAACTACAAAAGTCCCAAAGGTTATGATTTTGTTATGTTAAATTTTAAACATAAGCAATTTTTTAAAAGTATTTTTTTATCTATCATAGTTTGAGAATATATGATCGGCATGCGGGTAAAATATTTTTTTAAACCTGTTCATTCGCAGCCATAATAGATCTGTTTATTTATGTAGTTTAGGGGCTGTCTCTAAGTAGCCATTTCACGGAGAAGGGTGCAGATCCAAAAGTTAATATTTATTGTAACGCTATAATTTTCAGTGGTACCAATCAATTATAAATTTTCTAAATCTAAGCATGGGTGTGTTCTGTGTTATAAGTATGCTTACACCGACGCCAATATCAGAGTTTCAATACAATCATTACACGTTTTGTTTAAAAATTTCAGACAAAGCTGGATGTAATGCAGTTTTTTGTTGCTCTAGTAACTAATTAAAATTATATTAGGCACCTAAGGTGGGAAGGGTGTCCAGACTAATGCTTACATGGTGTTATACGGAGGAAGGAAGGTGAGGATAAAAATATGAAAAAATCGTTTTTGCTATAGAATCTCCATCAAAAATGCCTTCTTATCATCTTGCTGACATCAAGTGTTGACGATGAATATTTTTCATTTCGATTTGCTTGGAATTTTGATCTCCTTTTTTACAACAATAAAATTACTTTTATATCTCAAACAGTCTTATCGATTAAATACTAAACTTCCGGTCCTTAGTATCAGGCCCTAAGAGTGGAAAATATCTCATTTAGTGAACTTTTTAATAAATGCATACACAGCAAGGGCTGTTTTTTGTTACAGGATTTTAGCTTTGTAATTTTTGTTGAGACCAAAAAAAACATTGAAAAGGCGGAATCTCATAGTCACTTGATTCCTTTTGAATATATTGACACAAAGGACTTCAATTTAAATAATTTGTCCCCCTATGCTGATATCATAGTCTTTAACCTGGTATTTTCTTTCCTCATTATTATTCAGTCGAATGGCTCAGACCTTGATCTGATGGGGAGAAGCAATAGAAAATCTAAGAATGACTACAAAGCAAAAAGTCACAACAACTGGTTGCTTGCCCATTTCTTAAAGATTCTTTAGCTAAAAGTAGCCTTTGGATGAAACAATAAATCACATGATGAAAAAGGTAAATAAATCGCTTTGAATACTATCACGGCGTAAATTATTTAGGATTTGAGGATATCCGCAGGTCTGTGCATAGAATACCTAATCATTTTTTTAGGGATAAATAAATTTCTTGCAAAATCTTTCCTTATTTTTGTTGCTTCATGATATTTTCGTTTTGTTTTACCAATATTTAAGTTAAGCTAGGAATGTAATTAGACGGTAAAAGATTAAAGCTGTTCATATTTTATAATATTTTCGAGGATAAGGAATGGAATTTTGATTTCTTTTTTGTTTCGCTGTTTGTGATTACGAGATTCCAATCTCAGATTACTTAGTAAAAACCACTATGGTCGCCTGATGACTCTATATTAAGATTAAAATTTCTCACAAAATAAAGATACTCTAGAGTTGAAAAACGAAAAAATATTTCAAAATATTCTCCCACGAAGAAGAAGATCAGTAGTTCATGTACCAAATAAAAGATTACAAATCTTTTTTTTCTTTAGTTTTTTACCAAAGATTATCAAATTTATTAAGTCTTTGTCATTGATGTCAATTGTGACGCCATAACTGAATGTCACATAATCTGACAAGGGTTTTCTTTAAGAAATGTAAGTAATTATGAAGTCATCATCACTAAGAATTCAAAGGTACTAAGGACAACGAATGGCATATTTAAGATTTGTCCTATGTAGTTCTATGAAAGTGTAAGTTTTTCTCGCTATAGCTAGCTTTCAAAAAGAAAACCAGTAGCTTGTCTATCTTTTCAATTGAACAAACAGCTTGACAGTTTTCTAGTATATCCTACTAGACTTGAAAAAGGAACAAAGTCAAATTTTAATCGGTTTAGCTACTACATTTTCAGCTACTACTTTTATATATGAGAATTACTTTTGTCTAAAAGGATTAATTTGATTGAAACAGCAGGAAGTCTTCAAAATAGTTTTCCCTTCGGTCGGGTGATTGAAATCTTTTCAACTAAAAATCTGTAGGCTATGAACATTTGGTGATTTATTTTGTGAATTATACCTTGAGCATTTAATGCCACCTTAACATGGTCGCTTTTGCCGTAAAAAATTCTTAAATTCACATTATTTTTATTTTTTGCTTAAATTAAAAAGGATTTATTATTACTAGCAAGTTTTATTTACATTTATTAAATTATGTGGGCTGACTGTAGGGTACTTAATGGGCTGTGAACAAGTCAACCTACACCGATTTGTTTGGACATTTGTTCTTAAATCTTTTCTTGTTTACACACTCTTCCCATAACAATTTATTTAAGATTGTTTTGCTTTGTGCTTTTTTTTTCTCTTTAGTTGAATGAAAAAATTAAGAAGAAATAAAAACAAAAATGCGATCGTTCTGGAGACATTACAGATATTTCATTGCTGGCGATTTTGCAAGCCATTTGTGTAGCTGTATAATTAATTAATAAATTTGTGATAATAAATGTCTTGTCTATAGAAAGGATCATTGGGTATAAATTTATAAAAATTATAAATAAATATAAATTAATAAATTATATAAATAAATCAGTTTAATTTATTATTATGTAAAAGAAAGAAGGTTTGACACATTTGCCAAAAATTTGAATAAACGAAAAAGGTTTAGCTTTAATTTTGAAATAAAGAAAATTCAAAATTTTTGTAAAACTACTGGTAGTTTGACGCCTAAGATTCACAGAAAGCATTAACAGATCAATGTACAATTTTAATAACTGTGCTACCTTGAAAGGCATCCTATATTAGACAGCTGTTTCATATAAATCTCTGTCAAAGTACATCATTTTTGTAGTTTCCCAACGGGTAATCTCACTTAAAACACGTTTGCTTGTTTTTAAAAATGTGTAAATAGAAGTGAAAAAACACCTTTTGTTAGTTCTATTTCGCACATTTCTAAAGGTCAACGAAAATTCCATTTAGTATTTAAAGTTTTGTCTTTGTTCGTAGTATATGTGTGCTATTTTAGTTTTTTTCATTTTTTCAATTTTTGATAGTCCTTGGAAACCAAAGTACTTATGTTCATCAAAAAAATCAACTTATTTGTTATTGTAATAAAAATAGTCTATATATGAAGAAGTAGTGAGCAAAATTTTAAAACAATTGGACCAGAACATTTTGAGTTATCATCCACACAAACTTCAAAGATATCAGGTTTCAGGAAAACGCTTTAAAGTTTTGCTCACTCAATCTTGGCTCTTCCTGCGTATGACAGCAAATGTTTACAAATATATGAACAATCAGAAAATTCACAATGACTTAAATATAAAATCGGTCAACCAAGTTATCCAGGAGTTTGATGATAACCACGAAAAACATTTACTTCGACATAGCAACGTAGAAGCTATTCAACTTCTGGATATTACAAACGAGATCAGGACACTTAAACGAATCAAACCACATGTATTGACGTAAAACAAAATACAAATTGTAAATTCGGAATTTTGCCAAACCCGCACACGTTTTTGCTTTTCATAAAGCATAATTCAATAAGTGTAATAAAATAACTTGTAAAGTTTGTAATAAACTTATCCAATAAAGGATGCTACTTACAAAAAGAAAAGAAAAAAACTCCTCGCTTTATAGAGCAAAAGACGCTCAAATACTCATAGCTTTGGTAATTTCACTCTAAACAACTTGAAATTTTGACACAATATTTTTAGAATTTCGCAAAAAATTGAACATAGAACAGTTTCAAAAGGTCTAGCATGCTTTAAAAATCCCTTAAACCAGTCTACACTTTTTAAGGTTTTGAGTTCAAACATTTTTTTGAAATTTCCTTAAGATGTCATTTAAAAATTTGAAATTTTTAATTTAAACTACTTTATTAACTTTAAGAGAACTTTAAGAGAAAATTAATCTTTTTTTTAAAATTTTAAAACTAGAAAGTGAAAATGAGAAAAGAATAATTAAACTATTTAAAAAAATACCTAATTAGTTCAGCTGTTTGATTGGGGTTATATTGTTGCTATCAAACCATACAAAATTTATAGTTTTCACTACTTAAAATTAACATTTTCATTAGGTTCACTAAAAAAACAACAAATATAAAAAATACACAAACACATACATATCTATATGCAAATCACAGAAAATTTCTTTTAATTTAAGTATAGTAAACAGTCAAAAAGAAACAATTTTAATTTCTTTTTAACCAACAAAAAAATTTAACATTTCGTTTACAAGACGGGCCTCACGTCAGCTTTTTGACCCCAACCGATGGCAGAATTGAGGAGCAAAGGGGTTAACTGTAAGACAATTTTAAACGGCACCAAGCATACAAGGTAAATAGTTTTGTAATTTTCTTTAACTTTAATACTTAAATGATATACAAGCGAATTCCAAATTCTCAAGGTTTTATTTATATTTACATAATAATAGGTTGTCGATGTCTTCCTTTCTGTAGCACCTTAGAGACCTTTTCTACAATAACAAAACAAAATTAACATTCAATTCAGTTGAATTAGGAATTTGCTTTAATTAAACAAACAGTTAAATGACCCTTTTTTAATTTTTTTGTTTTCAAATCAAGAGGACATCAACCTTTATTTCCGATTATGAACATTTTTTGAATAGAGATTACATGTTAGTTGACTATGTATGTGTATAAAATTCAAATAAGCCAAGTTTTTTAAAAATTATTTGCATTCAAGTTTGTAAAACAGAAAAACAAAAAAAAAACAAATTTCACTTTAGCAAATAATGTAACGGTAATAATAAATAGCTAGACTGCAATAGCAAGCCTTGAATTATTTTATTGAATTGATTTTTCTTTTTCGTTATTTTTTATTATTATAATGAATTTGCTTGCAATATAATTAAACAGTTGAATTTTGAAAAAATTAAAAAGAACGAATTAATAAGGTACACAAGGTATAATCATTAATATTTTTCAGACTAAGAAGAAAAAGGAACTACTACAAAAAAGAAGCTCATAACGAAATTAATTTAAGGTAAATTTTAATAATTATATTTATTTTTTATAAGCAATCAGAGAACTTTTTTTGCTAAAATTAAGTTAAAAAACTACAAGTTTCCGATCTTTTTAAAAATATACGAGTGTTTTTTTTGTTGTATTTAAAAATTTTTTGACAGTTAATAATTATTCAAAACAAAAACTTCAATGATATATAATATAAATGAAGTTTGATTCAAAATAAACAATTGATTTGATTGAAAGTGCCGTGTTTAGGATTAATCTATATTTTTCGCAAACTGAATTAAGAAAACTCAATTTTTTTTTTGGCATAATATTTTTGTTTTTTAGAAAGTTGAATGTAAAAATTACTTAAACAAAAAAATTATATAAATTGCATTTACCGTTTTTCAGATTATCTTTAAAATATTAACAAGAATTTCGCTAAAACATTGATATTTTATTTGGGAGTAAGTTTTGTATGTAAGTATTAAGAAAATATGATGTTTTGATTATATTCAAAAAAAAATATGTGTAAGTTTCTATTTTTTTTTTCATTTATTTATTTCAGTGGCTAATAGAGAAAGTAAAAATCAAAATCTCGCTACTTTCTCATATTTAAGTCGAAAAACAAAACAAATCTCCAAGATAGGATATCAAATGTGGAAGTGCTATTAAAAAATTTATATGAGACTCATTTGATTGTTAAACATTTTCCCTATAACAATTTTTGAATATTTTTCATTTAACATATACAAATGAGCTTAAATCTGTGAAATAAAATCAAAAGATTTTATTCAATTGCTATAAATTAAATGAGTATTAATCAAAATTGACAAACTTCAAATTAATTAAGTTTATCTTAATGGGCTCACCAGTAACAGCAAGCGTAGCTGAAAATTCAACAAATGGAAAAAGAGCATCATATTCATTTGATTTTCTACATTCAGTTGGAGCAAAAATGTCGGGTATATCAAGCCGTACATATACACAAACACGGCTACTAAATCAACGTACTCACTACATAAATAATGTTGTATATAAATTTCAACCAAGATTAGATGTAGCAGCTACTAAAGAAAATCGTTCATGTTTTAAAAAGGATAATAAATCAAATTATAGAAAATTACAGAATAGAAAAGGTTTAAATTCATCATATTTGATTAATTCAAATTATGTTGGTACACCAAATGATCAGCAATGTAATAAAATTTATGGATATTACAATGAACCAAAGAAATTTTCCAATATCAATAATCAAATTTTTACAAATCGAAATTATAGTCAATCAAATAAAAAATCTGGACAACAATCAAATCAAAATTCTTGCCGGAAGGTAAATACGAATAGTATAAGTAGCCCAAATTTATATAATTCACATTATACTCAAAATTTTCAAAATAATGGATATAAGCGGGTTGATAATTCTTCATCAAGTAAACAACAAAAACAATTAGCTAGTAGTTGTAGTAGTACTACTACCAATAGTAGCTCCAACATTCAAGAAAATATAAAATTGTCGCAAGGTAAATCAAATCTTTTTAATAATATTTCAAATGATTATGAATCAGATTCATCACATTCAAGCCATCATAATTATGATTCACTTTATGGTTATGGTAAATATCATACACAATATCAAAATCAATTTGTTGAGTATCCATCATTAATGAGTTTTCCTATATTTACCGAAGATGATTTATTTGCTGATAGAATGCAAAATTACAGTTCAACAAGTATGGGCCTTGTATATAGTCCACGTAGTGCACAAAGTATTAATGAAGAAAATAATTTCAATAATGAAAATCAAAATTTATATCCAACAATAAAAGAAGATCAACAATTTCATATAAAAAATTATACTAATTATCAGATATTCTATCCAATCTATGATAGATATCAATTACAAGAATATTATTTTTCTCCGGCTGATCGTTTTTTGGCTAAATCACATTTAGTTGTAATTAAAAAAACACCAAGTGATTTATTAAATGGTAGTAAATGGGATAAATTAACCAAATCAATTTGGGATAAATTTCTATTATCACAACAAACTGAAGATATATTTAAAAAGAAAATGTATCTATGGAGATATTTATATATAATAATTAAAAAAGTTTATCCACGTTATGGTTTATATTTAGTTGGTTCTACGATATCAGGTTTTGGCATGGAAAAATCAGATATTGATATGTGTTTGGCAGCACGCTGTATAAAAAATATAGAACCACGTACAGAAGCTTTATTAAATTTATTAACAATCAAGGATTATTTGAAAAGTTTAAATGCATTTGAAAATTTTGATTTAATTGAAGCTAAAGTACCAATCTTAAAATTTCGTGATTTATTGAATAATATTGACGTTGATTTAAACTATAATAATTGTGTTGGTATTAAAAATACACATTTATTATACTGTTATTCACAATTAGATTGGCGCTTACAGCCATTAGTACTCATTGTTAAATTATGGGCACAATATCATGGTATTAATAATGCTAAAACAATGACTATATCAAGCTATTCTTTGGTATTGATGGTAATACATTTCTTACAAAATGGTGTTGATCCACCAATATTACCATGTCTACATAAATTATATCCAAATAAATTTAAGCTTTTATTACGTGAAAATGATTTTAGTTTTGTTGATATGAATGAAGAATTTGAACCATATCAATCTGGAAATACTAAATCACTTGCTGAGCTATTTCTAAATTTTTTAGAATATTATAGTTATTTTGATTACATAAATTATGCAATATCTATACGCATTGGCTCAGTTTTACCAATTGATACATGTCGTCAGGCGAAAAGTATTAAAAATGATATACATCAATGGCGGCATCTTTGTATTGAAGAACCATTCGATTTAACTAATACAGCCAGATCAGTGTATGATGGTGAGACATTTGAGCGTATTAAATCTGTTTTCTTAACATCTTACCATATATTGAAAAATACTTTATGCTTAGATGCAATATTTTCTAATTCAAATATACCAGAAAATCAAGAATTAGATCATCTAAAAGAAATTCCTACTTAACAGGAGTTTGAAAAAAAAAAAAACAAATTCTGTAAAGTATTTTTTAGTAAAGGTATCCAGAAGGATTTTTAATCAACATCCTTTAAGTATATCAAATGAAATTTATGAGATTTTCAATTGATATATGAGAAATAATAATAATATAAAAAAACGGATATAAAATATCAAGAAAATCTGAGCAAAAATTAATAACAAGAAATGAAAAAAAATAAGAAATTCCATTTGATATTATTTCTTTTGATTTTGCATCATTTTATTTGACGAAGAAAAAGATTTTCAAGAAAACAGAAAAAAAAAATTAAACTAAAATAAAATGGCTTAAAAATAAAATTAAGCAAAAAAAAAGATTTTATTTTTAAGATTTTTTGCTTTTTGCTTTTTATATCATGTGTAGTGGTTAAAAAAAAAAAATGTACTTTAGAAATTTTAATTTTTCAAATTTTAAGCAGAGTTGTTATCAGCTTCGGCATTAATCGAAATTGTTAAAAGAGCGTGCAGCTTGAATTCAAAAATTTTGAATGATTTTTCTAAGGAAATTCATTTAAATATTTGATACATAATTTAATGTTTATGTAAACATCTAAATTATAAACCAATAAAATTTTATTACATGTAAAATGAAATCGCCAAAAAAATACAGAAAAAATTTTTCAGGTTGTTTTGTTGATAGCTGCACGTTTTCTATACATACAAATGAACTATTTTTAATGAAATTGCTATTCAATATACGATTAAATTTTTAATGGAAAATGGTGTTTTTTAGTTGTAAAAATTGGTGTTTGCGAAGCGTTAATCTTGATACTTCATATCTACAGTCGGATGTTTGAAGCTAAAAGATAGTTTATAGCTTCAAATTGACCTTAAGCTAATCGGAAATGTACGAGTATTAATCTGGTTGTCCATCTGGGAGTTAGTAATTGATTTCTTGTCAAAGTAGTTTTTGTGTTTGTTTCGGCTAAAATAAATATTTTTTAAAGAAATACAAAAACTTAATTTAAGGCTCACGGTGAATTTTAAATAATTTTCTCTTTGGTTTTGAAGATTTTCCAAAGCATTTTATTTTTAAACTGACTTAAAAGTCTCTGAGTTTCGTGGTAAATCTATTAGATTAGGCTACCATTCAATGTAAAGAAGTCGAATAAACAAATATTGTATAAATTTTTGTTGATTTTCTGGTTCAAATAGCGTATTTTATCGAAGTAAAAGTTTTATTCTTAATAATAGCTTTAATTTTGAACACTCCATTCTCTAGAATGACATTGCAATGAAAATCATCAAAGTTCCTGCCAATAAATGGATTTGGTATGAAAAATACTTATACTTCCTTGTCCCATTAATTTTTCTTTTAAAAAATTTCAATTTTACAAAGTTCACATGACATTTTATGAAAAATCATAAATAATTCTACTGAAATAATTTTATTGATTTCAAAGAAATTAAATTTACGATTCCAGTAGAAAGAGTAGACAACATTAAACTAAGAATAAAATATGAATCGATAGCTAAAAAAATAAGTGGTACCAATTTACCATGTTTTAAATATTTTCAAAAGATTTTTAATACTTGTGAATTTTCAAATTAATATACTTGGCTCTAGGCAACCAACCTAAAGCTTACTTGCTACCGTTTTGCATTTATCTGGCATTGTACAAAAGTTTCGAATGGGTGGCATACTTTATTCGATTTTATACGTTGCATGTTAGCCGACGGTACAATTTTTTCTTGTCGCAGAGATCTCACAAAACTGATAAAAGGAATTCGGGTGTGGAATTTTGATTTGGATTAAATTTGGCCACCTTAGAGCTATCTTATATTATATGCTATTGCTGTCTATATAACTTGACACCCCTGATTCTTAGAGTGATTTGTTAGTTAGATATATCAGAGAACACCGGATGTTCCCTAATCACCAAATAAAGGGATGTGTAAATTCAATCAAAACAAAAGAAAAAAGAGTAATAATAAAGAACCAGAATAAAGAAAGAACAAAAAAAAAACATTTGAATAAAACAAAATTTTCGGGTTATTTTGGGGATTGTATTTGGTTTTGGCTTTGACTGAGCTCTAAAAAAAAAATTACAAAAAAAATGGCTAGACGGAATTTATCAAATTAAGAATTTCACACGCTGAGTTTTTTTTGTTTTGGGATAACTTTTGAAAGTTTTCAAACTATATAAAATATTTTAAAATGAATTAATTTACTTTTTTTCTATCAGACTTTCTATAGTTGTACGCTTCACCTTTTCAGTGCTTTTCAACAAACACCCTAAGTAAAAGTATGGTTTCACCATATGAAACTGTGATTGTTACACATCCAGCTCCAATTAAATAAATTCATTTAAATTCGGGAGGAAATAGTTCTCATATTTTTATTCAAATATAAGTTCAATATAAGGATTAAAATACTGAAATCTTGTCAAAACTTTATTTATTTATGATTTTAATTAATTCGTACTAAACACTTTATTTTACAAATTTCATCTGAGAAAATAGAATTTAAAATCATGAAAAAACTTTTTTCACATAATTAAAATCAAAATTCTATATAAATTTTGTGTAATATTATTTAATATATAAATCTAGTTGCCCACTTCATTTCTATGCATTACGTCACTAATGGCAATAACAAAACAATAAATTTTCAATAAATACGACAACACGTGCTCTAAATCGTTTTGTAAAATGGGGGGAAAGGAAACTTTTTACAATTTTAACAATTTATAGAGAATTTATTTAGTGCCAAATAACACGACAGCAAGATTCGATAAACTTACGGAAACCGAATACCCAATACATGTAGCAAAGAATCAGCATTACATCCGGGAATAGCTGAAAACTTACATAAAATCAATCCCTTTGAATGGTATTCGCGTTTTTGCTGTTTTAGCTAAAAATTTGAAAATGTACAATTTTTTTGTTATTTCCTTACAATTTTCCTTAAATTCATCTTTGCAAAGCTTTTACCCATTTGAGAGTATCACCCCATTTTTCTTTATAACAAATTTTGCTTCGGTTTTTCCTTTTTCCGTTTATATTTTACTTCTTTATTTTTGCTCTTGTTGTTGTTTTTGGCTTTTGTGAATTTTCTATTAGTAGAAGGCAAGAAAGGAATATCGGTGTGAATTTATAGCTATACTCCGGTAATACAGCGGAACTAGTAAATGATAAATAAAAGGGGTATAAGCTCAACCCTAGAGAATTTTGTTTTGGATATGGTACTAGCATAAAAATAGAAGGAGGGGTGATTTAATTTTATTTTTATGTAACTTTTGAAATGTGCAATAATTTAAAATTATTATTGATACCATTGAGCGAAACGGATATGGGATGATGGGTGACATTTGGTGCTACCACATTTTTCCTTCCGGAACAAGGGGACACATATATATATATATAAATCAAGAAAACTAATTAAAAGTCTTCATTTTGGTTTTAACCTTTTATTTTTCAATAAAATAAACTCCTGAATTTAAGGACTATGTATATAATTCACACTTCATATTAAACTTTGCATAAGGTTTTGATTAAATATAAATCAAGCTCAGTTTATTTATTTTAGTAGATGTTCTTTTTTGATTGCTGCTGATTCATCCAGAAAAATTAAATAAACAAATTTAATCACAAACTGAATGCAATTAGAAGCATTTCCTGGCCAATTGATCTCCATTACTGGATATCGTCTGTTGAACAAGAAACGAATTATTCAAAGCCTGTGTGGTCTTTTAAAAGACATTTAAACAAACAGCGAATACTTTTCAAATATTATTCTATTTAGCTGATAATATGCTATATGAGTCCAAGTCCAGATATAGAAATGCAATTTGAGATATGCAATTTGCTTGCGGGTGGATGTTAAAAAATGCGATGTATCGCGTATAATTCTACGCGTAATCGTGTCTGACTTCGGATATCATGGACTATATTACACTCTACTATTTGCTTATATTTCTGGGTAAAGCTATCAAGTTTGAGTCATACACAAAAAAAAATGAAAAAAAAGAATATTAATAAACAAACAAACTTATAATAACGAACAAAATTTTCAACTCGTGTGGTAAATCTCAAATATACATAATATTATGTATCCCAAATGTTTAGTGTGGGAAAATTTAATTCTTGGAAATTTTCATCAAAATTTATTATTCATTTAACCGAAATTTGATATTTTGGCGAAATCAGCACATTCATTGAGTACTTTTGGGAAGTTCAGACGTCGCTATTTGATCGCTTAAGCTAACTAGATCAGATTTAAGATTTGTTTTTGGAAGATACAGAAGAAAATTATTATTAAGGAAGTTGAATTAAATTCTGCTGAGTTATTCTAATTAAAACATCTTTAAAAGATTTTAGAATAAGGTTTTTTAAAGTTGGAAAAGCTATAAAATGTTCTGTGCATTGGGTTTTTATTTTTTTTAAGCAAAGCAATTTTTTCATAAGAAAATATGTAACTGACAGAACTGAGAATAAATACATTTACAAGCTACAGTTTGATATCATAGCCCACTAGAGAAAAGAGTGATATTTCCTTTCAATTTAACTGAAATTCAATTTAAACCAGCCCAAATGACAATTGTCATATTATTTGTAAGATTTTCGCAAAAATATTAACAGAATTAAAAAAATATGGGGAGTTTTCATAGCGTGATTTTCATTTTATTCAGAATTTTTTTTATGACTTCATAATCCTTATAAAACAGTATAGATGAGTAATTGTTTTCAGTTTTATTTTTCCATGAAGTTTTTGTTCTCTAGAGTACTTAAAAACAAATATCCTCAGAAATATCTGAAAGAAAAATTTTTGTTATTCTTATTTATTAAATTGGTAATTATAAAATGATTCATTAAAATTAACAAAAGCTCTGTTCTTATATTTATTTAAAACTCTAAGCGTTCTACAAACCAATCATTTCATTTATTAATTGAATCAATTCTGAAAGGCGTTTAATTAAGTACCAATTAAAAGACCACAATTGATGCATTCTTTAGACAAATATTTTGACTGCAGCAGTTACGCATTTAATGACCCATCGAAAATGTTAGCCATAAAATGACCAAAGCAAATGTTAATCATCATTTCTATCTCAGTATTAGATTTAACGATTCAATTTCCTCTTAATTGAAGTAAATGTTATTTTGGGTGAATACCAGGAAAAGAAAAGCTCCCCAGGATAGTGAGAATAATAATAAAAAGGACAAAATAAACAATCTAACATTCGGTCCAGTATTAAAATCGAATATATTGATAAATGGTTTCAGGATTGTTATATTATATTGGATAGAATATATATCCTAACCCAACGGGTGGTCTAAAAATGACAAATGTATCTATTATTGAATTTTAGGATCCTTTTTTTGCTAACAATTTACACTGTAATGTGCAGACCTATGTTTAGTCTCAATTGAAAATGTATATTGGAAACAATCAATTGTTTGATAAGATGTCGTTTTTTCTACCTCTTCAAGTCCCTCCTGTGTAGAAAAATTACCACAAGAGGCGGAGCAGATGGCTCTATTTCTGATTTCTTGTTATTCATCTTATATCCTAATTTTTAACCAATACTCTTCCAAATTTTGGCATATGATTTTGTTTTTACTTTTCGTTTTTTGACATTATGACTTTTAAGAGATGTAAAGGGAAGCAATTTATGATCTTATTTTACTATACGCTGAAATTTATTAGCTATATGTTTTTGTTGCTGTTTTTTTTATGACCAATTTGAAGATATTTCCTATTTTTTGACAGATTGTATTCAGATGGCTCTAAAATTTATTAAGGGTAAATGTCTGTTAGAAATTTTATAAACTACATTAAGCTTTAAAATTGTTTAAGGCAGAAATGAAATTCTTGTAAGTAGATTTTTTAAAAAAGGCTCAATTTCATCTTTTAGTGCTTATTTTGTCCTTCACTTACGATAAAATTTTAAGTACATAATTCAAGTTTTCAAAACTATCAGCTGAAATCAAAATCAAACCCTCTCATTGGGGCTGTTATTCTTATTTTACATGAAAGATATATAATGTCTTCGATGATCTTTTGAAAGTTCTATTGACACTAACTGTGTTAAAAAAATCGGGTAAAAATCAGGTAATAATGTCATTTCATTTGAGTAAATTTGAGTTTCACAGAAAATTTGAGTGAAAAACTCAATAGACGAAACTTAATTTGATTGGTAGTTATGAATAATAACCAAAATATGTTGTAAGATTTTGAATTAGTATCTCAAAATAGCTTTTTTCAGATTACTTGGGAAGAGTTAAATGAAGAAAAAGGAGTATTGAGTTTTAAAATTAAGTTTTTTGCTTCTATGTTGATGCAAGCTTATTGATATTTTATTCCTTGTTGTACAATTATTGTATATCTAATCCAAGAGTGGTTTTTTTTTATTGTAAATCTTTTATTGGTGATAGTGAAGTCTTTAGTCTCGTTTGAAATCTCAAAGGTTTTCACAGTTTAAAAAGGATTGAAAAAATGTGAATGCCGATGGTAGGAATGTTTAAATAGATTTATTCCTACTAACGCTTTTTGGTTCAACAGCGTTGGTACTTCCTGATGATAATAGGCAAGGCACCAGCCCATGGATTGATTTTAAGCTCTTCTGCAAATTATTAATTGTGGAAAAGCCTCATCTTAATTATATTTTAAGAACTTCAGTTCTTAATATAGGGCAATTCTTAGGATTGATAGACTATTCTATCTTTGGTAGGCAAAAAAAGCTTAAGTTTAACCAAATTTTAAAAACATATTACCCCTTATTTTGATATTAATCACTTTTTTTGATTTTACTTAACTTCTTTTTAAATAAATATTTAAAATCAAGAATATTTCTATTTGCCAAAATGTTAGATATTAAATTTATCATACAACAAGAAGTGGAAATAGAAACTATTACACAAAGTAGACAAACTAGAAGTTTTGAGTATTAGGAGAAAAATGAGTTTTTTTAAAATCTTTATTTCATCATTTTTCTTAAAGTATTTCACTTAATATCCGTCTTTAACCCTTAAAAGAATGGAAACATATTCAAAGGATATACTGAACAAGATGTAATTTTCATTATAATCATTAATTTTCTGTCTTTAACAGTCTATTAGAACTGAAAAAAGCAGATGTATCAATTAATTTATGGGATATAACCAATAGCATTAAGATGTCATTCATAATCATCTGCTATCAGCATCAATTGCAGCATCTTGTCTTACATATTCCAGAAGAAAAAAACACATTTTATATAATATTTTGTATCTATAGTTTTGTTTTCTTTTAGTAAATATCCTCCAAATGATATTTACCGTATTTTTAAAAGACCCCCACAGCTATGTGTCATTGAGTGAACCATTGATACACAAAAACCAATGGTTACCCGCTGCGTTATTCATGTTTAGTTCTTAATTTTTGCTGTTTTCTTTTTCTTCTGTAAATTACACCACGTTGGGACAATGTTAATAAGTCATCCAGTGATTCGGTCATAAGTATGTGCCATTTCTTTGTTGCAGATTTCTTGTATAAAAATATCAATAAGAAAAAAAAAAAACAGAAAAAAAGGAAAAAATAAAACAACAAGATTAATAGAGGCCAGTATATAGCATTAATATGCCAGTAATGTCCCTTTTTCTCATCGGGTGGTAAGTACAGTGATATTCTGATACTGTGGAATATATCAGATAGACATCTTATGAATTTCTCAAGGGATATCCTAAACAATCAGTTAAAGATACTTCTTTTGGCTAAATCTAATGCTAGAGACCACCGATGTTGTGATACCTTTCCTTGTTAATACATTTGTATGCGTTAAACGATAATCGTATTGTGCTGTCATCCTCTTTTTGGCCCTTAGTGGTATTCTTGTTATTAATGACCTAATGTTTTCTTTGCTCTTCAAAATATCCTCATGGGAATATAAATATAACAACATCCTTGAACACTTCCACCTATTACATAATAACAGTGAGATTAATACTGGCTCTTGAGTCATCTCATCTATAATAATTAAGGAGTTTAAGGATATTCCCTGTATCTGACTTATAATTTTGAAATGTTAGCTATCTTGATTAGATGCTTGAATTTTCAAAAGTATTAATAACTATAAAAAAACTTTCCTAGAATTTATGTCATTTGCACTATTTAAAATTTGAATCTTTCCTTGAAATTACATCATGTACTGCATTGATTTTTGATTCATCTAGGGATAATATCAATCTTAGCCTGCTTTACTCTCTGAAGATGAGAAATAAAACTCGGAGTTATTTGTCTTCAAAATAAAAAAATGAGTTCCACGCTTGTTAAAAAGCCTAATATTTCAAAGGAATATTAATTAAGTTGTCTAACACATATTCTAAAATGTTTGAATTTTATTGAAAAAATTCCTTGTTTTGGCTTCATACTTTATACTCTCTTAACTTCAAAGTAGAATAATAATCACATTTTTACTAGATTAGACTATGCCAATTGATTTGGAATATGAGTTTGCAGCTAAGGAAAGGTTTCAAATTAATTGTTTACTACTCTGTTACTCTTACCAAAAGTTAGAATACACGTAAATCAGAATCTCTCTAAAATTTTGAATTACAAACCATTTAGAAACTATTTATAGACTACATTAAGTTTAATTTTGGAGGAATTAAATTTTATCCCTGACTCAAAGAATATTTTTGCATCATCTATTTCTGCGCTCAAATTGTTTATCTATAAAAAAATATTGTCATCAACTTCAAATCAAAAAGCCAAGCAAAGAAGTAGGTAAGTAGGCTAAGTTTTCAGAAAAAAGTTATTATTAGATAGACATTAGGATAATTTAGTCAATTAATTCAAAGTCGGCTTATGTTTTAGTTTAAATGAGCTATGCTCAAAAAGCTGTGTTAAATTCATTTAGTAAAAGTTTATGTTAAAACATTGCCAAAGCACGATCCCTCTATATTAATTGAAGTATAATTTTAATTTGTTATAGACACTGCACCATTTGCACTGCCTCAAATTAAGGGAGAGATCTGGGTGCCTTCCTAGAAGTTCATTTCTAAATTGGGATTCTAAGGTAGCTTGTTATTCAAAATAATGCCAAAATACTTGATTATCTTTAAAAAGTTCAAATTGTATAATAAAAACTTTTCTATTCTTTTGTGATTTATGGTCAATTCCAAAAAAAAACACTTTAAATTAAGTATAAAGTTTTTTGTTTCATAAATAAATTTGTTTTAAGATCTTTCTTAGTAGTTTGCCTTAAAAATATTTCAAATGTTTCATTGAGCTAAAATATGAAGTATATAATTTTGTGATATCCTTATATGGAGCAAAAAATATTTAAAACACCATGCAGAAAAGATTTGAAGTAGTTAAATCGATCTATGATAATCTTTTAAACATTTTAACCACTGTATTTTTCTTTGCTTACATTAAAAAGAAAAAAAGATGTAGGGCACATAAATTAAGTAAAAGTTTTTAAATGACAATTTTATAGTATATCAAATAAATAAAACTGCTCCTAAGCTACTAATCCAAAACAATTTTAATACATTTAAAAACTAATTTTTGTTGTCAGCTAAATACATACAAAAGAAAACCTAAAAATATTTCTTAAAGTCAGGAGAGGCTGAAACAAATAATTGTAAATTTAACATTTTTTTTTTGTTGGTTTGAAATAAATACCTCAAAAGTTTACTTTGTATTAGTAAGGAAAAATAAAAATATCTTTAGGCTCATGGATTACTGCCAGCTAAGTAAATAGAACTCCTTGGAATAATTTTCTCATTTCTTTAAGCCTATAATCAGTCAAATTAAAATATAGATTATCCGACAGGAAGTCATTATGACACGTAACTGATTTAAATTGGAATCCTTTTTTTCGGAGATCATCGGACATTTATAATCACAGGATATTATGTTAAGAATATTTATGAGGTAGATTGAAATGGACTGTTCAGTTTAGAATATGAAATCGGTTTAAGAGCCAAAGGAAAAAAACATCAAAAAATAGTATGCCTCAAACAAAAATTTTTGGTTATTAAGGCTACTTAGCAGTGGGAGAGTTTGCAAACAATTAAATCCGATTAGTATGGATGATAAATTTGAAAAATTGAGTTTTGGACATGTTTTTAAAAAGTTAGTAGAATTTGTTTTACAGCAAGGTTCCTTTTAAAGAGATTAAATATAAATTAAGTTTGAGTTTTGGTAAATTAATATTTAGTTATTTTTCTGTCGTTTAAAAATTTTTTCAATTTTTAATTGTACTAAAATTTCAAAGTTTCACTTAGATATGAGAAAATTTTCAGTTTTTTTCTAGGAGTAAGAATGCTATAGGATCGATAGGAATGCTAAAATTGGATAAAATTGTTAAATTTTTTAAAAATTAGTCATGGGACCTAAGGGAGCAATGGAATCTTAAGAGGGACGCTTTAATCAGCAAGGAAAATCTTTCACATTTTTTTGCTGAATATCTTGGGTACTGCATACATATATACTTCAGTGCTCACATAGTTGCATTTAAATTTAATCATGTCATATTTCATATATACATATTGCAAAGTAAAATTAAGCATGAAATTCCACAAAATCTAAATATAGCTGAATTTGTCCACTTTTGCAGGCCACTGTTTATTTTACAGGGACTTTTTCAGTAGATGTTGTGTGTACGCACACTTTCATTATTACAATATGATCATGAATTGGATTAAGTTTTGATGTTTAAGTTGAATTGTGCCATAGTAATTTTTTCTTCTGAGAAATTAGAACTTCAAGCCTAGATTCCTTTCAATGGAATTATTTAAATATTTAATATATATATATTCAATACATAAATATATTGCTATTGCTTATAATATTTAATTTTAATGCATCACTCTCCCAGAAAAACTTCAGAAAGATAGTGAAGTATTTAAGAAATGGAACGTTAACTAATAGCATTGGTCCTTTGCAAACACAATTTACACCGTTGTGAGAACACAACAAAACCACTGTGAGTTTTTGCTGTAAATGCTCTGTCTAAGCCCTTTATTAAAGGTAAAATTAAATTTGGGCAACTTCCAAATTTTTGGGTTTTCAGTAAAAGGAAAAATATCACCAAAAGTAAACCATTATTGATTCGTGTGGTGAAAATATTGCTTGCTACCGTGCTATAAATTTTGTGAACCGTTTTGCACAATTTACAAATGAATCATTGGTTGACTTTTAAAGAATTTTATTTTCCCTATCAGAGTTTAACTGTCCAATTTGTACAAATAAATAAATATGGACAATATTTTGCACTACTAAACTGATTAAAACTAAAGAAAATTTAATTAATTATTAGAAACACAAGACTTTCAAAGTCTTCTTAGATTTTTCAAGTCTACTACGCTATCAGAAAATTGTCTTTTGTTTTGATATTCTTTTAATTAAAAATTTCTTTTTACTGAAATCTTCTTTTCACCCAAGAATTAAGTTAAAAACCTATAAAAGCTTAGAAAGAATCTCATTTCAAATTGTTTACAAAG
Organism: Acrocera orbiculus; assembly: GCA_947359355.1. Classification (NCBI taxonomy): domain Eukaryota; kingdom Metazoa; phylum Arthropoda; class Insecta; order Diptera; family Acroceridae; genus Acrocera; species Acrocera orbiculus. Next base: position 62,924,610 of record OX375757.1, read on the forward strand.
TGTTAAAACCACATCATTACATGCTGACAAATTCTTCCCTTTAGACTAAATTTTCCAAGCTATGCTTTGTATGCGCTAGTTGATGCGAATTCCCAAGATACAAAGGCAAAAAAACGAAAAAGAAGTATACAAAAAAAAATGAAAAGACGAAAAATAAAGCACAACAAACGATAGCTTTGTATTAGCTTTTTCTTTTATATTAGGGTCGAACCTTCAAGCATGAGTATATCTGATCCTATATGCTATTCTTATATCTCTTTTAGTATCATTGTATTAAATGAAAAATTGAGCTAGCTAGAAATTTATACAGTTATCCGAATGGAATTACATTTACAGACCACCCCACCAAGGAACATAGCACAACAAACTTGCTCTACTAGAGTGTCTACATGAGAGTTTTCTAATTATACAGAGCCCTTTTCAATACCACCCCCCAGTGTTGCTGTAATATATCCCAGTGTAATTTTTATCGATACTCCATCCAATGATTTTGGAAACTAAATTGGGGATCTTATGTATTCGAGCATTGAAAAAGCCATTGTTGGTTAAGGGATGAATTTGTTAGACGAGGAAAATTGATGAAAAATTTCTACTTTCAGGAAAGAGTTTTGTTTTTCAAGCAAAAAAAAAGTATACATTATTAGTTTTTGTAGAAGAGAGAGTATTTTCTATTGAAAAACTAGCTAGTGAAAGAGATAGTGTGAGTAAAAAGTAATTAGATTACAACTTGTTTGTTAAATTATTAGTTAAAAATTCAAAATTCATGGAAATCCATCTCTTCCTTCATCTCTTTTGATTTGCTTTTATCAGTGTGAGATTTTTTAAAAAAGTTTTAACGTTTAAAATTAAATATACACCCAATACATATTTACGCTTAGAATTGTTTCGTCTCGGGTTAGCTTTCTTTAGTGCTGTGATATTCATATTTACACAAACTAATACAATTAAATTAATATAAATATTTTTATAAAATAATAAAAGTAAAAAAATTACTAATGCGTTATTTTTTGTTTGCTTGTGTCATTTTAAGTATGCTATAGATAATTTTGTGGCACTTGTTACTGTACAATGGTTTGAATTTAGTGGTTCTATTTGGTTAAGAATAAAGTACCCGAAGGAAGCCTATAAAGCTGAAGAATTCTCGAGCGGGAAGGGTGAAATGCTCTTCTCACTTCATTTGTAAGAGAGCACTTCAAAATATCTCCCAGTGCATGCAAAATGGAATGAATTCAGGTTTAGTTTACGCATGCTTGTAATGTGGCAGTCCATACTAAATCAAAATTTTGTCACTTTTACGTTCAGAGGGGTAAAAGGCAAATTCATAGCTAAAGCTCTCATGTTCTGATTACTCTACAAATTGAGCTAACAAAAAAATAATAAATGGATATTTTGACATCTAAAATTTAAAAAAATAACAAAAAAGAATAATTAGTCTAAACAACAAATGAATAAATTGTCAAATTGCATGGCCTTCAACACTTTTATTCAATTTACCTCTGATTTTGTTATCATTAAAAAAAACAAAATCACTAGTTACCCTTCAAATATAAATTTCTTCGCTACTATTTTCCTGTAAGGTCACAAATTACACTAATGTCTCTCTTGTGTACACCTTTTTATTCATTTTGCAATTCTATGTTCAACATAAAAATACTTCTCAAATGGAAAAAATTTCAATAGGTGTGTCGCAGCCATATTTATAGCAAGATAAGTCAGTTAAATTATAAACGACACGAACAATAATTAAACTGGTTTCAAAGGACTGAATTTCATTTCTACGCTACCTTAGGGGTTGATGGCTTTGCATCTGATTGGTTACTTATCGAATTATAATGCAAGGGGCTTGCAAGGTGAGATTTTATGAATTAATCTGAATCGAAAGGGGTTTTTTTTAAAGGATAATGATAAAGTACTAATTTCGCAATTTATCGATTTCATTGGATATGCGATTATATGTTTTCTATTTACCTTCTGAAGTTGCTAAATTCATTTCCCCATATTATGGTAGTAAAACTAGTCCCATATAATCTGCATCATCCCCAGTACAATAATCCCAATTCCAAATTTAATGAGATCTATTAACACTGGCATTTTAACTAAAATAAAATAAAAATTTTGTTTTTATTTATATCAGACACTTAATCCTTGCAAACTTCCTGTATCATCAAAAAATAGGGAAATGTAAATAAAATAAAATCAATGGCAATATAATTATCGATATGCATGCATCTTCCTGAAGTCCTTTCCGTTGACGTTTATGAGATAAGAATTCTATTCATAATTTAGCCTGCTTGCTACCAGGATCTCAAAAAAAAAGAAAATGGCAAACAAAAATAACGAAAATCTCCGTTTTTTTAAGCTTTATATTTTAATTTTTCCTTGGGGTATGCGAGATTGACATCCTGAATGGCAGAACAAAAGATATCTGCCGCTTGGGGGGATATGACATGAAATATCCCCGAAAAAAATATGTATATATATATATATAATAAAAATATATTCGAAAATTCTCCGTGGGACATTTAAATGGGCATCCTGACAAAAACAAAACAAAAATGTGGAAAATCTGCAAATGTCGATGAATAAAAAATTTGACAGCTAACAATATTTATGTCGATTTGCACTAAAGAGGATTTAGTTATCCTTAAAAGGTCTTTTGCCTTTGGATACAGGGATAGTCAAATTTTCAAACGCCTGCCAAAATTGATTTCTTCTTTTGTAGATTTGTTTTTTTCAGAATAAAAACTTGATTTTGATTTCTATTAAAAATTTTTAATTTATTGTAAAATTTCATTGGGCACAGCCTTATTTTTTCAGCAAAATATTGCAGTAATAACATTATAAATTAATTATGAATTAAAAGTGGTTTATTCTTTTTTTTCTATTAAATACAATGAAGCAGAATAATTGAAAAACTCTTGTTATTATACTTACAAAAACAAGACTAAAATAAGTTTACAGCTTCATCGATTTTTTAATAAAGTCTAGCATCAATTATATCTAATCCAGTGTTGTATGTGTGCGATGCTTTTTCAAGGGTGTCGCGAGACGGTACGTACAAGTTATCTGCACGCAACGTAGTGAGTGAATATTCTTTCACCTCGCTTCTCGCTCTTTCGTTTCCTTTCTCTTTTGTGTATTTATCGTTCGGCCAATCTCGATTTGTAAAATTATGCTCAGAAAATCAAGCTCATGCTTCCCATTTATTTTAAAATATTTTTTAAAATTATTATATTTTCTAATGTAATAAAAAATACTAAGAAAGAAAAATAAATCATAAGATGATTTTTGGAGTTTTTTAACAATAAATAAAGTATTAGTATCTTAATGTATGTCAGAGCAAACACAGTTTTATTTTAAAGTGTGTCGCAAAAAAATTGAAGTCTGTAAAGGTCGTCACAGGTATAAAAAGATTGGGAGCCTCTGATCTAATCTATTTTCTTATGCCTAGGATTCATAAGCCCCAAATTTTGCACCAAATGTTAATCAGTATTGCTACATAAATGAATTGGTGCCACTTTGTTAAAGATGACCAAATAAAATTAGTTTGTATAAAATCTGACTTGTGATAGTGACTTGGTCACTAAACAACAAAAGACAAAATAAAATTTTGATATTATCTAACAGCTTCAATTGATGTTACTTTGATTCCTTTTCTGATAAAAAAAACCGCATCAAATATTATCAAATAATCACTAAAAATCAATAAAAAAGAAATGTTTTATTATATTGTAATTTCATGTTTTCAGATCGCCAACAAAATTTCAAAATATTTGTTAACAAGTAAATTTCCTTGAAGCCTATTTTTTCAAAGACAGATCAGATATAGTACAATAATTTTGTACAAGGGTGATTTGGCATCCGAAACTGTGCCCATTTCCGGGCCGGTTTCGGCCCAGATTTTTATACGAGAGTCGGATGTTTTCAGTGCGTTGGTTTTTTCATGCGATTGTCGTTTTCTCGCATGCGTGACATATATCGCGTGCTGAAATAGCTTGATAGAAAAGATTATTGTATGATTGTTAATTTTTTTTTTAAATCTGAAAGTTATAAATATAAAAAATTTAAATCTAATAAATTTAAAAGCTATAAATATAAAAAAATTTAAATTGTTATTATTATTTTTACAAGAGTTTTTAAAAGGGTATTTAGAAAACTATTTCTAGTTTTTCAGTGCTTATATTTCAAATACAATTTAGAAATTTTATTTTTATTATAAAAGACTAACTAAAGCTAACATTGCTTTAAATTTTCTTTATTTTTTTTTGTATTTTTGTCGTTGATGTATTGCAAATATTTGATAACTTGCTTATCAAATATCTTTGGAATTCGCACCAAATGCATCTAGAAAAAATTATTTAAATTTATATTATTAGTATTATGTATATTTGATTAAATTGAAATACTTACTTACTTGTGTAAAGAAAAGATCAAAGGACTTTGGCTAAAACAATATTGAGCGTTTTATTGCTTCTTAAATTTGAAAAATTAGCACAAAATTACAAGGCCGAAAACTGTATTTAGTCTACTTTAAAGAAATTTTATTAGTATCTTTTCCACAGAGAAATTAAACTTAAAATTTTTTACAAAATTATTTTAGACTTAAATTTTTTAAATGCCTGCAACTCTGCAAGACCAAGACTTATTTGTGCAAGACCAAGACTAAAATCTACAAGACCAAGACCAAGACTCAAATCTACAAGACCAAGACTCAACTCTGCAAGACCAAGACTGATTTGTGCAAGACCAAGACTTATTTGTGCAAGCCCAAGACTCATAACAAGACTTTTACCGAAATAATTGCTAAAAATACTTAGTAGATCCCCGAGAGAACTTTTTAATGTGCTGTTTTATTTTATCGAGAATAGAGTTTTAGTGTTTATCAAAACATTTATAACAATATATAATAAATAATATACTTACATATTTTTGATTCAGTTTTGATTGAAAACACAGTGATTTAACACTGCTAAACACTCATCTACGGCTCACGCTGACACGTAACATATATGAGTCATGTATGTGACTTTTCTATACGTATTGAATCTTTGTATTATACCTATAACGACGCATGTTGTTTATATTTTACAAATCTATACGTTTTATAATCTTATACTTAAAACAAATGATTTAAAACTTATGATCTTACATACATAAATAAAGTCTAAGAAAAGTGTATAATGATACGTTTCATACGTATTATTGAAAACATGAATGTTTAGCACATATAGTCAACCCTGTTTTTAAGCGGTATCTTTTTATGCAATTTTTATGCAAGAAATAAAAAATTTTACAATAAAATAAGTTTTCAAGACCAAGACCAAGATTCAACTCTGCAAGACCAAGATTCCCATTGTGATTGGTAGGCTTGCGCTCTGAACACTTTGAGCTTATTCCTATTGATTTACCCATAACGACTTTATAGTCTTCGGTATCGGAATCGGCGTCAGCTCGGCTGTAAGCCGGCACTCTGAGGGCAGCCTAAGTGAACTGTCATAGACTTTTATTTTCATGTAGCAACAGCATCCGCAAGGAACCCGACTTTTGCGGATGCCCGATGTTTGCAGATTTGAAGATTTAAAAGTACAATTCAAAATATGTAAACTTAAAAAAACATTTAAAAACTAATATAATTTGATAAAATAATAAGTTTAGAAAACAACAATTAACACAAACAATTAACAAAAACAAATAATCGCGAAGAAATTAACACTCGCGAAAAAATTAAAGTAAACTGTCAAAGAAAATTTTATGTAACCACAGCACCCGCAAGGGACCCGACTTTTGCGGACACCCGATAAAATGTTTGCAGGGGTATAACATATAAAACGTATAAACCGAATAAATTTTTACTGACATGTTGGTCGCGGTAGCTAGAATGCACCCAAGCATTCTTGCTGTTTTCGACTGTTGTAGACCAAATTCCTACTGGGTAGGGGATATTTATCTAGCTGTCAAAAACAGCTACGTCACTGCGATAATTGCTGTCTTCTTGATTTACTTTTGTAAAATATGTTAACTGTTCAAGGAATAACGAAAACGCTGTCAAAAAATAAAAATTTAATAAAGTTTTTTTATGTTTGTAGATGCTTAAACTTTCTACTCTTTACGACGTAAATGCTGTAAACTATTTGTTATGTTGATAATTTTTCCTATTTTCATGCTTTCGGAAGAAACAAAAATTGAAATAGACATCTGTATGACAAATAAATACTTGTAGAGCAAATACTAAATATAAAAACGGTAATTTCGTTATGAAACTTTAGATTTAATACGTCGGGTATACTGTTATATTATAACATCCCACGCTAAAAATTTATGGCAATGTCATATTTTCATTAGAGCCGTTTGATTGCGTTTAAATTTGTTTTTAATCAATGTAAAACACATTGAACTGGTTTCAATGAAAAATTTAAATATTTGTGACATTATATTTGACTTAAATTATTTCTTTTTAGCACAAATTAAAGGAAAAACATGAAAAGACTTCTGGCTGCAAAATGCTTTAATATCCTTTAATATCCTTAACAAATTAGCAATACACAAGTTAAGGTTTGTTAATTTTAATTCTAATTTTTGTTTTTCTTTTTCGAAAACTAAATGGTTAAATGTTTTAATAAATATTTTGATTTATTGAAAATTGAAACATTTATTCATAAAAATTAGCCAAGCCTGATCATGTTCATACCTTATATGGCAAAGATTTACTACAGAAATACAACAAGGCGCGCTGAAAGCGTTAGACCTAATTTAGTTAGCAATAACGTAAATAAATAATTACCAATTAAATTTGTTGCTTCTAATATAAAATATTCTGATACACAGTGTGTTGAATAAGAGGAAAATGTGTTGCATTAAATCAAATCAGGTCGACAAAGTTAAACTGAGGGAGAATATTTAGAATATTTTCATGTTTTATTTAAAAGCTATAGAAAATTCACGCAAATTAATTAATTTTTTAATTGTTTTTTTTTTTTTTTGAAACGGAGCTGATGAAATAAGAAATGAATTCATGGTAATCAAGTTTCGATTTTTATTTAAAAGTCAAAAGTTCTTGAATTGAATTTTATTTCTCATGAGACTTTTTTAGCTTTTTTAAGTTTTTAAGAAATATTTTAGAATTGAAGTAACAAATCAAAAAATAAATACTCTTTGGGACATATGAAACAAATTTTAGATAATGGGATAATGGCATTTTAATTTGTAGACCATTTTTCATGAAGTTGCTCTGTAGTAAACTCAAAAAAGTCAATTAATGGCTTATCACTTATCCTTTACGGTATTTTTTAAATTCTTCAGTTTGCTATTACCTTTGATAATGTAGTAACTGCTACCAAACTCAACACACAATGGACACAAATAAGAACTATCATTGGGCGGTGGTTTGCTTTTCAAGCATATTTTGTTAGAAAGCGTCGACACTTTTATTTGTTTGGAATCAACTTTTATCAACCATGAAATTCAGATGAGATATCGATTTTTCTTTCTTTTTGTAATTGGCGAACTGCGGCAGGGGAAATTTTATCCACAGTTGTTGCAATAGGAAAGTCTTTCTAGCTAACTCATATGTAAATCGGGACAATAAAAAATCCATATTATTGTATATTTTTCTGTTCAAAAGCCGCATTTATACTGTGCGGTTAGCTAAGTTGAGGTTGTTTAGTTATTTGTCTTAACCGAGCTTTTCGATACTTTTAAAAATTTTAGTGCTCTAGTTTAATGAACAAACAAAAACCAGAAAATTAGATCAAAAGTTACAGTTATTTGATTTGCAGTTCTTTGATGTCACAATCATTCTAAGTTCCCCAAAAGATGATATCAGGATGTTATCAAGATAGGCACCTACATATATATAAAGCCGTGATCTCTTTTATGAGCTTTTTTAGGATAATTTATCCTAACTTTAAATAAAATACAAAATATTTCTGGGTATGAATAAAACAACCCAATTTTCCGTTTTTTTACTAAAGATTATTGGGATAAAAACCCTGATTTATTTTTGAACACGAATAAAATACTAAATTCTTATTGAAATGACTCTCAGCCCCTTTTTTTGCCAGACACTTTTTCTTTTTTTTTTATCGATTTCATAAATTTTTCTAAAATATGACTAGCGATACATCAAAATTTTAATAGCTTTATGCACAAAAAGTGCAATAATCTCATTCGTCTTCGAGCATTAATTTCATTAGCTGCTGCAAAATTTCATTGAATCACAATGACCCATCATGGAATACACAATTTTTTCCTTCAGAACAAAACAAGGGTCTTCTACAGATTTACGTGAATTGTGTGATTGTGTGTAACCGAAAGCTATTGATAAATAGTTTAATGCTTTCTTTGAGGGCGGAACCAACAAACGGCTTGACCTTGCTCCTCTATTATCGCCTGCTATTGAAATTATTGACCACTATGAGGTTTTATTTAGACAGATGTAGAAACAAATAGATTAATTATAGTTCCAAATATCGTAATTTACTCGTCAATCAAAATTGTTTATGAGACACGGACCACAAGTCAATTAATAATTTAGGAAAATAAATGATAAAATATTGAGCTGTTTCTCACTCTCTAATTGTAAGATTAAAGGCAACCGACATTTTTGAATGTACTTTAGTGATTTTAGGTAATTTTTATAAATATTAAGGATAAACAGTAAATTTTTTGGAATTCAAGGTCATTAGAAGTAAGTCTTTTACTATTTTGAAAAGAGAAATCAGCTTAATTCAAATTTTTTCTCATAAAAAGGTGTCATAAAATTATACAAGTACGGAATAATTTCTTTAAGCTGGGTAACAAAAGTTGCATGGCAAGGGGACAATATTAAAAAAAGGCAGATATGAAAATGTTTGCATGTGGAGACCATAGACATATAAAAGAAAAAATATTTCCATATATTTTGTTTTTTTTTACGTGTAAGAAATATGTTATAAATGCGGGACATTTTATTTAATAGTATGTCCAAAATTGTCGAAAACACATTGCCAGTTAAAAAGGGACTTACGTCATATATTCAATTTTTTTTCAGTAACATAAAAAGGTTAAGCATTTCGAACATATCCTTTTTTAGTTGATATACATATAAAGAAATAAATAAATCTGTAACGTCCAAGAATCAATATGTTTCCATTGAATTTGATCGGATTATGTCCTTTTGTATACAATATCCCTTCTTAGCCTGTTAACATAGTCAGACTCACCCCATTTTGACTTTTAAAGAACCTGAAGGGCTTTGAAAAAATTTTTTGTATATTTTTTACTTAGATTATTATTTGCTATTCCTGAATCTTTTTCTTATGTGACAAAATCTTAGGATTGGATCTACATTGTATTCCATGTTGTGACGTTTTTATTACTTGTTTGTTATAGATCCTTTAGTCTATTTATATTTAAGGAAGTCTAACTGAATTTTGCAATGTGTTTGTTATGCTTTTTTTAAAATTGGATTATTTTATGCTATAGAACGGTGGTTATCATAAGTTCTATTGGGTTATTTTTAGAAGCTTACGCTTCATGGATAAAATATAAGACCACAAATCAAGATAATCATGTTAGGGTACTGAATAAATTGAAAGGATTAGCTCGAGGCATGAAGAGCCATAATTCTATGGCTTAAAAGTATCCAAGGTGTTAAGTGCAATCATGATTTAATAGTAAAACAGTTGACTTTTTTTTATATTTTTCGGGGATTGTGGGCAAAAATGTTGTAATAATATGAAAACTTCTTCTTTGGTGGCCACAGCTGCAAGAAGGATAAGAATTGTATTTTTATGTGTTTGTAGTTTACTGTCTTTCAGTTGAAAGGAATTTTTTTTTATGATTTTAGGACACTGATTCATGATAATAACATTCTAAAGAGGATTTTCCTTTGTGATTTGATGAGGCTTGTAACACTTTTAGTTATGTTTATGTTTAAATTTTGTTGGTATCAATGCTAAAATTTATGAAAATCAAGTTAAATTCTAAGCTTTCAAAAGTTCTTTGACTTGGTCCATTCCGTACAAATTTTAAAATCTTCTTTCATTTCATTGGTTTTTCTCGATAGTCCAAAATTTTCCACAACATTTTAAGTAGTTTATTGCTTGCAAAATATTTTTCATACAAAATATTGTGAATTTCCCGGAATAATTGAAGGTTTTTATAAGCAATACTAAGAAATTATAATAAACGGACAATAAACAAGGAAAGCAAGAAAAGATAAAAATAATAATAATAGAATGCGGAAAAAAAGTGGAAAAAATGTAAGTTGAAATACATTTTTTTTTTTATTTTCACAGTTTGTTTACTACAATCTTAATTATGATTATTTTATTAGTAATGTTAACTTGATGCCAGATTATAATGCTTATGCTACTGTTGTGTATCTGAGATGTTGATCCATTGATCAGTCTCCAAGTTTTAGGTCGTATGGCTTGCTTCTCCGCAGTCGCCTGATTTTATCGGTGGTGTCCTTCAGTAGGATGGCCTCCGTGTTTGAGTGGTATAGCAGTCTCTTCTCATGCTTGATGGCATATTCGAATATTACTTCTTCGACCCGCTGTATATTCAGGTCTACACGCAGCTCCTCGTTTGTCACGTATCTGTACGCATTTGTGATGAGGCGAAGAACCTTATTCTGACTTCTTTGAATTATTGCTCGGTTCGACTTTCTGGTACAACCCCAGGGCTGGATTCCATAGGTCCATATTGGTTTAATGATTGTTAAGTATATTGTTCTTTTGTAACTGAGGCTCAATTTGGAGTACTTCCCTATGAGCCAGTAGAGTTTGTATGTTAATTGTTTTATCTGCTAAGCTTTTTGTTTTACGTGATGTTTCCAGTTTAGCCTTTTATCCAAGTGTAGCCCAAGGTATTTAGCTGAACATGTTCGCATCGGTTTTGCGCAGAGAGTATGTTACATGTATTGATTTGCTTCTGTTTAGTTTTATTTTCCAGTCTTTTGTCCATTTGCTGATTTTGTCAAGCATTAGTTGTAACTTTTCAGTTGCCTTAGCTTGAGATGTGTCCGTTGCAAGTATAGCACTGTTGTATGCAAAGGTGCCTATTAATGTATCTTTCGATATTGGTATATCAGCTGTGTAGAGCAGGTATAGCATCGGCTCTAGTACACTACCTTGGGGTATAACCGCTTTGATTGGATAGAATACACGTAACCCTGCCGATAAAAATTACTTCAATCATATCAGTAACAAAGTGAGAGAAATTATCAAATTACACAAAACCGAATGCTTCGACAAATATATGAAAGAAAAAGGTCCAGATAAGTATAAGAACTATACCCTCTGGAAAGCAACGCGTAATCTCAAACACCCACTTATCGGAGGCACTCTGAGAAATAAGTGGGGGAAGAAAAATGTCCAAGCAAAGAAGAAGCTTTCGGTCAATAGTTGCTAATCCCTTTTATATAATTTAATTCTTTTTTAATCAAATAATTTGCTTTGTTAAAAATGAGTTTCCCAGTCGACTGCTAAAGATTCGAGCTTATACATTCTGACTAAAATCAATTCGAACACTGATAGTTATATGATTCCTGAAATGAAAACCTTGCAATTTTTTTTTCTTTTTGACTTTGTTCCAAAATTCGTAGCTTGCTAAAGCCAAATTTTAAATTATCAGTAAGCTTTTGCAAAGTTGATGAAAAAAACTAAGGTAACAATCTTTTCTCCCTAATATTTCTTAGAAAATTAGTAATCATGATGTTAGGGCAATAAAATTAAAATCTAGAAAACCACGATCATATATAATTAAACTAGAATCTAATTAGCAGTAATTGAATAATTAAAAAATTAAGGTTCAGCTTCTAACCCTAAAAACAAATTAAGATGAAAGTATTAATTGGTCTGTAAATGAAATTCTTTCTGATTTTTAGAAGAAAAAGTTTTACCATCCTATTGAATAAAACTCGAAAAGAAAAAAACTGAAAATCCATTTTATAATTTAATTAATTTTAGAAGATTTGAGCTTATATTAAGTAGGATTTGCCTATCAGAGATTGTAATAAATTTCCTTAATTAAAAAATTTTTAATTCTGAATAAGTCCAAACGAAAAATCTTTCCTATTTTTGTTGAGGTCTTCTTCTATCTATAATATTATAAAGATTTAGCAATTATTTGATAAAAAATAAGTATTAACCTAACAGGCTCTCAATGTATAAAAAACTTGGAATAAAAAATAAATTATAAAACCACCTCACCTCATTTAACAATAGAAATAGCTTAAATAACCAACCATCCTCATAAAGCTAAACTGGGTAAGGATTTCCTAAATTACTGTGATTAAGCTTTTTAGATTCTAGCTAGTACAAGAAACATGAATAAATATTTAAATTAATTAACATTTCAAAAAGAGACTAAAGTCCAAGGAATATCCCTAAAAGCAGTAAGCCACTATTAACTCGGTGGGCCCACAAATGACTTAAACATAAACTTAATTTGATACAATTCTGTTAAGCCCTTCATCCAGTATCACTCGAAACCAATTCTGACTAGGGTTCATATTAACAAAATTTCGTATGCGGCCTCCAAAAGCTAAGTATACTATATTAGCCTTTAGCGAAGGAATAAGTAAATAATCGACAATGGCTTTATCTAACCAGAGGGAGTCTTTGTAAAGTCCACAAAATGAAATATTCATAAGGATCTCTATCACCCTCTACTACTACAGTTGGCTTGTAAACATAGGCAAATAAACTGTCCTGTAATTGTAGAAAGCATTTCTTACTATAAGCTAAGTGCAAGAAGAAAGAACAAAAATGAAGAAAAGGAAAAAAGTAAAGAAAATGAAATGAAGAAAAAAAAAGCACTAAATAGAATTTCTCCTTGAAGTCGTTCATCTGAGATGCTAGAGATTTAATTTAGCGAATACCAGTACATCACACTTGGTGATGAAAACGAAAATACAACAAAAAAAAAAACGCCTAAATTTAGTCTTTTCGCTTTTGGGGTGGAAACTTACCCTAAGCAAAGAAAAGTATCTTTGTTCTTTACCAAATTATATCTATGAAAATTGTGGATAGAGAAAGTTAACAAACACCTCCTTCTTTTTGCATAACTAAGCCATTGCATATTTGAAAAATGATGGAATTTATCTATCAAAGGACCTCTTCTTATTGCTTAAGATGAACGAATTTACGACTCAGTTAGCATGAACCTTATTTGATAGGAAACAATTTCAATTTTAAATTGATGCCAAATATGCAAGTGGCTCAGAGGTAAATTATGTTAGTTTTATTTAAAAAAGAAATGGATTTAAAGTATTCTAACAGGGATATTCTAGTAAAAATTCGTAAAGATTACAATTTTTTCAAGCTAATACTTTATTTCTAGTTGACCGATTTTGCAGAGGTTGAAACTGACATGTTATTGCAATTATTAAACAATCAAATCATGACTTGAAAAAAACCTTTATTAGAACATTGAAAAAGGATCAGTATAGACATATAAGTAAGGTAAATTCTTGAAATGAATTCCATTTTCGCTCATATATAGAAAAATGCTAGCTGCATTCCTTGGAAATACATTTGAAAAATATATCGCTAGTTATTAGATTACTTCATTCTTTGGATTCCTAGAATAATAATTGGTCAAATGCAGGAGGAATGTTAGTCCTTAGTGAATTGTTTTCTACTTCTTAGAAATATTTTAAATGTTCAGGAAAACTTCTGCAAGGTAGAACGATACGTGCTATTCAGCTCCGGTGAAAAAAATAAATAATGTGGTGCTGTTTTTTAATAAAATATAAAATTTTTTCAAATAATAAAAGCTTGAATAAAATTTATAACTTTAGTTTCTAATTTAAAAAAAATTAGATATATAAAAGCTTAACTAAATTTGAAATTTGAAATGGACCACTCCAAGCAGTTAAAATAAAATTCTTAAAATTTCTTTACCCATTTATTTTGTCCAAAAATTTTTAATTTTCTCCTGTTTGGGAATGCAATCCTTACAACTTCAAAATTTATTAACAAATTTTATTTTTCAATGAAAGTCATAATAATTTGGCTTGGTGACAAAACTTTAGCCAAAGCTCGAGCTAGAAATGGTTTTTACCTCATTAAAAAGTGAGCTCTGGAGTTAAAAAAGAACACGAGTCTTTTAGTTTTTGTTGAACCTAAAAGCATCTGAATCTAAAGAAAATTGATGAGCTTGGATAGTTGACCTTTCTAGTGTAAGCTTTAGCGGGTTTATTCTTCCGTAAACCGTTTCATATTTACGAACATATTTTGCCAAATTGATTTGCTGAAAACCATCAAAGATCTCATCGAGCGATATATAATTTTTCTGCCAACTGTTAGTTACGGTACTTCTATCCCCTCAAATTACAAATATCTTTTTCAAGATCAGTTAATTGTGTTTGTATACTTGTCTTGTATACAATGTTAGTTAATTAACTTTTTTTATAATTTACTCGTACATATCTCTATTATTTCAAAAGAGTAATCCCATATCTTTATTCAAAGGTTTTCTTGAAATGAGTTAAAAAAATATTTCGGACGAATTTCAAATTGGGCTTAGTCTCCAGTTTCAGATTATTTTGAGGCTCAGCTGTTTATTAACTTTCTTAAATTCATTTTTTTTTTGTTGATTTATTCAAAATTAAAAGTTAGCAATGCTCTTCTTGTACATATAATTTATGTACGTGCTCCTTTCCTTATCGCTTAACATTGAAATACTCTTCAAAAACACCCACAACACAATTTCAGAAGCTTTTTGTTGATTTTTTCTTTCTAATATTCTTTGTTCTTCTTTTAAAAATTTCTATTGAGTTTATTCATTCAAATGGCTCCAATTATGTGGACGTAGACCACCAAGGAATCACATTTATTCGTTTTACTTTCCCTTTATATTCATAGGCAAAGAATTATTACATAGAAATTTTTTTTCTTAATTTTCTTTGACAAAACAAAAAAAAAACTAAAGAAAACGAAAAATATTTTTATAGGTGTCATTTTTGTAAACAACGATTATCCTTGAAATGGAAATCTAAAAGGCCTGCAGTGGCCATATAGAAGTTGATCCCTTGGTCTTTAGCCCTATCCATAAATCAATGATTGGTTTCACATTCATTTCCTTTCCTATTACGAGTGCCTTTATGTTATCACCCTCGTATTCTTTTCTGCTGTTAGAACTTTTTTTTTTACTGTTATTTCTATTGGATGAGTTATGCCCATTGTCCAGCTTGAAATAAGTTGTTAGAACCCAAGAATATCACGTCATAACTTTGTGTAGTTTTTATGTAAACATTTCTTTATTCAATATGCCATACAGGAAGACTGATCGTAGTATTTTTTTTTTTAAATTTGGTTTTTTTGTTTTTCTGGGATCGTTTAAGTAAACGATAAGGCTGTTCTTCATAAAAACATGTCTTGATGTGACATTAAGAGCCTTATGGCCATGACACAATGCAAGCGTCGCGTTAGCGTAGCGTCAACGCGTTGAACCTTGTGAAGTTGGTTGCAGGCCTGTACTGCTGAGTCCTTAACACAATGCAAGCGTTGCGTTAGCGTTATACTTGGGAAAAAACATAATAGGTGTCTATTGTACTGCCATGTTTTTGTGAATAGTAAAACAGATGTCTCTGCAATCGCTTCAAATAGGTAGGAGGTTATGTGTTTTGTTTACCTCAATTAAATATTAATGAGGCAGCGTTGTGTTAATTATTATAGTGAGCGTCTATATCGTAAATTGATGTCAAATAAAAGTAAGTATAAAACTCCAAAATTTTTATTTATATACTAATATACTAATATACTATTTTGTTTTGCCATCTACTAGAATTACTCAAAACTAATTTGGCAATAATACCGAAAGCCATCTGTTATCAACTTACGATAAACAACCAAATCACGATAAAAATAGAAAGTAGGGCTACTCTCGCGTTGCGTCGACGAATTTGTCAACGTCAAAGAAGTCCATTGTGTTAGCTCCCATTTAAATGCACGTATTCTACTTAGCTGTCAAAGTTTCGTCGACGCGACGCTTACATTGTGTCATGGCCATTAGAATTTCAAATTTTTATTTTGATTGTAAATTTGGTATTAGTTAAAGTTTTATTATGATGCGGTAACCACAACTCAGTGCTTTAAAGGTGACGGTTGTAATTGATTTGGGTAATTTTGTCCAATCCTGGTTTTGTTTTCCATATTTTAGTAATAATATTTTTTGAGGGAAGAACAGCTCATTTTCTGGCTATACTTTGTTAAATCCCCTAAAAAAATCACTTTTACAACTTTAAACAAAATTTTTCGATACTTTTTAGCTACCGACATTTTGTTTTATAATACGTCTAGATATTAATCTTAATCGTATTCTTTGCTTCTTCTAAGGTTTTATTTTCACAGTTTGTTTAGCATGGACTACTTCATATAGAAATGATGGGTTTTTAGAATGCTCAGTGGTCTAATTCGCCCATTAGTTTTTTTAGTTGTTAAAATTTATTACATTTTTTCACAAAGAATTTACAATGGCGTAGGTAAAACCTTTAATGAAATGCTGGTGTAAGGAATCGTTGCATAGGACATACCAAATTCATACAAAATACGGTCTGGTTTTCAAAAGAGATAAATTACGTTGCAATATGTAACATTTGAACCATTCCTTCGGATTAATTTAATTAGTACTAGTTTCTAAAAACTTGAAATATTGAAATTATAAGACTTTATTTTTTTTTAAATCTTTTACTGCGAATATAATTTTAGCAATTTTTGAGGAAACTAAAAATATAATTGGTGAGGCTTTCACCACTCTGTCACGTCCTTATTGCTCAAGAAAGAAACTCATAAAGGGAGCATCAAAAATCTTAGCTAGAGAACAAAACTAAAAGTTTTAAAATGTTTTAAAAAATATTTTTGGAAAAGTATGTGTATGTGACAGTGTATTTCACGCAGGATAATGTGCATATATATATGTTAGAAATCAAAATCCAACAATGTGTTTTTTAAATTTCTATATAATTTTTACGTACAAATGAGAAACGTATTCTCCCGAGTAAACGAAAATGTTGCTGTGGCTATTTTTTCAAATGAAAATGCGCTTATTTTCGCAAGGGAAAACATAATCTGGGCAACAAGTATACCCAAAAAATTGTGTGCAAAATTAGTTATTCAGATATAAGTTTAAATTTAACAACGCAAGGTCGCTACAAAGCTGTACTTAGAAGGATTGAAGGAACTAGTCCACCAAAAAATGAACGAATAGTGGAGCTTAGTATTAACACATTTAGCTAAAATTAAAAAATTGTTTAAAAACGGAAACATGATTAAAATATAATATTGATAGCTTTTACTACCGTCTGTCCAAGAGGCTAACTTGACCAATGATGAGGTGCCTTGTTGTCGTTACGGCGTTTGGAAATCAAATACCGGTTTTTCAGATTAGTTTCATCCATTTGCAAATGGACTTTATCCTTTTACAATTACTAGTATTTAAAAAAAAGGAAGATTAAATAAATGGGAATTATTGTATTACATACTCTAAATTTTATCTTGATGATTTTTATTGAACTACTAGATTTTGAAACATTCATATCAAAATGCTTAGCAAAATCTAATAAACTTACAGCGACCCTTCCGCTTCGGCAGGAGCCTTGAAACACAATATAATGCTTTTAAATTTTTCGCTTAAATAATAAGACTATTTTTTTATGAACACATTTAAAATTAAGAAGCACTGAATATATATGAAAATTTAAAAATTTGTTATTGTGGATGAACTTCATTTCCAAAAGGATGAACTCTATTTGCAATCGAATGAAGTCCATTTGCAAATGGATGAAACTAATCTGATAAACCTGTAGCAAGTGATTAGATAGACTTTCTTTTCACCTAATGATAGAATATACAGCTTACAGTAAGTTTTAATTTTTAGTATATAAGTACTCACTGATGGTAACTGTCTGTGTATTTTATGATAAAATAATCTTTGGTTAGCTTGGTCTTTTTATTCGTTAGCAGACGAAATCTCTTCGGTCTCAAAACCCTTTTGTGTCCATTTCTATTGTCCTATTTTAAAGAAAACTTCATGCGGGAATTATACGATTCTCAGCAAAATTAACTATTCCCATTTTTAATGTTAAAAGTAGAATACGAAAACATATTGAATTTTACAAAGTTAAAATCAGCTGAATTATTCTAAGATTTTTTTAAATTTTAAGCAAAGCTAACATAACTTTTAGCAGTAAAGAATACTACTTCTTAATCTCTAAATTTTTCCTATTCATATCACTAATCAAAAGAAAAACAACTAACACCAAAGTCATTGCTTAATCTTCTAATATTGCCATTTTTTGTGTTGAAATTTTTGTCCTAAATATATGTAGAAACAATATGAGCATAGAATCTTGTTTGTCGGCTTGTTACAAAATGTCGAACAGAACCCATTTTAAACACCTCAAGCTTGAAAATAGATTCCACAAGTGTTAATACAAGTGATTCAATAGTCAACATTTGCTATAAGGTACAATGTAGATCCTTGGGCGAACATGGATTTCAACACCACAACTCTGAGCATGTTTTGACGTTTTTAGTATGAGGTTTTCAATTTCTTCTATTGAAAAGTAACTTTTAGTTTCTTATTGACCAATATATTCCTTTAATCTCCAAGTTTAAGGCCACACAAGATGTGAAAATCATTTTGTCGTACATGAGCACCCTTCAAGTGTCCTTTACAGCCAATAAATAGCCACATGGGGTGAGCATGTGTATAAAATTTACAATTAGATTAATGTACCCAAAATGATAGTCACTTTAATGCTATTCTCAGTTTCTTCTTGTTTTTTTTTTCTCGTATTTTAATATTTTTTTTTCCTCTCCTTAAATCCTCTGTTTATGGAGAAAGTATCTTGCATAAGTCTGTCTACATATTAATTTAAATGAAAATAAGTATAGTAGAGGGATATATGTAGTATTCTCTGGTTTTGTGATTTATATTCATACGCCATTTGGACTAGAAAGTGACTTTATCCTTTTTCATAGTAGTGGGTGAATAGTTGTTTTAAGGAGATGTTATAAATATAGGAAGAAAAGCCGTAGGACATGTTTTACCCATGGTACTGGTTATGGCTTAAGGAATATGCTAATTTCTTGTTCGAGGGACATTTTAAGTAATTGGATCTCTATTATGCTTTTGTATGGTACTCAAATTTAGATGGACGAGATCAGTTTCATTTGTTACTTGGGAGGATTCAACTTGTTACAAAATTGTTTTTAAAAGAGAATTATGTGATGAGGCATGTTAACAGAACAATGTGACATTTGGTAAGGATTAACAGGGTTATCTGAATATTAATTTATGTAATATAATTGTATTATTCAATATGGATTTCATTTTAAGATTTGTAGTTGTTTTTAATGTTTTAAGTGTCTTTAAATCCTTTAATTTACTTTAATTACGCCTTTAATGAATCTTTTTGCTTTTTTTGTGTTCTGACGTAAGCTTAAATTAAGATAAAGATTCCAGCTGTATGAAATAACTTTGAAAAAAATTTTTTTTTTCAAAAGCTGTACTTTAACTAGGAAGAATTCAAAAAAAATATTTTTTTCTTAGATCTGTAGACTTAACCCAACTTTAATGTGCATAATATGTTTATTATGTTAACGCCACATTTTAATTAATTTATAAAAATTTTTTGGGCATTGCATTCGAAAAACAATCCAAGAACAAATATACATATCTTTATACCGGAGAAAAATTTAAATTTTTCCTATTAGGGAGAGTAGCTTCCTAAACGTCTACCTTTTTGGCAAAAACATCAATTAATTTTGATAGTAAATGGCTACAAAAGTCGCTGTTATTGTGGCTTTCTGAATGAAAAATAGAACTTTTGAAGGGACAATAATACCGAACAAGAAAGGCTTCCATCAAAAAGTCATAAAAACTCCAATTGGTAATGAAAAAAACACGTTGCTGAGAGGTAGTAGAAAGTGAATTCAATGATAGGCACGAAACATAAATCCATAATGTTGATACGTGTATTAGCCACTACATTCAAACAGACTACAAAGCCACATAAAATACACTACAACGTTTGGCCTTCATTGTCCGAGAAAAAGATATCCCCCGGTATTCGTAGTATATAGGACAGAAAGGGGTCATGTAAAATTTAAGCTTAAAAGTGCATCATCATGTTCCTAGTAACAAGTAAGCAGGCCATCGTGATATCCTCAAAAATACATTAAAACTAAATTATAATTAGAGCAATCAGAAATTTAATACAAGTGAGTTTCATAGCTTTTTACAAAATTTTTAATTATTAATTAAATTAGTGAATCTAAACAAGCTACCCCAAAAGCTACGGTCCTTAGTATCGGATAAGTTTAATCGGTTTTAGTACAGCCCCAGATCTAGGAGGAAGCAAGACTAAGTGCATGTTCCGGGCAGGAAGCTCAGCGGGTGCTATATTCATATGTTTAAGAGAAAAATTAAGAAAATTTTGACATATATAAAATTTAATTGTCTTAAAATGAAGACGTGAAGAATTTCGAAATTTTTCAATTAAAAATATTTACCTTAGGAATTTGGTTCGGCTATAGCTTCCTACTATTTTCTTTTTTTTCTGTAATAAGCATGAAATACAAAAAAAATAAGAATACAATAAACCGTCATGCTCAATTTGCTGAAAAGAATCCTGAGCTGCGAACAAGTCGTTTAAGTGACCTAACTTTATACCAGAAACACAATTTTAACTGATGGTATTTGCTAAGATATTTCAAAAAATATTTGAAGTAGTGATCAGATTAAAGGGAAAAATCGGTTTCCAGCTGTGATCCACAAGACAATTTTGTGTAGATTCATGTTGTGATTTAGCAAACAGATCTTAGCTTGTACTGGCAATACGCAGTGGGTGCCGAGTGTGCATATCAGCGAAGTACCTGTGTTCTTTTAGTTATTTTCATTTAAACAAGAAATCCAGGTACCTTACTAAACATTTTGAACAAGGAAGAACATAGGAATTCAGCTAATGGTTCAAAAGGTCAGTTATTTTTGTTAGTTTTTGTTTTTCTTTTCTGTTAACCTTATCAGAGGATATATATAGAGTTTTTGTTTTATTTCAAAATATTATCTTAAGTATCGAGCCCTTATTACCCCATCCCTCTTAAAAAGGAAGACTATTGTTAATCAAGAAACTAATCTTAATGACATTCTGGCTTATTATCAATCAGTCGTAAATGATATCCTTAACCATGAACGAATTATATGTCAAAAATGTATCGTCCCAATCGAGGATTATACTATATGGTTAGTTAGTCTTGTTTCAATTTTATTTAACGAAAGTTCATTTTCCTTTGGCAATAGTATCAAAAGAAAAAAAAATACGTTGTGGTACAAGGTACAATAAGATGAAATGCAATAAACAACAAGCATTCAGTTCAATTGTGTTGAGTTATCCTCCTTTCATGGCTGCTATCAGTGGCGCCATCTAAACTTCTTTCAATGTGACATCGTCACGAAAAACAATAGAGAGTAGTAGCTCATCATGAGATGGCCCTAAATAGTGAACTGGAAAATGTTGTTATGGTTTCGTTTGATTTTTTTGTACTTTGGATATAGTTTCTTTTTTTTCATATGAAATTCCATTCATGAATTTTATAAATTGCATTGAAATGTATTTTGAACGAAGTTCATTATTTTTTTTGTTTTTTCCTTTTGTTGAAAGTATTATTTTTTTTTTTTGCTAATTTAAGGTGTGAATTGAAAGATATTTGAATTGAAAAAAAATATAATTTCAATATATTTAGACTTGTCTAAAATGAAGTAAAAATAAAAGTTTAAGCTTAGTGTAAAATTTGCCAAATTTCCATCTTTGATTTTTCCATTTTATAAAGATATTTTTTCTCGGGATTATTATGACTTAGTCATAAATTTTTTTAATTTCCCATTTCTGTTTCTTGCAAAATATTCCGTCTTCTGGACTTTTGTTGATTGATTATCTCGAATTATATTGGCTCTGATGATTTAAATGAATCAAATTTTAATAGACTAAAAAAAATTGGAGCTTTTTAAATGGAAAACGCCTAAAAACTGTTAAAATTTGGTCTATATACATGAATCAGTCAAAAAGTAGATGCCCCTCTTTGAAAAAGTCCATAAAATCTGTAATATTGTTCTTTATATAAAAAACTTTGTAATTTATTTTTATAAATCAATTTGTCTGTTTATTTCATTTCCGCAAACAAACATTAAAGAAAAATGAAATATTATCTATTGAACCAAAATTTGGTATCATATCAAATTGAAACATTATCCCATTTACATTGCATATACAATGATGACATAAATTTGGGTAACTGAAAATTAACCCTATAAAGGAACAACATAGAAAAATAGTCCTGCTGTCATATTAGATAGCATCAGCTGGTTAGTAACCCCCTTATTCAATAACAGCCAACGGGGGGTTGCAGTTAAATGGATAACCAAATTAAATCTAATCAGGTCGTTCCCTCATTTCAATTTTCCAGCTTGTTATCTTATCACAATTTAACACATCACTTCGGGTAGATTCACCCTAAATACTATTCGATATTAAAGGGATGATGTGCAATCTGCTTCTGCGTTTTTCATCTCATTTTCGTTATTTTTTTTTTGTTCTTTTATTTTAAAATTTCAACTAAAGGGAACGATATTTTATTAAATATTTATGTTGTGTAGAGTTTTGCATAGTTCGAAGGCAATTTAGCAAATTGAATCATTACCTAGCTAAGGAGTCTTGTTGTTTTTTAAAAACAATAATTCAAAGTTATTTGTTAAAAGTTTGTATTTTATATTACTTACCTTTTGTTTGGCACCTTGTTTTATTTTCAACCAAAATAACAAAATTAATTTGAATTTAATAATATTTACTGAATTATGAGGGCTAAAAACAAAAAAAAAAATAGATTCTATTTTTATGATATGAGCTTTGTTTAGAATTTTTACAAAGGTCATTTTGGTATGGTGTTCGAGATTTTATTTGAAGAACTTTTGTTGGTAATTAAATAACATTAAATGTTATAGAAAAATTTTTAAAACTATATTTCATAATATCTTATAAGTTTTTTTGTAGTAAAAACGGAGTTAAAAAAATTAAGTGGATGCTCCACACGATTCCAACAGTTGTAATAGTTTTAAAGACAGATATTTCTTTTGTACATTTGTTGCTCTCGTAAGAAGCAAAATTAAGAAGTTCTATTTATTTATTTAAAAATGGCGAGAATGTCAAAAATTAACTGCTTTTTTGTTGAAAATTGGTTAAAGAACTCTGCTTCCTATGAAAGCTCCAATAGCTCTAAAATTTTACCTTTATTAGTCCAATGAATTTCTTAAGCAACTTTATATACGGAAAAACAATATGCTATAACTTTGTTGATACTTTGAATTTCGACCCTTACAGCAGATTTCTAACAGATAGTTTTTCAAAATATGCAAAGACATTTATTTTCAAGCGAAACAGACTTACAAGATTGTTATCTAAAAACATAGCAAGACCTTAAGCTTAGCACAGCGTTTTTAAAGAAACATCTCGTACAGATAAAATGGCAATTTATTTATTACTTTAGAATAAAAGGAGTTAAATGTGTGTCGTAGAATATTTCATTAATTCACCAAACTTTATCGTTCTCTGCCATAAGTTCTGTTACCTTTACGACCACTATTTGACGGATATTATATGTTAACTTTATTTTTAAAAAGTTTTAACTCTACATAAATTTTTGTATGATATGATGACAAAGTATAAAAAAGTTTATCAAAAGCCAAAATTTTTAAAATCACACGACACAAAATTGACATTGACAAAATTAGTTAGGCAAAATAACTTCAACCAAGGAACTAATTAGCTTAAAATCAACACTCGATATTACACAGGTAAAGATTAAGTAAGGAGAACGACAAGGACACTCTATACTTTAGCTTTAGGTCTAGAATAGATGCTTCTTAACCCGATATTTGGAAACCAAAACTTTTTTCTTTATTAGCTGAACAATTATCATCAATTGAGCAATAGCGATCACATCTCTAAAATATGATCTGTAAGTATCTTAAAAGTGTTACATTTAGAACTCTTTATTAATAGTTATCTTTAAAGTTAATGGTAAAAAAGCTAAATTAAATTTCATTAATTCTTTAATTGCAGCATTAGAATCAACCGATTTCATATTTTAAGCACGTGCCAAAATTATTTCCCAGTATTATAACTCATCATTTATAATAGGGGTGGTCAACATCAATTAAACGCCATATGTCATAAGAGCAGAAAAATTATCTATGTCCGACCCAAGAGGATATCTACCTTGTCGATTAGATGCAAAGAAAAATATAATTTATTATAATATTATATAACTAAATAGCACGTTTCTTTTGGATAATAATTCATTCTAAGCATTCCAATATGAATCCTTTATATAGAAATTGTTGAGAATCAAATACTTAGTTTACTAAGGCGAAAAAAACACAAACAAAAACAAAAAACAAACTTAGCAAAATGAACTAGTAATGCATGGTCTCTAATGGGAGATAGACCAAAATACTTGGCCAGCCTCTCATTTGTCAAAAAGTCTTGTTCGATGGCTTAGAATCACATTCTATAATGGGAAATAATGGGCTTGGATGTCAGCACTGTTGTGGGTAAAACTTTAGGGATTCCTTGGTTTACCATCTTGACCAGATTAATGATGTAAGAGTTGATTTTCTTTATTTGGAATGATAATGCTTTGTGTGGTTTTCTATTTATTTTGTCTATATTTTGGCAGATTAATCAAGTGAAATTCAATTCATGGCCTTCCTTAAAAATGATGCTTTAGATATTAATTTAGTTAAACATTTCATGACCAGTATATTAAGTGTACTAACCCAGTTAAAAATGAGTAGTCATTTTGGGTGTCAGTAGCCAGCAGATTTTCGAATTACTATAAGATGAACGCATTTAAAGTCATGAAATGTAACAAACTGTTCTTATATTTTTGTTTCAGGTACTTTAGTCACTGTAGAAATAACAAAGCATTAAATTTTTTATTATTAGTATTGTTTTTAATCGTATAATTTCAGCGCTGTTGATTTGATTTTCTTAGTGTGTGGTTTTGTATTATGCAGAATAAAGTTTTTATTTTATGGCAGGGGAGAAGTCGAAAAAGGTAAAAGTTTAATATCTGGTCTTCACTAAAGGCCAATATTTTGTAATACAAGATTTGTAAACGCAACATTTGTTAGTGTGTCAAATTTTAGTATGAAATTTTTCGCAATGGTCACATCAGCGTAATGATTGTAATCAAAAATCTTAAATACTATTGTTTTTAGTGAAAATTTGGTGAATTTCACGTCAACACTGAGGTATGATTTTTCTTAAAAGAAGCAAAAATTTAATAAATAAAATTATAAATGTGCCCAAAGTTATTCCTAACAAAGTCAAATTTTGCCAAATAACATAATTTTTGATAGTACTACAAAGATCTCGCTAATTCACGTACTGTTGCACCTCAAGACGAGAAATAAAACTCACGGTGCTTTCCCACGACAATAACCCCTTTTATAATATCTGAACCATTATTAATTTCAGTATACCCACAAATTTTTTCTTGTTTTTTTTTATGATTTGATTTTAATTTTTCGAATAGGGTCTTACCGCTTCATGTAAGAAACTGGAATGATTTATTTTGGCCTTAAAATCTCGCTCGGCTTCTGTGATGACTTAAAACTTATTCTTCTAAAAAACTTCTGAACTCCCAAGTTATTCATTCTAAAAAATATTATTTTATTTATTGCAAAATAAAACAAAGTTCTTCAAAACTTCATTATCTTATTAGACGTTTTAGAATTTATAATAAATGTATTTAAAGATCTTCAAGGTACATTGAATTTATGAAAGACAAAAACAAAAAAATATTTTTCAGAAAATTTATCTCTAGTCTTTTTTAGATTCATTGCAAGAAGCTGTAGTATCCATGTATAACAAACCCCAATTTCCATGTTTGGAATGTCTATCGATAGGCGGCATATAACAATTTTCAACAACATTTAATCATTTCACAGAAATATTATCAGTAATGCAGTTAAAAATTACGCACCCCAACCGAAGGCTATGGCCAACTTAAGTAGAAATTCATGTAACAAGATATCGTACAGACTTATGACCACCGTCTTATGTATGATCTTCGGGCGTTCAGAATGTATATGTACATGTATCTTATGCTGTTTTAAATGGATTTTCAGTGAACAACAAAATGGACTGACTTCATTTAGGTAACCGTACACATTAGTTAGTTATATTCACCTGTAGTGTGAATTCTGTTTATCGTATACAAAACATTCAGTTCTTTACTACACATGGTAAATTGTAGCCTAAAAGTCACGGATAGTGGGCTTATCATTTTCTTTCCCAAAACAACATAAGATTCTGCTTTATTCTTACCTTTTATTACAATTTCAGGTGTTTCCATTTGTCGTTTTAACAGAAATTTATTTAACGAGTAGAATATCTTAATAAAGCGTGCACCCATACGATCACATGAAGCATGTCCAACAACTGGGCATTTACATATCGTAGATAAAATGAAATTGAATTTATTTGCAATAATATGAGATAACCACATCAAGTATCTACGAAATAATAAATATTTTACTTTATTTTTTCACATTTAGTTTTTATAAAATTTTACAAGATTAATTTTCTTTAATTAAAACTGTGAATTTTTTAATTTGTTTTTTATTTTTGTGAGGTTCATAGTGGTTAGCGCAATTTGTATTACTAAGTGTCAATTTTAAATACATCATATAAGTAATAGTGAGAAAAATTTAGTTTAGTAGCATTTTTACTTCGAAAATAGCCTGAGCTTGTTTCACGAACTGAAAGCTAAATGCCAAAATCCAAAAATTATTATATAAAGTCTTGTTACGCGAATGCAAGTACTCTTAAGAAATGGATCCCTTACGTATTGCCAGGCCTCGTTCAAGTGAACTTGCTATGCCCGATTTCTACCTCCAGAAACACAGTCTTTTATCGTTACTGATTAAGAGATTGTAAAAATGAAGTATTTTGTAGAGATTAAATGGACTTAGAAAGAGTTAAACATAAAGGATATGAGAAATCACCCTGCTATAAAACAGGCATGGAAGTGTTGAAGAGAATGTAAGCAAGATTGAAGAAGAAATTCAAATTTCCCGGGACTTTTAAGGCTTTTAAGCTTTTTAACACACAAAACGTAAACTAATCTTTGCTCTAAAAAAATAATAGGAAAAATTTTTGAACAATGTTTTTTACAAATTACAACGCACAAAAAGTCATCCGTGTAATTTGCTTCTTAAAAATATAATGAAAACTATTCATCAGTTGTGTAAAGAACCAGACAAATGCAAAATAATATTATTATCCAAATATCCTTATGCAGCAACATGTATGGTCTTGTTAGTACCGGCTTAAATCGGTTCTGGGGAGAATAGCAGATTGTTCGGAGGAATGGGATAAAAATGAAAATTTGAGCAACCAACTGAAAGCTTTCTGAGTGAAAGTGAGCTGAGCTTAAAAAAGTGGGTAATAACTATAAAACTATGACAATTTTAGAATTACCTTGATAAAAAGTATGAATTTTTTGAATAGTGTTATTTGTACATTTAACATTAAATTAATCGGCAGGCACTTTAAATGATTTTGATAGTTTTATTATAAAATATAATTTTCTGCTTATTCATCTGAATTCATATGTTCCTGGAAAGACGGAAGACTCTTTAAAATCTCAGTTATAGCCCGAATATTTTACATGTGCTTCAACAAACATGGCGAACTCAAAATTCACAAGTCAGAGGGGTCTGAAGAATTCCTTATATATATTTTGGATGATGGTTAAAAGTTCTTTGAACTAAATTTAAAACTTTTAAATTACTGAAATAGGCTTGTTGGCTTTCTATGTGCTATCAATACCTGTCAATATGAATACTTTAAACTAATCATCGAATTTGAAAGTATCTGAAATTAAAATAAATAATAAACAAAAATCTATGTAGTTAATATCAGTACATAAGTAACTTGTTTCCAAGAGAACGTAGACCAATAAAAATAAGCTGCCGTGACAATTACATAGAAACTTATATGCCAAATTTTTATGAATATAATAAATTTGAGTATTTCAAAGAGTTTTAGAAAACATGAAATGCCTTTCAATATCGACACCCGACGATATATGAGGGAGTTATATCTTTATATTCATACTATCAATATCTGAAGGCTATCTCATAAGATTTGTATCGTCAACGAATTAAATCGAAAATTATCATTCGTTTCAACAAACTTAATTTTAATAATACAAAAAAATCAAAATAAAACAAATAAAAGATGGTACATTATCATTTGAGTGGTTATACAGGTCTATAAAATCATTTTCTTGACCACTGGATGGGGTAATCATTAGCTAAAATGAGCCGATGATGAAAGGAATTTCATGTTTTTTGATCAGAAATCTCGTTGTCAAGTTTTGATGATATGCAATCGCTGGATACAAGATAAGAAAACAAAATAAAAATCTGTAAAATTATTGTTAAACAGCTATTGGACTGATTGAGCAAACTTAAAATCACAGACATTAATAGCTGCTAAAATAAAAAAATAACAATTCCAATTTGAATGCAATTAAAAAGTTTTGTTAATAATTTTTCTCTACTCTTGAATTTATGCAAGTTTCTTGAGCACTAACTTTAATTGTTGCCAGTAGATGGTTTTTTTTTGGTATTTGAATTTTTTGAGCTATTCCAAAATATCTTGGAAAAAAATTTTTTACCGAAATGCACTAAAAGTGGGAAAACCTTTAAAAAAAACTAGCGGGTACCTGGCCAGATGCTTGGCTTTATTAAATTAAAAACCTTTGAAGTTAGAAAAATTATAGAAATTTTCTCTATTATTTCAAAAAATGATATATTCTGAGGAAATAAATACTGGACCCATCAATTTAATGGTCAAACATATCGAACAAAAATTTCGTTGTTGTTTTTGTTTTGATAAATAGCTTTTAATCTTTCGTAGTACTTATATAACAGTTCAATTATCATAGTCTTGGAAAGGAGTTATCATAATATTTAAATAATATTTTAACGGTCAAATTTAAATTTTTGAGGAATTAAGAATACATTAAGAGGTTATAGAAATCACAATATTTTTTTAATTACTATGAAATTTATTATTTATTCTGTTAAAATTTGCAAAATTTAGAAAATCTAAAGAAATTAACTTAACCTCATTGGTTTCTGAGCAACTCATGTAAAACACGAAATATTTTTCATGTAGATACCCTCATTTATATTTATCTATTTTATATTCCTCAAAGATACATGAGTCTCTTTAAAAATTAATATAGCTTTATATATACTTGGCATATCTGATATCTGTTTTCATCTCTACATCATAATTGGGTGAGTATACTAAATTTTATTGGTCATATTATTTTATTGGACATAGACTACCTTACTGTTATTGTTTGAATATTCTTTGGACAATACATCGTAAATTCAGTTGAAATCAGCTCATCGATTCTCGTAAAACTGTTTTCTTCAACCTCAAGCATAAAATTCTTCTATAAAACAAAATAATCAGCTATCGAATAGCCCTAATAACAAAAATTCTTATAATCAAAATTCACATCACAGGTCCCCCCCTTAACATGATAGTAACCAAAAGAATATTATGAAGAAAAAAATGTTATCCTGCTATTGTTGGTTTATATGTATTGATAAATTATTTGGAATCATAAAGATTATTGTACTTAACACGTGATTCACGCTGTTCTAATATTCCTAAATAAGCATCGTAAATGCGGCAAATCAATCAAATCATTCTTTAAAATTATTACTTCCTGTTAAAGTTAGCAATTTTATTACCAGGATATTATTCAACAGTTGGTAATAAATAGTTTTGTGTATAGTTTTTTATTTTTATCACAAGGTAAAGCTTATTACAAGGCATGTGCTTTCAATGTCTTCAGTAAAGCGCATAAGCTAAGAATTAAAATAAGTTAAATTTTGAATATGAAATCACTGTATGGTAATTTTTCATAAACATCACATTTTGTGGAATTTTTAGAAGTCGTCATCTTGCTCAATCGAAAAAGGCATCGCTTACAAAAAGTTAATAATGTTAAACCGTGCAAACAATAATTGTTAATTATATTAATTTTTTCGAAAATTATAATTTTTCATTTTTCAAAAGTCTTTAATAATTCTGTATAAAAATCACGAGGACGATGTTAAAATTTTAATCAACTTTGGAAGAAATAATATTGGAACAGACTTACTGTCCTTGAGTGGAATAAGCTATAATTTTTTTTATAAAAGCTATATTATATTCTGGTGCTGGTAATTTATAAAGTCTTCTTAAAAAGTATGTAGTAAAGCATTTAACGAAAGTTGAATAGCAAAGTCCAGACTTAAAAACATCTTAGAATTCTTTAATTAATGTTTTTGTTAATATTTGCCGTTGTATTAATAGTCTTTGTAGAATCCAAAAATTTAGTTTACTTCTCGGATATAAATGGTGCAGTGAATTTTTTGTATTTTTAAAGCAAATTTGTTAAAAATCTAAAGCAGGTTCAAGCAATTCTAAATTAAAATTACAATAATAATAAAAATGTCGTCAAACAATCAAAACTAAATTCGCATAAATTCATGTCATTTTTGTTTTTGATAAACATAGTTTATGATCCTAAAAACATTTTAACAATTCATTTATCTTAGTCTTTGAGATTATAAACAAATTTCAAAAGATTTCTTTATAATTATTTCATAACAACAAATAAAATGAGACTATAATATCCATTTTAAAAGGAATACACCTTGTTTTCCTTTTATTGTTGACTTGTTGAAATATACTCAAACCGCATAACATATTCCAACATCCCTTGTTAGCCATTGGCTTTTTTAGGGTATAATAACAAAGTCGAAACTATTTCAAGAATATAAAACAAGGATTTAATGAATGAATGGCCAAAGTTGGTCCTTGTTTTACAACATCTCATTACGTCATTGCTATTTAGGGTTCCCTATAGCTTGTCTACTCATTGTTTAAGTGGCTTGTTCATTGGTATGAATTCCAAATAGGAACAAGTCCACTCTAATGGTATCCTTTGAAACAATGAATAGGCCCATTTTGGGCTACAGCTTACAAATGTGGCAAAAAAGTTATTACATAAGTTTTCTATTATCAGAAAAAATTTATCTTAAAAGGTTTTGAATTTATTTTAAATTAAATTTAAGTGAAGAAATAATGAATAAAAAGGGAAAATAAATAGAAAAGAAAGCCTTAAGTAGTAAAATTTTCATAATCTTATTATCTAAAAGTTTTGATTTAGACTTTTTAGGATTAAGAAAAGGACTAATGAATAAATTTTATCATTTCTAATTAAAAAAAAAAAGATATTTACAAAATTATTCAATTAGCCCTTAAGCTGAATTCAAATTTTAATAAATTGTAAGAAACGAAATCAGCACAAAAAATTCTAAAAATTGAAGATTTTTTGCTTCGGTTAGATTTTTTTTTTTGTGGTTAATACCCAAATAAAATCGGCAAGCGCCTGTTTAGCTGTCAAATTCATTGATAATGGAATGCCCGTGTTTATCTGTAATCTGATCCTTCACCTCGTACTTAGCTACATGGTTGACTTAAGCAACTTTTTTGATGGTGCCGAAATTCTGTAAATAGGACTGTGAAAATAAATAACAAAATTGAGTTTACCACTGGACAAAACTGAAAACAATTGTTTTGAATGAATTTAAAAGAAACTTCAAAATTTAGTATTCTTACGCTGAAGTTTAAGTTGGAGTCTTTCATGAGAACAAATTATTTGAAGGAGGGATAAATATTCTTCTTTGGCTTCTACTGCTACAGAAATCAAACTGGAATTTCTTGTAGAATTCAACACTTTGCTGCAAAAAAAGTAACATTTTTTGGTGAACATGAAATTTGTAGGCGCCGAAATTCACTCTGGGATTTTGTCTTTTATCCTGTCAATCATTTCAATCATTACGGTACCATAACAATGAGGCAGAACATGCTTCTTGGATTTTTATTATTTAATAGTACTTTTTTTCCAGCTTTAATATTTATGTAGAGAATTACATAAATAGTCGCATTGTATTAATTAGAGGAATTAACTTATATTATTAAGATAAAAATAAATTACTAAATCCGGCTGAAGTCCTTAGGCTAACAGCCTCGTCTAGTTCTTTTCAAAAAACTCAAGGTCTTCTAAGCCATGACACACAGACAATCTAGTTTTTTGCACTGAAATGTGAAAAAATGATCAGCTGATTTTAATTATTTCAAAAAATGAATTAAATTGAAATAAGAAATTGATATATTTGAGAATTTGGAAGGCACGATATAGAAATCAAAGTTCGGTCCAGTTTGATCAAATTTTTTTCTCGCCTTTCTTTTTCCGCAATGGATTTAGCACAATAAAACCATCTTCATCTGCCATTCATTAAAATAGTTTAGCCAGAAGTATATTTTAAATTTTTTGTTTTTTAGAATTTTCAAGTACAGAATTGCTGCAAGTCAAATTTGTTCACCAGTTTCACAAGAGAACATAAAGAAAAATATGTCTACTTAAAAT
Organism: Acrocera orbiculus; assembly: GCA_947359355.1. Classification (NCBI taxonomy): domain Eukaryota; kingdom Metazoa; phylum Arthropoda; class Insecta; order Diptera; family Acroceridae; genus Acrocera; species Acrocera orbiculus. The sequence goes on from OX375757.1 coordinate 62,957,168, forward strand.
AATTTGTGACCACTTATCCGATTTGAAATTTTAATTGCATACTTATCAATCACTTAAGAATCACTTTAAAAAATCATAAAATGACAAAAACCTCCCAAGCTGGAGGACCTGTTTAGCTGTCATCATTTTACTTAGCAATTTTTTATTAAAATGCGAAACTCATGTAAAAAATTGATTGTTTTTCTTCTTTTTATGGAATATTATCCTGCATTACTTTAAATGAAAAACAAATACAATATCAGTAAATTCTATCTTGCAAAGGGTATAACATGAAGCCTTTGTCAGTTGCCGATCTTGTAAAATAGTTTGTTTCGACTATCGTAAAACCGTCAGTTTCTAGTGCCTGTATGAATGTAACCGGATATTAACGAGCTGAGTGATTGGCTATATCAGTAACAACATGGCTTTAAATTAATAATAATATCAAACCAATCGAACAGCATACTATATTTGTAAAGGTTAGTAGAACCAGTTTATATGTCGAAGCTGACCGAGAACTTTGGTTTGGGAAACGCATGGCTAAACGGCTTTTGGTATCAGGAGTCCATCTGCATTTAAAGATGTCGATATTACTATAAATGTGAATAACATACGATTACTGATAATTCTATGTGTTATTTAATTTTAACTGTCCTCTTGGTTTGTTTTTATGCCTATCAAAAATTAAACGAATTCCTTTTAGTTAATTAAATTGTTCCTAAGATCGAATTAAAAGATTTTTATTTTGCGCAATTGATGTGAGTATTTGTAGTTGTTGGGGAAATAGTTCCTTAAAAACATTATTTGTTTAATCATTGTTTTTTTTTTGTTAGGATTTTGATATTTGTCTAAAATATTTTAACTTCATTAAGAAATAGTTTTCTTCCTAGCACGTTACGAGATGTATAATTGAAAACTCCTTGTATATCAAGGCTGGCTACCAGTACTAATTCCTGTCTCAGCAAGTCTTTTAAAAAATTTTTCAGTTGTGCTCATCTAAATAAACTAATTTTCACCTTGCGAGCCTAGACTTGCACATAAAAGGTGCCATCTTGTTTAAATAATGTGGCATAGAATTATTTATTTGACAGTTGCATATTATGCGTCTATTTGGACAAAAACGAGAAATTATGTCTCAAATATATTCAAAATGATAAATGAGAGAAAATATTACAATTTTGCAGACATAAAATTATGTTTTTTTTTAAAAACATTTTGAAGTTAAAAATTTGATTTTTTCTACAAACAACTGAATTAAATTTTGTAACACAAGAAATTAGAAATAACTGCTTTAAATGTTTTCGATTTCATAGCTTTAACTTTAAATCACAAAAATAAATTAATTAATCTACTTAGCTTAAGAAATTAATTAAATGGGACTTAAAGTATTAAAAAAATATCTGGGACTCTAAATTTTAAATAATCAAAATGATTCTAATCTTTTTTTTTTTGATGAAGAACTACTAAGTTCAGCTTTAATTCAATTGAATATTTTACTATATCCGCCACAACCAATAAAATTAAAACATAAGCACAGTCACAAGAATAAAGTTAAAGCTTAATTGTATAAAACAGTCTACAATGTAATTTTATCTATTCTTCTGGTCACAAAAGAACAATTGACATGGATAGTACATACATATGCAAATTAAACCGACAACCAATTTTGATAACAATACATTCACCAATGGTTATGCTTTATAAAGTCTCCACCTTTTCTTAACCATTATCTTTTGAACCCTAGAATCTTATTTGAGGTATAACAACCATAGGTGGTTGTCTTGTCTCGGTTGCAAACGTAACAATCGAAATGGCGGATAAAATGGTCTGATGTCCGATAATTTGAAGGAGACAAAAACTGTCATCGAATATATAGGACAAGTTTAAAGGCGCCAAGAAGAGGACCCTTAATTTATCAATAAGCAAAATTTATCAGTCCTTTCGTGTACATATTTTCTTGCTTTTTTTATGTTATTTTTATCATCACATCCTTTTGGCGTCTAAGTTTTTTTTTCTCAGTTTTATGATCATGATGGCATTTGTCTTTCATTTTTTATTTATAAAAAACAACATCAAGCAATTAAAAATGTCAACATGTCCTCTTTGAGACATTTTCTCAATAGAACCAAAATTTTTATGCACTCAAGGCAATGGTAATAAAAAAAAACATGATCAAGAGTGATTACGAAGCCATAAGTCAAAACATCGACAAATTAACGTAAATTTGAAAAAGAAATTTAGATAAAATAAAACTGACAAGAAAAAGGAAAACAGAAAAATAATTTTCCTTTTTAACACAATTAATTGATTAGAGCTCAAAGAAATCCCCTAGTGATTAGGTGTGTAATTTTAGAAGATAGAAGTAAATTACCCGAGTAAGCATTGACAATGAAATACAACATGGAAAAAGAAAACAAATCTTTAAATTGCGTACGTTCAACGAAAAAAAAGAAGTATTTTTGAGTCGTACGTAGTACATTAATCACGTCAGCAGCTATACCACACCACAAAGTGTGGAGCGTCTTGCATCAATTGAAATCTTTAAAAAAAAACAACAACAACAATAAAAATATACCAAGTGCCAGTTTTTGCACTTTTCCTTTGACAGTTTAAATAGCATCAGCCAGATGGTAAGATCTTTAGCTTGATATAAAGAACATTTTCTTAGAATGTCACCATTGATCAGCCCCTACAAGGAGAAATGCTTCTTAATATGACGCTAATGGACTTGGTAATGGGGCTGAACGAAATTTTTTCAGTTCGTTAGCAAGGAAGAATTTTAATATAATCATTCTTAAAGTAACTATTTTAGATTTAAGTATTAGTTTTACAACAGATCAAATTGTCTATTTTTCCATTTTCTTTGAATAGGTAGAGAATTTTAATTTTTACCATTTAAAGAGTTTAAACTTTAGTGTAATTCAAACCATTTTAGTGCCATTCTATCAGTGTCACTAGTTCTGAACTTTTAGTATAATTGAATAATTGAAATTAAATTCCTTGAAAATTAAAGGCTTCTATAAAATAAAATCATTGTTATTCTTTTTTAAATAATTTTTCGAATAAAGTTATGAATTACTTCGATAACTCCTCTATCCCACTTTTTTTCAAAACTTAAGACATTGAAAGTAGAACATAAAAATTGTTTCTTATTTCTTTTTATTTTCATTGAATTTGGAAATATTCAAATAATTATAGCTGCCATACCATTGGCCCAGAGCTATTACATAAAAAATTTATTGTTACATACCTATATATAGATAAATAAATATAAGAACCATCCAAATATCAAAGGATTCCCGATATCATGTGATTAATTAAAGAAGCAATTGATAAAAAAATTCCAACATAAAATTATTGTTACCATCTTATCATTGATTCTGACAGTCCCATGTTTCACATCAAAGCTGAAGCGCTATTTGGAATGTCTAAGAACATATGTCCCTCTCTGAAGTCATTAATCCTCTTTCTCTTATCAAACGAATTAAACAAATACAACATCAGATGAAACTTTGGAATGGCTTCCAGTTAGATGATTAGAAAAAACAACTAAATACATACATTAATACAATAAATAAAATTCCCCTTTTTCGACAATACTAAAGTAAAATAAAAATAGATATGATACCATAAAAAAAGAAGAAAAATCATACAAACTTTTGAGTGGACATTGGTTCAGTTAACGCTTTAGTTTTTATTTGAATGGCCGCCATATCTTGTAAGTTATTTATTTTCTGTTTTGTTGTAGTTTTTATTTTGTTCATTTTCAAATGAATTCTTTTAATTAGCCCTTCTTCGTTTGCCCTTAACCGAAATTCATGTCTGTCATCACTTTTCCTTAATTACACCAAATTCGAATGCCCCGAAAACAAAACAAAAATAAATATGTTAGCATCTTATTATTATTATTATTAGCGGTAAAGCTTTTTGGGCTAACATCTATTTGTTTTATCACTAAACGAAGATTTTACGATCAAATTTAACCTGCGATGACATTATAGGCTGTGTATAGATCAAAGTGAGTCCGGCATAATATTATCCGAAAAAAAGTAGACATACTAATGCGGTATCTATTGATGTTAAATTGATGTATTAAATTAATGACCATAGGAAATTTCAATCAGTCAGCCATAATGTCAACGCGATGTTTGTATTTTACTTTCTTTAACTCACCTGGCCTATTTCGTTGCCGCGAAGAATGTTAGACGTTGATCGATTGATGGGCTTATTTGAATAAAACTCGAAAGGGAATGTTATACGACAAAAACGGCAGTGACATCGATTGTATGCATTAGACCTTTTTTTAAAAGGTCTAAAGGTTGAATTATATATTCAATTGGTTTTTTTCAACTCTTTTTTTATTGAAGAAAAAAACAGTATTTAAACAGTTTCTAAAAACATATCAGCGGTTGTTTCTTTTAAGCCAATGGAAATTAATTTTGTTTCATTGAATAAAAAGATATATAATTACGCTTGTATTTGTTATGTATTTTAGTAAATGAGGTCTTTAGGTCTTATAGTTCAAGTAGAAATAGTTGGGAGTAGTTTTTAATTAGAATGTTAGCTTCAATGTTGAGAAATAGATACATTTTGTAACATAATTATACAGAAACAAATCGGTTTCAATTTTAATACAAGCTTTTGATTTAAAATGTTAAAGCTTCAATTTAAATTTAATTATTATTTTATAAAGATAAGAACAGTATCTTAAATATACTATGAATTTTTATTTTATATTTATATTATATATATATATAATAAAAAGAGATGTATCTATGTAGACGACTCATAAACCACAACTACCAATTTAAATCAAATTTTGGAAAGTTTGTGGAAATTTTAAGAGGCCGTTCTTTCGCAATTGAATTGTTAGTTAAAAAAAACTGTTAAAAAATTAAACAGTGTATTGTAAACAAAAATTTTAAATTTATAACTTTTAAAATAAAGAATAAAAACTTTATTCACAAAGAAAACTTACATGCTCTCTCTTTGTTTAGGTTTGACAAAAAGGCCTAGCACAAGGACACTAGCTTTTATAAAAAATCATGAAGAAAATGAAGAAAATGAAGAAATCTGAGACAAAAATTTTAGCCAATTTTAAAGCAGAAAAATTCAAGAAGGGTTAAAGTAGAACTATCTAAATCAGTGTTTCACAAACTTTCTTGTACCATGCTCCACCTAAGTCTTTCTAAAATTTTTATGCCCACCCAGGGGTGGATTAATGTATAGACAGCTGGCACACTAGGCTGCAGCCTAGAGCGCCAAATATTAGAATTTTCACTCTTTTATCACGGTAAAAATTATAGAATTGATATATTTCATTGATGAAGTCCTTTTGTTCGTAACTTTTTTAAACATCAAAACACGATTTTTGAACAGAAAAACACCGGGTTTTTTAGCTGGCTGCCAAGAATTGTCTTTTTTCCCAGAAAGATTAAAATAATTATCCGATAAATTGGACTGATTCGATGAACTGAAGATTCTGAAGATTGAAGATTTTTCTGCATCAACGCACTGCTGGAAAATTCTTCAAAAAAAGGAATCAAACGGTACAGTAAAAAGTCTATCAACGACTCGTTGGTCAGCTCGTGCAAATGCAGGCCAAAGTTTATATGAATCTTGGGAACAAATTCTAACTGCACTGCACGCGTTAGGAGATGACAAGCAGCAGAAACCAAGTGTTATATATGTATGTGAAGCTAAAGACATGCAATTAAAACTGTTAAGATTGGAAACGGCTTTTATGACTGTTTTTTGGGGGTTTTTGTAACATCGGATAAATTCTGTTAACAAAAAATTAAAGGGGCTTAACAACGATATATTTACTGTCATTTAATTATATGACTCACTTATATCACTTATTGTTGAAACTCGAGGACCTTTTGATTATTTCCAAATAAAGGCAATGAATTTGTCCGAAGTAAAAGAATATGAAAAAGATGTGAAGCGAAAAAGAAAGCAAAAACTCTATGCCGATGAAACTGCAGGAGGGGTAGAAATGACTGGTCAAGAAAATTTGAGAGTCAATACTTTTTTAATTATTATTGACAATCTTTACTGCGAGCTTTGTAAACGACGCTAGGCCTACAAACAATTTCATAAAAATTATCTTTCCTTGTCAACTTAACCACTATGACCTTATCTGGAATTGAAGAAAAGCTAAAGCTTTGAGGCTCAATTATCTTCACGATCTCGAAAAATCGTTTGCCGATAAGTGTATTCATTTTCGTTCACACTGCTCTTGAAGTGAAAATAAATGGAAGACGACTTTGGAATTATTAAAGTGGATTTAAAAAGAAGATCTTAAAACTATTTATCCGGACGTTGAAATCGCACTTCGGATGTGTGCATGTACTCCGATCTCCAACTGTTCAGGTGAACGTAGTTTTTCATGTTTGCGAAAAGTTAAAAATTATTTGCATTCAAAAATGAAAGAGAGATTAAACGCTTTACTGAATATTGAATCATATTTGTTGAGATCATTATAATAAATGAAAAACCGTTTCTATAATTTACTAAGTATTCTTGATTCTTACGTCAGTCTTATTTTATGATAAAGGCGGTATGAGCTCTAAAGCCTAGGGCGCCAAAATCCTAAATAGGAACGAATCACTAGGAATTTGTTAACGAAGCACAGTAAGTAAATTTTCAAGACATATAATGGAAAATTAGAATTCAAATTCAAAATAATTATAATAAAGATTTTTCCATATAATAATGTAGTATTTTAAAGTGAGACCCTTGCGCTTGATGCTTGCTGCACAGATATTTTATGTTAGATTCCAATTTGGTTAGCTTCAGTCTCAAGTTTCCTCGTTGTGTTATATCCCGACGATTTAGTTTTTTTACCAGTAAATCATTTAATCAGAAAATCTTTCCTTTAAATCAGCGCATAAAATTTTCAGATGATCGACAATAACAAGTAAGCGGTATCATTTACTTCACATTTCTGGAGCCAATGAAACTGTTTAAAATTTTTGTTGTTAATATATATCTGTCATAAATCAAGAAGGGTAATGAAACCACATATCTTCGCTTTTGCATTAATAAGAGTTTTATTATTTGTTCCTTGAAGTTTCTTATTTAATATATGTATTTAGTTTTTCAAAGATATCGGCTAAATATCTCACAAATGCTTTACCATCGACTGTTAACAGATACTTCATTTCAGGTTTGTTACTTAGAAAATCACTATCAAACAGTTCCATAAATCTTTTCAAGCAGTTCCCTTTAGAGAGCCATCTTACTTCAGTGTGAAGTAAAAGTCTCACGTTGTCTGCATTTTGTTCTTCACAAAACAGCTTGAAAACACGCTCATATTTGGCATTAGCTTTAATAGCATTGATACACTTTTTTACTGAATGTAGTATTTCATTTAGAACAGGCGAGATGTTTTTAGCTATCAATCCCTATGAATAACACAATGCAACAAGAATCATTTCTAAATTCTCATTTTTCATCAATTTCAAGCAGCCATTTTTGTTGCTCATCATATTAGGAGCACCATCTGCAACACAAGATGTTATATTTTTTATTGGTATATTATATACATCTAATGTACATAAGTAGTTTTTTGGATTATTACATATATCTTTGGAGATAGTGGTGCTTTCTAATCTTTTACAGAACAACATTTCTTCAGCTGCCCTTTATCAATATATCTTACATAGGTTATTAATACTACCTCACTGCCCATCAAAGTTGATTCATCCATTTGTACTGAGAATTTTCTAGTTTTTAATTTCTCAGCGAGTTGTTTTTCAAGCTTTTACATCTTTGTAATCTTGTTCAAGAACCGTTTTAGGAAATGATAATATCAACGGTTTTATTAAATTCTGTCCTATAGTATGATTTTTCCCAGATTTAGTGATAAATAAAGAAATTTGATAACTAACCTCAAGAAAACGATTATGAGTTGAAGTATGAGCAGTAAATAGAGACTTTACGGTTGTCCTCTTTTCAAAATTTTTCGAAATTGCTGTTATTTACCATATCAAATTTAAAATCAATGCATGTTTTCTATACTCCATTCTACTTTGAAATATATTTTAGGGAAGTTTTTTATCCACCGAAAGAGAGTGGTGTTCCTTGCTTGGCGTGGGCAGTAAATGTTTTTCATTAAACGGGGTATTCACCATGTTACCGAATCAATGATTCAGCTCTCATTTTTTTAAATCAAGGAGACTCGAGTCCATTTTTCAACTGCACCCCTTAATAATCAATTTGCCCCACTGTTGGGCGTGGGCCCCACGTTGGGAAACACTGATCAAAATCATAATAAAAATACTTAAAACTCTTAACCAAAATTTACCAAACTTAATTCAAAATTTCAATGAGAGCGATTTGACTGTTGTTTTAAAATCAAATTCTTGTTATTGAGCTTAACGATCTTTTGTGTGTAATTTCGAATCTCTTTTTGTTTTAGTCATAGAACTAGCAACCTTTTCTTTTGTAATTGAAGTTTAAAGAAAATAGCTTAAATTACTTCTGCAGCCAAGTTAGAAGAAATTAAAGATAGCTTTGGGTTTATTCACAGAAAAATTTTTAGACCAAAAGGTGTGTAAATATAAATTATATTGAAATATATTTGAAATATTTCTTTCAGACCTAATTTTAATACCGAAAACAATCTTCTCAATATTTAATTAAGCTTTTTCGAGCTAAAAAGTTGACATCAGTGGATGATGTTTAAAATATGATGCCCTCGGTCTATATGTCATAAACCTTATGCATGTCTCAAGTGACTAGGCAATATATTTTAGCAATCCTCATTTTTATAATCAGAGGTGGTCGATAACAGCTCAACTGAAATTTTGAATATAAACCATCAAGCTTTGTTTTTACCCAACAACCTTTGCAGCTAATAAAATACGAAGATTCCAAAAAGTACTTAAATAAAAAAAATATTTTTGTAAATTACCCTAAATTTCTAAATTTTAACAAAAATTCACTTATCAGTGGCATGTGAAAATTAAACCTTAGATACAACAACAACAATTCCAAAATAGAAAATCTATTGAAATTCAGAAAATAAATGTGACATATCTTGAAACGCATTTGCATCACCACGAGGACATATTTACACAGAAAGTCGAAGCAACTTGTCAACAATTTCCAATGACACACGATAAAAAAAATAAACTGCGGAAATCCTTGGAATTCAGCATTTTTCGGCGAGAAATTAAAGTGTTCTACTTACAGTTCGGGTTGTATGTACAATTCTTGTAAATTAATTGCTTCATGTTTCACCTTTTTGATCCCAATAAATCGTCTTCGCTGAGTTCCGTTCATGTTCTGAATTTGAGTTAAATTTAGAGATTTAGTCTTAAAATTTTCCTGATGCTATTTTTTCCTTTAATATATAAAAAAAAATAGTTTTAGTTTTTTATTGCTCAAACTGGAATTCGGCAATTGATTTTACTGTTGTATTATAATCGGAATAAGGGCTTCCGATCTAAAGAAAAAAAACTTACGTAACATTTCTTTTTGATTCTTTAGCTTAATTATCTATTTGATTGCTTAAGAAGTTGAAAAAACTAAACCTAAAATCTATTTTATGTACACAAATCAATACAACAACAGAAATTCATTCAAGTCATCGAAAAATCATTTATTAAACAGAATTATGTCAAAAATATTATCCAGTGTCCAGATTTAGGTTCCTTGTTTGAATTCTATGACTGACTTCTTAAGATATGACTGTGGTATACCAATTGTGTTTACTCTTGTTGAATGAGTGGCTGTATTTCCTTAAGAAGGAAACATGTTGTGATCCCGTATTATAAAAGAGAAATTTTCTATTATTATTTTCTTCTTTGGTCAAGGACTATACAATTATTCATTTACGGCTACTCACTAAATCCAATGAATGAATTAAGATCTAAAGTATGAGTTGAGCTCATACCAAATAGATTTCTAGAGAATTTACCTTCTATATAATAATTTTTTTTTATCTTAATACAATTTCGTAGTCGTGACTAAACAAATCGATGGTGTTAAGTGATTGAATACAACCAAATTTCTTATACAATAAAAAAAATAAAGAAGTTTTTTGTTGGGACCCGAGCGTTGAAAAATTCTTTGATTAATGCTGTAAAGTGTGCTCTGAATGTATCGTAATTAATGATATTGCTGGAATTAGGATATGTTTGCACGTTGTAATCTTTATGAATCTAAAACTAATTAATGAATTTATTGTTGACTTAAGAAATTAAAAGGTAAAGAATTTATGTATCGTTTTTTTTCTTTTTTTAGCCACTAATGAATTTTTAACCTTAAGCTGACATTTTTCTATAATTTTATGTTTTTTGGTGTGTAATAAACTGAAAGTATGATTTACTTAGTTTTACAAATTGTGTTTTTGAATATGGTTTGGCAAGAGCCATAAAACTAAATTTTATCAGAAATCTTCCAAGGCTTCCAAATTTTCCAAAGTTTTAAAATGTTCAATTTAGCAGCATTTGTCGGCGACATTTAAGTTCTGCTCTTCTACAAAAAAAAACCTATAACTGTTGCTATTAGTTTTAAGTTACTAACATTTATCTGTTTTGTTATTGATAAAAGCAGAAGCATTTGTAGCACTACAGCTTTCATTGTTTCATTTTAAGATAAAAGAAACAAGGTCGAAAAGCCTCATAATATTTATAGAGAATAAGCCCAGTTATTATTTTTTTTATTGTTGACACTGAGCTTCATTTTAAATGATTTATTTTTGATTCAAAAATGTTTTTTAATATAAATTTAATTTTAATAGCTATTCTGTGGTCTTTTTTATTTCTTTTAAATTTATTAAAAATTTTTCGACTCTGAAATTTGGTTTCTTTTACCATACTTTTGTGAATTTATAAATTCATAATTTTTCCAACACTGGAGACTACGAAGGTTGTCAACACGACTTACAGTGGAATCAAATATGTAGTCTATCCGGATAAACTTGATCATACTCTCTATTTTACCCGGATCGTAGATCGTTTTTTGAATGATCGACTATAATTCGTTCAAATTTTTTTTTTAAATTATGAAGTTTTCGTTAGAGGTACGATAGGTTCTCAATATGCTTTTGTATTTTATACAGAGAAATATTAAAGCTTGTATAGCTCGAGATGTAGTTTCTTTAAATAATCTTTAACTTTTTTTTGTCTAGTCATTAATAATTTTTATTTTGCAGGATTTTTTTCGTTTGAATTGCAAAAGTTTTAACCAAAACTTAGCAGTCATTACTATTTTGGTTTTAAATCAATTAAACTGTCCTTATTTTCCATTTTATGGGAAAAACTAAGAGGACCTGTGTTAGGGGCTTGACATTAAAATAAACTGTCACAACTAAAAATAACCAAAACAAGTCAAATCAATTTCAGCTATTGAACAGTTTAGTATTCGAAGCTGTCCCATCAATCAATGTAAGATTTATAAAGAAAAAATAGCGGACGTCTTATTTTCTATACTCGCGTGACTAGAAAAAGGTATTACGATGAGTCATTAAACCTCTTCTATTGAAATGATTAGTGACTGCAACTCAATCAGACAAAATTGGATATAGAAACATTTCACCCTACATATTTTCATAAATTACTAACACATTTATTTACATTTAGATATAGATATATTTAGATATAGAAGTATCTTGGATTTTTTCTGGGTTATTCGAACATAAAACAATTCATTTAGTGCCTATTTACTTAGACAAGTGTTTAAACTCTTCAGATATTTGTTCATGAGTCCAGGAAGCTTTTATTAATAAATCCTTCTCTATAACTAATCACATTTCTTCCTGCTTATAACATTAAAAGCCGATGTTCCCTTCGAAAAAGGGCAATTACTACATATTCCTTGAGAAAATGAATTTTTATTTTTTTCCCAATTTGTTTACACAAAGCATTGAAGAATATTGAAATAAACAAAAAGAAAACTTCAATAATAATTATGTTTAAGTACGAGAATCGGATATATACATATACTGCCAGGGATGAAAGAAAGTCCTTAAGGGCATAGCAGAATTTATGAGAATCATAAAGTGTTATATGCGTTTCTAATGAGCCAAACGGCAATAAAAATTTATTACCACCAAGTCTGTCTCTAGTGTAAAAATAAGCAAAACGAGCAATGTTTATTCTTATTTCTTGAGTTTATGAGTCTTTTGATGATATTTTGTTGTGACAACTTATAAAAAGCCCGATATTAAAAGGAGATTGTAAGAATTTTTGTGAAGTGGTCAGTATTTGTGGCATATATAACTCTAGAGAAAATTTTGGGCTCTTAAAAAATCTGTTGGCTCTCACTTTAATTTTCTAATTTCGAGAAGTGGTTTGCCTAAATTGGTTTGTTTTCTTGGACACAGATCTTAAGTGTTAACTATGTGACACGAATCAATTTTTCTTTTCATTTTATTTTGCTGTTTGTTAATAAAAATAAGCACCCAAATTTAAGTAATGGATAGAATAAAGATATCGTTTATGTTGTAGCTCTCATGGGTATCATTTAAATTTAAGACCAAAATCGCTTAGAATTTCATCTAATTATTTCTTATATCTATGTAACTATTAATGTTCAAGTTATTTGTGCTATTTTTTTTATCAATAACTAGAAATGTACAATTTTTTAACCGCCTAAGTTACAATAAAATTTTGTTTGCTTAGCAGTTGATGTTTCCTAAATCGTGCACTGTCTACAAAGCTGTTTGTGTCTCTTAAATTTGAATCTTAAATAGATTCTCGCAAAAAAGATTCAAAGCTTACTATATCTATAGCATCAACAATATCCAATACTAGATAATTGCTTTTACTTTCCACTTTTTTTTATCTATTATTTATTAATTATTATTATTTTTGTAGCGTATTACAACATTTCGAAATTGAATTACAAACTCTAAAATATGTTTGTCTTCTTTACCACACCCTCAGAACAAGAAAAACTTCAAATAGAATACAAAAAATCTTTGAAATCAAATATTCAATAAACACAAATATAACATTCTTCGCTAACACTTTACTAAATAAATAAAAAACAAAAATCCAAACTAATATTTGTTATTAAAACGAGAAGCTATATGAAAATATTTTTTCAATCATCTCAAAATTTCACAATTAATCATCTTGGGGTCATGTCAAATAGGAATTGAGGCGTACTTAATAATCCATTTAAGATCATTTTAAGATTGATTTGAAGCTTCTTAACTATCACTAAGGTAAGCAGGTAGTACCACATGTGGCCATTAGTACAAACTCTTATCCAGAATCTTTTAACTAAAACTAAAATGTATACAAAGAAAAAGAGAAGCTTACACAACAATGACACACAGGCACACATATTTATTTAAACATATTATTTATTAAACATTTAGACAATTTCATAGCATGATTGAATGAATATTGAAAGATGCTGTTTTGCTTCTAATGAATTGCTCTAATCATTGTCGATTAAGTCGCGTAAAAGGTCTTCATGTCATAACAGCAGAGTTCGTCACCTAATGAGCCGAAATGATCCCGTGACGACAGCTTCTTTTCGAATATTTGTTATCGTTATATGTTTTTTAATGAACACCAAATGACTTTGCCAATAGACAAGATCTAACCGTACTCTGATCATGCGCCAATAAGTGACTTAGTATAAAATCCACGATTAAGACCCTAAAGTGAACTCCACTCTAAATTATATACATACATATAAAAATATATTTCATATGTTTTTTGTTATGGTATATAAGTATATAAATGTGTCTTTTGATGGCAATAGATGTTTCTTTTCAATTACAGAAAAGAAAAAAATGTTCTCGGGTCGTTTGGATATCGAGTTCAAGTACTACCTTCAAATGAAAGTTCAGAATGAAAATCTTTGGGATTGCGTTACTGTAGTTAACTTCTCTTAAAATAAAGTCTCGTTTGTCGCGCGGCTCCTGCTTAAGATATAAATCGTCCAACAGCATTGACAAGTCACGTTTGTTTAATTTAATTTTCAGCTAAAGTTTCGGTGCTTTATTTATATGTATGAGATACATATATGCCTAAACTCCAGATAATGCCTTATGGACAAATCAAAGTTAAGCTTTCCGACAATTATTTACTGTCTATGAGCATATCAATTTTATGTAATCGCTGAATTTATAAATTTAATTGTCAACTTTGACAGGAAACATTCCAGGATATAGTTAGATAAAATGATATTTTAGTTATACGAAATTAATGAAGATCTAGCTGTGATTGATGGAGTGTTAAAGGTGGGTCCAGATTACCACTTTATTTCATTAACTAAACATTCGAAAACGACTGGTGTTTGATATACACGCAATGTAGCTAGCCTTTTAAGCTTTTAACAGTTGAGACTCAAAATTTTGCATAGTATTTTAATATTTCAATACATACGCAAGTGCAATTGATATTTAAGACTGATATTTAATCAGAGAACAAATCCCTTGAAATCTATTTGAAAATTTAATTTCAGATATTTTTTAAAAAAAAGCATAAGTTGAAGTTCTGTTGGTTATCAAATAAGCACAAAATAAAATGATTTCAAAAGAATTGAACTCGTGGACCTTTTAAGCCCGGGAGATTTAATTTTGCTAATTACCCACTCGCGACTATACCTATTTGATTTATTATTTATTTTTTATTAATTTTTTTACGAATTCTTAATTTTTATTAACTATACATAAAAGTAAAATAGTAAAAAAACACTTTTGAGTTCTGTATTGTAAATAAACTTTCTTTTATCTAACAATCCACTCAAACTAAATAGCAAAAAACAGAAATAACATTAAAACATAGACTTTTATTTACTGTCATTTTATACGAAATGAGTTAATGAAGGATAAATTAAGCTTTTTACAAGATTCTCTTACAATTTCATATAATAAGAGATATGTGTGGGGCGTATAATTCATAAGTTCGTAATTACTGCATTTAATACAGTTAATTAATTTCTACTGATATCATATCAACAGATTTTTTATATAAAATTTCAGTAGCGTCATTCTGCGAGTTACACAGTCATTGCTATACTCGTTTCCAACGTAAAAAACTCCTACATTTGGTTTTAAAACTATTCTGAAAAATCAATTAAAATACTCTTCTTTTTCGAAATCCCGTTGTGACAAGGATTTAACTATCCAAAAAACATGAAAAGCAAAACCCCCGAAAAACTTCTTAGAAAACTTCAAAGCTTTGAACTTTTAACTTCAAACTACATATGTATATCCTCAATAAGGAGCATCATTTATTAATATTTGTACATTAACCCTAAAATGTTCAAATTAATTTTAAAATTTCTTCTTGAAATTGTTTTTTTATTCTTACATCAGTTTAAAAGTCTGCTCTCTTTTAAGAATCAAAAATTTTTTTGTTTATTTGTTGGTGAATTGCCATCAAGATTTTTAGATTTCCTTGAAGATGTTTCTTGCAAAATACCTAATTCCTTAAATCCACAGAGCATGCTGCTCAGATTAGAGATTGCTTAGTAATTTTTAATTAGGATTTCGTCCATAACAAGTGACTTAATATAAACAACTTAAATAGTTTAAGAAGTCTTAGAAAGGAGTTCTTTTAAATTTCATTAGCCCTATAAAAATGTTACCTACCTTAAATGAAGCAAATTAACACAAATTTAAATTCCTCCAAAAATAGTTTTTCTTGTTTATTTCAAAAGTAAAATATTGGCGAAGCAATAATATGTTAAATATTCTATTTAAAAATATTCAATGCAAGAAAGGAGTAAGCAATTGAAAGAGAAATAGCAAAACTAAATCGGCTCCTTTAACTTCAGGTTTAGTTTTTTGCATTCGTGCATATAAAATCCTTTAAATAATTTTCGAAAAATGGAATGTACTATTTGTACATTAAAAGACTACAGGACACTATTTTTCTTAAAATCCTTTAGATGAATGCAATTTAAAATAACAAAAAATATAGTTTGTTAAACAATTCTATGCAAAACCAAAGAAAGTAAAGCAAAAAAAATAATAAATAGTAAACAATTCTCAAACAAAATAACAATTCACTTAACATTACCTTTAGACTTGGTTACCGACCCAAATGACTTGCATAGCAGTCAATTGAACAACGTGAAAGAACATTGCATGACCAAGTCAAGTAATTAATGTAATTTACATCGAGCACATGGTTCCAGCAAGTAATCATACAAGACAAACGAAGAAACTGGGTTTACTAACAACCTGGTTGCATACCAAACAACAAAAGCCTTTCTCATAATAAACCTTAAGCCCATTGATATAACACGCCTTTAGTATTGGAATGAAACTTTATAAAAAAAATACAATTCCCATAGAAAAAGATGGAAACGATTAATGTATATCGATTTCTGCTTTTAATAAACAAAAAATGAAGAAAAACAGAGGGCGTGGCATTGATTACCTTGAAGAGTTAACCATGCCTTAAAATAGCTTCTGTAAATTAGTTGCGTCAAAATATCATCAATTTCAATGTATTTGGTATAATAATATATTGATGACTTTTATCACGCACCTTTCTTTCAAATTAAATGACCATAACTGCGGGACTCAAAGAAATAACATCTTCCTAATTTGGGAATATAAAATTTTGATCCTTGACGGCAAAAAGAAAATACATATATTTTCTTTATAATGGTGGCAAAAGAATTAACAATGAACTCCTTAGAATTTTTGGTTAGTTAGTTAGTTGATGGTTAAAAAAGTGGCGCCCAAAATTGCTAAAAAGATACATCACAGAGTGGGATAACAGCCATTCAGAGCCAATTAATATATGGATATATATATATATATATATATATATATCCAAAGATATATAGTCCTATTATAGTAACATGGCGCTCCTCTATAGCAAGTATAAGGACTATAGATATATGAACGTGTGGCTTTATTCGATACTTAAGAACTTGTTTTCTTTTATCTTGTTCCCTTCATGGTAAATGTTGTTAAGCCTTTTATGTTAACGGTCACTCCCTAACTTGGTAATCAAAGAAACGAAAAATGTGTCCACCGATGATATACATCGAATTTATAGCACAGAGAGCCGCTTGACAGCACTCAATGGCAAAATCTTGTTGTTTTCTTTATTTATATGCATATATATATCCATATTTGTGTTTTTTAAGATACACACTATATATATATATTTATATCAACCATATATTTAGATAGATTTTATCCTTCCCACTATTTAAAGTTCATGATGAACTTAACCGATCCACATGCCAGCGCACGTGAACATCTTTTGACTGTTACCGCCTAACAAGATCACTTTTTTCATAAAGTTGGAAAATATTAAAGATAAAAAATGCTTAGTTTGACAGTAAAAGATCGATTTTAAAAATTTTAATATTATATGATTTTGTTAATTGGCTACATAGGTATATTGTGAATCAAATTGCTTAAAAAAATAAATAATGCGAAAGGAAAAAGTTCATTGGGAGACAGAAATGATAAATGTACTTTTAATAGTGAAATTTAAGATTCGTTAAAAGCCGTTAGAGAAGCCATTTAAACTTTTCTATTTATTTTATTTTATTACTTTTTAAACTGAAAATTATTTTAACACATTAAAAGATTTTTGTTGTTTGTATTAATTTTTATTAAATAAAAATATTAAGAAATGAACTGTTTAATAATATTGATTTTTCAGGCCTACTTAAATTTCCATTTCTTTGATCTGTAATTTATAAATAATTGAAATAAATCGATGGGTTCAAGATTTTGATTTAAATTTTTTAATTTTGCTAAATAAATCCTTTACTCTAAATGTGAATTTATATGAAAAATAAAATTTTATAAGTAGTATAATTTTTAGTAACCAATATTTAAAAAGTTTTTAACTTTCATGTTTATGTTTCAAACATTAAAAATATATTGGACTATTTTAAAGGAAAGTTTGAGAGTATTGAGAAATATCTATTAAATATTTTCATTCTTTACGAAATATAATAATAAAAACGTTTAGATAAATTGAAATTATTTGATATTAGATTTATGAAAAAATTTACATTTGAATTTGTGCTTAGCACTTGAAAAATTTCTTTCGGCCACACATTTAAAAATTATGAACGTTTAATATCACTCTGAACGTATAAAGTCAAATCCTTGTCTAAATATAAGAAGCACAGCTTTAAAGATTATCCCTGAATTTTGCAATTTACAACTACACTATCTCAAATTAAATTGGAATCTTTGAGATAAGAAAAATTAAACTTTCTTTCATAATCTGGGCGGTTGAAAGCAATGATTGGTTGATATTTTCGAATATGATTTTAAATGTTAGCGACCCTGGCAGATTGAGCTTTTCAAAAATTTTCTTCAATTATAAACTCTTTCATCCGCTTCTCCACAGCATCAGGGACCATATTTTATTGCCATACTTGAAATTTTAGACCTTTAAATATTATTTTTTTCTTAGTTGAATTATACACACCCTGAGAATTGTAAATCTGAAACTGGTAAAGTTATAAGAAATTAGTCTTGAGGTCAGGCAATCTTGCTTATAATGTTAGAATAAATAAACTGCACGATTTTTTTGCAATTGGACAAACATTTTTGAAGCTAAATTTAACATATTCACTTATCGTCACAAAGTAGAATATATTCAGCTAGTTGCTCCAATGCATTAACATCCGAAAAAAAACTTAAAGATGAGCTGCTGCTTAAAAGATAGACAGTTAAAGCAGGTAAATTTTGTTAGCCAGACAAATATGGCATAGATGCTAGATGCGGCCGACTATTCGACTATTATGTGCTTTCGTTGATGAGCCACGTGATCATTGAGCAGCACGTTGATTTTTACGAAGATGTCCAAAAATGACACGATGAGTAGAAGTTTTTCATTTTGTATCCACAAATCTTCTCAAGGGAAGAAGAATGTATAGCTAGTGCACTTATTTCATATAATTTTTATTTTCTTTCTAAATATAAAAGAGTCTCCCTTTTCTTGGTGAAAAACAGCGGAGTTAAACTGACATACATAGTCGAATTCATAACGATTATATATATTCAAATAAAACAAATTTTTCTTTAACTTTCTTTAAAAATATGGTGTGTACCTCTGCAAAATAAATTACTTCAAGCGCTGGATTGCTTTAATATAAATGAATTCATTTAAGATAATGAAGTCGTGAGTTTTATGAAACTCTTAGAAAATCATTTGCTTTATTATTATACAACAAAAATTACTCTTTTTTTAGTTATATTTTATTTTGTGTAATTTAGAGTCAACAAATGCCATCAGAAAAATATTTATATCATTTTCCTCTTTTGTTTATAAGAAACAAAAAGACTAAAATTTCCACCAAAAATTCACTCAAGACATAACATTAATGCTAGACTTCCGCCGAATAATCACCAAACTTAAGACGACTTCATTATCTTAAATGAATTCATAAATTCAATTTAATTTCACCAAATCTCTGCATCTATTTTTTAGCCAGTCAAATAAAAATTGTTAGAGGACAGTGAACATAATGCTGCCGGCCAATAAAGGCTTACAAATTGTAATTTCCATTTTTATTTGGTTGGATTTCATTGAAATTGAATTTTTCCCTTTTTCCAAGTATAATAATTCGACTGGATTTTAATATTATTTAATTTAGCTTGTATTTGTATCTAGAGAAATTATACTTAAAACGTAAATATAATACAATGAAGTCCCTAGCATTATAAGATAATTCCATCAAAGTTTTATAGATGAGACCGCACCAGTTATAAAAACTTTTTCAGTAATTTTATTTTATTTTTTTCGCTATCAAAACATAATCTGAGATGATACAATTTGTATGCAAATTTTGTTTGTTTTTTTATTTTTTTGTTATGCTTTTGACTTGGCTGCCCCACGCTTAAGCCTTAACGAATTACTTTTCATATCGGCTAAGCTAGTTTATATGATATTTAAGTGAAGTCCTTTAACAAATGAATTCCATTCAACATGATGATGATGATGAGAGAAGAAGAAGAATACGGAACTGGTTATAGTCTGATTGTAAAAATTTCAGATTTCTGCTGATTTGATTTTTTCTCAATTATGTCATAATTGTCGTAAAATTAAATAGAAGTATTAAAGAATTTAATTTAAACATTTTCTTATATCCAATAAGATCAATATTAATCTGAATGCTGTTTAGATAAGCTCAATATTAAGAATGTTGTTTAGATAAGTATTTAAAATGAACTCTTTTAATTATCTGAAAATTATAATTTAATAAGATTATAAAAGGAATCTGGTAATGATTCTAATACTCTAATAAATAATTTCAAATATAATTACATATTCCTGAGGATTGCCAAAAAACTCCCATTAACAAAACTCAATAAATTTGTCGTTATAAGCTGACTTACCGCCATTAGATTAGGGTTTCTATGAGATTACTGAGGGTCATCAGTGTTTTCCCTGCCAATAGTAGCCTACAAACTTTACTCAGGCAGTTGAATTATGAAAATATAACGCGAAAAATTAAACACACTCGTGCTATGTACAATTTCATTAACATAATTATCACATTATTTCCAGAATACACTGCAATGATACTTGAAATTTGTGAGTTATAGAAAGTAAATGTCTTGAATTACCAAAGACATCGTTTTTAAATGTTGAAATACTTTAGTATTGAATAAGAGAAAATTTTATTTTTCGTTTTAAGTAAAATAAAATTAGGATATTTAGCTAGGATGTTATTTCTTATACACATTAAAATAATTTATGGTAGCATTATCATTTCGCTTATTTTGACGCCATCATTTGTTCATGATAACAAAGAGTAACTTCTAGTGTAAAAATAATCTACAATACTTCTCATATCAAGCTTTGATTTTTTATCAGTTGGCTTTTGAACATTAATACAGAGATTCCACTACAGTCTGATTCTATGAAGTTTTCTGCGTTAGAAAATCCTCAAGAAAGAATTAGTTTTATTTTGTCAGGATCATAACTTTTAAATATTTTCAGGTTCAATTTTTAGCCTTAGCGTAAATGAAAAAGAATTCCACTGATTTGAACCTGGCCAACTTCCCAATCCAGGTCCATCCGAATTATTTCAGTATACAAAATTTCGACTTGAAGTCCCATTTTTAAATGAAGTCAATATCAATGACTAAATATTTATATTATTCGTTATGCATTTAATTGCTATTTGCAAAGTGGGGTTGTCCTTTTTTAACTGTTTTTTGATTTATAAAAGGGGATTTAGAACTTTTCTTCGAAATAAAATTAATACCCACATTCCAACTAATTTTAAAAATTTAATGTACTGGAAAATAACTGTTAAAAATTTTAATTTTCTGCTTTCGAAATTTGTAAAAAATTTTTTCACAAAAACAAGGCAATAAATTAAGGATGGACTAATTAATTATACTAACAATAAACCAATTGTCGTTTGACCCTAAGCAAATTTCTTTTCTTTAAAAATTCTAGAGAAAAACAAAGAATTTATTTTATCCTTTTACTTATTAAGTTTATTTCTTTATATTTTAATTTCACATCGTTTTTTGAAAATCCATTGTGTCCTTTTAGTGTTTATTGTTTGGATATCCTTAACTCAGTTTGCTTTGAAAATACCTTTTCTTAATTGCTAGGAAAAAAAACTAAGTAAGCATTTAGCAGACTTAAGGTGCATTTTTTTAATTCCAGGATTTTATCGTTCAACTACTCTAAGTTAAAATTAGTTAAAATTTTTGAATTTTACGGTTGAAACTCTGTTCTTTCAAGTTAAATAATAAAATAAATGGAAAAAATACTACCAAAATATTAAAGGACATCTGAAAGGATTGTAATATGAACAAGAATTTTAAAAAACTTAACTCTCCTGTACTTTGCTTAGTTTTAGACACTATACATTTAAAAGGATATTTCTCTGTGACTCCGTATGTGGCACATTAAGTAGATACATATGTAGCCAATTTATATCTTGCTATCTTGTTCTTTCCAAGGTCAAAAATATAATAAAGTTCACTAAATTCCAAAATTCGATAGTATCATAACTTTTAATTATATGAATTCAAGGACTGATAGTTCAGGTTCATTAAGTTGTAGCAGATGAATTGTATTAACAGATCAGAAAAGCTAGGATGTAAAGTTTCTTATAAAATCCAGGTGCAAATTTTATAACTTTACTTGGCCTTCTCCGCAGAAGTTGGTAAACGAATTAATTTCTTGCTCTTTTGATGTTATTCCTTAATATTCCAGTGCAAATAATTTTTTGTTCTTTTTATTTTATTCAACAGACACATTTATCACAGTTAAGCATAATTTGTACATTACTTCAAAACTAAAAATTTATTACAATTAACTTTTGTTCAATGACAAAATGTTTTTTTCTTATTTTAAAGTTATTAGCCCAGCTGTTTAATCTATAAAAATTAAGTATGCAAAATTACTAAGGCTAAAGGAACTGGCTTTGAATCCCATATTGTTCGATGTTAAGAAGCCGTTTTATAATTTTTTTTCCAATATCTTTTCATTATATACGATGCCCTTCATAAGAGCTTTAAAAATTTTACAAGTAAATCTTAGATATATGAACAAATGTATTTACAGTAATCTTTTAATGGCGTCCTATGCTTAATATAGGTGGCTCTAGCGCATATTTATGACTTTAGAGAAAGCTCTCGTCATCGACAAACTGGCTTCTCAAGCTAAATGTTAAGGTAAAAGAAGATAAAAAGTTTAATAAGGAGGCATTGTCTGTGCGCTAATAAAAGTAATAAAACATTAAGATATCTTACAATATCTAAATTCCTAAATATCATTTTTTGTTGACGTTATTCAGTTGACCCTTCAGTGCTCAGGAAATTATGTTTTTTGTTCCTGCTAATTCTACTGACAATAAGAAGCATATTGCAATCTGTTTCATATTTCTTTTCAAAGAAACATTGAAATCCCCAAAATCTCAAGAATTAATTTCAAATTAATATTTTAATTCTAAAAAAATCTACAAAAAACTTCTAATCATTTTACGTAACTCTACCAACCTTCCCAGTCAGGCCATAGTTTTAGATTTTGATTGTTAATTATAAATATTCATCTCACACTTTTCAAATTAATATTGCAATGAGTTATTGGTCATAAAAATGACATTTACAATTACATTTTCAAATAGCTTAGAGATTAATTACAACAAATAGGATAACCCTTTCCCCTAATTGTGGTTCTAAATAAACAGGGTAAATTTTAATGTTTTTGGAATGTGTGTATCATTAATAAAAGCATCATACAATTCTCATAGTTAAATATAAAAGCTACAAAATAACAGTTCTACTCACTTCAATTAAATTGGTTTTCATTGAAATCAACTTCAAGAATAGTTAAAATCTTTAAGAAAATCCCAACCAGAACAATTAATAAATCACAATCCTTGAATTTACTTTTGGCAGCCATAGATGAGGCGAGTAGCTTAATTTTTATGTTGTTACAACAAAATTCTTTACGTTACACGCGTTCATTTCGTTCTACTGATATTATGAAATAGAAGGACTCATGTTTTTGACTTGTTTAATATTTTTGTTTTTGTTTAAAGGCAAGTCTGTTTTTCTTCAGAATGAAAAAGAGCATCAAAATGACACGTGTCTCTTTAAGCACATAGTACTGCTTAGAATAGCTGTTGGCGATATATCCTGTAATTTATGATATCCCGGCTCATCCTCTTCTTTACAGCAAATGAGCAAAACAAATAGAAAGACATAAGTTTAATTCGTTAAGGTCGGGGCTAGTTAGTGTGGTGTGAATGTATAGCAAAAGCAGGCAGTCGTATGTATCCACACGTTATTTATTTTATTTTATTTATATTTTTTTTGTTTTTTATAATAATTTTGCGGTATCCTGTTTTCGAAAAAAGTTTATCTAGTAAAGGAATAGATTTTTTTATTTCTGCTTTGCGCAATAATAAGCAATAATTTTACGATCAAATTCTTCAAAGTTCTTGAATGTAGATTGAAATTTTGTCAGCCTCTCTATGAGTTTTTTGTATTAAAATCTGACACATGTATTCTGTCGGATACTAAGAAAACAATTTTAACTGTTTCCTGGCTATGCAAATAATTACATGCTCTTGGCAATTGGTTATGCCAGCTGATATAAAATTTTAGTTCTTCTACATTTAATGTTTTGCCTATCATATGCCAAAATAAAATGATTTTCGATAAGTGATTGTCAGCTTAACCGCACTTAATCTACTGACTTCGATAAAAGAACAGCCATCCAAAGGCTGAAAATTATAAAAATCAACAAATTGTCATCTATTTTCAAACACCCACTTGTATTTTGTTTCGAATAAAAAACTTTAATTTCCTTACTCGGAATTTTTAATACGTTTATTGTTTTTTTGTGCTTAAAGCTTCGTGTGGTATTTGAATTTTTTGTCAATTTCCTTGAAAAATTTTGTGCACTAGTGGTTTGGCTTCTAGGGAGATTTACGGATCTTTTCAATATGTTCTTTCTTGTTAATAATATATAAGTTGAAGTCATCGTAATATTGTATTCGCTGCTTTTATTATTGTTGGGCTAGATATGAAAACAGTTTTTATTTAATAAATAAATTTGAAATATAATCAAAACAAATAAAAACTTTAATTTAATTAAATTATTGCTAGAAAGACTATAGTTTTGTTTCACACAAATTTTTTAAATGTCAATTGGTATACCTTATAACCTAAGAAATATGAAATCTTTCTTCAAATTAAATGAAAGCAGTCAAAGCCAACCCCACTAACTCTAATTTCTCTTGTGCAATCTGTTTACCCAAAAATATCTTAAATTTAATGCTGGCTTACCAACTATAAACATGGGTTAAAGGCTTTCGGTAAGGCGGCTGTCAAAATAAAATTTTTAATTTTCCTGAAATCTTTTTCAATATAAAAAAGAAAATTTTATCTTAATTTGAATTAAAGTTTACAAAAATAACAGCTAAGTAAATTGAGATGTTATCTCTAGAAGGCAGTTTATTAATCCCAGCTTAAATATTTATTAAATAATCTAACCAATCTTAGCTCTGGGAAATAAATTGAAGAAAAAAGATTAGCTTCGACAGTTTACATCTTTAATTTACACAATTTTTGTAAAATCATTAATCAACTTTTGGCGTTGAACGTTATATTCTACAGTATAACTACGATAAAGGACACTTAATCACATATAGCCTGTAATTAATTAAAAAAGCAAAAATTGGGCTGACAAGCACGTGTTGTCTTTTTCTAGACAAAAAGTTTTGATAGTGAAAAAATGGAAAGAATTTGAAAATCGAAAGCTTTGGATACAAATTTTTGATTGCAATGATTGTAAAATTTTTTAAAAAGTTTAAATACTTTTTTTGACTCCTTCAGGCGAGCTACTTAGTTCAAATCTTATTACACTCGGTGTTTTTTAATGCGAAAATTCAGCTTTAGAATGAAACTATCATTTTTATTATTTAATCAAGTCGATTTTCGGCAAAAGATTGTCAGCCCTCGGAGATATTGACCAATGTGTTACTTTGAGCAATAAATAAAATATTTCATATTTTTAATCTGAGCAACCAGATCTTACTCCCTATAATTGTGATAAATAACTACAGTAGACAGCCATTTTATTTAGAAGTTCATGCTTCACCCAGAAATTAAAGCATTTTCCCTTAATGCATATAAAAAATAAAAAGAAAAGAACTCTTCAAAATTTTATAACCTTAAAGCTTAACTTTGTATTTTTCCTATTCACTTTTTTTATATAAAAATCAGCTAGGAACTCTTTTGGGTGAAGTATTACTATAATCTAAGTAGGATATCATGAGACACGTATCAATTTCGATCTTAGGTGATTCGATTTTTGATTCAAAAATTTATTGCTAAATATGAATATAAAAACATTTTGCTTTTTAAATGCTTTCATCAAAACATGTGAGTGCTGATGTTTTTACTTATGATAACGCATTTACTAGGTATGGTATTTCTATCATGAAAATATATTTCACCTGGAAAGGACATCTTATATTAGACAGTTTAACTATATGGAATTCATGTCTTACCCATATGGAAAACTTTACTCACACGTATTTTTTGAAAAATTGACTCGTATTTCTCCTCCACTTACTAAACTCAACGTTACATAAGATAATGAGAGCTGTTTAGTTTAAATTTAAGGGCGCAAAATAAAACCATCGTCATATAGCATAAATCTTTCGTTCATGATGAAAATAAAAGGCATATTAAATGACTAACTTTGATGGAGAATCAAAAGCTTCTATTTCTAACATCATTCTAATTTAAAAAACTCCATCCTGAATTATTTCAATTTGATTTTTCAAAAACTAAAAACAACAATTAGTTTTACTGACAGTTGTCCTGTTATATGACAGTAGCATTAGTTCCCTTGTCTAACAATATTTTTCAAAGTTTTTTCAAAGAATTTTTTTTTCTGCATCTTTTTCAATTTTCACATTTTATTGATAAGAGAGATCAGGATAGACAAGTGAACCTTTTTTGTTGATATTTGTTTTTAGTTTTTTATTTTACAGGCCCAAAACATATTCATGGATACTATTCAACTGACCGGAAGTATTATCTTTTTGCCATCTGAGAGGGTCATTTAATGGTTATTGATGCCATCATTTATAACTGTCTTCTTGTCACTCTGAATACTTGTTCTAGCTATATTTATACCCACCTCTCAAATATCTTTTTTACTTTTTGTTTTACTTCTAATGTATGTATATACTACATACAAATATATTTCTCCTGTTTGGTTATTCTTTATATTTTTCAGTATCTCCTAGTTATTGGATTAACACATATATTGTACCAGGGACTAACAAAAGAGGATAAATTTATATAATTTCGTACGAATGTTAATACATAGACAGAACAAAAGGGTCGACATTTTTTTACTTTTTCATTTCAAATGGAGTGATCAGATTGGGGAGCTAAATTTTATATGAAAAAAAGAATTACTCTACAGTTGAAATACATTTTCTGAGTAAATTATGTCCTAACTATAAGATAAATTATCCATTTCACACCTACTTGAGTCTATTGCAGCTCATTTGACTGGTGCTACTGTACACATTGTTAACCTGTCTACTGTTTGGGAATTGTATGCTAATCAGAAAGAATACAGTATACTAGCAAGGATACAATAATGTGGATAATTTACACCACAATTGTATAGCTTTCTTGCTGCAGGTGGCCAGTATTGTTATCTTTTCTTAAACCAATCATATTTGAAATAAAGATTGCTTTAACAAAAGCCAAATCCGGAAATTGTTATGGTTATGAGGGAAAGTTTAATTGAAAAGTATAAAAAACTAAATGTTTAAAATGAAAAAGAGATAAGGATTAAGAATATTTGGATGATTGATTAAGAATAGATAAAATCAAAAATCAATGTGTCTTGCATGTCGTTTTTTGTGTGATTCGTAACTCTTTGGAGCACCCATTACGCATTACATTTGTTCATTTGATAAAACTCTGAAAAAGCTTCTTCATTTATAACTTATAGATATGGTTCTAGCAATTGAAAATAATTGTTGATCATAATTTGAAGTCGTATATTTTATTTGAAGAATTTCTACAAAAAACTGAAAAATGTTTCATTCTTTGAAATTTTTTACATTATATCCATACAGTTCTATATTCAACTATTTCCATCAAATTTCTCAGGACTAAAATTAATTCAAAAATGACTTAAAAAAGTAGATAAATATAACATATTCTTCACAGACAAACAACTTTTTGAAATATATGAAGGTATATCTATTTAAATGACCAGATCTTTTAGGAAAAACATGGTACGGCTTGGAATGATGAAAGTTGATTCTTGAAATAACCCCAAAACTCGTCAAAATTTAAAGTATCCCATAAATTATTTAAAATAATAAAAATGCTAAAATTAATGGTGCCAAAGTTGACCAACGCAAAACCTCATTTCTTACTCGAAAATCTTTGATATTGTCCAAACTTTCATTTAAGTAATCTCAAGAGTTAAAATATTATAACAAACACAGAAAACAATAATAAAAAGCAGGGTTACTTTTTTTGTCTTACTACTTAACATTTTTCGCCCTTTAACTTAAAATTGAGGGTCTCAGAAGTCTTTAAATTTTAAAGTTATTTTATTTTATTTTACAGGTTCGACACTAGCAGAATAAAAAATTGACACCAAATTTTTTTCTAACAAATAAAGCTGAATATTTTTCTTAATTTTTTGTTTTTTGTTTATTGATGTATGAAATTTACTATGGCTACATTTTTTCTAATTTTACTGAAATTTCGCGTTGTTTTTTTGTTTTGCATATGGGTTCTAAACATTCAAATAACATCAACTTCTGAACTTGAACACTTGTCACCAAGACATTGCTTTCCAGAAATTGAAGTTAACATAGCAAGTTCTAATGTTCTGGTATAGCAAAAGCATGAAATAAAAACAAAAATTCAAAAGCAAAAAATCTTTAAGAATACTTTGATCTTCTAACCTTGTACTGTATATCTTTGTCAACAGTGGCATCTCGTGCACCGAATCATTTACCCTGACCGTCTGTGGGACTATCAAAGCGCCTAATCGATCCGCCAGATAACAGGTACATGGAAATCACATTCAGTTTGTCGTAGTCATTTTTCCTTGTCCAGCTATCTCTCTTTACGCTGCCCGCAGATTGTGCTAAGATTTTATTTATATCTGTTTTTGTTTTGTGATGTTATTTTTTTGTTTGACTTCACTAAAATAATTTCATGTTAAGCTGCTGTTCCACTTCATTGGCTAACAACCTTCAACTTTTGATCAGGGGCCCAATACATTTAATCCGATCCTTCAGAATTCTTTAAGATAGCTAACATTTCTTGTCCTAAAGCAGCAGAATATCTGTTAAATGGGCCGATTTCAGCGGCAAAGCGCTTGTTACCATTGGCTGACATTCTGAACGTTCCTTCTTAAATACCGACCACCATTGGGCATAACCATACTCGGTTGGCGGAATATGACAATATGACCACACTTGGTACTAGATTCCATCTTACGCGTTCTGTACACGAGTAGGCTGTTTGTTGTCAACGGATGATTTTCTTTCCTTAATTATCTAGCAATGGATAAAAAATTGATGCAAGTCACGAGATGTTTGTTAGCTTCTTACCTATGTTGAGTTTCGTGTCTGCCAGTCAATAGACTGGTTCAATAGAACATACTCACCGTGTGTAGGTACATCGACTATGTTTATTTAGTCTGATTGCATTTTTATAATATCACTGCTACATTGCTTTTCAGTTAGTTTCTGTAGCTTTAATTTAAATCTTGTTGGAGGCATAGAATATGCCGATACATAGCAATAGTACACGTGGTTGTTTATGTGAAACTTAATTCGTTTTAATTGAAAGAATTAACTTGTTGCTTGTTCTACCTTTGTTTTCTACCATCAAAAAATTTTAAAAAGCTACAAAACTCTATTAAAAAATTGAATAAATAAAATAATTACTTCTGAAAGTTTAAGATTTTAAATACATTAAAAAAGTCTACATTTGAATGAACAAAGTGTTGGCAGCTTGAAGTTTTTCGTACATAAAACGAATTAAACCATTAATTTTAAGTGAATTAATATTAAAATGTAAAAATTTTGGGCAGAGCTGTTATATTGTTTGAAATTTAACTCTTGATTTATACTGTAATATATTGTCCATGATTTTTATGATAAAGTGCAGTAATCAGTCCGTTTTTTATTTATTCAACATTTTCATTTTGTTTTGGCAGCAAAATATATAATTAATGAATTATTGATTATTTTAAAAAAAAATTCACAAAAAAGGGCTCTACTTGAAAATTTTAAGCGTGTTGTGTCCACAACACTGTACACAAACGATTTTCCCACTTTTACCCAAGAAAAATTCTTTGAATTTTAAAAGGAAGGCGACTATTAAGCTTTATCCAGTAGAGGATTTCTCTGGTTTGAATTATAAATACATACATGGTGCAAAAATAAGATTCAAGAAATGCAGTCTAACAGTAAAGATCAACGTATTTGCACCAAAGTAATTTTTCCATAATCCATTCAGTGCCAACTACGAGATATCTCGTAGTAGCTAATGTAACATTTGATTTAGAGTTATGATTAAATAAACATCTGTGGAATTATAAATTTTAGAAAAAATATAAGGAGATGAAATATAGTTTCACGTAAAAGTAATAAAAAACGAGAAAGTAATTAGAAAGTGATGTTTTATTGCTTAATAATAACTAAAATTAATTCTTATTTTTTAAGTTTTTTTAAGCGAGAATACAATAATAAGTTTAATTCTAAGTTTGTTTTTTCGTATGACACACCTTAAAACATGCACCTACACGTAGAGCCCGGTTATAAGTGCACTCTGGGCAAAAATAGCGGCTTTTTTTGCGTCGTTTTAGTTTCGTGCCCATCCGGCATGGTTTTGTTGACTTATTTTTCCTTTCTGTGGCAGGAAGTTGCTCCAGGGAGTGAAATGCGTTTCGATCAGTATTTTTATAACTGTTTTCAACATTAAAAATTTCACTTTTATTTAAGTTAATTAAATTTTATTAGATTAAAGATATTATTCCTAAAAATTAATTTTGCATCCTAATCTTTATATGTTTACACTTTATCCAAAATGAATTCTTTTTCAAAAATCAAATCATATAAAAATTAAGGGATATGTCATTATAAAAATAATTACTGTAATAACTACTAAGAAGCGTTCCTTTCTGATAAATTCCATAAGAATAAAAATATTTTTATAAAAATAGACCTTGCATCTTAATCCTTACATGGGTAAAACTTACCTAAAATCACCCTTTTCTCAGGAATGAAATCATATAACAATTAACAGAATTGAAATCGCAAGAATCGGAATTGAAAAGAATTGGAATCGCAAGAAATTTCTCTTCCAGGGTGCCAACTACGAGATAACTCGTAGCAATATTTTTTTTTTTAATATTTATAAATATTATCGCAATAATGTGTCACAACACATCTAAAGTGAGAAATTAAAAAATTTCATTGGCTTCATTAAAATAAACGCTTGGCAGTGAATGGGTTTAAACAGATTTCCAAGTCCAATTGGACTTTTTAACCGAAGCATAGCCTAATAGACAACCATATTAAGATTTGTAATACTAAATACTAGAAAAGGCTGTTGTGTGGGTCAATAAATTATACGTCAACTTCATTTCTAGCTAAAATTTTTAAATGTATTTTTTTGATTTTATTTTGTTTTGCAAATAAAAAACATTACAAAATGCCCGCAGTAGTTTGTCATTTTTGATTTCCCGACAAAAGGATAATATTTAAGCTTCAAGTACAACATGACATTTTGTTCTTTACTGAAGTAATCCAAATTTTGGTAATTCAAAATTTAAAAAATCTTATTATCATGACTAAAACTCAGACTAAATTTAAAATTTAACCAAAGTACAAGAAAAAAAAATTGCCATGCTTGACATTTATGAAATTCATTGAAAGGATCTGAGCGCGCTTATTGATTTTTTCTATCTACTAGCAACACAAAAAAAGATGACAACACTGAAAGTAACAAAAAAAAAGTTAAAACCACCCGGACACCCTTTTCTTCAATCACTTACAATAACCTCTATGTATGTAGAGAGTTTTTTTCTTCTTGGTTTTGTTTTCTTTTTTGAATCGCCTAACTCTAGCCTTACAGTGTCAGGATTGTAACCTTATCATGTGCTGTTACACAGAATAAAAAGAAAACAAAAATTAAGGACTACAAACAGAAGTGATCCCCCGAAAAACCACACAAGACTCATAGGAATTTCGTGTAAAAAAATCGTTTAACAATTTCATCTGACAAGAAATTGCATGCGTCTAATACATCCAATCGGGTGGCTGAAATACATTCGTATATTTTCCTGCAACAAGCATCTGAAAGTAAAACAGAAGCATTTGGATTTCCAACATGTAATACCAATGTATATAGCCTGTCAAATTTAAATACACACGCATTTAACATCATCAATTTTCATTGGAAAATCACATTCACACATTTATTTTCTATAATTCAGAGAAAAAAAAGTTCCAAACTAAACTTTATGCATTTCAAATCGCAAGACTGAGAAAAAAGACAAATTGCTTTTTGTTTTTACAACTGGAAATTAATAAAATAGGGACAATTTTTAAGGTCTTTTTGCACTTGAGGCGTGGCTTTAAAACGGTTTAAAAGTAAAACATATACAGTCAAAAATATTCCCCAAACACATAACATCAGAGGGTGGAGCATGCTTTGAATCGGTTTATAGAGAATTCCCCTCATTTACAATGGCCGCAGCAATATGTGACTCCAAACATTGGCACCAAACTAGTCCGTTTTTACTCTTTGGCGTCTCTTTTGCCTTTTGGAGTATTGAAGCTCAATCCTCATTTACTTAGGGCCAATATAGGGATTCACTCTATTGAAATCAAAAAGTTTTTAGAAAAAAAATTTAAAGGCTTTTTTCAAATTATTGACTAATTTAATATAGGTGATTTTTATGGAAGTGAAGGACAAAAAACATATGCGTTTTATTCAGGAAGTTTTTTTTGTTTTTTGCAAACATAATATGTTAGTTCAGACGCACATTAAAATATACTATTTTTAGAAAAGTTTTCTCTATTCATCAATAAATTTTCCTTTATGTTCGATAAATGCATTCCAACAATTGTTTAAATTTTCTGTGTTGGGAGTTAAAGAGTGATTTACTTTTGGCCTTAAAATAATGCTCAAATTTAATGGAGTAAAGCTATAACTTACCCCCAAAAACAAACTTTTCTCTATATCTCGAGTTTTAATTAATATTTTCGAGCAAAACAAAAAAATAACAATGAAGACGGATTGATATACAATTGTTGTTTTGACATAACAATTCTGATCCTATATAACAATCTAAATAAAAAGTTTAACCCTTTGCACTCGAGTCCCGCTCACCACATGATTTGATGCCGCAGTTCGAGAGGTGACTGTCACTCAACACTTTGTTTGGTGTGGAAATTCGAGGCGCTTTGTAAACAATTTATGTTTTGGGGTCTGGAAATTTGCTCAATAGATTCATATATACTCTATAAAATCACTAAACAGAAAGGAGAACAGCCGCCTTACCACTTGCGGTACGTGAAAACCTTAGTTCAGCAATTGACTGGAGGTTTTCGTTAAACACGTGCTCGAGCTTTGACTTCAACCTCTGATTCCGAACACATATGCCGAAATAGAAAGCTGCATAACATTCTACAGGAACTTAGGAATTATTGCAAATTCTGCTCTCAAAGAAATTAGCCCGACAAAAGACATCAAACGATATACAATTGTGACAGTTTTTCCGACAAGCTGGGCATGCATTTCAGCAGTTGTTACATTAAATATCATACAAAGCAAAATTCAATCGTTAAACGTTTGATTTTCAAAAGAAAATTTTAAGTTAGAAAAAAACAAATTTTGCAGTAGTTATTTTAAGAAATAATATGTGAAGCTGTTTAAATATTGATTTGTCAGCTTAGTCCAAGGAAAATTTTTAATGTTCTAAAAAGTAAAACACTCCAAATATTACTAAAATATTTTGTTTTGAAAATTTTAGTTTTAATCACAAAGTTATTCGTTCTTAGCCTTCGTCTTGCATAAATATCTAGGCTGATTTGATCTGTGTCCTTGTTTTACGTAAACCCGAAAATAATGAAAAAAAAAAATTTCTCCATTTACGGTACGTAATTATAATTCTTTCCTTAAGTATTTATTAATACTTTAAAAGCTTTTTTTCACACTTATATTTCAAAACACTAATATTTAATAATCTATTGCAATATTATCAACAAAATTTAACTATCTCTAACATGGGTGATGGGGGTGATTTTTTATTAACTTAGGGTGAGCTAGGAATATAATTTTGCTTATCAATGCATTACGTATTAATCGCATTAACCGCTTTGATAGTATTTTACTTTGACAAGTGTTCGGCTGGCAAACAGAGACATAAACAAATAGTAATCCATTCTAATCCGTCATTTGAAAGTCAGGCGCGTGAGAATTGTAAACAGAATCATCATTTTCTGAATATTATTGCCTTTTAGAACTCTTTCTCCCCCAATATACATAAATCCCTTGCATAGAAATTTGCTTTACTATTGCCAAACATAAGAGATATAACGATACAGTGATATCGAAAACAACCCCCTAGAAAAACATGGAACGAATCACTTAAGTTCTATATCAGGTTTTGAAGCTACAGTTGAATTGGGCTGATGTAAAATGAAAGCTTAAGTCGGAACACGTGACTTGATTGATGGCCAACGACTAAGTCAACATTACTTGGTTAAAAGTCATCATTGTTGAAAGTTATCGTTTCATGATAGTTAAATCGCGGTATTATACTACTACTGTGTACATAAAGTCATCTAGGAGACAACCTGGACAAGTATAAAAACAAAAACAGGGCTGTATACTCTTGTATCCCTGAATCAAGCATCTCTAATAAAAGGACTAGTCGTGTGCTGTTAAGGGAATGATAAAACAAATAACGGTAGGACCAACACAAAAAGGTTGACTTTCATGAGTAAAAATTGATAATTTCTGTACTCTCTGCATTCGTTTATTTAAGATAAGAGATATGATGTCTAAAGGACAATGCAATCAGTAACAAGTGAAGCGTTTAATTATATTTTTAATATGTAAATATTTTTGTTACCAGTCTTTTTTTTTATTTGCAAAAGTTTTTGAATTCAATTTTGTGTTACAATTGAAAGTGCATTCTTGCTTAGCGTTAGTAGGATTAAAGGCTATTTTTAGAGACACAAAAAATTTAATTTTCTAGAAAAATGCAAAAAATAAACACTTTAAAAATTATTTAAATTTTGGTTTTTTGACTCAAAAATTGTTAAACGTAATTTAAATTATTGAGTAATTATTTTTTTGGTTTGTATATTTTTATGGGTTTATTAAAGTGATTAACCCATTCAGTGCCAACTACGAGATATCTCGTAGTAGGCGGTTGTTCCAAAAGTGCCAACTACGAGATAACTCGTAGTAAGCGGTTGTACTAAAAGTGCCAACTACAAGATATCTCGTAGTAGGTAGTGTAAAATTTGCTCGGTTGGAACTGGCGGCAGCACGTAAAATTTGCTTGGCACTGGCGGCAACACAGGTAAATTTTGCTGGGCACTGAATGGGTTAAAATGGCTCCAAAATTTTCGTAAAAGGCAGCTTTTTCCTATAGCTCAAACTTTAATTATTATTTTTGAGTTAAATTGAAAGTTGAATAAGCATTTAATTATAGCACTCATAATAGCTAGCAATAATTTTAAGCAGCAATGCAAAAACTCATCTATAAAACTAAATGTAAGAAGATTGTTCTTAAATTTATACAAAAATATCGTTTGAATTGAAAGAAATTATAACTTTCCAGCAGGCCTGTTACTTTTTTTAAATGTTTGTCTAAGAAACTATTTTGAAATAGAATTACTTTTCAGATTTCTAAATGGCTATGGTTAGGGTTATTTGGAATGAAATATTTGGAATGAAATCTTCTGCCAGCTTAAATTAAAGCTTAACAACTGCCTGTGTTCTACATTTTTCAAGATGTCCGAAACAAAAGTGTATTTTAGGCTCGTCATAACGCTTGATATTCACATAAGCTACAAGGGCAGATAAATTTCAAAAATAAACAC
The DNA here is from genome assembly GCA_947359355.1 of Acrocera orbiculus. NCBI lineage: Eukaryota > Metazoa > Arthropoda > Insecta > Diptera > Acroceridae > Acrocera > Acrocera orbiculus. The sequence continues at coordinate 62,992,718 of OX375757.1, forward strand.
ACCCCCCACATGCGTTTATAGCTGCTATTCTAGAGATGGCTCTCATCGCAAATTAACACAAGAATTAAACAATATGCGGGCGTTATATGCAAATACAAATTCTCAAACGGAGCCTGATACCCCAACAATGTCCTTTTGGCATTCTTTGAAGTTACTGCAGTTTAATAGATATTGTTAAATCGTTTTACTTAAATTTTTTACTATCATACAAATGTATATTCTAATATACAACCATTTCCAACCCCTGTACTAAATATCTCGGCACTAATACTTCAAAGCCACAATCATAGAAATTTGATTAAAAAATTGTATTCTGGGCAGAATTACGAAAATTTTTCAATTATTACTCATTAACTTAAATAGTTGAAAAAATTTAAAAAAACTATAAACAATATTCAGAAAGCTTAGTGCATTAATTTTGCGAACAAGTTTTGTAACTTTTGATTTTCAATTCTTATGACGTAAGCACAAATATATATTTTTCAGAAGTGTCTGCAAAATTATCAACAGCAGCCAAAAACATCAAGTCAAAAACATGTAACAAAAGTTTATGACAGCTCAACTTAACTTTATTCTCTAACTCCTCTCCCCGAACCATCTACCATGATTCCTTTTGTTTTATATACTTTCTTATTTAATTTGGAAATGTCTTCATCTTATGGATACAATTTTCTTTTCCTGAAAAACCAACCAAAAATGAAAAAGCAACATCGTTGACAACAAGAAAATTTTATTTAGAAGGTGGATACAAAAAGTGAATTCTAGGCAAGATTGGTTTTACGTCGAGGGTAAGGAAATAAATTACTTTTCCTAAAAGAAGAAGAACACTAAAGACAACTTTATTAATAACAGAAACAAAACGTAAAGTAGTTTAGCAAAATGGTGGAAACGACTTGTAAATATGGAATTATGGGGGTTCTAAATGGTGCTCTTTTAGTCCCCAAATGTTATAGGCAGTCGTGACTGACAGTTAATTAAAATTTTTCATTAAATTGTGACTTTTAAACGAAAAGTTAAATATCTAGTAACATAAGATGTCTGTAAATTTACTTTTAACTGCAAAAGCAAAAGTAACAAAAATAGATTACAAGAATAGAAAAATTAATTTTTATAATTTAGATTTGTGACGACAGATTCAATCCATCATCAAAAAAAGTATCGAAACTTTGAACTTTTATTAAAGTAAGAATTTTATTTATAATTCTTTCAGGATACAAAAACAAACAACTACAGTTTAATTAAACGTAACAAAAATTGACAGTAAAATATTTTTTCAATATTTTTTTAACAATTTTAAATAAAATCTTACATCAGTTGAAATTAATCCCTCAGTTACTTAATTTTACGCAATTGTTGTCAATTACTACAAGATTTCATAAAGGGGAAACACTAAAAGTTTTTTTGAAAAAAAATTTAACGAACAACGCCTTCTAAATTAGTAATATTAAGTGATGTGGACACATAATAACCAAACTTACCCTGTAATGAATTACTTTTATTATTTTCAAGGGTGAAGTATGAGCTGACACTTGTTTGACATGGACACACTTTTGTGCTTTATTATGTCACATTGCGTGTGTCAAAGTTTTTGTAATCACTTATATATAGTGGCTACTACCACAGCATCTTGTTGACAATTTCAACAAAGTTTCCTTTTATTTATATTTTTATTAAGATAGTGTAGGGTGGAGGAACTGAAATAAAACAAACAGGAATATCTAATATAAAAGATGACAAAACAAATGAAAAAGTCATTTTCTCTTGCCACGTGTCTGTTTTTTATACATTTTAAAAGTATGTAGTGTCCTTAATTTAAACCCAATGATAGAAAGTTGTAGTGATACTATCTATTTTTTTTGTTAATTCAAAGTTATACAAGTGTTTCAAGTGCTCTTCAGAGTACTTGGGTTAGGGGTGAGATAAAATGTAAACTAAGATTTCATTTTAAATATCTTTACATCAAATGTAAATTTTGGTGCCTGTGATGCATAGTAAATAAAATTCTAAGGGTTATAATTTTTACAGAAATTAATTGAATTTGATTTTTTAATAATTTAATATTCTTTTTATTTTGCTCTGCGGTTGAGAAAAGTCAGGTGTGAAAACTCGTAATTTTATTTCTGGTTACTTTTTTATATCTGTCATATAAACAGGTGCAAATGTAAACATTCACCTTTTAAATGGTCGATATGTAAGTTAAATATTGCCAGCTCCAGCACTACTTAAGCTATGGATGGGTGATTTTACTATTTTTAAAAAAATTTATTCGATTTACATATGTATATGACAATTGATAAATAATCACTATACGTCGAAATTCAATAAGAAGTTAGCTGAATGAAACACAGTCAGGAAAAGCTGTCCAAAGTAATTGTAAATGCAGCACTTAGCTAGCAAGTTTATAGCAACTATATTTTTCGATTTTCATTGGCCAGCTTCATTAAGATAATATAATATGTCATAATTCATTGAAAAGCTACAAAAAAAGAATTTGAAGTTGCTTCTTCACACTTTCTGTTTGCTAAATCTATCCCCCAGCTACACTAGATGTTTATAGATATTAAAATGGAGCTCTAAAGAATAATGGTTTGCATCTAAGAAGTATTTGAACAGCAAAGATAAATTGCTCTATATAGAAGAGTTGGAGAAGCATTTAAATTATTGTTTAAAACCTGAAGGGATTATAAAAACGGTATTTTAAGGTTTTTTCCTTAGGACTTATTGACTAGTGTTTTTATATTATTATGAAATCAGGATCATGTGCAATGTTTTTCACTAATCAGCATTCAGCATCATCATTGTTTGGAGTGTATTGACATTCAAAACACTCAAAAATGTGACTCTCAAAGTTAAATTTGCCTTCTAAAGTGTTTACGTAGGAGGCTCCTTTTTTTATTCACTTTAAATTAAATAATATAGTCAATATTTCTTAAAACATACTTGTAATATATGTTGGTATAATATAAGTAAAATAAAAAGGAAATAAAAATAAAAGTCTAAAACATAATTTTCAATAATGTCAGTAATTATTATTAAATATATTCACAAAAAAATAAAAGAAACCCCCTTGCATAGCTTCAGGCGATTTTTATTTTATGTAGTTGTTCTGTTTTTAAGCAAGTTTAGAATATATAAGAAAGAACACCAAAAAGCGCACATTTTTATGCATAATATTTCTATATAGTCCTATAATTTAGATAAAGATATTTTTCCAGATAATATTGAGTACTAAAAAATTTATTATGGTTACTTTTAGAACTAAAACCAATTTAAATAACCTGAATGTCTTTGCTGACACAGACCCACCTTTTTATTAAAACAATTATACCGAAGACTTCTGCATATTTAGATAAACTCAAATGATATTTAATCTTGCCATTCAAGATATCTCCTATCATGAGTTTGCTCAATATAAAACTTAAAAACTCCGATCATTAAACATGAAACTATATTGCAAAAAAATTATTTCTCAGACCCTATGATGTTTGCAACTGCCTTATTGAAACACACATCAGCACTTTTCAATCTAGACACAAGAAACTTCTCATTTTCAAGTGAAAATTACTTTAACCTGAAAACCTAAAAAACTAAATATTAAATTTAGCCTCATTCGCAAAGATGAGTTCTTTAAAAATATTGTTTAAAGCTCGATATAAATTGTTCTGCCCTGTTTGTTTTTATTTTCATTCAAACCACTAGCTGCTATGCTGTCTCTTTGTCATTCTTAACAATTTGCAAACAACTCAAATCTTGTATGAATATCAAGAAACTCTATAAATTGCTTACTGAAGAAAAATATTTAATTTTTTTTATAATTTACTTTTCCATTTTTTAGTAAATATTTGAAGAAAAAAATTTAAGTCGCTTTTAACAAAAAAAAATTTTCACAACAAACCAAAATTTTTGCTTTCATAATTTTCATTTCTAAAGTATAACAAAAACATTCTTCTCCGTGGGTTTGTTATTTAATTTAATGCCTGCTTTTGCACTCTGATGTATGGATCCAATTAATGTAATGTTTATATTTTTAATAAGTTTGCCGGGTTGAAATGGCTCATTACATTAATTTTATTTTTTACTTGAGAACAGTTTTTATAAGGCTTTGGGTTCCATTAAATTTTTTTATAAAATAAAAATTAAGAAATTCTTAGAAAGGAATTTCTTTATCTAAAAAGTTAGTCGTAGTAGTTTTTTTGTCATCAATATCAGAAAGTCATAAAAATCAATTATAAATTATTAGACTAAATTTAACCAAACTAACAACCAAGGGTAAGGACATCATTACAGATCTATAAACTACGTCGAATATAACTCAATTTCCTAGCAATAATCATTAATTTTCTGCCCTTCCGTTTTCTCATTGAAAATAAATGTCACTTCTGTCCCAATGGTAGTACCGATTAATAATATTGTCTTCTTACCAAATTTTATATGTCACCAACCACCCCACATGTATGTATGTTCACTTATCTCACAAGACTTTCAAAGATTTTTAGTTACTAATTGCCTTTCAGCTAGCTATTTCCGGCACTTTACATAAAACCATTTTCTATTACAAAAGGAAAACTGTTAACAAGGATTTGATTTACTAACCCAGAAATATAATCAAATTGACCTTGAATTATGGTAAATATTTGGGGAGTCTGGTTTAATTTTGTGGATTGACCATTGGGGTTTTGTAACTCCCATCCCATTCCATGAGTAAAAATCCCATTAAGAAATTTTGGTTTGTGCTTAAAATTTTATTTGATTTGATAATATTTAAGGGAACCAAAACAAACAAAAGAATTACATTTTTTCCGTCTCAAGGTTAATTGATTTTACTTTTCTAAGCTGCTCGAAAGCAATGATTTGAAAAACGATACAAGTTGAGTAATTAGCATCACAAATTCGGGAGTAGATCATTATTAGTAAAAAGGAATATTTAATTTGCTATTGTTTAGTAATTACTAAATTTAAGCAATTTGTCAAAACTCTTATTTCGGTTTCTAGCGTAATGGCAAAGATTCTAGGTATCAACCATAAGTGTAATTTTTTAATTTTTGGTTTGCAGAAAAAGATTTTTCTTATAGATCAGAGAAAAAATAGCTTAATATTAAACCAAACTAAGATTTCAATCATCTTTTAAGATATTGATTTGACCAAAATTAAGGCTAACTTTCTTTATTTTTTTCATGCTATGCAAAATTCTTCATAGTTAGATACGTCTTTTATTTATGACTTAAACTTGAAGAAACCTATTTTGCATATTCTGTATACACACCGTAGTAAGAGAAAACACCTTAGCACATCTACCCATCCCTTTTGTGATGCTTGGCTTTCTACATAAAATAGTTATTTGTATTTTTTCCATTTCAAATATCTAGGCAATTGCCAAATTTGCGCCTACCTAAAAAACCAATAAATACTTGAGTTAACTAAAACTTCTACAAATAAAATTTAGTTCTAAAACAAAACTGTAAAAATTTTTACTATTGGCTAATATTTCAAATAAAGACTAAGCCAAGATAAGAATACTTTTAAGTATCCATAATTCAGAATTAAAATTGTGGTGCCTTTAGAACAAATCTAAATTATTTTCGAGGGCAATCAAATTAAAATTAATGTGTCTACAAATTTTAATTATACTATGTAAAAATTCTTCCAGTTAATTATAAATGCTGTTTTGTATAATCCTTTGAATTTTCACTACTTGTATTCATTTGTTTGTTCCAAGTGTGTTAAAAAATTTAACCTATTTTAACATAAATAATCCAACTAGTAATGTCACAAGCAATCTTGTACTAAATTAACGTTGATTCATACTGGCCAATACTGTCCTTACCTCGTCTTTTTATATTCCTGATATCCTTTATGGAGCTCTTTAAAACCTTTTAATGTCGCTTTCAAAACTTTTTCCCTACTCAAAAGTATTTTAATTATGGCTGCTTTTAATAATATAATGAATTCGGTTAACTGGCTTAAAACGCCCTCAAAAAAGTGGTCTGACCCTTTATTTAACGGCCTTTTTCTTGTTCTTTAACTTTTTATTCTTTTATTATTGTCACAAAAAATTGTTCATCCTTAAAAATTCTCTTGGGTTCTATTAAACAAAGCCTTTGGAAATAATATCCTTGGTATTTGGTAGTATCACTTTTGGTATAGTTGTTTGTTGCGTAAGTACGTGGGTCATTTAACAGCAAAACCCTTAATTTTTTTCATTCAGTTTCCCCCCGTTAAGATAAAGTTAGGGTTAGGACTGAATAAAATTGTTATAAGCATTCTAACCCTTGGAATGATATACATCAGATTTGTTCTTGGAGGCGTTAATGAAATGACTGACAACCAACTAAGAAATTCAATTTTCATGTAGATAGGACTAACTTTAGATTACAATAAGACATAAACGAGATAGACAAGGGAACAGATAAAGAATTAAAGATTATATGCAAATTTTTATATTATCCGTCGTTTTGGGTTTGGGTAAAAGATGTTTAGCCCGAAAAGTAGAATTTAGTTATTTAGTTCTACGCTTTTTTGTATGAATTTCTAACAAAGAATAAAATTTTTGGGGTATTAACTGAATCTTGTTTTCTTTGAATAAATATTAAAGGGATTATTCTAAAGGGTTACAGGTGATTTTGGGCTTTTTATTGCAGACTAATCTTATTATGATGTCTTACCTTCAATTTAAATATTTGTTTTTATAGCTATAAGGACAATCAAAATCTGGGTTAAATTTGATGTGGCACTTAATTAATTTAAATTTTTATTTACATTATTTAAATATTAATAAAAATATCAAAACAGTACTAAAGTAAAACAGGACATTAGTTGTCACAAAATGACAATTAATTTAATCTTTTTATTAGATATTTAGTAAATTTGTGTGTATCCAATTTGAAAATTTTCTTTCCAATATTTTAGCATAGCCCTTAAACGAGCCAATCATTTTTTCCAATCCAATATTGGATGAGAATCTTTAATCGCTAAAGGGGCCTGTTACGCACATTTAAATTAAATATGCTTTTATTTCTTCTTGTGTATCCAATTTTATTTATATAATCATATAAGCTAGCAGTTGTAGCCTCTTTAAAAAAATTTTTTATTGCAAAAACTGTAGAAATTATTCAAAGCTTATTATATTAAATATCATGCATCGATATTTTTAATTAATTAAACTCATCATACAAACTCTTTCTATTTGCATTTCATTTATTTAATCACATCCCCTTTATGAAATAAGGGAGGTTTGCAGTTAATATTATAATTTTCAAGATGACATATCAAGTTTTAAGCAAACATGAATTCATATAATGAGACTCGAAATTGAAATTATTTAATTAACTAAAGTTTAACCAGGTATTCTAAGAGGAGAGAAATTTTTCAATATATAATCATGTCGAGAGCATAGCCAACTGTTGTTTAAGTCCTACAATAAGAGTTGAAAATTTTTCAGAGCTTGATTTGGAGGATCATTTAATTTTTTTTTCAAAACCGTGTATGAAGTTTGTGAAATTTAAGATTTTATAAAAAGAATAAAAGAATTGTGTTCCTTGATGCGCACGGAAATTTTTTATTTCTAAAAAACATATGCTGCACTGCATGTTTTCATACTGTACATACATGCAAAACTTCTTTTCATCTTATTGAAATAAAAACATATTAAAGGGAAACAATAAAAAAATTTACTTGCAACTATTTTAAAACCTTAACATGCGACCATACAGTAGTAATTACAGAATGCTCATTTCTGTCAATGATTTCAAAAATAGCAAATTTTTACTTCCTCCGTTACGCTTTTCAGGTTTTTGGGCTCTCAATCTAATAGCACACAAAATACATTGGCCTATTTTGTTTCCAGGTAAAGAGGGAAAATCTATGACTTGACGATGGCGTCGCTTTTCACTTGTAGTGGTCGGAGAAGTAAAACACGAATTGACTTGTTCGTGCTATCAAAGAAATTTATTATCCACTTTAAAATTTAGAGTTTGCTTGTATCTTTGGTTGGCACGGCTTTTATTTTTCAAAAAAATTCAACACATTTTATACTTGAACAATTGCCAATCTGTTAAGCAAATAGAGATTTTAAAGCTTCCTCAACGTATTATTACACTTAAAAGGCTTATTCCGTTCTGTTTTAGTTTTGTTCTTTTTTTGATAATCTGGGAATTGAACATGTATTTCATTCTGTGCTCCCGGAAAAAATATCTCTTGGATTAAAGGTCAAACCTAAGTTACTATCATCTCTCCCAGTGCTTGTTTATTGTGTACGATTTGCCACAATCTTCTTATAGCCGCCCACTACAGTCAAAGAGCAGGTGGATAGGTTTCTCTTTGACCTGCCTTCAGAGTCTACGAATATCTGTTATTGTTTGTTTACAAATAAAAAATATTATTTAATTAAAAAGACGTTCTTAAAATTGCGCTGGGTAATAAAATGAAAATAAAGCCATGCAAAGAGCTAATTTTTTTCTTTTTGCTCCTCAGACTGATCTAGCATTTGGCATTAACAGAAATTACTTAATAAAAATAATTGGCAAAAGCAGGCTCCCAAAAGAACAAAGTTCTGGAAAACGTTAGTGAAGTATATAGCCATCTTTTTCAGCTACCAAAATTTTATTTTTTCATACGAATTCTTTTGTTAATTGCCAAAGTACCATTGCTGCAGATTGTCGAGCGCTTTATAAGTGTTATCCCTCGAATGGCACGATACTTGAATTCCACGAAGTCTCGAATAGCACGGTTGAAAATTGTGACAACCCTCGAATAACAGGGGATTCGAATTATACGAAGTCGTGAAAAAATTAATTTAACCCCACAGTAAATATGTACATATACATATCGTCCGCTTACAATGAAACTGGTCTGTCTGTAGCACGGAACGTTATCTCAAAAATTTTATGAGTTATTAGTATCGAATAACACAATTTCGAATAACACGGAACCAATTAGTCGTGTTATTCGAGGGATGCCTGTAAAACATTTAATCTTATAATAAGTTTCTAGCGTCCTTATAATTTTACTTTTTGTAGTGTCAATTAATTTTTTCACTAACTTTTTCATTTAAATCCAGCACCGTATTGCTGAAATTACCCCACATCAAAAAACACAAATTTACAATTAAATTTTCCAAATTTGTTGGATAACTCTACTAAGAGTGGTTTGTTAAATGAATAACTATAACACCAAACTTTTTTTTCGAATAATTTTCAACCAAATTATTTACTCTCCCATGGAATTTTCATATGTCACAGATTGTTGCAATAGTTTTACTGGAACAAAATGTGAACAGATTTCAAATTGCATTTTACAACTTTTTCGACATTTTTCCCAGCATGTTAACGCCAAAATAACACAAGTTTTGCAATAACAAGAAAAAATATATAAATCCATTTTTCGTTTGTCTACTTCAAATAGAGTTTTGGGATTAATGAAGCTGTCTGGTGCTTAATTTAATTATTTAATCATCAGTTCCTGCATGTTTAATTCATTTAAGTATCACATTTAAAATAGGAGGTTTTCATTCATTTTCTTGAATGTTGTGCTTTTAAAAGGACGACAACTTTTCTTTTTGGGAAACAGGGAAATTTTCTTGATTTTTTGTTTTAAATCTCGGATAAAAGTTTTATGCCTTTGCTTAACAGGATTAATATAATTTATTATTTAAATAAAAAAATAAAATATCAAAAAAAATTTACAAATTTTGTTAAAAAGTTTATGTAATTTTCATTTGTCATTTGAAATCCAATCCGAAAATTAATTTTTTCTTTGCTACACAACGGGCTCATTCTTATTACAGGAACTAAGGTATATATTAAAATTTTCATGTAGTGCTTCCAAGATTATTGTGCCCATAAATTCCTCATAAAATATTTTTCAATGTTAGAAAACACTTCAGTAATTATTCTGGGTTAACGAACTATAAACATTCTTTTTATCAGACCTTTTTATCTTGGCCTTTAACAAACACCATCACCATTTTTCTAATGAATTATTCTATAGTGGAAGCTGTTTTAAATGGATGAAGTTTTTCTAAATAATTGACAAAACTAATAACAAAGATTTTGCTTCGTTTGTTACTACGCCCAGTTTTATGAAATAATTTACTTTATACAGGTATTCTCTAATATTTCAAATGTTTCAGCACATTACGCTCCACGTTAAACCTTAAGTTCAAAAGGAAGTCAGTTTTTGAAATTTTCATCAATTATAAAAATCATGCAATGCACTCACTAGAGCTTTGATGCATTCTTCACTTAAAATATGAGGTGAGAGAAATATGTTGAACAAAACGTCTGCAAATTGGTGAGAGAATTAATCACGTTCTAGAGTGTGTTGAAATCTAACTTTTTCTAAAATAATGAAATCGACCAAGAAGTCGTTTAGCCAATTGCTAAAAATTTTCAAAACTACCCTACAATATTTGAATTAAATATCTTTTTTAGTTGACTTAAACGTAAAATCCATAAGTTGTGATGCTCTAATTGGAAAAAAATTCAAGAAAAAATCCCTCCCTTAAAACCGAAAAAATGACTTATTCATACTCAACTTATTACATTCAACTGGATTGCAATCAACTTTAAAAATAAACATTAGACCAGAATTGTGTTTGACAGGTAGCTTTTATCTTTTGTAAATGCATACTTAAGTATCAGGAATACATATCGAAATAAATTCATCATCCTGACAGAATGTAAATGCTTAATTTTAGTATAAAACTAAAATTCACCTTATTTAAAACATTTACAGTAATTATCTTCGGATATGGTGTGGAAAGCTGCGCAACCGGTTAAAATGAAGTCCCAAGCAATAAAGGCAGGTGTTAGCCGTTCATATGATTAGTTGGTTTAACATAGATAACTGCACTTTTATATAATTTTCAGTTTATCGGAGTCCTTAAAAAGGGAAACGAGTGTAATTTTTGTTTTTGATGTTCGTATTTCGCTAGTTATTGATTTCAGAAATGTACTTTACTTATCGCCATGTAATGTGCTCGTAAAATATGTTTAAAATGTGCCGGGAAATTAGTTTTTTTATTGTGCATTTAAGTATTAAGAATGTAAGGTTTTTGTGTCATATTTTGAATTTGATCATGGATTTTTCAATTGTGAAATTAATAAAAAATTTTAGTAAGACTTAAATTTATAAAATATGCCAAATTTTAACATGCTTGATAAGAAATTAAATTAATTAAAAATACGATTTTAAGAAGTGCTAGTGCAGCAATAATCTTATAAAAAACTAACGTTTAGGCACTTGGAAATTGCAATGGTTTTAATGACGCTGTTTTTGTTATTTTCAAACTAATTTATCGATAATCTTTGCTTTTTAGCGACGAAAAACAACATCGTAACAAAAGTTTGCCTTCAAAGGTGTTGTCTGGACTTTATTTCATTGTAAGCACGATAAAACGTACTTTTCCTGACTTCAAATGTAACCGAGGATGTACAAATGACGATAAATGCTCAGATCAGACAAATGAAGTAATTACAACCGAAAAAATAAAAAAAGTTATCATTATTATTATTATCATTTTTTATCAAAACGCATGACTGTCAGCCAACAAGAATTTTAGCTACCTAAAAGTGCTAAGACAGTAATCTCCGTCATTAGTCATTGTTAGCAATAAAAGAAAAGTTAAATTACTTTATAAGCCAAAATGCTTTGAAAATTTTCAGCTGTAAAAACATGGGTACGTTTAATAAATAACAGAGAAAAAATGATAAAAGAAATTCAATAAATCTCTATCATAAATCCTAAATAAATGAAGTTCCTGATTCACTCTCAGTCTAATACCAATTTAACTGTGTTGTATCAATCATAACACTTCCCGTTCTAATAAATCCCCTCCAAATGGCTACATAAAGAAGTATGTGACCACAGTCAAACATTAAGTTTGCCATTAGAATCTTTTTACTGTCAAAAAATAGAAAAAAAAGGACAACAAAAATTGATTTATTTAGAGATCATGTTTACCCTAGTCAGCTACTTTTCCCTCTATAGAAAATCCCGAATGGGGGATACGGACATATGTAAACAAAAAACAAAACAAAAAACAAAACGAAAAAGATTCAATCTACTGAATTTTCAGAGACTCCAACATGACTGAAGTAGAATCGCGATTTGTGAGTCCTTGCCCTTGATACTATAGATTGAATTCAGCTCCTGCTGTTATTGTGGTACTCAAGAAAACCTTAGGGGGTCGTTATGTCAATAAGCGATCCTTTTAATGGTTATCCAGGGCTTAGTCCTAGTCAAAGGTATATAGTATCTATTTCGTGTATCTTATATATTTTTAGTACTCAAAAAGGCTATAGTTTTATTTGGCTAGGGGATAATGTTTCAAACGTTCGAATTTCGATTGTTGTTTCCAAATACTTTTCATGTTTGGTTGATTTGATTTGTTTATCTTTAGTTAAGTTAAATAACTTCCTAAACTTTTTGCTTTATATAATGTAAAAGATACTTTGATAACTATTGAATTGAATATTATTGCTTCATTTGATCCGAGATTTGAGTTTTATTAACATAACATCAATTACAAAAATGAAAAGGAGAATTAGAAAAAAATTTATAATTGATTTTGCGAAGAGTTGCTAGTATTTTGTTTGTTTGAAACGGTTGCAATTTCTACAAAATAAAAACAACTTGAAAAAGTGGATTTATTAAAAAAGAGAAGAGGCATTAATAAAAAAAAATAAAACTAAGCTGTTTTTGATCTCACAGTTTGAAATTTGTGTTGTTAATCAACAGATTTTTGCCATCACAATTGAAATGAAAATGCATTTGGACGCAGTATCTAACTACTCCTATGTAGAAAGCTGTCAATAAATTTTCTCTGTGATGCATCAACTGCAAGCTTGTCACCATTCTCATTAAAAAAGACATAAAACTTTAAGAGCCATGATTTTTTGTTAAGAATTACCTTTCTGTGTTAATTCTAAATTCTATCATTGTACGAAATTTTTTGAGGACTAAAGAAGAGTTTTGTCTGTTATACCTAATCAAATATCATTTCTTATTTTAGTTGGAATAATTTTAAATTTTGAGCTAAAAGTATACCTACTAAATTTACTTGTTATTGTAACATCTTCCTAACTTTTATTGCTAATAATTATAGCTTAACGATTAGTTACATTAATGACTTTTAGAAAAATTTAAAGTTCTGCCTAATCTTTATGAATGAAAATATGAATGCAAACATGAATGCGTGTAAAATAGTCTTTTATATTGGAAATTTGTGCTGATCATTTGCATTTTAAGGCACACGCAAACACAATAATATTTTTTCCAACTTGATATGGTTATTTTTCTCTTTTCTAGAAATCAATTGAATTTACGGAGTAAAAAATTTAGTATTTAATTAATAAAATTTTTATACCTTACAGCCTGAAATAGAATTTTCAGGCTAAATTTTTAATTAGGCATATACTTTCCAAACAAGAAACACAAACTTCTTACTTCTTCTTGTCGTATAAATAAAATTTTTTTTTAGACAAATATTAAATCTTCAGCCAAGTATTTATTTTCTTACCGTATACAGAAAAAAGATAAAACAATGTCTTTTGTAGCACTACAAATCAGAGTTTTAATTACATAGAGCTTGTACCTTGTATATTGGGTTTTTATTAATTAACTGAATTACAAATTCAATAATTCACACATTTTAAGTGCCTTATCATTCTATCCTTAAAACTTGTCACAATACAAAACCTCTGATACCGATCTGAATACTTTTTACCAGCACTTTAAAAAGGGAAGTGACTAGAAATTAATGTTAAGCTGAGTCACTTACTCCAGTTTTGTAGAATTGTAATTAACATTTTATGTTGCCTGTTATTATTATTCAGCTCTTCTAAATTAGGCATTGATATAGTTATTTGTAAGCAAACCCATTAATTAATGTCGAAAATCACGGCCTCCAATTAACATATCGCCAGAGTATTTTCGCTTCATCATTGTCTTTAATGGAGATGGTAAATAGTACCCTGAAATTTACCCTAAAGTGGATAAAATTTGTGTACAATGCATTAAGAAAACAATATGTTCGTGCCGAAAACTTAAGTACAACGACTAAGTTTGGTATTGTTTCTAGCTGAAATTATTCAATGAAATTAAGAAAATAGTTATTTTCTTCCAATTTTCTATTTTTTCTTAAAAATATTGTTAAGCACATTGAAATTAATCTATTGTTTTGTCAACACTTTGGAGCTTTCAGTTACAAAATTATTTAGAGGACTTTCTAAGATTGATGATGTCCCTGCAAATAAGGTGTTTACGTCACATTCATAACATCGTCAATCATAAGAAAAAGTCATAATTCGTCATTCATAGAACGAATCTCTCGCAAAACATCTTGCCTAAATCTACCAACTACGGACAATAAGATCCTTATTCCGGAAGCAAATGCCTTCAATTCATTACGCTAATACGAACACGTGCCATTTTGATAAATTACGAAGTTTGATTAAAAGTACCCGGGCGTCGTTCTAATACAAAGACGCAAACTGCTGGGGAGGATATCCTGCCCGCCACCAATGGTGTTGCTATCATCACCAACTTTATTTCATGTTTTATTTATTTATTTTTTTTTTACTTATGCCTTTTCTACATTTTGTATTGTTATATGAAATCCTTATTTTTATCATTTGAATGAAGTTTGAATGAGTTCAATCCAAGGACTTACAAGTCGTATAGACAAGAAAATGGGGTGTTTTTGTTGTTTTTCACTAATCCCAAAGGGTGTTGAATTCATCTTTAATGGTATCACAAAACAATAATAAAATGTGAGCTATAGTTGAAAGTCAATTGTATTTGCACGTGTATTAATGATTTTAAAGTTTATACTTTGAAATTTAGTAGTTAGCTAAATGTAATAGGAATACAAAAAGAAAACATCAATATGGTAAGAATAAAGATTTTATTTATAATTTTTATCACTTTTTTCGAAATATTAGCAAAAATTTTACATAAGATATTAGACAAGCATTTGAATAAAAGATTAATTTTTCTCGTGAATTTTATGAACCAGATAAAACTTTAGTTTACATAATGTTTGACACAATATGGGCTGTAAAATTTTAATGAAACTCTTGGAAGACTCATCGTTTTCATTAGCTTAATGACTATAGCTGTAGTCAGGTCACAAAACTTCAAGAGCATGCTCCGTATGCATTTAACGCTAATATATAATTTGATAGAATAATAATCATTCAAAACTTTAATGAATTACTTTTCAAACAATAAACTTTAATGAATTACTTTTCAAAACAATAAATATTTAATAAAAATAATAATATAAGCACTAGCTCACGACCACATAGAAAATTTCAAAACTGTTGACTGTCAAAAACTTTTCTTTTTTTTCGTTTTGTCCTATTAGAATTTGTACAAGTTTAATAGAGATTAACCGCTGGATAGCACTGGAATGCTCTTAAAATAAGTAGTCTGACTTAAGTGAATCATGCTTAGAGTAGATTTTCAGCACTGGAATGTTCTCCTCTGGAAGTATTCATAAAAAAAGTAATAAACGAGAAACTCTAGCGAGAAAAATTTGCAGCGTTGAAAGTTACTGGAAGCGTTTAACTTTTAAAGGAGACTGTTTTAACGAAAAAGATCCGCTTTTGGGAAAAAATTGTTGCTCTTTAATGGTTTGGACCTTATGTATTCATTTAAGACTTGAACGCATGTTCTGTATCTTCAGTAAAGTTCTGCCGTGACGTATCTAATGGCTTATAACCACATGCAATATAATAGAGCTATCGATAGACAGAATACCGCGAACATCCTAATGCCAGCCTTTGGATTTAATGATCAATTTGTTATTCAACGGTTTATTCCAATTATGTACAGAAAAAGAGGAATAAATAGTAACAAATTACATTAATTACATTAATTACAAACTCCATCCCTTTCTTTTAATTAATGAATCTTTTTCGAGATTGTCAAAACAAAAACCCTTCAACGTATCTACGTACAATAAATAATAATCAGCTTTATTCATGGCATATAATTCTAATTGTAAGCTAAAATTTTGTATTGCAATAAAATAACAACAACAAAAAATGGGGAATGGGAAACTTTCATTATTAACAATATGAAAATAACTTAATTTAAAAGACGTTACCTGAGTGCAATGGCCGTGCCCATAAAACCGCCCTTTTCTAACATGAACTATATGTAACTCAAAAAGTTAAGTTATGTTAGCTGCTTGTAATACATAACCCAATGTGGTCGATTGAGTAACAAATCAATTCTAAAAATGTTAAAAAAATGAATTGGAATGGAAAATTAGCCACGAAATCTCTAAAATACCTGAAATTTACCATCACTATAATTCATTGTACGCCTGGCTAAATTTTGTTATCCTTTAACGTTGTATATCCTAGTAACTAAACCGACTTCTTGAACACCCCAAGCTTTTTCCTCTTTCTCTTTTCATTTTGTTAGTTATGTGGGTGTATAAGGTACAATCAGTAACCATCCTCTACTTCGAAGTGATTGAGTAGTTTGGTTAGTTGATGGTCGCCGCTACATAAATTGTAGAACAACGTGGAATATAAAACTGCCAAGTACCTAGCTTGTAGTTGCTACACACACCCTCAATTACGTATGCATACTTTTATGGAAGAATTTAATGGCTTCTGGTCTGCTTTACGATAAAAAATTATGTTAGTCTCTAGAAATTTCTGCAAAAAGGAGAAATAATGGTACCTTGTTACGTTATTTGGTTTTTTTTTTTTTGTTTTATGTTAAACATTGTTTAACAAGTAAATTGAAATTTATGTCGTCTTGATGGTAGCTCGTTAAGGTGCTACGCTCTAGTGCTTAAAGTCAAAGCCAAATAAAAATATTCAAAATAACAAAAATTTATACTCATGAGCTGTGGAATTTAATCGAATAAATTTCACAACTTTTTATATAAGGCTCCATTTTTTTTTCTCTTTTTTTTAAAATAGTATAAATTTTAATATCTTCTTATAAACCAAGTGGATAAAGCTTGCTTTCTATTGAATTTATCTTTTGTAAAAATGGAGGAAATTTTAAAATATTTTGTAAAAATGAAGAGAAATTATTATTGAAGATATAAGGAATTTATATTTGAAGTAAGCTTCTAGTATACTAGCAAACTTAAAATTTGATCACTCTAAGTGGAAACTTAAGAAATATTTTATTTAAATGTTTTTTAAACTAAAAGAAAAGATTTTATTAAACAAATTTTCATAAAAAATTATCAACTTAAAAACAACTAAGAAACAAAACTAATTCGCATTAATTTAACCTCATACCAATAAAATACACTCAGTTTAACTTTATTTAACAAAATGAGCATTTTCATCACAAAATGGTAGTATTTAAGGAAATTTATTTGCAGCCTAAGCTCATTTTTCCCCTTGTTATCTACACTCGTTTACTGTTATATATTGTAGTAGTTAAAAGCCCTTCCAGACATCAGTATGCTAGCAACCCATCTTAAATATCCAATCCAATTCCGATTGTAAGTGGCAATGTTAATGCAAATTTCTATTCAGCACCAAAGCAAACCAAACAAAAAAACAAAAAAAAGAAAGAAAAAAACATAACAAGAAGTGTTTGTATGTACTAAAAATCCACTTTACCCTGTATATAGAAATAACTTTCTTTAAAAACTTTTAGTTTTCATCAAAAAATTGCTAAGGATGAGGCATTTGTTATTCTTCCAAGTACCGATATCCTTGTTCAGGGCTGATTTGACACAATGAAAGCAGGCAAACATGCCAAACTTTGTGTTTCTATTGATATCAAGGATTTGCCCTACAATATAAAGCTCTCATGTGAATTTGTTTGATGATGTGGCTAAAGATGCCTTGTGCCTTGTGTAATATATCCTTAGAAGGGGAGAAGAATTTTTCATAGTATTTTAAGGAAAATTTAAACAAATTTTAGGATTTTGTATTTTCAATTTCAAACAAGAAGAATAAGTATAACATTTATCACATAAGAAGCAGTAAAAGAAAAATCGATAGGGGTATCAGTTTTTTTATACCACAAAATTAGACAGATCAGTGTTTTCTATGAAAGGGATCTAAAAACTGACAGAGTTCAATTTTATCAATTTAATGTAAAAATGTTTGAGAAAGTCAGGGATGTTATTGACTTATGAAACAAGAATTATATGCTACCAATTTACAGTAAAACTTATTGCAGTCTTATACCTGGGACTCACTAGCGCTTAGCGGCACAAAATTTAGTGCTAAATGCTAATGAGTCCATTTGTCTCCACTGATGTTCCACTCCACTGGTATATAAAAAAAACTCTCCATTTTTAATGTGCTAAGTCGTCTCCACACGCTAAGCGCTAATGAGTCCCAGGCATTAGGAGGTAAAAAAACGTCAATATCGTGCTTAAAAACTATAAATGATTAGGAATATAAGAAAAATTATTAGAATTATTTTTATTATTTTAAAATAATAAAATCTATTAATTATGTTTCATTTTTTAATAAAACTTATACTGATTTGGTTTCTTTAGAAAATAAATACGGATCTCTTAGATTTCAGTGTAGACTTCAACATATCGTAACATTGTAAAAAAACCAATGAGCTCGGGTTAGGGGGGCTTCCTTGTAAGTGTACTACATAAGCTTTAAAAGAAACTTTTATATATTTTTGACAAGACATAAATGTCATTTATTATTAAAACCTAAAGATCTATTACGCTTTAAAAAAGACACCTTTTGAATAAAAGGCCAACACCAAGAACTAGTTTACTACTAATATCTCCTGAGGAATCCATTTTCCTTTTTTCTCTGTAGTTATTATAGAGCAAGGAGTGTTTTTTGTTCATTTATTTCTCGACATCAGCCCGATGGCAGCAATTTTTGCCAGAATCTATATTGCTTTTTGTTGTTTCCCTATCACAGAGAGATATTTATAAAAAGTTCGGAAACCCATAAGAAAATATTTGAGATTGATGAGTATTACAATCAAACTTACCCTTCTCGTCAAGATTTTTTGTCTTAGAAAAGTTTTCGTTTGAACAAATTGTAAGCTATGACAATACCAGCTTTTTCAGCCCCGTTGCTAATAAAATAGCTGAATATATTGATGCACCTGATGCACTCGGTGTACTGGAATTTGGTTCTCTATATGGATCTCATGACTAACATCTTTACTGATTGGTGTATTACTCCATTCCTTTTCATATCTTTAGAAGCAGGAGGCCTACACGGTTTCTCTTTTTTGTTTGACCAAATTTTTGCATCAACTTTATAATACTTTAATGTAAAGGTATTTCCATCTACAGTGGAGGTTGGCCTTTTGTACAATTGAAAATCTCGGCTTCTCTATGTGACTTCTCTTAATTCACAAAATTTCTTAGGCCTAGATTGCAATGGATTCTGCTTAGAACGCAAACAGCTATTTTAATAGTTAAAAATTATCTTAATCCGATATTTATTTCTATTTATTATTTCGGATTTATTACTTTCCCAAATAAAGGAATACATTGGGTGAGATTGATTTTTTTCTTTTAACTTTACATTTAAAAATAATTTCTTATTGACTTTGTACTATGACTTCATGCCTAGTTCTTGAGACGTGATGTTTAGAATTATAATTTCTTGATTCGCTGTTAGCGCAAATTTTCGAAATAGTTAATATTTTTTGAAAGACAGGCTTAAAAGCTTTTTGAATCCTCACCCTTAGATTACACTGGTCTACAAATTTTAAAAAATTTTTGTATCCTCAACATTTTACAGTCATTTCTTATGTAAAATGGCACGCTAAAGCCGAAAATGAGGTCCAAAAAATTTAAAGTAGAACAGATTTTGAGATATTTGGGAAAAACCGTTTTGGGCATTTTGAAAAAAAACGGTTTGACCTTATCGCGGTTAACTAATGTGCCACGTGGCTGATTTTTACGATTTTTAAATTTATCTGTAGGTAACTAACTTCTGCGTTTTTCATCTATACACAACTTTCCCATAAACTAAATAGGGTAGGAGTTATACATGAGTTTACGGACCATTTCCCGCTATTTTTACCAAATTTTTCAAAAAAATGTTCATTTCACTAGGGATTACACTATGAAGAACTACTTTTTGATCCTGTTTTATTTTTTAACATTAAAGTTCAATTGATTACAAATAAAATAAGGCATAACTCATTAAAATCGGTCGAAAATTGCGGATGTAATAACAATTTAAGCCTAATCCGACTACAACAGGTAAAATTGACCGGTGAACATGTGATATGACTATTTCAAAAATAATTATGTGTAGGTTTATTTTTTATATAAATAAATAAGAGTACATTGTAAGAAATGGTGATTCTACCCTTTTTACTTGTAATTTCCTCAAGCAGGTAAGTAACCTACATTTAAATAACCTGAAATACATAGAAATTATCCAAGTAATTGCTAGTGTATATGACTAATTAAAAAGCATCTATATGCATAAGAGAGATATGCATATAAATATATTTAAAAAAAGATGGGAATTTGCTATTAAACTCCATAGAAAAACCTTTATCTTATGTGGAACTTTTGTGTTTTATCACACTGTGCACTACATAAAAAGAAATTTATTGGATTTCCAATAAATCACGGTTGTGTTTTATCAAAGTTAGTTACGAGTATATTCGCTAAATTATTATAAAATGTTAAATGTAAAGCAGGAGTTCAAATGCAAAAACGATCCCAACAAATTCTGTTATGTATGTGCAGAATATAGTATATTTGTTACAACACGAAATTTATAAGATAAATTGCAAAGTGCATATCGTTTATATTTCAAAGTGTCTCCTAAAAATCTTGAACAGTCATGGACGCCGAATGTTTTATGTAACACATGTCGCACAATTTTAAGCTTGTGGGTGACAGTTCATGAAAAATCCAAAGCTTTTTGTACAATTTGATCTCAATGACTTGGTAAGAGACTTGGGTTTGGGAAAAGATCAATCACAATTATTAGCAACTCGGTTAGACGAGCGAAATTTTTTGGCAGAGGGTGTCAAAGTGACATATTATAGAGATCGTAACAAGCGCTTTTCTCAATATTATTTAGAACAAGAAAATGTTTGTTACTGCAATAACATAAAAGGATTATTTGCGGAGTTTGGTGAAAAGTATGATCCGAACGAATGGCGTTTGTTCATCAATAGTAGCAAGTTTAGCTTAAAAGCTGTTTTGCTATATCAAGGAAACAACAAGCCCTCGATTCCGTTAGCTCATGCTGTAAATATGAAAGAATCATATGCAACAAGGGCGACATTACTTAAGCTTATCAACTACAAGGATAATGAATGGAAAATTACTGGCTTACAGCAGGGTTACACAAAATACTGCTTCTTTTTAAAGAATTGGGACAGCAGAGCACGGAATGAACATTATGTGCCGAAAAATTGGCCATTTCGAAGCAATTTTACAATAGGAAAAGGCAATGTAAAATACAAACCAATTACAAAGAAACATAAAATAGTACTTCTAGCCTTGCATATCAAGCTTGGGCTTTTTAAGAATTTTATAAAAGCTTTATCAAGCGATGGAAGTTAGTTAGCTTTTAAATCTTAAATAATACTATAAAATTTTAGTAAACTATAAAAAATCTAAATATTACTCTTTTTAACTAAATAATAATCAAAAAAAATAAACCTACACATAATTATTTTTGAAATAGTCATATCACATGTTCACCGGTCAATTTTACCTGTTGTAGTCGGATTAGGCTTAAATTGTTATTACATCCGCAATTTTCGACCGATTTTAATGAGTTATGCCTTATTTTATTTGTAATCAATTGAACTTTAATGTTAAAAAATAAAACAGGATCAAAAAGTAGTTCTTCATAGTGTAATCCCTAGTGAAATGTACATTTTTTTGAAAAATTTGGTAAAAATAGCGGGAAATGGTCCGTAAACTCATGTATAACTCCTACCCTATTTAGTTTATGGGAAAGTTGTGTATAGATGAAAAACGCAGAAGTTAGTTACCTACAGATAAATTTAAAAATCGTAAAAATCAGCCACGTGGCACATTAGTTAACCGCGATAAGGTCAAACCGTTTTTTTTCAAAATGCCCAAAACGGTTTTTCCCAAATATCTCAAAATCTGTTCTACTTTAAATTTTTTGGACCTCATTTTCGGCTTTAGCGTGCCATTTTACATAAGAAATGACTATAAAATGTTGAGGATACAAAACACTGTAAACTAGTGTTATCATTTACTTCTTAATCACTAAGTCGGCAGCATTAATTTGTCCAAATCGACTATAGAAATATTTCGGCTATTCATGATTTTTTTTTCTCTATATTTTCTAAATCTACTTCATTAGCTATACAGTCTAATTATTTGAAATCTTTTTAAGCTTTTACTGAAAGAAAATATGTAAAAAATGCATTTTATATTTTAATCACGTTTAATGTATAGCAACAGGAAATTCGCTTATTAGCAACTCTTAACGGATAAGCTAATTTGTCAGGAATGATAATTACTAATCTAGTTTTAGCACCCACAACTTCATTACGAAGAAGGACAGAAGACGATGTCATGAAATTAAACGATTTTACTCCTAACATTGTCTTCCGGTTGAGATGCTATAAGACAAATCTTTAGTGGGCCTAGTTGAAAAGCATACAAACTATCAAACATATTTCCTTTGCTGCTTATATTTATACGACAAACGAATGCACACAAAATTAAAACAGATTGCATGAATACACTTAGAAACGATATTAAAACATGGGAGGTCTGGTCAAAGAAATAACAAACAACTGGAATTCAAATCAAATTAGAGACACGTCCGAGCTGAATAATTTCATAACTCACACGTTTGTAACGGCGGCATTTTATTTTTTTGAACTAAAGAAAAAACATTCAATCGTTAAGCATCAAAAAGTGTAGTCATAAGAAACAATAAGCAAATAATATTAAAAAAAGATGTTTTTTTTTCGTTTTACATGGGTGGTCTTCATATATATAAGTATGAATTTTTGCGGCATATTTGCAAGTACAGGAAGCCGTGCATTCTGACCAGGCAAATATAAAACACGATGTGACTGAATATTACCGATTTGTTCTTAATGTTTTGTTCATAAAATTCTCAGTTTAAGCTATTCAACGTGATTTAACGTGGTGTATTGAGTAATTTCTATAACAAAAACCAAAAAGATTAAGAAAGAAAAACGATATTCAAATGGATTTTTCCACTAAATTTAATATAAAACTCGTGTTTCTTATGAAATTTGATTCGAAAATATATTGGTCCATGTTATTCTGACTCAACAGAGAAATATTTTTCAGAGAAATTCAATGAAAAAAATTTTTCAACTAGAGGAATATGTTTGACTGATCAAAAGATGTGCTACTAATACTATTTCTGTTTAAAGAAAACTTTAGAAGTTTTATGTTTATGGTATGTAACACTTTCCGGTATCTAGTCCTTGAGCTATAAGTGGATTTTTAAAAATTAAAAAATTTTGATCATTTTTAAAACTTTAAAATAACTTTAATAGATTACTAAATTTGTAGTACTGAAGCGCATTTGCCACTTTATCTATTGATGAATGATTTTTCTATAAGGGGAGTTATTAAAAGAATTTTCTTCGTTCCTAGAAAAGTGACTATAATACTTTTAGACAGCGTTTGTAATGAATAATATAAACTTTTAACATTAGCTGAGTTTATGGCTTATCATTGGTGAAATACTAGCCATAGATTTGATACAGGCGTGAATACATAGGTGAATGGTTTGATACAGGCCCCTTAAAATTTTTTTTTCTTATTTCTTTTTAGCTTCACATATAATGTACAAAATTGAGTGCTTATTTGTCATAAATTGACGTATCAGATAGGTCAGTGATTTTACTTTACTGTAGATGTAGTTATCTACTGGAAGCACTCACAGTTTTTAGACTAATTGATAGAAAACGCTTTTTAGTCATTTGTTGTTTTAACTTGCCTTGAATTTGGAGTATCATCTAACCACTATGGCAAGAAGTTATTTAAATTCTTAAGCAGATCAGCAGTTTAAAGTTGAAAAGTTCTGCTAATTTGGCTCTTTCTAGCTGAAATCCTTTCTCAATGTGAAATATTTTTTCTCTTATTCCTAAGAAAAATAACAAAATTTTTGTACATATCATGCTTGATACTAGTGCTCTTATTCTGTTCCTAAAATCCGAATTTGACATTATTGCTATCAGACCAACTATGCTGATAGTATTCTATGCTTTCTAAAGATCAATTGGGAATTTATCAGTACTAGCTTTCAGTATTGAAGTTTCAATATATACCGGATATCTAATAGATACCAGTTTGATAGTTTGAATTTGATACTAGTTTTTAAATTGATTAATTAAAATGATTTCTACCCTTTCATTTGCATTTGCATTTTCTTGTAAAAGTTTTGGTTTGTAATCTAGATAGTTTTCTACAAGCTTTAACAAGTTTTTAAAGGATGTATTATTAAATGTTAAGAAGAAACTGCAAAAAATGAACAAATACCATATAGTTTGTGTTGCCTGAACGTCTCGTTATTTTTTGTGCTAGAAAAAAGCTTTGACAAATATGTTGCGCAAATAGCAGGCTACAAAAAATAGAGTTCATCATGTGTTGAAAACCTTACACCTGCTTATGATTATTTAGATTTTTTATAGTTTCACTATAATGTTTATTACAACTAATCTTCTTGCATTGAGATTTTTGAACGGTAATAAACTGAAAGTAAAATATATCTTTATATTTTAGTAAAAAATTTTCATTTTTATGCCCTTAAAAATATTAAAAAAATAAAAAATATATCAAACAAAAAGTAAAAAACTCCATATAAACTTTATATGTTTTGAAAACAATAATCTTTAGTCTGGATTTGATAAAAACCCCCCCATTCATCAGAGACGAAGAGTAATGTTAACCACACAATTAGGCGCCATATTCAAGCTAAAAAACAAAGGGAAAAGTCGGAAAAGTTAAAAACAATGCTCGTATGACACATGAAAACTTCTCAATTTAATGTATGGTCGAAGTATATGTACATTGTATACGGTAAACAAATATCAAGGATTTAAAAGGGTGTTAGCTTCTATAGCCAAAAACCCTTATTATAGAGCATCCGCTAATTCTTTTATAATGCTTATAGCTTTAGAAGTTGACTGCAATGCCACATACCCTTTGCCATATTTTATATAGAAAAGCAGCCATAGGCGAGTTTAATGTGCATTTCAATCCTTAACTATTAGCTCTTCTTCTTACTAATTAATTATATAATTATTAAATGAAACTGCTTTGTTCCAAAAAGTACTTTATTCTGGTTCTGACATGCTAGATGCCTGTTTCTATCAGTTTATGTGTATAAGCTGTATGCAAGATATATTTTATTCTTCTCATATTTTATTTAGTATTTGCATAGAGTAAAATTTAAATTTTTTTTGGTCAGTTTTTTTTTACATATTCAAATATTTTCTCTTTTACTTACATTTCAAAAAAAGTAATTAGTATGAAAAGTGTCATTTGGAAAACTTAATTTTACATTAAATTCATTTTTTATATATTTTCTATGAAATATAATTGAAATAAGACCACAGATTATTATTCTTGTATTTTTAGAAAAATATTAAATTTCAGCTAATTTTCTACCAATATTAATGCAACTAACAGTTAATTATCAAAATGTCTCACACCCTGTTTCACAGTATTAGTTTCTTAAGAACAGAAAGTGTTTCACGATTTATTTTTATGACTCTTTTAACTAACAATAAGTCATGGGTACTACATTTTGTTAGTCACTTTTTCATCAGATGATCACAATCTCTTACACTTGGTGATATCAATAAAAATGGAAATATATTGCGTTAAAGTAAAATAAAGAAAGCAAACAAATAATTCTAATGGAAAAAGATTAAAGCAGTAACTTTTTTAAATTATGAATATTCCTCGTGTTTATACTACAAATTATTAAGGAAATTTTTAATTTCTTGTTCGATTCAGCCATACAATCGACTTAGGCAATAGCTTTAGTTTCATGAGCAAGAAATGTTTTTACAAAATATATTATTATAGTAAGACAATACTACACTCAGGTAAGTGGGGATGATTTGAAACAAAAAAGATGTAAAAGGTAATTAAGGTCCTTAGCGTCATTAGGATCCTTAATATAAATTTTACAGTATCAATAAAGTTAGTTTTTATTATTATTTTACAGAAAAATTTGAATTTTAGGCGACAAAACGGAAATAGATAAAAAAATAAATGAAAAAATTGGAAATAAAGTCGGTTAAGTAAAATCAGTAGCTAAAAGGTTAAAAATTATAACCACCTGCAATTAATTCCAATCATAAAAATATAATTAAGTAATTTTTAATAAACCTGGAAATTTAATTCTCACATGGAATGATTAAAAAACTGCCAAACCAGGTTTGCCATTTCTTGAAAATATAGATATTGAAGAATGACACAATGATCTAAAACTTTCGTCAGATCTTAATGATTTTAGGCCTAAGATTTTTCCAACTGAAAGAAAAGCAGATAAAAAGGTGAAAAAATTCTTCTTCTTTTTTTACTTTGATCATCTATAACTTTTTTAAATGTTGATTGGGCAGATCATTTATGTATATTTAAGAAAAGATAAAAATAGCGCCGTTCTGAAAAAAGCCAATCCCATCAAAAATGTTTCTTTTTGAGTTTCAATTTTTTGGTTATAGTGACCCAAAAGAAAACTAGAAAACACATTTTTGCTTATGTTAACTTTTTTTTGTAAACAAGTGTTATTTATATAAAAAGTGTAAAAGGCATAAATGAAAGTCTAGAATATTCCATAATTGGTTTACTATTAAAAATAAACACTTTCTTTATAGAGAAAAATAATAACAAAAGCATATCTTCCCAATTAATAATGCGTCAAGGAACAAAACTAAAATTAGAAAATAATTGTGGAAATTTTGGTAAGAATAAGAAACAATAGAAACAATTTTTTCATCTGATCAACCTAAATTGTAAGGAAAACGTCGACAATTAACATAATATGCAAATAGTCTTCGAACCTACTACTTTAGGTTAGTAATTAAATTTTTACATTAAAGAGAGAAGCATAAATCTGTACTTAACGACTGTTGAATTCTTGTTATGCGGAAAACAGATAATTATTAGAGTTTTTTGTGTAGCAAAGCGTTTCATGTTTTACGTGGCCGGTTTTTTCTGGTCATTTGATTGAACAAAAAGATAACATCATTACTTGATGTTGTAATATACAGCAATTGATTTCTACCGATTATTTATCAGAGACAATGGCACTTTTACTTAATTGTTTATTATTATTTGAGCTATTGAATATGCAGATTTTTGATCAGATAGAATATTTTATGTCATTAATTGATTTAGTGATTGTTTTGAAAGTTGCGATAGTTTTTTTTTCTTCAAATTTTTGTCGAAAATTTTAATCAGCATTACAACAAATATGTTTCATTTACACTAAGCTACAATAAATTAGATATGATAAATGATTCTTCTATTTTCTTTTTCAAAGTATATGTAATGCTCGGAAAGAAATGAAAGCATCAGAAAAGTCATAAATGTAAATTTTCTTTTTAGAGAAATTTAAAAGTGAAAGCACAACTAAAAGTTTAAATGAAAAATAAATAAATATGGTATTTATCTATCCCCTATTATTGTTAATCTGCCAAAAATACTCATAATCTTGAAAATTTATACACTTTCCGCAGCCATTGATAAATATTGTCACAATTGATAAATTGATAGGTGCTTAAAATATTTTTGTCACCTTAACCGTGTGGTGTAGATAGGAATCAAACCCTCTCACTTGAAGGAGAATAATAATGTTTCACTGTTAGTTAAAAAACTAAAAGGCCTGAGAATTTTGAATGTTCACAAATATATCTCACCACCCCTCACCCCATCGCAGAAAGCTTTCCAGCCTACTGGTTTTTATTAAAACTAATTTTAGAATTATCAACTGATTAGAACTATATAAATTGATTTTTGTAGTTTCTATTGAAGTTTCTTTTATGAGCTTTCGATGGAACTCAGTACTCCTAAGTCATTTAAACTCAATTGTTATCAAAAACTAAAACCCAAATGAATTCATTCTTTGAGGCAAAAACTTTCGAACAGTTTTAAGAATGACGTTAAATTTTTTTCAGTCGCTCAAATGTTTGGTGGATTGGTCCAAATAAAATAATTGGATTGCAATAGGGCTTGCAAGTGGACAGTATCTTGATTTAATTATCCTCTTCCCTTCTATAATTTGAAAAAAATTCTGTTCAAATTTCAATGAACAATAGCAAAGTTTGTGTAGGCCTTAGAGAGTTTATTAACGACTTCTACGGCTTTATTGGTTTATTTATTCAAAATTTGGAAATTTTTTTATTTAAAAGAAATAACTATAGAAAATATGCAGAGTAAAAGAACCAAAATTCCTTTCCCTATGTTCACAATATCAAATAAAAATCTAAAGCCAAATTGTTTTCATCTATCACAATAACAAGAAATTCAAAAATCATAGCAGAAAAATGAGAAAAAAATTTATAAGAGCATTTTGTTAGCTTTAATATATTTTTATGTGTTTGTCAAACGTCACATCATCCAAAAATCATTTCGGTAATGAATTGCAGTTTTAAAACTTATCTTACAACTTTAATTTTTTTGATATATTTTCATTGCATATATTTTAAATTTTCATTCGAAATTTCTACAGCAAATGTTTGTTAGGTGCCATTTGAAAGCTAGAAGGCTCTTGTAAGGCTAGAATCTGGTCACAAGTTGAAACTTTGTCACACTTTTATTTTAAACTTAACAATCCATTTATTCCCCTAGTTAAATTCCGAGAACAACCAATATCACTAGTGCAAGATTTTGTTAGTCATAAAAGGAAAACTAAAATCTACAACTTTTAAACTCGTTTGAAAGAAACAAGACAAAATAATTCAAGAACAAAATCCTTCATATAGTGACACTACCCCGTTTTATTAAAATCACCAAAATAAATTCCATCTTAATTAAAATTTATGATAGTCCACAAAATTAAAAGCATTCACTAATATCTCTGTCTTAATATTTATTAATTTGGGTCCTTAAGCAAATTTCTTAAAGCTCTTAGAGTAAGATGTAAATCGTTTTATTTTTAAGATAAATGAAAAAAATAGGTTTTTGCTTAATTTATAGGTGTCTAATAGCCATTATAAAAAGATTGCGCTACTGGTGACCGACCATTATAGATAGATTCTGTAGTAAATATAAAACAGCTGTTGTCTTTTTAATAAAAAATAGAATATAAAAAAAAGATCAACTTTCTCACCTTTTTTTTAAATGACTATAGGGGCAATTTTTACAGTAATTTAGGATAAGAAATTTCAGGTGACATTTTCTTGTTTGCTGTTAACAAGTCTTGTGTGTTAGCAAATATCGAAAAAAAAGATGGTGTTCGCTGATAACAACCGAAGCATGTGTTATTCGCATTTAATTGATAATTTATTGATCTGATCGAGAATTTTAATGATCCCGTGAAAACTTTAGATATTTAGGGTATCTTGTCTTTTATTCAACTTGTACATACTCCTCCTTACATCTTA
The DNA here is from genome assembly GCA_947359355.1 of Acrocera orbiculus. NCBI lineage: Eukaryota > Metazoa > Arthropoda > Insecta > Diptera > Acroceridae > Acrocera > Acrocera orbiculus. The sequence continues at coordinate 63,022,256 of OX375757.1, forward strand.
TCGGACTAATATACATTTTTTGGTATGCAATTTTTAAAAGTGTAATTATGTTATTTCGATTGATAATTTAATAGATTTCAATCTAATTTAAGAAGCTAAATTTTGTTCTATAATTAAGCTAAAGTATTTTATGCTAATTTTTGATTTATTTATTTTTAAATTTCAAATCCAGTTTGAAATCAAAATTCAATTTTTAAGATAATTTTAATTTAATATCGATATTATTTGCCTCTAGCAATATTCCTTAGACCCCTAAGTTTTTAAAATCTAAATCATTTCATGCACATTTTTCTTCCCTTCTAGCTTTCCGTCTTTGGGTATCTTGAATTAGATATCAGTCGCTGAAACTGTCTACCTAGAAAAGTGTCTTATTCTCTTGCAAATGGTGTAAATATTTTCAAAGAATATTTCTTCAGGCCCCTGAACAACATTAGCTATAACTTTAGCCGCCGGTTTTTGGTATTTTCAGCAAATTTAATCGTTCTTCACTGGTTTTGTTCCACTTAACAGACTTCTGATTCGATAAAAAACATCAAAAATTAGTTTTACTTTCTTAAACATATCCAGCTAATCTCTTTAAACATCAATTTGTAAAATTCAAAGCAATCGCAACCCCCAATTGAAATATATATTTTTTCTTACCCAGACAATTTGATTGTATGAGCTATTTCATGTCGTTTTCTTTTCATTTCTTACAAAACAACAATAAATTAGAAAATTGCACACGAAATTTTCATTAACTTTTATGATAATTTGCTTCTTTCAATCTGCTTTTAATTTATTCATTTAAAACTATCACTCTTACATTGTCATTGTCAAAATATACACACACATTTATTGCTCTCATTTTAATAGCCTTTTTCTTGATTACTTTATGATAGTACTTCCAAGCAGATGATCGTGGCATGTTTCTCATTTATTCAGGCCAAGAATCTCCTTCCTGTGTGTTTCCTTACTCTCGTGTCTTCAAATCGTTTTTAAGAAATGCATATTTATATTCCTCTTTCGCGGTCAGATTAAATATTTTTAGCTATTCCTGACCAACACTTTTCCGGAGACGTTGGTCTGAGATGACTTTGTTATCAAAAGCTTGTCTTGAGTGATAATGCGGTTATGTATTTCTCTGATCGCAGCGGGAACTCTGTTTTGAACATAAAATTCAACAGTCTTTGCCATGCTTTCAAAATATTAAAACTAATCATCTAATTTTCTTTGGTTCACCTTTATATTGTAGTGATTGTTCCGGCATGCACTTTCACTCTTTTAAAAAATTTATTGGTAATGTTTTTTTTTTCTATTTATCTAAAAGTGAATTTTGATACCTAATTCTGGCAAGATATCAAGACATATTTAAGGTTCGGTTTGTTCATCAGCACAAATTTATACTGTTGTTTCCATTAAGCTGTGCTCTGATATTTCCACTGTGTTGGTGGTCACCATATTCAATAGAAGACAGCTGATTTTATATTTTTGCAGAGCTTTATTTATACAATGTAGGTACATTTTGACAGTTCAAAAATTTTTACACAAACGAGCCATCTAATCTAATAGATAAAACTCATCAAACTATGAAATAAAATTTTCATTGACAATTGGTAGAGAAATTTCTAAAAATCTTTCCAGAAAAATTAAAAGCAATAGAGTCGCTTAGGTTGTGGCTAGCGCACATTGCTATAACTCCAAGAAAGTTTTCAATTTAATTAAAATGAAATGTATAAAGTTTAAAATATTTTTTCAAGGAATTATATCAAACCCCTATAAAAATTCTTTCTCATAAGCCAAAACCTAAAGTAGCTACAAAATATGAGCTGCAAAGAAATAGGTAAAAACTAACAAATTCAAATTTGACATACTCGGGGTATAATTAAGCTATTCTATCTTATGCAAAAACTACAAGTAGAACAGGCGGTACCAATGAATTTAATTAAATTCAACAATTATCGTAGTTGAACATGATAAATAGATGTAACACGGTGTTTTGTTGGATAAAATTTCACCGAAAAACATCTGACTACTACTACCTATGCAGTATATACGAATTCTGTAACCCTTGTTTTTTTGTTTAGTTGGTTTGTAATATAGTTTCGACAAAATAATATCAGGGTAGCTAGAAAATCATCAACCTTATCATTACTGTTCATGGTCATTCGTATCCATAGTTTTGAGTTCATGTTTGTTTCGTTTTGCCCATGAATTTGATGTATCTATTTTGTTTCCCATTCCCCCAGAGATATGTATATAGGATTCTGTGTTTGTTCACTGTAAGTGGGGTAGTTAGTTTTATGGTAATTAGCATGGATAAATGTGGTTGGTAGTTAGGTATGTTAGTCAGTTAATCAAAATTTTAATATCGAATGTTATGTTCAATTGTATAAAAGTATATTACTACGGGTAAATAGAAATATAAAAAGTGCTTATCTTCTTCATGCGTATTCGATTCTTCGAGAATTCTTCTATTAATTTAAGCTTCTGCTGTTACCGTACTGCCTCATTAAAACGATGTGGTAAATAATAAGCCCAACTTCTAAACTAAACCTCGGATTGTTATTGAATTTGCACGGGTATTAGGTGTAAGTTGGTATTTTTTTAGAAGGCCATAGATAAAAAATTCCTAACGCTCCCGACATAAATTTGCCAATAATTTCGCGGATTTACCCATGTAAACACAAATTCAATACTTTCATTATTTGAGCAAAATATTTCTCTTTCTCTCTCTCTCTCTCTTTTTAGAACTTAAAATTATTTTTTGTTAAATGGACCATGAAAACAATTACATAAACTTTGATTGAGTTCAAATATATTCATTTAAAATAGTCTCACACAATTTTTTGAAAAAAGGATGTCCTGTGTGCCTTCAGAAAATAATTCAAAGGAAGAAATGTAACGTTAAACCTCCAGTAAAATCTGAATCAGATTAAAAACTTCAAATGGCTTTTTTTAGAATAACTCAAACTAAAGCAATTTGGATATATTTTTAAACGAAAAAAGTTGATATTTAAATATGAATTTTTTGAAATTGAAATAAACAAAAATTGAAAATGTACAACTTTCAGGCATTCTATGCCAAAAAACAAACATTTTCTTTTTACAAAAAAGGAAGAAGATATTTTTACATTAATTTAACTTCTAAATATCAATTGGATTTTAATTTTCTTGAGAAATATCATTATCAATTTTTGTAAGAAAATCCTTTTCAGCTAAATTATATCAGACCCGTTTAGATTTGACACTTCACCAAAGTTCATAATTAACTAAATAAGGCGGTACCATATCGAATTCACTTAAATATTAAAACTATTAACACCTTAAAACTAACTCAATTTTTCATATCCTTATTGAAAGCAGATTACACTAAAATATAAGTTAAGTAAATTTTACAAATTTTCTCGATAATGTTTTTCCTTGAAATATTTTATTCTTTTAAAGTAATACCATGGGTCCTTTGCTTTAACAAGAAAAATCATTTTCGCATGAATATTATAGCGTAATATCATCAGACGTCCTGTAAGACTATGATAAGACAAACAGACAAGCTTATACAGGAAGTATGACATCAGAAAATAACCGACTGTAATATGATTGATTGAAGTTCAGAAGACCATGAAATTGAGACATGCTTCTACGAGTTTTCTACTTAAAGCTTGGGATTAAGGAGTATTGTTTTTACTTGTTATCTAGTTTTCATTTTTTTTTTTTGTTTTTTAAAGTGTAAAAATGTCCTAAGGGGTGATATTGCTTTCATTCAAAATAGCTGAAATATTTCTGATCAATTCTTAATATGAAATTGGAATACATAAGTCGTAAATCAAAATTTTTAAACGAGGAAAAAAATATTATGGAGATGTGTTTTGTTAGAGTTTTTTGTTAAATTTTTCTTTTATATCGAGGACAATCAATCAAGTTTTTGTTTTTCCTTAATTTGTTTATGTTTCGAAAAGTTTTAAACTACGTAGTCTCAGAGTGAAATTATGACTTCTTCCTCGAATGATTTTCACAAGGTGACTAATGTGTGAGCAGATAGAAATAGGGAATCCAAACGATATATCGATTTTTTACAACATCGATGTATCAATCATAAACATCGATGTTGAAACCCATAACATCGACGATACATCGTTCTTATAAACGATTTTTTAAAACGATATTTGATCATACCATTGGCTTTGATTTGTTGTTTGTTCAACAAAAAATATCAAATTTTATTTTAAAAAACACAAAAAAATACGTTAGCTACTTGTTTAATTTAATCCAAAATAAAAATTCAATCAATAAACATTTTTTTCAACTTTTTTCGATGTATCATTCTTAGGCATCGATATTTTCAACATCGATGTTCTGCTTTTGAAGGTACATATCGATGTTAGAACATCGATAGTTTTCTGAACGGTGTTACATCCCTAGATAGAAGGCGTTTAATGTGTATGTATCTTTACGTTGTATTTTTTACAAAAGCTTCAAGCTTCATCCCTTATTATCACTCATTTATCTTATAAAAACTGTTACGCTCTTTTTATATCCCTTCTATCTTTTCCCTTTTGAAACATTTTCAATAAACCTACAGCCACTGTAAGACATTCGTAATTTATGTAATTGACTTCGGTTGTTCCATAATTTATTTGATTATTTAATAAATCTATTTTAGCGTTATTCTTATCATTTTTCATTTAGTTTTAAATTATTTTTTTTATTTTACACGTGACGATATTTCTATTTACTTTCTTAAATCTTTCCGTTATTAAATACTTGATATCAATTTGTTCTTTTTATTAATAAATTACTGCTTACCATTTTTTATTTTTCAGCAATTGATTGTTTTCTAATCTTTTTATTCAATAAATAATTACTTGTTTTTAGGTTCTTGTTATTTTACAATTCAAAATCTCCTAGTAAGTTCGACTAACAAATTCATGATTATAAAATATTGTTTTTGAAAAATAATACCTAATTATATTTTGTTAAATTAATTTATTAAATTTCGCCACCGCACCATAATTAAGAGTAAAATCTATAATTTATCTAATGTTTTGTTCTATTTTGAGCTGTTTCATTGCTTAATTTTTTTAGAAAACTAGGAATTTATTAGATTTTATACATTTTTAAGAATGAATTGAAGTTTTTGTTTCTAAGTTGGAAAATATTGGTCTCAGACTGTAAACAGCTTTTTAGATCACTTTATGATAATTAATGCAACTATATTCCAATTTAGCTTTAAAATGAAATAACATCCTCATTAATAAATTAATTTTTATATATCAAACCAAATGACTGAAATGGTGGAAATTTTCAAGAAAAATTAACATAGTTAAAATTGATTGCTTTCAAAACAACGAAAAAGTTTTTTATTTAATTTTGATAGGTATGATTTGCCTATATATTCCCCAGAAAATCAAAAGATTGAAAATTTTTTATCTAGGAAAACCTAATGGGTTGTGATATTAATAAACATAAAACGGTTAAAAAAAATTTTTTCTTTTAAAAAAATTTCAAATGTAAGCTTGAAGTAATTTTTATCCCGGAGGCAAATTATAAATTGAAAACTTCATCATATGTTCTGTTCACATGCCACAAACATTCGTATTTAATTATTGAATGCATTGGCAATACACATAAAAAGTATGTATATATATATACTTTTTTTTTGTTTGCCTTTCAGTTTCAATTCATATTTAATGCATCATCAATATCAACCAATATCCTCGGTTCGTATTCAAATTCTTTTATTAAAGATACTGACAAAACATTTCTGATGACAATGATAGATTTCAACTTTGAGGAAAAATTTTGGTCTGGGAGTAGTACACCAAATATAGCTAGGTAGCAGTTTTCTGTTCGATAAACTAATGCAAAAAAATTGCTTTTATTTACCCAAGAGTTTTATTTTACTTTCCTTTATAACTTTTAGGCGTTTTAATTCATTGGATAGATGAATTTTGATACCTGTTTAAAAATTATTTTAACTGCTTTATTAATTAATTTTCAATTATAACAAATACAAACTTCTTGATTCAAGTTTCAATTAAAGCACATTATATACATATTTGGAAGTATCTACAGGGATGCACAGGCAAATTTTAAGGAGTTTTTTCTGGTATAAATGTAAAAAATTTAATCCTTAAGCTTATTTATTTATTTTTGATGAATTCATAAATCTCACCAGATAACCCAGTTGTTAAAATATGTAATTTGGATAAATGTAACAAAGTGCAAATTTGACGAATTTCTTCCAATAAAAACATGTAAATAATAATTCTTAATAAAGTTCTTAATTTAAACAAAATTTTAATGAAATTATTTATTATTAATAAAGTTGTATTTTGGAAAATAGTAATTCGATTTAATTGAAAAATAAAAATTATCTGAAATTTGCTCTCAGGAGATTGCGTGCAATAAAATTATAAGAATTATAAGAACTTACACAAAAAAAAAGAATGGTGTCCATTTTATTGAGCCACAAAAATTATGAATGAACACACACACACACACACACAGTTCAAAAATTAATATATGAAGCAATATCGCGTTATATATAATTTCTATTGCGTTATGTATATACAAATCGCAATATCGCGTTATATATCATCTCGAGAATGATAAAATTTTCTCTATTTTGCTTGGTTCTAGTCTCCACTCCTAAATGTAAACAAATAACAGCTGTCAAATGAACAAATAATATATATAGATTGTTTATATACCGTTTTTAGACTGATAAGAACAAAATAGATAACGCGACATCAATTTGAACTATAGTTTCGTTCGTCATCCTATTTCAAAGCTTTAAAAATTTCAGTGCATTCCAAGCTAAGCTAGTCTATTAACAATTTGACACGGCTTTAAAGTTTTCCTAAAAGTTTGTGATATAAATAGTTTCTACTTGTTAATCAAATAGTTAAAATAATCAGAAAGTTAAGCTAATTGTTCTACTTTTTAAAATAGTAAATAATTGAGTAAATTGTGAAAAATTGTCTTAAGCACTTGGTGCTGCTAAATAAACTTAACACACACATTAAAATATACTTAACTTACACACAAATCTTAAAAAATGTCTGATATCCATGTTCCAATTAACACGTCACAACGTCATCTACTTGACGATAGATTAAAAAATTTGGTCAGCTTTTTTACGAAAGAATTTGGATCCGCACCAAGTTTTATAGCTAAAGTCCCAGGACGGTTTGTGTATATAGTAGATATAGGTTGCAAACTTTGAATATTTTGTTTCTAGGGTAAACATTATTGGTGAGCACGTGGACTATAGTGGTTATCCAGTACTGCCAATGGCGATAAAGCAAAATATTTTAGTTGCAGGAAAACTTTGCGAAAATGAAATTTTTTTACACAATACAGATTCTAATTATAGTAGTTTTAAATGCAGTGTTCGTTCCCTAAGGTATCTATAGCTTTTTTTTAATTATCTAAAGAAAACTAAATTTTTCTATCTTACTTCGTTCTTTACATTTTGACCGATGATTTTATTGCACTCAATAAAAAAAAAATGTAACCGCCAACTGTGGAATATTTTGTAATCTTCTAAAGTCACTATGTTTCACCTAATTTATATTTTCTACAGCCGGTACCTCGCTTTCAAAAAGTTTCGGTACTTTTTACATTGTTCTTTATTTTGAGGAAAAAATCTTCGGAAGTAAATTAAAAATTAAACTTTCTCAAATGATTAATATAAACAAATAGTTAATTAAAACAGCAGTGCCAAACATGAGAAGAACAGTTGTACCAACTGCCCTAACAGTTGTGACGATCCATAACAACGTTGAACAACATTTTTCCGGAAGAGAAATAGGAGGTTTTTTCAACCTCGCATCATAAATTGCTTAAATATACATAAATATCAAATAAATCGACTGTTGAATAAAACAATTAGTGAGGTTTTCTAGTTATTTTCATTCTTAACCCCACAGTTGGATTTAATTCCTAAAATATTAAATGACAAAATATTTGGATATTTTGAAATTTTTCTGGAAACCCAAATAATGAAATGATCTTAAAGTGAATAAAAGTTTTTCTTCGTTATTTTCACCATTAATTTGTTTTTTAACTCAACTGAAACTCAACCTTTGAACTTAAGAATGCCTTTCAATTATGCTGAGCTTTTTTTTTCCTTTATTGCTTTATTCAGTATGTGACGGCTAATGGCCAGCAGCAGACCTAATGTGAATAATACGATTTGTATTACATGGACTTTTAGCCATATAAGTCTTTAACGCAAAACTAAAACATTGGTATCCTTATAAGCTTGAAAATAAATTACTTTTATGTTTAGGGATATTCTCAGAACAAAAAGATGAGGAAAATGAATACAGTGAATTTTTATACTGCGCCTATCGAGGAATGATTGTAGGATTTGGGCATTACTTCAAGGCCTAATTTAGGTGAAAAGCGTATACAAACTCTAATTTTCTTATCAATTTAGAAATAAATAACATTTCACTGTACTGGCAGTAAAATAAATTCAAATTTGCATAAAGTTTCGGAAAAAATTCAAAATAGTTTCACAAGTTACTTGTAATTTATTTACCTCTCAAATTCAATTGTTAGAAATGCAAAAAAATACCTAAATAAAAATTGTTAACAATTTCTCCAAATTTAGAGATAATCCTGAAGCATGCTATACACCAGAATGGTATAACTATTTCCTTTGTGGCATTAGAGGAATATATGAATATTTACAAAAGGATGAACAAAAATACGGTATATGTGCAGCTATTAGTGGTAATATCCCACCAGCCTCTGGCTTATCGAGTTCAAGTGCATTAGTAAGTTCCGCAACACTAGCCACAGCATTCCTCCATAATGTTCCGCTTGACAAGAAAATTTTATCAAAAATATCAGCAAAATGTGAACAATACATGGGTACTCTCGGCGGTGGCATGGACCAAGCAATTGCATTTTTTGCTAGTCAAAATTATGCGCAATATATTGAATTTTATCCAGAACTAAAAGCATATCCTGTTGTTTTACCAAAAAATGCAATTTTCGTTATAGCAAATAGTTTATCGGAGTGTAATAAAGCTGCAACAAGTTATTTTAATGAGAGAGTTGTAGAATGTCGACTTTCAGTTCATATATTGGCTAAACATATGAAACTAAGTAATTGGAGGACAATTAATAAATTTGTTATTCTACAAAATTTGCTTGGTTGTAATCTTAAACAAATGGAAGAACTAGTCAAAAAAATATTAAAAAAAGATTTTTATACCAAAAATGATATCCTTAGTGAACTTGAGTTAACAATGGATGAACTCGAACATGAGTTTCTTATGAGTAATATTAAGCACATGCAGCGTTTTAAACTTAGACAAAGATCTCTCCATGTTGTTCAAGGTATTTTTTTGTTTTCAATCGAATTGTCTTTCTAAGTTTTTACATTTTTTTAAAGTTTTTTTTTCTTTCTTCTTGTAGAATCTTTGCGGGTCTGGGAATTTCGTGCAACATCTGATACTGATGCTAGTAATTTTAAGTCCTTATCAGAGTTAATATTACAATCCCACAACAGTTTGAAAAACTTGTATGAATGCTCTCATCCAAACCTCGATAAATTAGTTGAGATTTCTAGTCAGATGGGAGTTTCAGCACGCCTTACTGGAGCTGGGTAAGTATTTTGATATAGTTTTTGTATTAATCATTTTTGTTTTTCGTTTGTTTTATACATATCTATATTATATAGTATGTAAATTGTATTAAAATTGAAATTTTTTATATTATCTACTTTCATATTCACTATATATAATCTTCTTGTTATGGGTTCAATAATAATAAACTAAATTGAAAAGATGGGGTGGATGTATTGTAGCTCTATGCAATTCAAATGAATTATGTGATGCTTATATTATGAAACTAAAGGAAATCTACTATAAGAATCTTCCGCAAGCCAAAGAAAGTAATATGGACAAATTTGTTTTTTCAACTACCCCGAATGGTGGTGCTGAAATAATTTGCCTTGATTTATATTCACAATCTCTTAATAAGAAAATGTCTGCTGTAAAGAATAATGAAATAACGTTTACATGATGTGCCATGCTATTTTAAAGTCAATTTAGAATTTTATGATCATGTTTAATTGTTTTTAGTTTTAAGATTATTTCAACAATGGTAAAAATAATAATATTAAAAATTAATTGTTTTCTTTTTACCATTTGTTTTAGCTAATAAATTTGAATACTATTTAAGTTAATTAAAACTTTAAAATTTTTGATTGTAATCAAGTTTTTTAAGCCTTCAGCATGACAGTTGGTAGTTTTTTGTTTTAAAAAATTTTTTTATAATTTTCAATTTCAATACTTCGTTGATAGAAATACTTATTAAGTACTTTATTAAGTACTAAATACTTATTAAGGTCTTCTGTCAAGTATTTTTCTTGTGAAAATGTTGGAAGTTATGTTATACTCAAAGGTAAGATTTTTACTTAAATGAAAAGTTGTAATACTCATATTAGATTACCTTTACTTAAAGGAAACATCCCCAGGTGTCCCTTGCCGATTTTGATGAAATTTTAGTATGGTGTAGTACATCAAAAACTAAGTGATACGTTTTTTTTTGATCGGCTAACATTCACTTTAAGGGGGTGGAAACCACACTCAAAAGTGACACCCAGAAACAGACTTTCCCCTATAGCTCCAGAGATAACAAAATAAAAAATTAATTATTTGTTTTAATAATTGGAACTAGCTGCTGCATATCTGGTTCAAAGAGGTATCATCCCCTAATTTTTATAGGGGATAATCGATATTTTTTCCCTTACTTTTCGTGGTAAAATTTTTTGAATTTCAAAAATTTTAAATGAATTGTTGATTTTTATAAAGCCAATAAAAAAATAAAATCGATGTGTTTTAGGATTTTTACGAAAAACTTCATCAGGGGATGTACTACCTCTTATTCAAGAAAATGAAAAAATCCAATTTTTACATTTATTTAACAATTATTTTACATAAAAAATAGCTTTTTATAATTCAAATGATACACATTAAATTTTTCCCATGCACCTTTATAAATTTGAGTGGTAAACACCACCCTTAAAAACCACCCCAAATAGCTTCCAACTGAAGCTCACCGATTGTACTGAAAGTCAGATATATTGTAGTCCATCAAAAATAAAAAGACGATTGTTTTTTTTTATCGGTATACCAATGCTTCTAAAGGGTAAAATCCACCCCCCCCCCCCCCTCTTCTCAAAACACACACAACGAAACTAGTTTTTTTTAAATATCTCAAGAACGAGTTGAGATAATGTCATAAAACCAACGCCAAAAATGTTTAAATTCAAAGACTAATTAATTCTTCTTATGTATTTTTTAACCGAATTTCAGCTGTAAAAGTCGTATAATACAAAATATTTTCTATCTCTAGTCTTACTTTATTTGTTATGACAATTATAAAACTTGATTAATTATATCTCATAAAAAAATTATAAAAAATTTGGCAAATATAAACCAACAAAATATATAAGTATTTCCTACTATTTTCCGTTGAAATTAAGTTAATTGAATTTTTTTTGTTTTTCATCATTATCATTATTGTTTGTTACTTATAAATAAGCATTCGTTTAATGATAATTTCAATAATATTTAGTTAGTCAATCTAACAATCTAATCTGAAACAAAAAATATAAGTATTTCTTACTAATTACCTGTTGAGATTAGGTTTATTGTATTTTTTTTGTCACTATCATTATTATTTGTTACTTATAAATAAGCACTTGTTTGAAGATAATTTCAGTATTTTGCGCAGCTTAAGAATATTTTGTTAGTCAATCTATCGTATTAGTTTAAATTTTAAAGTATCTATAATGTGCAGTGATAAATTTGTTAGCTACAAATAATAATTTAATTTTCATAGTTGATATAACGGTATAAGTCTAATCAATTTATATACATAAATTATATGATTATATTTTAAAATTCTCTGTAAATTTTTGAATATTGTCTTTTGTTTCACCATTTCATACTTTTGTTTTTATAGTCATTTATTGTTAGTTAAAGTAGACTGTTTTATTTTTAATAATATGGTGAGTTGGAATATGGCGATCAACCCATTAAATGTGATTAATTTGCTGCTTGCAGTCTTCCAATCTATAAATATCCAGTAGAGTGGAGTAAGCTTAAAAGAAATCGAGCTATCGAATCAAATTAAAACTTTGTTGTTAGATGCGATGCATGAATTTAATGACATCGAAATAATAACAAAAAACACTTAGAAATTTGAAGAAGATTTTAAAGATATAGAAGCTCAAATTGTTGAAGATGAAATACTGCATCATTTTCTAGTCACTCCGTTTGCCCCAACAAATGAATGCATAAGTAGCGAAGAAAATCTAACTTATGACTATAAATTAAGAGCAGTAGAATTCTGGAGGAGTGGTAAGAAGAATGATAATTTAAATTTTAAAACTGTGTAGAGCCGTTTTAAGAGAGTAAAGTCTATCAAACAGCTGAGACGTTAATACTTAAATTTTTTGTTTCAGATTAGATTGTTAGATTGACTAACTAAATATTATTGAAATTATCATTAAACGAATGCTTATTTATAAGTAACAAACAATAATGATAATGATGAAAAACAAAAAAATTCAATTAACTTAATTTCAACAAAAAATAGTAGGAAATACTTATATATTTTGTTGGTTTATATTTGCCAAATTTTTTCTAATTTTTTTATGAGATATAATTAATCAAGTTTTATAATTGCCATAACAAATAAAGTAAGACTAGGGAAATAAAATATTTTGTACTATACGACTTTTACAGCTGAAATTCGGTTAAAAAATACATAAGAAGGATTAATTAGTACATAGAATTTAAAAATTTTCGGCGTTGGTTTTATGACATTATCTGAACTCGTTCTAGAGATATTTCAAAAAAACTAGTTTCGGTGTGTGTGTTTGGGGGAGAGGGGGGGTGGATTTTACCCTTTAGAAGCATTCTTATACCTATAAAAAAACACGTGTCTTTTTATTTTTGATGGACTACAATATATCTGACTTTCAGTACAATCGGTAAGCTTCAGCTGGAAGCTATTTGGGGTGGTTTTTAAAGGTGGTGTTTACCACTCAAATTTATAAAGGTGCATGGAAAAAATTTAATGTGTATCATTTGAATTATAAAAATCCATTTTTTATGTAAAATAATTGTTAAATAAATGTAAAAATTGGATTTTTTCAAATAAGGGGTAGTACATCCCCTAATGACGTTTTTCGTAAAAATCCTAAAACACATCGATTTTATTTTTTAGTGGCTTTATAAAAATCAAGAATTCATTGAAATTTTTGAAATTCAAAAAATTTTATCACGAAAATTAAGGGAAAAAATATCGATTATCCCCTATAAAAATTAGGGGATGATACTGCAGCAGCTCTATTTCCAATTATTAAAACAAATAATTAAATTTCTATCTTGTTCAAAAATATTAATTATCTATGGAGTTATAGAGGAGAGTCTATTTTTGGGGATCACTTTTGAGGGTGGTTTTCATCCCCTTAAAATGAATGTTACCCATTAAAAAAAAGGGTATCACTTTGTTTTGGATGTACTATTACATACTAAAATTTCATCAAAAATGGCGAAGGACACCTGGGGTAATTTCCTTGTTAAATTACACTTTGATAAATGTCTATTTCCTGTAGTGTGCATAAGTGGCTTCTAAATATTTTTAGGGCAACTCTTAGCTTTATAAATTTTTATGTAGCTTTTGTTCCCTTAGCAGAATTAAAAATTTTTTTTGCTAATTAACTATAATTAATGAAAACCCATATTTGTTGACTTTTGTTACATTAATTTCTTAATTGATCTTATCTTTAATTGTAGATGAAAGTTCTATACTTTCACATGTTTATAAAATATAATTTTTTTTATTATCTGGCAATTGGCAACTGCTTTAGTAGCCAATTAAAAGTGCTTAAAAAATGTTCATCCTTTTGCCAACTACTAGCGTAATTGATGTCCTTCATGAACTAATGAAAATTTCAAGAGATTAATGCGCTTGTTTCTTGTTGCAAGATGATGTAGTGAAGTTTCATTATTTATGGGGCTTTTGAAGCATCATGCCATAAAAATGATTTACACTCCTACGCTCCTTTCGGAATGCACAACATACAAGAAAATAAAATACAAGTAAAAATTCTTAAACATTTCATAAAACAAAGAAAAAGAGTAACAAAGCTTAGTTTCGAATGGATTATATATTCCTTCCTCACACCAAACTAAAACAAAAAACAAAAAACTACATCCTTATCTCTAAAATTTAAAAAATTTTGTTTACACAAAAAAAGTTAAAAGAAAAATTTTTTTAGTTAAGTAAAAAGAAAAAACAAGACAATTTTCATATTTAAATATAAAAAATATCATGCAAAAGAAATAAAAGCAATGAACCCTTGTAGCGACTTTGAGGATCATTTGAAGAGTTTATGGAACGACATCTTGTATTTTTGTACTATAACAATAATAATTTCATATATAACTATCCAATTAAAGATTGCGCGGCATATTTAAAAAATAAAACAATAACTTGTACAAAATTATATGTACAATGGTGCATAGAATTTATTGAAATTTAAAACAAAAAAAAAAGCACATTAGATAAAATATGATACAAGAAATATAAAATTCTAATTGTTAAGTCTGAGAAAAAATTTTCGTAAGCACGTGTGTGTAGCTTGAAATTAAAGTGAAAATAGATTAATATTTGTTTTGAATAATTCTTTAAATTCTATTCAAATTTCAAATAAACTAATTTTTCCTTAGGTAATTACATCTAAGTTCAAAGGGAAAACTTTATAAAATCAAACCATTTTTGAAATGGTAAAAAAATATTTTCATTTTCATTCATTTGAGATATTTTCGTCTTTATCCTCAAAACTTTTCAAATGATCCTCATTTCTAACTTAAATTTTTAAAACTCACTTTTAATGTTTGATTGAACATCCTTCCATCAGTATTGTTAAATAAATCGGTTGAAAGTTTTATATTGGATTCATTATAGTTTAATGTGTTTAATATTTCAGTATTTATGTCAAATTTAAATATAATTAAATAAATGACGGTTCGTCAATTTTGTTAAAGTTTCCTACACTGTTTTTTGTGTTGAATTAAAAAGCTTATAAATGTTTTTCCTTGTAAAACATAAAAAAAAAAATATTACAAATCGCTCAAGGGTTAACTGTAAATATATTTTAAAAATTTAATATAACTGACCTTATCGATGTCGCAAGTTGACTGGAACAATGGAAATATAAGTTATATAATCTTTTTTAAACATAAAATTAAAGTGAAAAACACATTTATTAATAATAGTTGTTTTTTTTAGAAGTTCAGAACCTGAATTTCAATTATTTTATTTTCATTATCAATTTAAGCCCGCCTATACTAGTTATTATTATTTTTTTAATTTTCTTATAGAAGAACATTTTATTTGTTGGATTAATAACCGAACCCGTTCTTAAATTATTATTATAGCCAATTTAAATTTACTGAAAACCCTTAAAACTCAGTTATAAATCCTTGACAGGAGTAAAAATATAAATAAAATACATAAAATTTAAAATATTTTTAAGGGCGTAATATTGTAAATTAACACAAATAAAACAAAATATTTTTTCAATTAATCGGCACTCATCACTTTCTTTTAAAATAGATATTCGATCTTCTTATTTATTGATGGTATTTTTATTTTTTTTTAATTAAATTTTTTATAAATAAGGCATTTTTAGGCAAATATAATTTTTTATGATTTTCTAAAGCTATTTTTTATATAAACAATGTTTTACTTAGCAGCTGAACTATCAATAAAAAAATTTTATACTTGAACTTTTTTGAAAATATTATGAAATAAAAAATATAACAATTACTTTAGTAATTTTTAATCTCTTTCTTAATTTACTATAAAAATTTCCTTCGTCATCACAGCAAGAAATTATTGAAAACAATGTAGAAGTGTGAAAGGCTTACCACACCTACAAAAGATTAGCTAGAAAACAGTACAAAAAGGAATAAGAAAAAGAAATAATGGAAAATCTTCACTTGATCTTAAAGTTTACATGACCTGACTTGGATCTAGAATAATCATCAAAATGGTATTTCTTATGGAAAATTAATGTAAAATCATTAATTTTAAAAAATTTTAATACTTTCATATTTTAGATTCTATGATAAACAAGGCAGAAACTTTTGGTATTTAGATATGTTTAAGTGACATCATGTAACTTGATCCTTTGATATGTTATGCATTGAATGGTAAGAGATTAATTCAGATGAACCATAAAATCCGGTTAACATAGAAAAAAAAAGAAATACATAGAGCAAATAAACTCAAATAGATCCTCAAATCTTAAGCTCTTAGATTTATATTCGAAATAAGTT
Source organism: Acrocera orbiculus (assembly GCA_947359355.1). Classification (NCBI taxonomy): domain Eukaryota; kingdom Metazoa; phylum Arthropoda; class Insecta; order Diptera; family Acroceridae; genus Acrocera; species Acrocera orbiculus. Next base: position 63,038,617 of record OX375757.1, read on the forward strand.
TGCTGTTTTTTTTTCTTTTTTATTTCTTAATCACGGAAAAGCACATATTAAAAATATATTCACATCTCACAAAAAACTTGAAATGGTATATTTTTTTTTTTTTACAATAATTTAAAATATTAAGAATATTTTTATTAGGAGCCTAAAAAGGCCTAGAAAAATCTCTTAACTGCAGAACTAAATTTTGATTATACAATGAAATCTGATTGAATGACATTAATAACATTTGCAAACCAGTTTAAAAATTTTCACAAATGAAGTTGTAAATATACAAATCACTTGTTGTTTTTAGATTCTACTTTTTAAGTGTTTATTTAAAATCAAAACAATTTAAATTTGAATACTTCCTATGTATGAAGCTTAAGACCAAAACGGGCTTTGTGTCAAAAACTAATTTAAACCTAAAAATTACAACTAAGACTAATTTGATAAGTATTAAAATTTCAAACAATGATGAAGTCAATAGAATAAACATTGAAGGGAAATACCGTTTGGTAGAAACGTAGTCAGGTAAATTCTAAAGTAAAATAATAGTAAACAGTTAAAAAATTAATTCATTCATAGTTTTAAACTAAAATAAAAGGATTTAAGGATTAGTTTTATTGATGTTGAGAAAGGAAATCATTAGATATTCCAGAAAACAATTATTAGAAAATAGAAAAATATAATTGTAATAAATTAAAAATAGCTTCAGGTATAAAACTAGAGAAAATAATCCTAGTTTAGGGTTTATTTATGCTTCGTCATAAACAATCATTTTGAAATAGAAAATTGAACAATAGTAAATTAATATGAAACAATAATTTTCAAGTCCGCTTGAAATAAACTTGAAAAATTTTAAGTGTTTATAAAGTTTTTAATCCTAAAATTTGGAATCTTATATCAAAGATTTTAAGATCGGCTTGAAGAAGACTTAAACTTCAAGGTGACATTAAAAATTTCAAAGTTTTTGTAACAGTTTGATGTTTAAAAATTTGAAATTCCATAACAAAAGAATTCATCCTTGAAAATAAGTTTAATACATGTAAAGGTTTCTTATTCTCCTTATTTAGTGTAATTTTTTAAAGCAAGCAAAGTCAAATTCCATTTGCAAAACTATCAAACAAATACAAAAGTAAATTTTAAAGTTCTATGCCAAGGTTGGAAATCCTATTTAACAAATTATATTAGTAATTGTTAATTATGATTAGCAGTTAGTTTTATATATTAGTAGTTAATTTAATTTGCAAACAGGATTTGGCAATATTCTTAGCATTAAATTTTTATTTTCATATTTTTATTAACTAAACTTTAATAGTTTATTCATTTTGTAATCAAATTTTGATTCCTTGAAAAATATTTGATTAATACAAAATTGCGTTATATTTAATAAAATGTTTTTAAGAAAATAAATATAAAAAAAATTTGAAACTAAAGTTTTAGAAAAAATAAATAAAATATAAATAATTGCAGAAGACATTTTAAATTAAGGAAATTATAATTCATGCTTATCTGAATAGTCCAAAACGTAAAAGAGCATGAATAAATTTTATACAAGAGGAGAATATGAAAATGAGGCAAAAGGATGATATCAAAATTAGACATTATATTGAACAATAGTGAAAAAAAAACAAAGTTCTAGGGGGAAGATTCTTAATATTACAAATCAATATCTTGATTTTATACTTTGATTTTAAATATTACTTTTAGGGTATAATTTTTGTAAGTCCATGTAGCTTAAGCTAAATAGTTATGTATAATGATTTCCAGAATAGTCATAAAAAAAAACACAAACCTTATTTCTGTCAATCTGTTATATAAGAATTTCATTAACGAAAATAAATTTCATTACAAATTCTCTCAAAAAGCTACAAGTTTTCAAAATTCCATTTTATGGTTGTGATGGCAAGGAAAGTTCATAGTTTTTTGAATTAATATTTTGCTTTGAAAAATTTACTTACTGTGATTTGAGTTTCATAAATTTTTTTCTCAAGCTGTTGAAAAATTTCCTTAGTAAAATTTCATATTGGCTAACTTTTCTATTTTACAGCCATATTTTTACAAATGCATTTTCATTATAATGAGTAAAATTTTTCTTAAAATTCAAAAAAATTGCTAAAGGAAATTTGTAAGTTAATAAAATACTACAAAATATAATTTTCAAAACTAAATTAGGCTTAGCTATATTTTTGACTATTACTTTCACCTGGTTTATTGGTAATTTTCCACATCTACATTACCTCAAATAAATTTATTTAAATAAATCTCATAAATAATATAAAGCGCTACTTATTTACTAATAAACTTAAATTATCAATTTTTAAATAAATTAGAATTTTTTTTATACTTTGCTTTAATTCATATAAATTTATATAATTATATATGAACTTAATATGAAAAGCTTATATTTTAATTTTTTTGGTATAACCTATAAATGTGTATGACATATGTAAATCAGCCATTTTATTTTTACATATTTCAATCTAAAATGCTTTATTTATTTGACTTATCGGTATTTTGATTTAATTGTTATAAGTTAATTTTAATTTAATAAAACACAACATAAATTCGATAGTAAAAATATTATATAAAAAAAATAATAATAAGCGACGGTAAAAGAAAATATGGAAACCACATGTTATTTATATTTACAAAGTTTTTGAGTTTTTCCATTAAAAAATTGTTCAAATAAATAGATGATCGCGTTAATATTTAATTAATTAAGCATATCTAATTAAAATTATACTTAGATCAAAACGAATTGGAAAAATACTTAAAGATTACTTTCAATGCACATGTTCTTTTAAATACGAGCGAACCAGGTTTGCAATCCGGCCAAAGAATAAGTCTGCTTTCATATTTAGTACTTATATATTTGAGTACTAATTCTGAAAGTATTCGTATGCAATGGAGTACTAAATCTTAAAGCATCCAAACGGATACATAGTGAAGCAAAGTAAAACAAATTTACATGTTTACATTACTCATGCCAAATTCCACGCTTTTTTAGTACATAAGTATATACATATATTTTTAACTTAAAGCTGAAAAAATATCTGAAAATTCAGTTTGCTGAATATTAGCAAAATACGAATACTTGTATCAGATCGTAGAAAAAGATATCAAAATCTGAATAAATTTATAAAAATCTTAGAACAAAAAAATTTGTTTTTTATGTCTATTTCTTATGCTTTTCAATTTCAGAGAAATTTTAGAATGTAATTTTTTCAGGGAGCTGGTGGTTTTTAATAAAATAATTTTGCTTTTATTTAAATATATGATTAAAAAATCATGAAAGTTTTATTTACAAAAAGAAAAACATGGTGTAAGAATTTTTTGCAGAAAAAATAAAAAAAATTCTTATGGCTAGAAATTAATTTTTATGCAAAAAATTTTAATATGTGGGAAATTATAATTAAGATTTCTAAATTTTGAAATATGGTTTAAGAGCTTTGAGTATAAAAAAATAGAATTTTTTCTAGTGTGGCTTCTGTATTTTTTAATTTTGAAAATTAATTTTATATTTTATTCATGCAAATTTTTTATTTTTCACATGTTATACAAAAATAAGAAAATCTTTATGTAAATTCTAATCGGTTTCAAGATTTTTGAATTATTTTATGAATATTTTTAACTATAATTAAATAAAAGAACTTTAAAATTTTAGAATAATAAAAACTTGTTTTTGGTAAATATTAATATTTTGTTTTCAAATTTATATATTTTTAATATTTTAAGTATTTTTAATCATTTATAAATTTTTATAATATAAAGGTTGAGTTTTTTTAAACAAATTTTTTATAGTGAAATTTATGATAATTGATTTCAATTTTATTTATTTAATACATTTAACAAGTAAAAAAAAAATTTAATACTAACAACAAATTTGTACCTTTAGTTTCATTGGAATTGGTAGTTGCAAGTTCTTTCAACCAAAATATATAACATGCTAAATGTCAGGTTAATTTCCTGGAAAATTTTGGAAAAATTACTTCAATAATCTGCTAATAGTTACACGAAAAATAAAAAAAAAGTGAAGTAAAAAGTAAATGTCATTAAACAAAATTTATTAGGTTATAATTTTTATTTATAAATTTCTAACAATGATTTAGTATTTCTGGAATAATATTGTTAACCTTATATAAAATGAAATATTTTACTCATTTTTAAGATGAAGTTTTCACGCTTTGATTCCTCAAGTTTATACTTTTCAGTACTAATTTTTGCCTAAATTTGTTGCATATATCTTAAAAGTTGTTTTATCTTGTAACTTTTATGTTAGTGAGTTCAGGTTTTTACAGTAAAATTTATCATTCAGTTTATTATAAAACTTTTATCGTTTAATCAATCAACTGAAGAAATATTAAGAATTCTAAATAAAATTTAAGCATTCAAATTTATATGCAAAAAAATTTAAAATCTGTTCGAGTTTCTTTTTCTTTTATTCATACGAATTTTTTTGCAATTTTACATTTCTTGTAATCAAATTGTATAACTTTGATGTTAATATTTTTCTGGCAGAAGGAATTATTTTTCTTTTATTATTTTAAGTTTCATTGAAATTTTTTTAAGAAAATGAAAATTTGAAAATGTTCCTTGCATATAAAGTTTTAAATTTTCAAGTGAAAATAATAAGTCTGACACTTAGTATGTAAAATATTCAATTTCCTTTCATAAATTTTTATTGTTCTCTAAGACTTCAAATAGTTAGATGGGAGCTATTTTTTTGCTAATTTTTGTGACAAAACTTGAATTAAAATTTTAAATTTTTGCTCAAAACAATTAATGAAAGTAGTTTTGCTAGCTTTAAAAGCGTATAATCTGATTTAAATGCATTATGAGACTTTAAATGATATAAATTAAGCGAACTGTCACTAATAATTGGTTATATATAAGTAATATAAATTTTTTAATTGAAACTAACTAAAGCTAAACAAAAGAAAGCATTTGCGCATTGTAATTGTATATTTTATACAATTTTATAAAAAAATAAAAACTATTCCAGCAAAAGGTTTTGCAAAAGCATCGCACCAAAACAAAATCTGACATTTAATTAAAAATGCCATTGTTGAAATAATTCCCCATTATCGGTTGAAATGATTCATCGTAAAAATGTACCTAAAAAGAAGCTACTACTTTTGTTAGTTTTGCTTTAATTGATCTTAAATTTCCACAAAATAATCCTTTAATGTTCTAAACAACAAGAAACTCTCATACTTCTTCTAAATTGAAATTTAATTGCATTTTCATTCAATCCTTTTCATGAGATTATTTTTTTCCTATTTAATAGGTTTTTTTTAATCAAAGTCACAAAAATTCTTCATCAAATAAAAAAATTATATCTCTCTAAAAGGAAACAACTGCTTCTCTTCAAACGAAACTTGCCGTAGTTTTGAAACATTCAATTATTTCTTTGTAGCCAATAGAAGGTGTGATGTTTTCGAAACAATTTTGTATTTATTTTTCATAAAGATTTCTGAAATTCCAAATGAAAACCTGGAAAGTTATCACTTGTTGTGAAAGGGTTTGAACATTTTAAATGACTTGCTAATTTGGCTGGTAAGAATCTTATGCTCAAAATTGCTGAAAGGCTTTGACCAATTTGCAATACAAACAAAAATTCCATCTATACCTAGATATAATGATGGCTAAATGAATGGAAATTTTATTAAAAGTTTCAACTGCTTAGGAGAATTGCCAAATGGCATGCAACTCTCTCCATTCGGTTGGAAGCCTTTTAAAAAAATTCATTTCTTCTTTATATTAGAAATTCTTTCAAAAATATATAAAATTGCTATTTTTAAATGAAATATAAATTATATCATAATTCAAGGATACAGTGAAAATAGAAGTTGAGAGTTTTTGACATTAATTTATCTTTGCTAATGCTTTTAGCAATTGTTGAATTGAAAATCTCTTTCAGATTTTACTAAGAAAGTAAATTCAATTTATTTATGGATAAATATTTTTGTACAAACAATATATATATATATATATATATATATGTATAATATGTGTATAATGTGTGCCCTGAATAAAATTAAATAAGCATAGAGCATTCTAGGCTTGGTCACCCAGCCTTTGTCAGCTTTTTATTATCATCAATTATCGACAACACCTTAGTGTACAATTTTTACCCAGCAATAAAAGCAGACACGAACCACACTTTGTGTTTAATTTATAACTGCGATAAAACACGTACAGAACTTATTCCAATTTTTTTTTTATTTCGCTTTTTCACTTTAACGTGCAAGCTATAAAGACTAGCTATGTCTGTATATCGTTAAAGATATTGTTGTTGTTGTTGTTTTTTTGCTTGTCGAAAAAGTGCCCTCCCACAAATTCCGTATGGTGGCCTAAACCCCAAGGGAATTGTAGTGGGATTCTTCAGTTCCGATTTTATAACTCCAGGGCCTGTTTATAAGGCCTCGAGTTTTTCCTGAAAGAAAAATTGTTGTTTTTTTGCTTGTCGCAAAAGTGCCCTCCCACAAATTCCGTATGGTGGCCTAAACCCCAAGGGAATTGTAGTGGGATTCTTCAGTTCCGATTTTATAACTCCAGGGCCTGTTTATAAAGCCTCGAGTTTTACCTGGAAGAAAAAAAAAATTTCAAATTGTTTTTTTGCCATGTAGTTTCCACTTTTTGTTCTCATCCTGGTGGCCGAAGCCCCAGGGAGTTGTATAAGTTTCTTCTACCATGGAACAGTTGCCTCCTGCTGTAGCCTGCGATAGAGGCTTCAAGGGGTTCTGAAGAAGAGGTATTAGGAGTTAGTGCGGTCTTCTTTATTAGCTGAAAAAATGGTTATTAAAGGAAAGATTGAACTCTCTTAGCTAATCCCTATTTTCTCACTACATTTATATTGCTAGTCTATTCTTCGTAATAATAAAAGAGGCAGCACGTCCTTTTTGGCCCCAGCTAATACCAGGATAGTGGAAAGTTGCAAGTTTGCATTTGATAAGATAAGAACTAAAAGTAATTAGTGAAGGTTAGTTTAGTAGGTCAGTAGGAAAGAAATTGCCCTAGAGCCCTATTTCGAGAGTTCCTTTTGTTTTATTTATTGGTAGTAAGTGTTTTTACCCTTCTGCTTGTTAGTTTTAATTGTGTTAGGGAGAGCGGGGTTTAAAAACGGTCAGGGTCTTCGTTCGTCTGTCAACATGCATCTATAATTTTCTTCGGTAAACCGTTAGAGGACTTATTTCCTGCCCCGGAGGCCCGGACTACTTTGTCGATGTCAAAAAAAAAAATTTTATACTATAATATTTCTCCGGTAACCGTTAGGGGACTTATTTCGTGCCCCGGAGGCCCGGGCTACCTGTTAATGTCTCCTTTTCGGGTCCATAAAAAACAAAAAAAAGAAACTTAAAAGAAAAAGTCGTCGTGTAGCTCTCCGGATTATCCTGTAGGCACACATGACCTAGCTACGGGCCGGGCTACGTTCTTGTCGCTTATAGGTCAAGGAAGTGGGGGAATTGTTTGTTATTGGTTTTTGTTGTGTTAGATGGGAGGGGTTAGGGGTTTGTTAGTATAAACTTTACTCTATCAGAAAGTTCGTCCTTAGGGTATTCTGTAATAAAAATTGCTTCTTTCTTTTCTCTTATTTTTTATTTGTTTTTCCGATGGCTGCTCGCTTTCCCTTGGTCCTTTCGAGTGTCAGTCAACGGTTATTTTGTGGTCGTGTGTTTTATTTGTTGTATCCTTTGCCTCTCTTTTCTCTAGCTTGTCTGAAAAAATATAAATGAGGGAACAAACGGCCTATGTTCTAAGTGTTAGGAAAACCAAATTTAAAAATAGAAGTAACAGAGATAAAAGTAGAAATAAAAGTGCGTAGGATGTATGAAGTGTTAGGTGTATCACCTAAAGGAAACCAAAAGTTTTAGGTTAGTGGGGTGCTTTTTTGTTGGGTTCTCTTTTCCCTTTTAATTATTCACACTGTTTTTCCTTTTAAGAAGGGGTTTGAGGTTCTTCCACGACAGATGAGTTTCCATTCATGTCAGAACCTTTTGTGTGTTTCGTTTGTTAGTGTGTTAGTTTGAAAATGTAGCTTTTTAGATCTATGTTAGACTTGTTTTTTTGTTATTTCTTCTAAAGTTAAACTTAATTGTTTTTACTGATTTTGTAGAATTTATTAGAATTTTGTTTTTTTTTTTTTTTATGTTTTTTTGTGTTTGTTTTTAATTTAATTTTTTTCTTTTTTTTTTTTTAAATATTATTTTTTTAAAAAATTTTTTTTTTTTATGTGGAAATTTTTGCAGGTTTTTTTTTTTTTTATTCTTTTTTGGGGATTTTTTTTCCTTTTTTCTTTAATTAATTTTTGTGATTTTTTAATTGATTTTTTCTTTTTTTTAAAATATTTTTCCTTTTTGTTGTATCTGCCTTTTCATTTGCCGTAGAGGAAGGTTCGGCCCTATTGAGAGGTGGCTTTTGGTTTTCCTTGGTGGTTGCTGGGTTTCTATTTATACCTTTAGGTTGCTTAATTTTAAGAATTTGAAGATCGAGGCGTTTGGCATAAAGTTTGCAGAAAGAATTTTTTTGATGTCTGTGGGGAGCTTTGCCGCTTTTCTTTCGGCCTCGTAGTATTGGCATTGTAATAAAATATGTTCTAAGGATTCGGGCTCTCTTCTTCCTTGGCATTGACATTTGCTGGGCGAGGGTATTGATTGGTTTGTAGGTGTCTTTGTCTTTTTTCCCCTGAGGTTTAAAAAACAATTTTGCAGGCTGGAGGTTTTTGACGGTCTTTTGGATGCGCAAGTACGGCAGCTGGCCCCTAGAGGGTATAGACTTGGTGCTATTATTTCTGTATCCTGAGGGATATATGGAGTTGTTTCACATGCAGCGGGAAACGATAAGAACTGGTGGAATGTTTTCGAGCTTGATGGGAAGCGGTTAATAGAGATTGTGGCGGAGATTCCAACTGTAGAGGCAGTGTGTGAGGTATCTTTCCAGTTATTTTTAAGCCAGTTGAAAGTTTCTATCATGTTTAAGGTGGAGTCAGAATGGTTTAGGTTGTGTGTGGACGCAGCTGTTTCTATCATAGGGGAGTTATTTTTGTTTTCTATTTCGGGTGGGTAGATGTAGCATAAACAGTTTCTGTTTTTGAGAAAGAGGGTAAAAGACGCTTGAATGGCTAGTCTGCGTGTTGTGAGCTGGCTGGTTGGTGTGAAGATAGTGGAATTGTTTTCCGCTAATGAGGTTCTGCGGTTGAAAAAGGTTTGTCCCAGTCTTAGTCGGTGCATGATTGTTTGTTGTCGCCGTCCGAGAGTGTTTGGTAACGTGGGTCTAGTGGTATAGGGCCAGACTGACCGGAGAATGCTGTTTCCCATGTGCCAGTTTATCAGTCTTGGGGCTGCTACATAGCTCTTTAGTTTTTGCTTAAAGTATAAATCGAAGGAAGGCATGTATGTGTTAGCCGTGGTTAACGGTTCTTGACGTGCAAAATCTGCATGTTGATCTGCCTCTTCGTTGCCACTTATGCCTTGGTGTCCAGGGACCCAAACTAGTCTGATGCGTCCTTCTCCTAGGAGTAACAGGTTCCTAACATGTTCCACTTCTAGATCCGATTGTGATGTGTTGTTGATAGCAGTGCACGCGCTTAGTGAGTCTGTAAAAATTATAATTTTTTTGTCCTTTATCTGCGTTTGATTGATTGTGATTCCACGCCATTCTAGTTTTAGCAGAATCATTTTTAGGAGTACGCTGATCGCCGCCATTTCTGTGTAGTACACTGGGTATACGGATGGTGTTCGCCCCAAAATTGGTGCGGGTAAGATCCCAGGTGTTTTACAGATTATCGCAAAGCCGTTTTCCTTCTTGCTTCTTGATGCATCCGAGTAAAAATGTATGCAACCTGCATACTTTGTGTTCTTCATTTCTGTGAATAATTTTTGATACATTATTGCCATGGTGGAGTCTTTTTTGTGTATGTTGAGGGTTGTGTCCACTAGGTGTGTTGTTGGCCTCCATGTCTTGGCTCTGATGAAGAATTGGTCGGTTGATATAAAAGTTGGTAGTTGTGGGCCTATGTTTTCGTGGATGTAATTTAGTCCTTCTTGGATTGCTGAGGGCGGGTGTAGAGCTATGGGAGTAGGAATAATGTTGGGTGAGATTGTCTGCGAGAGGGGTATGATTCCTGCTAAGTATTTGTAGAAAGGTTTGGCAGCGAAGCACGTTGTGTAGGTTATTGCGAGTTTTGCACGACATAGGACGAAGCGTTCTTGTAAGGATGGAAAACCTGATTCTATCAGTAAATCTTTTTCAGGAGTTTGTTCTTCGGCGCCAATGTATGTTCGAATTATTTCGTTTATTGCTTCTTGTAGTCGGCTCCAGTTATTAAAGGCACATTGCCCTCCGTACAATTGCAAGCCGTAATCTACCCTGCCCCAGATCAGATTGAACGCAATCATTCGTAGCGTGGACGGAGGTGTTTTGAAGGGTTTTTCGATTAGTTTTAGAATTAGGCGGTGTATTGTGTCCAAACTTTTGGTGGTTTCTTCACAGTTGGCTGCCCATAGCGTATGAGGGTCTAGGAATAAACCTAAAATCTTTAGTCGCTTGTTGGTGTTGAAGTTGTGTGTTGTTGAGGTGAAGGAATTTGTGAATGTGAAATGAGAAACTTGGCAATGTTGGCGTCCACTTATACGGACGAATTCTGATTTGTTCAAGTCTAAAAGAGATCCTGACAGGGTTACCCATTTTTGGATGTCATTTATTGCGTTGCTTATTGGCCTCGTAAAGGATAAGGGGTCTGTGCTTGAGCTTTCGATGAATAGAAAGAGATTATCTGCATATACCAGGAAGCTGGTATATAGGTGACGGCTCATCCAACAGCAGAGCGAGTTTAGAAAGATGTTGAAAAGCGTAGGAGACAGTGGGGATCCCTGTGGGATGCCTCGTTCTAGGGTAGTGAAATTTGGAGATATCTTGCCATTTATTCTGACAAAAACTTTTCGTCCTGTGAGGAAATTTTTGATCATTGTTATAAAGTTGCAAGGGAACCCCCAGGTTGCTAGTTGGTCTATTATTACAAAGGGTTCCGATAAGTCATATGCTTTTTCAAGATCGAGGCTGCCGATTATGGCATGTTTTCCTTCTCGCAGGGAGCGTCCGATTAGTAGATCAAGTTCTGTAAGTAATGTTTGTACTGAGCGGTTTCGTCGAAAGCCGTGCTGGCTTTCATGTAGCAGCGGCTCTACTACCTGTGATAAACGTTTTTCCACTATAGTTTCAAAACTTTTGGACATGGTGCGTAATAGTGCTATCGGTCGGAAGTCTTTTGCGGTGGGGTGTCGTAGTTTGTAGGTGTGTTTTTTGGGGATGGGACATATTACCGCTTCTTTCCATGAACTGGGGAACGTGCCGGTTTGGATTATTGTGTTAAAGAGGAGGAGCATGAGCTCGTGGAAGGCTGGAGATGATCTGTCCAGCATTTTATATGTAATGAAATCTGTTCCTGGGCTGCTTCTTTTTCTTTTCCCTAACGTGTTTAAAACAGCGCTTAGTTCTTCCGCAGTGATTTCTTCGCCGATTGAGGGGCCTGCTGGAGCGGACGGTGTTTTTTCTGACATGTCGGTGGTAATGGAGTTTAAGTTATAGTGGGAGCTCTTTAGTAGCCTGGCTGTGAAAAATTCTTCGGGGTGTACTGTTGTGTCTACTGCTGTTGCTGTCGCTGTCAGGTGCGTGGGAATTGTTTTCTTGAGGGTTAAGTTGCCTTCCGGTGTTCCCCCAGGTATGCGCCCTAGCCCATTTGCGTGTGGTAGAAATACATTTCTGAACTTTGTTTTCTGAACGGGTTTGAGCTGCGACCGTCCTTGAGTTTCGTATAATCTTAAAAATTCGTCTGCTAGTTTTGTGATATTCTTTTTGATTAAATAAGGGGCTTTTGGATTGTCTTTGTTTAGGATGCAGTTAATTTTATTTTGGTTTTTAAAAGCATTTCCTCGGATTTTTGCCACCTTAGCCCACAGAGCGCCTGATGAGTCGCAGTTTAGAAAGAGTCGTGTGAGTCCTTTTGTCAAACGTAAGATTTTCAAATTAGACAAGTTTCAGGGGCTAGTGTCATGGCAATATTCTTTTATTTCTATTTCCTTTTTTTAACTTTTCTCAATGTTGTCGATTATACTGAGCCCGAGTTTATCTGTTAAGCAGATGTTTTAGTTCTTTGCCGTCTTTTCTTATGTTTTCTTGTCGCTTTTGTTCTATATATGCTTCACGACTCCGCCTTAGATTTAGAAAGTTTTAGCTTCTTTTGATTGGTCGTTGAGTGTTGATTAAATATATGCAGAAAGTTGCATTAAATCGTAACACTGAGGATTAAATTGTGTCTTGAATTGTTGATCGCCGATTAAATTGCTTATGATGTTGAAAATACGTAAATTAAACGGATGAAAATGATTACATTATGTACAAAGAAACCTCGTTGTACTATTTGACATGTATTATGTGCTAAATACCGCATAAATCATAAAAGATAACAACGAAGCGAATTTAATTTGTCCAGATATTGGTTGCTTAGATATTGGTCTAGATTTAAATCAGATTTTGGAGGAGACTTTTTTATAAAAAAGGGTTTATGTATATTTAAGAGTCGATATCATTTTTCGTAAAGTTTTTCCGCTTTCTTATTCTTATCGAGAAGGGTCAATAAAAAAGGAATTTTGATTCACTAGATTTAAAGAAGTTTGAAATTCGAAAATCGTATCAAAAAGGGTAAATAAAAAGAGGGGGTTTTGCATCACTATGTATATTTAAGAGGCGATACCATTATTTGTAATAAATTTTCCGATTTTTTATTCTTCTCGAGCAGGGTAGATAAGAAAGGGATTTTAAATCACTATGTGTATTTAAGAGCCGATATAATTATTCGTAGAAAATTTCCGCTATCTTATTCTTATCAAAATAGGGCAATAAAAAAGAATTTTAAATCACTGGATTTAAAGATGTTTAACTTCGAGAATCGTATCAGAAAGGGTAAGTAAAAACGAGAATTTTGAATCACTTTGTATATTTAAGAGCCTATACCGTAATTTGTAAAAATAATTTCCGCTTTACTTATTCTTATCAAACAAGGTCAATGAAAAAGACGTTTAAAGAGGTTTAACTCACCCCTGTGTATCGTTGTTGGCAAACCTTTTTTTACTTTCTTCCGTCCTTTATTCTATTTGGAATCACTGCACTTTTTCACTTAACTCGTTTATAGTAACTTTGATTTATGGGTTATTTTTGGATAAAAATTTTCAAAAGATATAAGATCTTTCCGAAGAACTAATAGTTTTGCATTTGAATAAGCTAAAGTATTTTAATGTATCACTTCCGAACGTTTTTTAAAATTACTGTTCTTATTCTTAAAATAAAAACTGAGGACTTTCCGCAAAGCAACAGGATAAAACTATCTTTATATAGATAAAAAAAACAAAAGAAACTTCACGAGTGCGACCCCGATCACTTTAAATTACTTTTTTAAAATGATTCTCTTAAAGAAGTCAAGCTATGAAAACCTTCAAAAACGATCCTCAAATTCGTTTTTTTAAAGGGTTTCGAGTTTATCTGTTAAGCAGATGTTTTAGTTCTTTGCCGTCTTTTCTTATGTTTTCTTGTCGCTTTTGTTCTATATATGCTTCACGATCCCGCCTTAGATTTAGAAAGTTTTAGCTTCTTTTGATTGGTCGTTGAGTGTTGATTAAATATATGCAGAAAGTTGCATTAAATCGTAACACTGAGGATTAAATTGTGTCTTGAATTGTTGATCGCCGATTAAATTGCTTATGATGTTGAAAATACGTAAATTAAACGGATGAAAATGATTACATTATGTACAAAGAAACCTCGTTGTACTATTTGACATGTATTATGTGCTAAATACCGCATAAATCATAAAAGATAACAACGAAGCGAATTTAATTTGTCCAGATATTGGTTGCTTAGATATTGGTCTAGATTTAAATCAGATTTTGGAGGAGACTTTTTTATAAAAAAGGGTTTATGTATATTTAAGAGTCGATATCATTTTTCGTAAAGTTTTTCCGCTTTCTTATTCTTATCGAGAAGGGTCAATAAAAAAGGAATTTTGATTCACTAGATTTAAAGAAGTTTGAAATTCGAAAATCGTATCAAAAAGGGTAAATAAAAAGAGGGGGTTTTGCATCACTATGTATATTTAAGAGGCGATACCATTATTTGTAATAAATTTTCCGATTTTTTATTCTTCTCGAGCAGGGTAGATAAGAAAGGGATTTTAAATCACTATGTGTATTTAAGAGCCGATATAATTATTCGTAGAAAATTTCCGCTATCTTATTCTTATCAAAATAGGGCAATAAAAAAGAATTTTAAATCACTGGATTTAAAGATGTTTAACTTCGAGAATCGTATCAGAAAGGGTAAGTAAAAACGAGAATTTTGAATCACTTTGTATATTTAAGAGCCTATACCGTAATTTGTAAAAATAATTTCCGCTTTACTTATTCTTATCAAACAAGGTCAATGAAAAAGACGTTTAAAGAGGTTTAACTCACCCCTGTGTATCGTTGTTGGCAAACCTTTTTTTACTTTCTTCCGTCCATTATTCTATTTGGAATCACTGCACTTTTTCACTTAACTCGTTTATAGTAACTTTGATTTATGGGTTATTTTTGGATAAAAATTTTCAAAAGATATAAGATCTTTCCGAAGAACTAATAGTTTTGCATTTGAATAAGCTAAAGTATTTTAATGTATCACTTCCGAACGTTTTTTAAAATTCGGTTGTTGTTGTTGTTGTTGTTGTTGTTTTTTTGCTTGTCGAAAAAGTGCCCTCCCACAAATTCCGTATGGTGGCCTAAACCCCAAGGGAATTGTAGTGGGATTCTTCAGTTCCGATTTTATAACTCCAGGGCCTGTTTATAAGGCCTCGAGTTTTTCCTGAAAGAAAAATTGTTGTTTTTTTGCTTGTCGCAAAAGTGCCCTCCCACAAATTCCGTATGGTGGCCTAAACCCCAAGGGAATTGTAGTGGGATTCTTCAGTTCCGATTTTATAACTCCAGGGCCTGTTTATAAAGCCTCGAGTTTTACCTGGAAGAAAAAAAAAATTTCAAATTGTTTTTGTTGTTTTTTTGCTTGTCGAAAAAGTGCCCTCCCACAAATTCCGTATGGTGGCCTAAACCCCAAGGGAATTGTAGTGGGATTCTTCAGTTCCGATTTTATAACTCCAGGGCCTGTTTATAAGGCCTCGAGTTTTTCCTGAAAGAAAAATTGTTGTTTTTTTGCTTGTCGCAAAAGTGCCCTCCCACAAATTCCGTATGGTGGCCTAAACCCCAAGGGAATTGTAGTGGGATTCTTCAGTTCCGATTTTATAACTCCAGGGCCTGTTTATAAAGCCTCGAGTTTTACCTGGAAGAAAAAAAAAATTTCAAATTGTTTTTTTGCCATGTAGTTTCCACTTTTTGTTCTCATCCTGGTGGCCGAAGCCCCAGGGAGTTGTATAAGTTTCTTCTACCATGGAACAGTTGCCTCCTGCTGTAGCCTGCGATAGAGGCTTCAAGGGGTTCTGAAGAAGAGGTATTAGGAGTTAGTGCGGTCTTCTTTATTAGCTGAAAAAATGGTTATTAAAGGAAAGATTGAACTCTCTTAGCTAATCCCTATTTTCTCACTACATTTATATTGCTAGTCTATTCTTCGTAATAATAAAAGAGGCAGCACGTCCTTTTTGGCCCCAGCTAATACCAGGATAGTGGAAAGTTGCAAGTTTGCATTTGATAAGATAAGAACTAAAAGTAATTAGTGAAGGTTAGTTTAGTAGGTCAGTAGGATTGTTGTTGTTGTTTTTTTTTTTTTTTTGTTGTTTGTTGTTGTTTTTTTGCTTGTCGAAAAAGTGCCCTCCCACAAATTCCGTATGGTGGCCTAAACCCCAAGGGAATTGTAGTGGGATTCTTCAGTTCCGATTTTATAACTCCAGGGCCTGTTTATAAGGCCTCGAGTTTTTCCTGAAAGAAAAATTGTTGTTTTTTTGCTTGTCGCAAAAGTGCCCTCCCACAAATTCCGTATGGTGGCCTAAACCCCAAGGGAATTGTAGTGGGATTCTTCAGTTCCGATTTTATAACTCCAGGGCCTGTTTATAAAGCCTCGAGTTTTACCTGGAAGAAAAAAAAAATTTCAAATTGTTTTTTTGCCATGTAGTTTCCACTTTTTGTTCTCATCCTGGTGGCCGAAGCCCCAGGGAGTTGTATAAGTTTCTTCTACCATGGAACAGTTGCCTCCTGCTGTAGCCTGCGATAGAGGCTTCAAGGGGTTCTGAAGAAGAGGTATTAGGAGTTAGTGCGGTCTTCTTTATTAGCTGAAAAAATGGTTATTAAAGGAAAGATTGAACTCTCTTAGCTAATCCCTATTTTCTCACTACATTTATATTGCTAGTCTATTCTTCGTAATAATAAAAGAGGCAGCACGTCCTTTTTGGCCCCAGCTAATACCAGGATAGTGGAAAGTTGCAAGTTTGCATTTGATAAGATAAGAACTAAAAGTAATTAGTGAAGGTTAGTTTAGTAGGTCAGTAGGAAAGAAATTGCCCTAGAGCCCTATTTCGAGAGTTCCTTTTGTTTTATTTATTGGTAGTAAGTGTTTTTACCCTTCTGCTTGTTAGTTTTAATTGTGTTAGGGAGAGCGGGGTTTAAAAACGGTCAGGGTCTTCGTTCGTCTGTCAACATGCATCTATAATTTTCTTCGGTAAACCGTTAGAGGACTTATTTCCTGCCCCGGAGGCCCGGACTACTTTGTCGATGTCAAAAAAAAAAATTTTATACTATAATATTTCTCCGGTAACCGTTAGGGGACTTATTTCGTGCCCCGGAGGCCCGGGCTACCTGTTAATGTCTCCTTTTCGGGTCCATAAAAAACAAAAAAAAGAAACTTAAAAGAAAAAGTCGTCGTGTAGCTCTCCGGATTATCCTGTAGGCACACATGACCTAGCTACGGGCCGGGCTACGTTCTTGTCGCTTATAGGTCAAGGAAGTGGGGGAATTGTTTGTTATTGGTTTTTGTTGTGTTAGATGGGAGGGGTTAGGGGTTTGTTAGTATAAACTTTACTCTATCAGAAAGTTCGTCCTTAGGGTATTCTGTAATAAAAATTGCTTCTTTCTTTTCTCTTATTTTTTATTTGTTTTTCCGATGGCTGCTCGCTTTCCCTTGGTCCTTTCGAGTGTCAGTCAACGGTTATTTTGTGGTCGTGTGTTTTATTTGTTGTATCCTTTGCCTCTCTTTTCTCTAGCTTGTCTGAAAAAATATAAATGAGGGAACAAACGGCCTATGTTCTAAGTGTTAGGAAAACCAAATTTAAAAATAGAAGTAACAGAGATAAAAGTAGAAATAAAAGTGCGTAGGATGTATGAAGTGTTAGGTGTATCACCTAAAGGAAACCAAAAGTTTTAGGTTAGTGGGGTGCTTTTTTGTTGGGTTCTCTTTTCCCTTTTAATTATTCACACTGTTTTTCCTTTTAAGAAGGGGTTTGAGGTTCTTCCACGACAGATGAGTTTCCATTCATGTCAGAACCTTTTGTGTGTTTCGTTTGTTAGTGTGTTAGTTTGAAAATGTAGCTTTTTAGATCTATGTTAGACTTGTTTTTTTGTTATTTCTTCTAAAGTTAAACTTAATTGTTTTTACTGATTTTGTAGAATTTATTAGAATTTTGTTTTTTTTTTTTTTTTATGTTTTTTTGTGTTTGTTTTTAATTTAATTTTTTTCTTTTTTTTTTTTTTAAATATTATTTTTTTAAAAAATTTTTTTTTTTTATGTGGAAATTTTTGCAGGTTTTTTTTTTTTTTTATTCTTTTTTGGGGATTTTTTTTCCTTTTTTCTTTAATTAATTTTTGTGATTTTTTAATTGATTTTTTCTTTTTTTTAAAATATTTTTCCTTTTTGTTGTATCTGCCTTTTCATTTGCCGTAGAGGAAGGTTCGGCCCTATTGAGAGGTGGCTTTTGGTTTTCCTTGGTGGTTGCTGGGTTTCTATTTATACCTTTAGGTTGCTTAATTTTAAGAATTTGAAGATCGAGGCGTTTGGCATAAAGTTTGCAGAAAGAATTTTTTTGATGTCTGTGGGGAGCTTTGCCGCTTTTCTTTCGGCCTCGTAGTATT
Source organism: Acrocera orbiculus (assembly GCA_947359355.1). NCBI lineage: Eukaryota > Metazoa > Arthropoda > Insecta > Diptera > Acroceridae > Acrocera > Acrocera orbiculus. The sequence goes on from OX375757.1 coordinate 63,056,691, forward strand.
GGCATTGTAATAAAATATGTTCTAAGGATTCGGGCTCTCTTCTTCCTTGGCATTGACATTTGCTGGGCGAGGGTATTGATTGGTTTGTAGGTGTCTTTGTCTTTTTTCCCCTGAGGTTTAAAAAACAATTTTGCAGGCTGGAGGTTTTTGACGGTCTTTTGGATGCGCAAGTACGGCAGCTGGCCCCTAGAGGGTATAGACTTGGTGCTATTATTTCTGTATCCTGAGGGATATATGGAGTTGTTTCACATGCAGCGGGAAACGATAAGAACTGGTGGAATGTTTTCGAGCTTGATGGGAAGCGGTTAATAGAGATTGTGGCGGAGATTCCAACTGTAGAGGCAGTGTGTGAGGTATCTTTCCAGTTATTTTTAAGCCAGTTGAAAGTTTCTATCATGTTTAAGGTGGAGTCAGAATGGTTTAGGTTGTGTGTGGACGCAGCTGTTTCTATCATAGGGGAGTTATTTTTGTTTTCTATTTCGGGTGGGTAGATGTAGCATAAACAGTTTCTGTTTTTGAGAAAGAGGGTAAAAGACGCTTGAATGGCTAGTCTGCGTGTTGTGAGCTGGCTGGTTGGTGTGAAGATAGTGGAATTGTTTTCCGCTAATGAGGTTCTGCGGTTGAAAAAGGTTTGTCCCAGTCTTAGTCGGTGCATGATTGTTTGTTGTCGCCGTCCGAGAGTGTTTGGTAACGTGGGTCTAGTGGTATAGGGCCAGACTGACCGGAGAATGCTGTTTCCCATGTGCCAGTTTATCAGTCTTGGGGCTGCTACATAGCTCTTTAGTTTTTGCTTAAAGTATAAATCGAAGGAAGGCATGTATGTGTTAGCCGTGGTTAACGGTTCTTGACGTGCAAAATCTGCATGTTGATCTGCCTCTTCGTTGCCACTTATGCCTTGGTGTCCAGGGACCCAAACTAGTCTGATGCGTCCTTCTCCTAGGAGTAACAGGTTCCTAACATGTTCCACTTCTAGATCCGATTGTGATGTGTTGTTGATAGCAGTGCACGCGCTTAGTGAGTCTGTAAAAATTATAATTTTTTTGTCCTTTATCTGCGTTTGATTGATTGTGATTCCACGCCATTCTAGTTTTAGCAGAATCATTTTTAGGAGTACGCTGATCGCCGCCATTTCTGTGTAGTACACTGGGTATACGGATGGTGTTCGCCCCAAAATTGGTGCGGGTAAGATCCCAGGTGTTTTACAGATTATCGCAAAGCCGTTTTCCTTCTTGCTTCTTGATGCATCCGAGTAAAAATGTATGCAACCTGCATACTTTGTGTTCTTCATTTCTGTGAATAATTTTTGATACATTATTGCCATGGTGGAGTCTTTTTTGTGTATGTTGAGGGTTGTGTCCACTAGGTGTGTTGTTGGCCTCCATGTCTTGGCTCTGATGAAGAATTGGTCGGTTGATATAAAAGTTGGTAGTTGTGGGCCTATGTTTTCGTGGATGTAATTTAGTCCTTCTTGGATTGCTGAGGGCGGGTGTAGAGCTATGGGAGTAGGAATAATGTTGGGTGAGATTGTCTGCGAGAGGGGTATGATTCCTGCTAAGTATTTGTAGAAAGGTTTGGCAGCGAAGCACGTTGTGTAGGTTATTGCGAGTTTTGCACGACATAGGACGAAGCGTTCTTGTAAGGATGGAAAACCTGATTCTATCAGTAAATCTTTTTCAGGAGTTTGTTCTTCGGCGCCAATGTATGTTCGAATTATTTCGTTTATTGCTTCTTGTAGTCGGCTCCAGTTATTAAAGGCACATTGCCCTCCGTACAATTGCAAGCCGTAATCTACCCTGCCCCAGATCAGATTGAACGCAATCATTCGTAGCGTGGACGGAGGTGTTTTGAAGGGTTTTTCGATTAGTTTTAGAATTAGGCGGTGTATTGTGTCCAAACTTTTGGTGGTTTCTTCACAGTTGGCTGCCCATAGCGTATGAGGGTCTAGGAATAAACCTAAAATCTTTAGTCGCTTGTTGGTGTTGAAGTTGTGTGTTGTTGAGGTGAAGGAATTTGTGAATGTGAAATGAGAAACTTGGCAATGTTGGCGTCCACTTATACGGACGAATTCTGATTTGTTCAAGTCTAAAAGAGATCCTGACAGGGTTACCCATTTTTGGATGTCATTTATTGCGTTGCTTATTGGCCTCGTAAAGGATAAGGGGTCTGTGCTTGAGCTTTCGATGAATAGAAAGAGATTATCTGCATATACCAGGAAGCTGGTATATAGGTGACGGCTCATCCAACAGCAGAGCGAGTTTAGAAAGATGTTGAAAAGCGTAGGAGACAGTGGGGATCCCTGTGGGATGCCTCGTTCTAGGGTAGTGAAATTTGGAGATATCTTGCCATTTATTCTGACAAAAACTTTTCGTCCTGTGAGGAAATTTTTGATCATTGTTATAAAGTTGCAAGGGAACCCCCAGGTTGCTAGTTGGTCTATTATTACAAAGGGTTCCGATAAGTCATATGCTTTTTCAAGATCGAGGCTGCCGATTATGGCATGTTTTCCTTCTCGCAGGGAGCGTCCGATTAGTAGATCAAGTTCTGTAAGTAATGTTTGTACTGAGCGGTTTCGTCGAAAGCCGTGCTGGCTTTCATGTAGCAGCGGCTCTACTACCTGTGATAAACGTTTTTCCACTATAGTTTCAAAACTTTTGGACATGGTGCGTAATAGTGCTATCGGTCGGAAGTCTTTTGCGGTGGGGTGTCGTAGTTTGTAGGTGTGTTTTTTGGGGATGGGACATATTACCGCTTCTTTCCATGAACTGGGGAACGTGCCGGTTTGGATTATTGTGTTAAAGAGGAGGAGCATGAGCTCGTGGAAGGCTGGAGATGATCTGTCCAGCATTTTATATGTAATGAAATCTGTTCCTGGGCTGCTTCTTTTTCTTTTCCCTAACGTGTTTAAAACAGCGCTTAGTTCTTCCGCAGTGATTTCTTCGCCGATTGAGGGGCCTGCTGGAGCGGACGGTGTTTTTTCTGACATGTCGGTGGTAATGGAGTTTAAGTTATAGTGGGAGCTCTTTAGTAGCCTGGCTGTGAAAAATTCTTCGGGGTGTACTGTTGTGTCTACTGCTGTTGCTGTCGCTGTCAGGTGCGTGGGAATTGTTTTCTTGAGGGTTAAGTTGCCTTCCGGTGTTCCCCCAGGTATGCGCCCTAGCCCATTTGCGTGTGGTAGAAATACATTTCTGAACTTTGTTTTCTGAACGGGTTTGAGCTGCGACCGTCCTTGAGTTTCGTATAATCTTAAAAATTCGTCTGCTAGTTTTGTGATATTCTTTTTGATTAAATAAGGGGCTTTTGGATTGTCTTTGTTTAGGATGCAGTTAATTTTATTTTGGTTTTTAAAAGCATTTCCTCGGATTTTTGCCACCTTAGCCCACAGAGCGCCTGATGAGTCGCAGTTTAGAAAGAGTCGTGTGAGTCCTTTTGTCAAACGTAAGATTTTCAAATTAGACAAGTTTCAGGGGCTAGTGTCATGGCAATATTCTTTTATTTCTATTTCCTTTTTTTAACTTTTCTCAATGTTGTCGATTATACTGAGCCCGAGTTTATCTGTTAAGCAGATGTTTTAGTTCTTTGCCGTCTTTTCTTATGTTTTCTTGTCGCTTTTGTTCTATATATGCTTCACGACTCCGCCTTAGATTTAGAAAGTTTTAGCTTCTTTTGATTGGTCGTTGAGTGTTGATTAAATATATGCAGAAAGTTGCATTAAATCGTAACACTGAGGATTAAATTGTGTCTTGAATTGTTGATCGCCGATTAAATTGCTTATGATGTTGAAAATACGTAAATTAAACGGATGAAAATGATTACATTATGTACAAAGAAACCTCGTTGTACTATTTGACATGTATTATGTGCTAAATACCGCATAAATCATAAAAGATAACAACGAAGCGAATTTAATTTGTCCAGATATTGGTTGCTTAGATATTGGTCTAGATTTAAATCAGATTTTGGAGGAGACTTTTTTATAAAAAAGGGTTTATGTATATTTAAGAGTCGATATCATTTTTCGTAAAGTTTTTCCGCTTTCTTATTCTTATCGAGAAGGGTCAATAAAAAAGGAATTTTGATTCACTAGATTTAAAGAAGTTTGAAATTCGAAAATCGTATCAAAAAGGGTAAATAAAAAGAGGGGGTTTTGCATCACTATGTATATTTAAGAGGCGATACCATTATTTGTAATAAATTTTCCGATTTTTTATTCTTCTCGAGCAGGGTAGATAAGAAAGGGATTTTAAATCACTATGTGTATTTAAGAGCCGATATAATTATTCGTAGAAAATTTCCGCTATCTTATTCTTATCAAAATAGGGCAATACAAAAGAATTTTAAATCACTGGATTTAAAGATGTTTAACTTCGAGAATCGTATCAGAAAGGGTAAGTAAAAACGAGAATTTTGAATCACTTTGTATATTTAAGAGCCTATACCGTAATTTGTAAAAATAATTTCCGCTTTACTTATTCTTATCAAACAAGGTCAATGAAAAAGACGTTTAAAGAGGTTTAACTCACCCCTGTGTATCGTTGTTGGCAAACCTTTTTTTACTTTCTTCCGTCCTTTATTCTATTTGGAATCACTGCACTTTTTCACTTAACTCGTTTATAGTAACTTTGATTTATGGGTTATTTTTGGATAAAAATTTTCAAAAGATATAAGATCTTTCCGAAGAACTAATAGTTTTGCATTTGAATAAGCTAAAGTATTTTAATGTATCACTTCCGAACGTTTTTTAAAATTACTGTTCTTATTCTTAAAATAAAAACTGAGGACTTTCCGCAAAGCAACAGGATAAAACTATCTTTATATAGATAAAAAAAACAAAAGAAACTTCACGAGTGCGACCCCGATCACTTTAAATTACTTTTTTAAAATGATTCTCTTAAAGAAGTCAAGCTATGAAAACCTTCAAAAACGATCCTCAAATTCGTTTTTTTAAAGGGTTTCGAGTTTATCTGTTAAGCAGATGTTTTAGTTCTTTGCCGTCTTTTCTTATGTTTTCTTGTCGCTTTTGTTCTATATATGCTTCACGATCCCGCCTTAGATTTAGAAAGTTTTAGCTTCTTTTGATTGGTCGTTGAGTGTTGATTAAATATATGCAGAAAGTTGCATTAAATCGTAACACTGAGGATTAAATTGTGTCTTGAATTGTTGATCGCCGATTAAATTGCTTATGATGTTGAAAATACGTAAATTAAACGGATGAAAATGATTACATTATGTACAAAGAAACCTCGTTGTACTATTTGACATGTATTATGTGCTAAATACCGCATAAATCATAAAAGATAACAACGAAGCGAATTTAATTTGTCCAGATATTGGTTGCTTAGATATTGGTCTAGATTTAAATCAGATTTTGGAGGAGACTTTTTTATAAAAAAGGGTTTATGTATATTTAAGAGTCGATATCATTTTTCGTAAAGTTTTTCCGCTTTCTTATTCTTATCGAGAAGGGTCAATAAAAAAGGAATTTTGATTCACTAGATTTAAAGAAGTTTGAAATTCGAAAATCGTATCAAAAAGGGTAAATAAAAAGAGGGGGTTTTGCATCACTATGTATATTTAAGAGGCGATACCATTATTTGTAATAAATTTTCCGATTTTTTATTCTTCTCGAGCAGGGTAGATAAGAAAGGGATTTTAAATCACTATGTGTATTTAAGAGCCGATATAATTATTCGTAGAAAATTTCCGCTATCTTATTCTTATCAAAATAGGGCAATAAAAAAGAATTTTAAATCACTGGATTTAAAGATGTTTAACTTCGAGAATCGTATCAGAAAGGGTAAGTAAAAACGAGAATTTTGAATCACTTTGTATATTTAAGAGCCTATACCGTAATTTGTAAAAATAATTTCCGCTTTACTTATTCTTATCAAACAAGGTCAATGAAAAAGACGTTTAAAGAGGTTTAACTCACCCCTGTGTATCGTTGTTGGCAAACCTTTTTTTACTTTCTTCCGTCCTTTATTCTATTTGGAATCACTGCACTTTTTCACTTAACTCGTTTATAGTAACTTTGATTTATGGGTTATTTTTGGATAAAAATTTTCAAAAGATATAAGATCTTTCCGAAGAACTAATAGTTTTGCATTTGAATAAGCTAAAGTATTTTAATGTATCACTTCCGAACGTTTTTTAAAATTACTGTTCTTATTCTTAAAATAAAAACTGAGGACTTTCCGCAAAGCAACAGGATAAAACTATCTTTATATAGATAAAAAAAACAAAAGAAACTTCACGAGTGCGACCCCGATCACTTTAAATTACTTTTTTAAAATGATTCTCTTAAAGAAGTCAAGCTATGAAAACCTTCAAAAACGATCCTCAAATTCGTTTTTTTAAAGGGTTTCGAGTTTATCTGTTAAGCAGATGTTTTAGTTCTTTGCCGTCTTTTCTTATGTTTTCTTGTCGCTTTTGTTCTATATATGCTTCACGACTCCGCCTTAGATTTAGAAAGTTTTAGCTTCTTTTGATTGGTCGTTGAGTGTTGATTAAATATATGCAGAAAGTTGCATTAAATCGTAACACTGAGGATTAAATTGTGTCTTGAATTGTTGATCGCCGATTAAATTGCTTATGATGTTGAAAATACGTAAATTAAACGGATGAAAATGATTACATTATGTACAAAGAAACCTCGTTGTACTATTTGACATGTATTATGTGCTAAATACCGCATAAATCATAAAAGATAACAACGAAGCGAATTTAATTTGTCCAGATATTGGTTGCTTAGATATTGGTCTAGATTTAAATCAGATTTTGGAGGAGACTTTTTTATAAAAAAGGGTTTATGTATATTTAAGAGTCGATATCATTTTTCGTAAAGTTTTTCCGCTTTCTTATTCTTATCGAGAAGGGTCAATAAAAAAGGAATTTTGATTCACTAGATTTAAAGAAGTTTGAAATTCGAAAATCGTATCAAAAAGGGTAAATAAAAAGAGGGGGTTTTGCATCACTATGTATATTTAAGAGGCGATACCATTATTTGTAATAAATTTTCCGATTTTTTATTCTTCTCGAGCAGGGTAGATAAGAAAGGGATTTTAAATCACTATGTGTATTTAAGAGCCGATATAATTATTCGTAGAAAATTTCCGCTATCTTATTCTTATCAAAATAGGGCAATAAAAAAGAATTTTAAATCACTGGATTTAAAGATGTTTAACTTCGAGAATCGTATCAGAAAGGGTAAGTAAAAACGAGAATTTTGAATCACTTTGTATATTTAAGAGCCTATACCGTAATTTGTAAAAATAATTTCCGCTTTACTTATTCTTATCAAACAAGGTCAATGAAAAAGACGTTTAAAGAGGTTTAACTCACCCCTGTGTATCGTTGTTGGCAAACCTTTTTTTACTTTCTTCCGTCCTTTATTCTATTTGGAATCACTGCACTTTTTCACTTAACTCGTTTATAGTAACTTTGATTTATGGGTTATTTTTGGATAAAAATTTTCAAAAGATATAAGATCTTTCCGAAGAACTAATAGTTTTGCATTTGAATAAGCTAAAGTATTTTAATGTATCACTTCCGAACGTTTTTTAAAATTACTGTTCTTATTCTTAAAATAAAAACTGAGGACTTTCCGCAAAGCAACAGGATAAAACTATCTTTATATAGATAAAAAAAACAAAAGAAACTTCACGAGTGCGACCCCGATCACTTTAAATTACTTTTTTAAAATGATTCTCTTAAAGAAGTCAAGCTATGAAAACCTTCAAAAACGATCCTCAAATTCGTTTTTTTAAAGGGTTTCGAGTTTATCTGTTAAGCAGATGTTTTAGTTCTTTGCCGTCTTTTCTTATGTTTTCTTGTCGCTTTTGTTCTATATATGCTTCACGATCCCGCCTTAGATTTAGAAAGTTTTAGCTTCTTTTGATTGGTCGTTGAGTGTTGATTAAATATATGCAGAAAGTTGCATTAAATCGTAACACTGAGGATTAAATTGTGTCTTGAATTGTTGATCGCCGATTAAATTGCTTATGATGTTGAAAATACGTAAATTAAACGGATGAAAATGATTACATTATGTACAAAGAAACCTCGTTGTACTATTTGACATGTATTATGTGCTAAATACCGCATAAATCATAAAAGATAACAACGAAGCGAATTTAATTTGTCCAGATATTGGTTGCTTAGATATTGGTCTAGATTTAAATCAGATTTTGGAGGAGACTTTTTTATAAAAAAGGGTTTATGTATATTTAAGAGTCGATATCATTTTTCGTAAAGTTTTTCCGCTTTCTTATTCTTATCGAGAAGGGTCAATAAAAAAGGAATTTTGATTCACTAGATTTAAAGAAGTTTGAAATTCGAAAATCGTATCAAAAAGGGTAAATAAAAAGAGGGGGTTTTGCATCACTATGTATATTTAAGAGGCGATACCATTATTTGTAATAAATTTTCCGATTTTTTATTCTTCTCGAGCAGGGTAGATAAGAAAGGGATTTTAAATCACTATGTGTATTTAAGAGCCGATATAATTATTCGTAGAAAATTTCCGCTATCTTATTCTTATCAAAATAGGGCAATAAAAAAGAATTTTAAATCACTGGATTTAAAGATGTTTAACTTCGAGAATCGTATCAGAAAGGGTAAGTAAAAACGAGAATTTTGAATCACTTTGTATATTTAAGAGCCTATACCGTAATTTGTAAAAATAATTTCCGCTTTACTTATTCTTATCAAACAAGGTCAATGAAAAAGACGTTTAAAGAGGTTTAACTCACCCCTGTGTATCGTTGTTGGCAAACCTTTTTTTACTTTCTTCCGTCCTTTATTCTATTTGGAATCACTGCACTTTTTCACTTAACTCGTTTATAGTAACTTTGATTTATGGGTTATTTTTGGATAAAAATTTTCAAAAGATATAAGATCTTTCCGAAGAACTAATAGTTTTGCATTTGAATAAGCTAAAGTATTTTAATGTATCACTTCCGAACGTTTTTTAAAATTACTGTTCTTATTCTTAAAATAAAAACTGAGGACTTTCCGCAAAGCAACAGGATAAAACTATCTTTATATAGATAAAAAAAACAAAAGAAACTTCACGAGTGCGACCCCGATCACTTTAAATTACTTTTTTAAAATGATTCTCTTAAAGAAGTCAAGCTATGAAAACCTTCAAAAACGATCCTCAAATTCGTTTTTTTAAAGGGTTTCGAGTTTATCTGTTAAGCAGATGTTTTAGTTCTTTGCCGTTGTTGTTGTTGTTGTTGTTGTTGTTTTTTTGCTTGTCGAAAAAGTGCCCTCCCACAAATTCCGTATGGTGGCCTAAACCCCAAGGGAATTGTAGTGGGATTCTTCAGTTCCGATTTTATAACTCCAGGGCCTGTTTATAAGGCCTCGAGTTTTTCCTGAAAGAAAAATTGTTGTTTTTTTGCTTGTCGCAAAAGTGCCCTCCCACAAATTCCGTATGGTGGCCTAAACCCCAAGGGAATTGTAGTGGGATTCTTCAGTTCCGATTTTATAACTCCAGGGCCTGTTTATAAAGCCTCGAGTTTTACCTGGAAGAAAAAAAAAATTTCAAATTGTTTTTTTGCCATGTAGTTTCCACTTTTTGTTCTCATCCTGGTGGCCGAAGCCCCAGGGAGTTGTATAAGTTTCTTCTACCATGGAACAGTTGCCTCCTGCTGTAGCCTGCGATAGAGGCTTCAAGGGGTTCTGAAGAAGAGGTATTAGGAGTTAGTGCGGTCTTCTTTATTAGCTGAAAAAATGGTTATTAAAGGAAAGATTGAACTCTCTTAGCTAATCCCTATTTTCTCACTACATTTATATTGCTAGTCTATTCTTCGTAATAATAAAAGAGGCAGCACGTCCTTTTTGGCCCCAGCTAATACCAGGATAGTGGAAAGTTGCAAGTTTGCATTTGATAAGATAAGAACTAAAAGTAATTAGTGAAGGTTAGTTTAGTAGGTCAGTAGGAAAGAAATTGCCCTAGAGCCCTATTTCGAGAGTTCCTTTTGTTTTATTTATTGGTAGTAAGTGTTTTTACCCTTCTGCTTGTTAGTTTTAATTGTGTTAGGGAGAGCGGGGTTTAAAAACGGTCAGGGTCTTCGTTCGTCTGTCAACATGCATCTATAATTTTCTTCGGTAAACCGTTAGAGGACTTATTTCCTGCCCCGGAGGCCCGGACTACTTTGTCGATGTCAAAAAAAAAAATTTTATACTATAATATTTCTCCGGTAACCGTTAGGGGACTTATTTCGTGCCCCGGAGGCCCGGGCTACCTGTTAATGTCTCCTTTTCGGGTCCATAAAAAACAAAAAAAAGAAACTTAAAAGAAAAAGTCGTCGTGTAGCTCTCCGGATTATCCTGTAGGCACACATGACCTAGCTACGGGCCGGGCTACGTTCTTGTCGCTTATAGGTCAAGGAAGTGGGGGAATTGTTTGTTATTGGTTTTTGTTGTGTTAGATGGGAGGGGTTAGGGGTTTGTTAGTATAAACTTTACTCTATCAGAAAGTTCGTCCTTAGGGTATTCTGTAATAAAAATTGCTTCTTTCTTTTCTCTTATTTTTTATTTGTTTTTCCGATGGCTGCTCGCTTTCCCTTGGTCCTTTCGAGTGTCAGTCAACGGTTATTTTGTGGTCGTGTGTTTTATTTGTTGTATCCTTTGCCTCTCTTTTCTCTAGCTTGTCTGAAAAAATATAAATGAGGGAACAAACGGCCTATGTTCTAAGTGTTAGGAAAACCAAATTTAAAAATAGAAGTAACAGAGATAAAAGTAGAAATAAAAGTGCGTAGGATGTATGAAGTGTTAGGTGTATCACCTAAAGGAAACCAAAAGTTTTAGGTTAGTGGGGTGCTTTTTTGTTGGGTTCTCTTTTCCCTTTTAATTATTCACACTGTTTTTCCTTTTAAGAAGGGGTTTGAGGTTCTTCCACGACAGATGAGTTTCCATTCATGTCAGAACCTTTTGTGTGTTTCGTTTGTTAGTGTGTTAGTTTGAAAATGTAGCTTTTTAGATCTATGTTAGACTTGTTTTTTTGTTATTTCTTCTAAAGTTAAACTTAATTGTTTTTACTGATTTTGTAGAATTTATTAGAATTTTGTTTTTTTTTTTTTTTATGTTTTTTTGTGTTTGTTTTTAATTTAATTTTTTTCTTTTTTTTTTTTTAAATATTATTTTTTTAAAAAATTTTTTTTTTTTATGTGGAAATTTTTGCAGGTTTTTTTTTTTTTTATTCTTTTTTGGGGATTTTTTTTCCTTTTTTCTTTAATTAATTTTTGTGATTTTTTAATTGATTTTTTCTTTTTTTTAAAATATTTTTCCTTTTTGTTGTATCTGCCTTTTCATTTGCCGTAGAGGAAGGTTCGGCCCTATTGAGAGGTGGCTTTTGGTTTTCCTTGGTGGTTGCTGGGTTTCTATTTATACCTTTAGGTTGCTTAATTTTAAGAATTTGAAGATCGAGGCGTTTGGCATAAAGTTTGCAGAAAGAATTTTTTTGATGTCTGTGGGGAGCTTTGCCGCTTTTCTTTCGGCCTCGTAGTATTGGCATTGTAATAAAATATGTTCTAAGGATTCGGGCTCTCTTCTTCCTTGGCATTGACATTTGCTGGGCGAGGGTATTGATTGGTTTGTAGGTGTCTTTGTCTTTTTTCCCCTGAGGTTTAAAAAACAATTTTGCAGGCTGGAGGTTTTTGACGGTCTTTTGGATGCGCAAGTACGGCAGCTGGCCCCTAGAGGGTATAGACTTGGTGCTATTATTTCTGTATCCTGAGGGATATATGGAGTTGTTTCACATGCAGCGGGAAACGATAAGAACTGGTGGAATGTTTTCGAGCTTGATGGGAAGCGGTTAATAGAGATTGTGGCGGAGATTCCAACTGTAGAGGCAGTGTGTGAGGTATCTTTCCAGTTATTTTTAAGCCAGTTGAAAGTTTCTATCATGTTTAAGGTGGAGTCAGAATGGTTTAGGTTGTGTGTGGACGCAGCTGTTTCTATCATAGGGGAGTTATTTTTGTTTTCTATTTCGGGTGGGTAGATGTAGCATAAACAGTTTCTGTTTTTGAGAAAGAGGGTAAAAGACGCTTGAATGGCTAGTCTGCGTGTTGTGAGCTGGCTGGTTGGTGTGAAGATAGTGGAATTGTTTTCCGCTAATGAGGTTCTGCGGTTGAAAAAGGTTTGTCCCAGTCTTAGTCGGTGCATGATTGTTTGTTGTCGCCGTCCGAGAGTGTTTGGTAACGTGGGTCTAGTGGTATAGGGCCAGACTGACCGGAGAATGCTGTTTCCCATGTGCCAGTTTATCAGTCTTGGGGCTGCTACATAGCTCTTTAGTTTTTGCTTAAAGTATAAATCGAAGGAAGGCATGTATGTGTTAGCCGTGGTTAACGGTTCTTGACGTGCAAAATCTGCATGTTGATCTGCCTCTTCGTTGCCACTTATGCCTTGGTGTCCAGGGACCCAAACTAGTCTGATGCGTCCTTCTCCTAGGAGTAACAGGTTCCTAACATGTTCCACTTCTAGATCCGATTGTGATGTGTTGTTGATAGCAGTGCACGCGCTTAGTGAGTCTGTAAAAATTATAATTTTTTTGTCCTTTATCTGCGTTTGATTGATTGTGATTCCACGCCATTCTAGTTTTAGCAGAATCATTTTTAGGAGTACGCTGATCGCCGCCATTTCTGTGTAGTACACTGGGTATACGGATGGTGTTCGCCCCAAAATTGGTGCGGGTAAGATCCCAGGTGTTTTACAGATTATCGCAAAGCCGTTTTCCTTCTTGCTTCTTGATGCATCCGAGTAAAAATGTATGCAACCTGCATACTTTGTGTTCTTCATTTCTGTGAATAATTTTTGATACATTATTGCCATGGTGGAGTCTTTTTTGTGTATGTTGAGGGTTGTGTCCACTAGGTGTGTTGTTGGCCTCCATGTCTTGGCTCTGATGAAGAATTGGTCGGTTGATATAAAAGTTGGTAGTTGTGGGCCTATGTTTTCGTGGATGTAATTTAGTCCTTCTTGGATTGCTGAGGGCGGGTGTAGAGCTATGGGAGTAGGAATAATGTTGGGTGAGATTGTCTGCGAGAGGGGTATGATTCCTGCTAAGTATTTGTAGAAAGGTTTGGCAGCGAAGCACGTTGTGTAGGTTATTGCGAGTTTTGCACGACATAGGACGAAGCGTTCTTGTAAGGATGGAAAACCTGATTCTATCAGTAAATCTTTTTCAGGAGTTTGTTCTTCGGCGCCAATGTATGTTCGAATTATTTCGTTTATTGCTTCTTGTAGTCGGCTCCAGTTATTAAAGGCACATTGCCCTCCGTACAATTGCAAGCCGTAATCTACCCTGCCCCAGATCAGATTGAACGCAATCATTCGTAGCGTGGACGGAGGTGTTTTGAAGGGTTTTTCGATTAGTTTTAGAATTAGGCGGTGTATTGTGTCCAAACTTTTGGTGGTTTCTTCACAGTTGGCTGCCCATAGCGTATGAGGGTCTAGGAATAAACCTAAAATCTTTAGTCGCTTGTTGGTGTTGAAGTTGTGTGTTGTTGAGGTGAAGGAATTTGTGAATGTGAAATGAGAAACTTGGCAATGTTGGCGTCCACTTATACGGACGAATTCTGATTTGTTCAAGTCTAAAAGAGATCCTGACAGGGTTACCCATTTTTGGATGTCATTTATTGCGTTGCTTATTGGCCTCGTAAAGGATAAGGGGTCTGTGCTTGAGCTTTCGATGAATAGAAAGAGATTATCTGCATATACCAGGAAGCTGGTATATAGGTGACGGCTCATCCAACAGCAGAGCGAGTTTAGAAAGATGTTGAAAAGCGTAGGAGACAGTGGGGATCCCTGTGGGATGCCTCGTTCTAGGGTAGTGAAATTTGGAGATATCTTGCCATTTATTCTGACAAAAACTTTTCGTCCTGTGAGGAAATTTTTGATCATTGTTATAAAGTTGCAAGGGAACCCCCAGGTTGCTAGTTGGTCTATTATTACAAAGGGTTCCGATAAGTCATATGCTTTTTCAAGATCGAGGCTGCCGATTATGGCATGTTTTCCTTCTCGCAGGGAGCGTCCGATTAGTAGATCAAGTTCTGTAAGTAATGTTTGTACTGAGCGGTTTCGTCGAAAGCCGTGCTGGCTTTCATGTAGCAGCGGCTCTACTACCTGTGATAAACGTTTTTCCACTATAGTTTCAAAACTTTTGGACATGGTGCGTAATAGTGCTATCGGTCGGAAGTCTTTTGCGGTGGGGTGTCGTAGTTTGTAGGTGTGTTTTTTGGGGATGGGACATATTACCGCTTCTTTCCATGAACTGGGGAACGTGCCGGTTTGGATTATTGTGTTAAAGAGGAGGAGCATGAGCTCGTGGAAGGCTGGAGATGATCTGTCCAGCATTTTATATGTAATGAAATCTGTTCCTGGGCTGCTTCTTTTTCTTTTCCCTAACGTGTTTAAAACAGCGCTTAGTTCTTCCGCAGTGATTTCTTCGCCGATTGAGGGGCCTGCTGGAGCGGACGGTGTTTTTTCTGACATGTCGGTGGTAATGGAGTTTAAGTTATAGTGGGAGCTCTTTAGTAGCCTGGCTGTGAAAAATTCTTCGGGGTGTACTGTTGTGTCTACTGCTGTTGCTGTCGCTGTCAGGTGCGTGGGAATTGTTTTCTTGAGGGTTAAGTTGCCTTCCGGTGTTCCCCCAGGTATGCGCCCTAGCCCATTTGCGTGTGGTAGAAATACATTTCTGAACTTTGTTTTCTGAACGGGTTTGAGCTGCGACCGTCCTTGAGTTTCGTATAATCTTAAAAATTCGTCTGCTAGTTTTGTGATATTCTTTTTGATTAAATAAGGGGCTTTTGGATTGTCTTTGTTTAGGATGCAGTTAATTTTATTTTGGTTTTTAAAAGCATTTCCTCGGATTTTTGCCACCTTAGCCCACAGAGCGCCTGATGAGTCGCAGTTTAGAAAGAGTCGTGTGAGTCCTTTTGTCAAACGTAAGATTTTCAAATTAGACAAGTTTCAGGGGCTAGTGTCATGGCAATATTCTTTTATTTCTATTTCCTTTTTTTAACTTTTCTCAATGTTGTCGATTATACTGAGCCCGAGTTTATCTGTTAAGCAGATGTTTTAGTTCTTTGCCGTCTTTTCTTATGTTTTCTTGTCGCTTTTGTTCTATATATGCTTCACGACTCCGCCTTAGATTTAGAAAGTTTTAGCTTCTTTTGATTGGTCGTTGAGTGTTGATTAAATATATGCAGAAAGTTGCATTAAATCGTAACACTGAGGATTAAATTGTGTCTTGAATTGTTGATCGCCGATTAAATTGCTTATGATGTTGAAAATACGTAAATTAAACGGATGAAAATGATTACATTATGTACAAAGAAACCTCGTTGTACTATTTGACATGTATTATGTGCTAAATACCGCATAAATCATAAAAGATAACAACGAAGCGAATTTAATTTGTCCAGATATTGGTTGCTTAGATATTGGTCTAGATTTAAATCAGATTTTGGAGGAGACTTTTTTATAAAAAAGGGTTTATGTATATTTAAGAGTCGATATCATTTTTCGTAAAGTTTTTCCGCTTTCTTATTCTTATCGAGAAGGGTCAATAAAAAAGGAATTTTGATTCACTAGATTTAAAGAAGTTTGAAATTCGAAAATCGTATCAAAAAGGGTAAATAAAAAGAGGGGGTTTTGCATCACTATGTATATTTAAGAGGCGATACCATTATTTGTAATAAATTTTCCGATTTTTTATTCTTCTCGAGCAGGGTAGATAAGAAAGGGATTTTAAATCACTATGTGTATTTAAGAGCCGATATAATTATTCGTAGAAAATTTCCGCTATCTTATTCTTATCAAAATAGGGCAATAAAAAAGAATTTTAAATCACTGGATTTAAAGATGTTTAACTTCGAGAATCGTATCAGAAAGGGTAAGTAAAAACGAGAATTTTGAATCACTTTGTATATTTAAGAGCCTATACCGTAATTTGTAAAAATAATTTCCGCTTTACTTATTCTTATCAAACAAGGTCAATGAAAAAGACGTTTAAAGAGGTTTAACTCACCCCTGTGTATCGTTGTTGGCAAACCTTTTTTTACTTTCTTCCGTCCTTTATTCTATTTGGAATCACTGCACTTTTTCACTTAACTCGTTTATAGTAACTTTGATTTATGGGTTATTTTTGGATAAAAATTTTCAAAAGATATAAGATCTTTCCGAAGAACTAATAGTTTTGCATTTGAATAAGCTAAAGTATTTTAATGTATCACTTCCGAACGTTTTTTAAAATTACTGTTCTTATTCTTAAAATAAAAACTGAGGACTTTCCGCAAAGCAACAGGATAAAACTATCTTTATATAGATAAAAAAAACAAAAGAAACTTCACGAGTGCGACCCCGATCACTTTAAATTACTTTTTTAAAATGATTCTCTTAAAGAAGTCAAGCTATGAAAACCTTCAAAAACGATCCTCAAATTCGTTTTTTTAAAGGGTTTCGAGTTTATCTGTTAAGCAGATGTTTTAGTTCTTTGCCGTCTTTTCTTATGTTTTCTTGTCGCTTTTGTTCTATATATGCTTCACGATCCCGCCTTAGATTTAGAAAGTTTTAGCTTCTTTTGATTGGTCGTTGAGTGTTGATTAAATATATGCAGAAAGTTGCATTAAATCGTAACACTGAGGATTAAATTGTGTCTTGAATTGTTGATCGCCGATTAAATTGCTTATGATGTTGAAAATACGTAAATTAAACGGATGAAAATGATTACATTATGTACAAAGAAACCTCGTTGTACTATTTGACATGTATTATGTGCTAAATACCGCATAAATCATAAAAGATAACAACGAAGCGAATTTAATTTGTCCAGATATTGGTTGCTTAGATATTGGTCTAGATTTAAATCAGATTTTGGAGGAGACTTTTTTATAAAAAAGGGTTTATGTATATTTAAGAGTCGATATCATTTTTCGTAAAGTTTTTCCGCTTTCTTATTCTTATCGAGAAGGGTCAATAAAAAAGGAATTTTGATTCACTAGATTTAAAGAAGTTTGAAATTCGAAAATCGTATCAAAAAGGGTAAATAAAAAGAGGGGGTTTTGCATCACTATGTATATTTAAGAGGCGATACCATTATTTGTAATAAATTTTCCGATTTTTTATTCTTCTCGAGCAGGGTAGATAAGAAAGGGATTTTAAATCACTATGTGTATTTAAGAGCCGATATAATTATTCGTAGAAAATTTCCGCTATCTTATTCTTATCAAAATAGGGCAATAAAAAAGAATTTTAAATCACTGGATTTAAAGATGTTTAACTTCGAGAATCGTATCAGAAAGGGTAAGTAAAAACGAGAATTTTGAATCACTTTGTATATTTAAGAGCCTATACCGTAATTTGTAAAAATAATTTCCGCTTTACTTATTCTTATCAAACAAGGTCAATGAAAAAGACGTTTAAAGAGGTTTAACTCACCCCTGTGTATCGTTGTTGGCAAACCTTTTTTTACTTTCTTCCGTCCTTTATTCTATTTGGAATCACTGCACTTTTTCACTTAACTCGTTTATAGTAACTTTGATTTATGGGTTATTTTTGGATAAAAATTTTCAAAAGATATAAGATCTTTCCGAAGAACTAATAGTTTTGCATTTGAATAAGCTAAAGTATTTTAATGTATCACTTCCGAACGTTTTTTAAAATTACTGTTCTTATTCTTAAAATAAAAACTGAGGACTTTCCGCAAAGCAACAGGATAAAACTATCTTTATATAGATAAAAAAAACAAAAGAAACTTCACGAGTGCGACCCCGATCACTTTAAATTACTTTTTTAAAATGATTCTCTTAAAGAAGTCAAGCTATGAAAACCTTCAAAAACGATCCTCAAATTCGTTTTTTTAAAGGGTTTCGAGTTTATCTGTTAAGCAGATGTTTTAGTTCTTTGCCGTCTTTTCTTATGTTTTCTTGTCGCTTTTGTTCTATATATGCTTCACGACTCCGCCTTAGATTTAGAAAGTTTTAGCTTCTTTTGATTGGTCGTTGAGTGTTGATTAAATATATGCAGAAAGTTGCATTAAATCGTAACACTGAGGATTAAATTGTGTCTTGAATTGTTGATCGCCGATTAAATTGCTTATGATGTTGAAAATACGTAAATTAAACGGATGAAAATGATTACATTATGTACAAAGAAACCTCGTTGTACTATTTGACATGTATTATGTGCTAAATACCGCATAAATCATAAAAGATAACAACGAAGCGAATTTAATTTGTCCAGATATTGGTTGCTTAGATATTGGTCTAGATTTAAATCAGATTTTGGAGGAGACTTTTTTATAAAAAAGGGTTTATGTATATTTAAGAGTCGATATCATTTTTCGTAAAGTTTTTCCGCTTTCTTATTCTTATCGAGAAGGGTCAATAAAAAAGGAATTTTGATTCACTAGATTTAAAGAAGTTTGAAATTCGAAAATCGTATCAAAAAGGGTAAATAAAAAGAGGGGGTTTTGCATCACTATGTATATTTAAGAGGCGATACCATTATTTGTAATAAATTTTCCGATTTTTTATTCTTCTCGAGCAGGGTAGATAAGAAAGGGATTTTAAATCACTATGTGTATTTAAGAGCCGATATAATTATTCGTAGAAAATTTCCGCTATCTTATTCTTATCAAAATAGGGCAATAAAAAAGAATTTTAAATCACTGGATTTAAAGATGTTTAACTTCGAGAATCGTATCAGAAAGGGTAAGTAAAAACGAGAATTTTGAATCACTTTGTATATTTAAGAGCCTATACCGTAATTTGTAAAAATAATTTCCGCTTTACTTATTCTTATCAAACAAGGTCAATGAAAAAGACGTTTAAAGAGGTTTAACTCACCCCTGTGTATCGTTGTTGGCAAACCTTTTTTTACTTTCTTCCGTCCTTTATTCTATTTGGAATCACTGCACTTTTTCACTTAACTCGTTTATAGTAACTTTGATTTATGGGTTATTTTTGGATAAAAATTTTCAAAAGATATAAGATCTTTCCGAAGAACTAATAGTTTTGCATTTGAATAAGCTAAAGTATTTTAATGTATCACTTCCGAACGTTTTTTAAAATTACTGTTCTTATTCTTAAAATAAAAACTGAGGACTTTCCGCAAAGCAACAGGATAAAACTATCTTTATATAGATAAAAAAAACAAAAGAAACTTCACGAGTGCGACCCCGATCACTTTAAATTACTTTTTTAAAATGATTCTCTTAAAGAAGTCAAGCTATGAAAACCTTCAAAAACGATCCTCAAATTCGTTTTTTTAAAGGGTTTCGAGTTTATCTGTTAAGCAGATGTTTTAGTTCTTTGCCGTCTTTTCTTATGTTTTCTTGTCGCTTTTGTTCTATATATGCTTCACGATCCCGCCTTAGATTTAGAAAGTTTTAGCTTCTTTTGATTGGTCGTTGAGTGTTGATTAAATATATGCAGAAAGTTGCATTAAATCGTAACACTGAGGATTAAATTGTGTCTTGAATTGTTGATCGCCGATTAAATTGCTTATGATGTTGAAAATACGTAAATTAAACGGATGAAAATGATTACATTATGTACAAAGAAACCTCGTTGTACTATTTGACATGTATTATGTGCTAAATACCGCATAAATCATAAAAGATAACAACGAAGCGAATTTAATTTGTCCAGATATTGGTTGCTTAGATATTGGTCTAGATTTAAATCAGATTTTGGAGGAGACTTTTTTATAAAAAAGGGTTTATGTATATTTAAGAGTCGATATCATTTTTCGTAAAGTTTTTCCGCTTTCTTATTCTTATCGAGAAGGGTCAATAAAAAAGGAATTTTGATTCACTAGATTTAAAGAAGTTTGAAATTCGAAAATCGTATCAAAAAGGGTAAATAAAAAGAGGGGGTTTTGCATCACTATGTATATTTAAGAGGCGATACCATTATTTGTAATAAATTTTCCGATTTTTTATTCTTCTCGAGCAGGGTAGATAAGAAAGGGATTTTAAATCACTATGTGTATTTAAGAGCCGATATAATTATTCGTAGAAAATTTCCGCTATCTTATTCTTATCAAAATAGGGCAATAAAAAAGAATTTTAAATCACTGGATTTAAAGATGTTTAACTTCGAGAATCGTATCAGAAAGGGTAAGTAAAAACGAGAATTTTGAATCACTTTGTATATTTAAGAGCCTATACCGTAATTTGTAAAAATAATTTCCGCTTTACTTATTCTTATCAAACAAGGTCAATGAAAAAGACGTTTAAAGAGGTTTAACTCACCCCTGTGTATCGTTGTTGGCAAACCTTTTTTTACTTTCTTCCGTCCTTTATTCTATTTGGAATCACTGCACTTTTTCACTTAACTCGTTTATAGTAACTTTGATTTATGGGTTATTTTTGGATAAAAATTTTCAAAAGATATAAGATCTTTCCGAAGAACTAATAGTTTTGCATTTGAATAAGCTAAAGTATTTTAATGTATCACTTCCGAACGTTTTTTAAAATTACTGTTCTTATTCTTAAAATAAAAACTGAGGACTTTCCGCAAAGCAACAGGATAAAACTATCTTTATATAGATAAAAAAAACAAAAGAAACTTCACGAGTGCGACCCCGATCACTTTAAATTACTTTTTTAAAATGATTCTCTTAAAGAAGTCAAGCTATGAAAACCTTCAAAAACGATCCTCAAATTCGTTTTTTTAAAGGGTTTCGAGTTTATCTGTTAAGCAGATGTTTTAGTTCTTTGCCGTCTTTTCTTATGTTTTCTTGTCGCTTTTGTTCTATATATGCTTCACGACTCCGCCTTAGATTTAGAAAGTTTTAGCTTCTTTTGATTGGTCGTTGAGTGTTGATTAAATATATGCAGAAAGTTGCATTAAATCGTAACACTGAGGATTAAATTGTGTCTTGAATTGTTGATCGCCGATTAAATTGCTTATGATGTTGAAAATACGTAAATTAAACGGATGAAAATGATTACATTATGTACAAAGAAACCTCGTTGTACTATTTGACATGTATTATGTGCTAAATACCGCATAAATCATAAAAGATAACAACGAAGCGAATTTAATTTGTCCAGATATTGGTTGCTTAGATATTGGTCTAGATTTAAATCAGATTTTGGAGGAGACTTTTTTATAAAAAAGGGTTTATGTATATTTAAGAGTCGATATCATTTTTCGTTGTTGTTGTTTTTTTGCTTGTCGAAAAAGTGCCCTCCCACAAATTCCGTATGGTGGCCTAAACCCCAAGGGAATTGTAGTGGGATTCTTCAGTTCCGATTTTATAACTCCAGGGCCTGTTTATAAGGCCTCGAGTTTTTCCTGAAAGAAAAATTGTTGTTTTTTTGCTTGTCGCAAAAGTGCCCTCCCACAAATTCCGTATGGTGGCCTAAACCCCAAGGGAATTGTAGTGGGATTCTTCAGTTCCGATTTTATAACTCCAGGGCCTGTTTATAAAGCCTCGAGTTTTACCTGGAAGAAAAAAAAAATTTCAAATTGTTTTTTTGCCATGTAGTTTCCACTTTTTGTTCTCATCCTGGTGGCCGAAGCCCCAGGGAGTTGTATAAGTTTCTTCTACCATGGAACAGTTGCCTCCTGCTGTAGCCTGCGATAGAGGCTTCAAGGGGTTCTGAAGAAGAGGTATTAGGAGTTAGTGCGGTCTTCTTTATTAGCTGAAAAAATGGTTATTAAAGGAAAGATTGAACTCTCTTAGCTAATCCCTATTTTCTCACTACATTTATATTGCTAGTCTATTCTTCGTAATAATAAAAGAGGCAGCACGTCCTTTTTGGCCCCAGCTAATACCAGGATAGTGGAAAGTTGCAAGTTTGCATTTGATAAGATAAGAACTAAAAGTAATTAGTGAAGGTTAGTTTAGTAGGTCAGTAGGAAAGAAATTGCCCTAGAGCCCTATTTCGAGAGTTCCTTTTGTTTTATTTATTGGTAGTAAGTGTTTTTACCCTTCTGCTTGTTAGTTTTAATTGTGTTAGGGAGAGCGGGGTTTAAAAACGGTCAGGGTCTTCGTTCGTCTGTCAACATGCATCTATAATTTTCTTCGGTAAACCGTTAGAGGACTTATTTCCTGCCCCGGAGGCCCGGACTACTTTGTCGATGTCAAAAAAAAAAATTTTATACTATAATATTTCTCCGGTAACCGTTAGGGGACTTATTTCGTGCCCCGGAGGCCCGGGCTACCTGTTAATGTCTCCTTTTCGGGTCCATAAAAAACAAAAAAAAGAAACTTAAAAGAAAAAGTCGTCGTGTAGCTCTCCGGATTATCCTGTAGGCACACATGACCTAGCTACGGGCCGGGCTACGTTCTTGTCGCTTATAGGTCAAGGAAGTGGGGGAATTGTTTGTTATTGGTTTTTGTTGTGTTAGATGGGAGGGGTTAGGGGTTTGTTAGTATAAACTTTACTCTATCAGAAAGTTCGTCCTTAGGGTATTCTGTAATAAAAATTGCTTCTTTCTTTTCTCTTATTTTTTATTTGTTTTTCCGATGGCTGCTCGCTTTCCCTTGGTCCTTTCGAGTGTCAGTCAACGGTTATTTTGTGGTCGTGTGTTTTATTTGTTGTATCCTTTGCCTCTCTTTTCTCTAGCTTGTCTGAAAAAATATAAATGAGGGAACAAACGGCCTATGTTCTAAGTGTTAGGAAAACCAAATTTAAAAATAGAAGTAACAGAGATAAAAGTAGAAATAAAAGTGCGTAGGATGTATGAAGTGTTAGGTGTATCACCTAAAGGAAACCAAAAGTTTTAGGTTAGTGGGGTGCTTTTTTGTTGGGTTCTCTTTTCCCTTTTAATTATTCACACTGTTTTTCCTTTTAAGAAGGGGTTTGAGGTTCTTCCACGACAGATGAGTTTCCATTCATGTCAGAACCTTTTGTGTGTTTCGTTTGTTAGTGTGTTAGTTTGAAAATGTAGCTTTTTAGATCTATGTTAGACTTGTTTTTTTGTTATTTCTTCTAAAGTTAAACTTAATTGTTTTTACTGATTTTGTAGAATTTATTGTTGTTGTTGTTGTTGTTGTTGTTGTTGTTGTTGTTTTTTTGCTTGTCGAAAAAGTGCCCTCCCACAAATTCCGTATGGTGGCCTAAACCCCAAGGGAATTGTAGTGGGATTCTTCAGTTCCGATTTTATAACTCCAGGGCCTGTTTATAAGGCCTCGAGTTTTTCCTGAAAGAAAAATTGTTGTTTTTTTGCTTGTCGCAAAAGTGCCCTCCCACAAATTCCGTATGGTGGCCTAAACCCCAAGGGAATTGTAGTGGGATTCTTCAGTTCCGATTTTATAACTCCAGGGCCTGTTTATAAAGCCTCGAGTTTTACCTGGAAGAAAAAAAAAATTTCAAATTGTTTTTTTGCCATGTAGTTTCCACTTTTTGTTCTCATCCTGGTGGCCGAAGCCCCAGGGAGTTGTATAAGTTTCTTCTACCATGGAACAGTTGCCTCCTGCTGTAGCCTGCGATAGAGGCTTCAAGGGGTTCTGAAGAAGAGGTATTAGGAGTTAGTGCGGTCTTCTTTATTAGCTGAAAAAATGGTTATTAAAGGAAAGATTGAACTCTCTTAGCTAATCCCTATTTTCTCACTACATTTATATTGCTAGTCTATTCTTCGTAATAATAAAAGAGGCAGCACGTCCTTTTTGGCCCCAGCTAATACCAGGATAGTGGAAAGTTGCAAGTTTGCATTTGATAAGATAAGAACTAAAAGTAATTAGTGAAGGTTAGTTTAGTAGGTCAGTAGGAAAGAAATTGCCCTAGAGCCCTATTTCGAGAGTTCCTTTTGTTTTATTTATTGGTAGTAAGTGTTTTTACCCTTCTGCTTGTTAGTTTTAATTGTGTTAGGGAGAGCGGGGTTTAAAAACGGTCAGGGTCTTCGTTCGTCTGTCAACATGCATCTATAATTT
This sequence comes from Acrocera orbiculus, assembly GCA_947359355.1. Lineage (NCBI taxonomy): Eukaryota > Metazoa > Arthropoda > Insecta > Diptera > Acroceridae > Acrocera > Acrocera orbiculus. The sequence goes on from OX375757.1 coordinate 63,080,583, forward strand.
TCTTCGGTAAACCGTTAGAGGACTTATTTCCTGCCCCGGAGGCCCGGACTACTTTGTCGATGTCAAAAAAAAGCTTGTTGTTGTTGTTGTTGTTGTTGTTTGTTGTTGTTGTTGTTGTTGTTGTTGTTGTTGTTGTTGTTGTTTTTTTGCTTGTCGAAAAAGTGCCCTCCCACAAATTCCGTATGGTGGCCTAAACCCCAAGGGAATTGTAGTGGGATTCTTCAGTTCCGATTTTATAACTCCAGGGCCTGTTTATAAGGCCTCGAGTTTTTCCTGAAAGAAAAATTGTTGTTTTTTTGCTTGTCGCAAAAGTGCCCTCCCACAAATTCCGTATGGTGGCCTAAACCCCAAGGGAATTGTAGTGGGATTCTTCAGTTCCGATTTTATAACTCCAGGGCCTGTTTATAAAGCCTCGAGTTTTACCTGGAAGAAAAAAAAAATTTCAAATTGTTTTTTTGCCATGTAGTTTCCACTTTTTGTTCTCATCCTGGTGGCCGAAGCCCCAGGGAGTTGTATAAGTTTCTTCTACCATGGAACAGTTGCCTCCTGCTGTAGCCTGCGATAGAGGCTTCAATTGTTGTTGTTTAAAATAGTCAGAGTAGTGCCCTCTTACAAACTCCGTATGGTGGCCGAGGCCCCAAGGGAGTTATAGTAAGGTTCTTCTACTCCAAAAAAACGATGGGCTCCAAGGCCTCGCTCTGAGGCCACGAGCTTTCTCTGTAAAACAAAAAGGAAGAAAACAATTGTTATTTTGCCATGGAGTCTCCACTTTTTATTCTCATCCTGGTGGCCGAGGCCCCAGGGAGTTGTATAAGCTTCCTCAACCATGGATCTGTTGCCCCCTACAGTAGCCTGCGACAGAGGCTTCAAGGGAGGTCGTAGAAAATGCTGGAAAGGATATAAAATAATTAATTGAAATTTCTTTTACTTTGTTCGCATGTTCATCCCTCTGGGTATAAAACCAGGATATATCGTTGTTTGTTTCTCTTCTTGTCTTCAATCCTAATGTTTTCCTTTTGTGTTTGTTGTTTATACTGTTTTTGCTGTAACTAAAAATGTTAAATTGGTGGGGATTTTTTTCCCCCCTTTTTTGTTAGGGGTTTCACCCCCCTTTTTTTTCTATACACTTTGATATTCCTTTTAAGAAGGGTGGAATTTCTTCTCTTTCAAGTGGATGGACTTGACGAGACGAACTCCTGTGTATTTTTCCGGTTAGTGTGTTAAATTATGAATAAAAAGATAAACTTATTTTACGTTAGCGTGGTTAGAATATCCTTGATAGCAAGAGAAAAAAAAAAAAAAAAAAAAAAAAAAAAAAAAAAAAAAAAACTTTATTATAAACAACCAAATTAGCTTATTTTTTTTTTTTAATTAATTACTTTTTTATTTTTATTTTTATTTTTATTATTTTTTCCTTTTATTTTCCTTTTTTATATTTTTTTTTTTTTAAAATCAAAAATTGTATTGTTTACAAGAACTTACTGTGTTGCAGGAGACCACTTGACTCCTTTGTCCGTGGATCTCTGATCGGGGGGGGGAGCTTTTTGAGGTTAGTTTAAATTTTCAGTTTGCTCTTTTTTAGGAATTTGAAAATTGGAGCGTTCTGTGTGAAATTTGAGGATAGAATGGATTTTAGGTCTGGGGGTAAGGATGCCATTTTTCTTTCTTTCTCGTAGTAGGGGCAGTATAAAAGTATGTGTTCCAGCGACTCAGGGTTTCTCTTTTCCTGGCATTGACAGGCACTAGGTGAGGGAATTGAGGTGTTTGTTGGAGATTTGTTTTCCATGTTTTTTTGATAGGGAGAAAGATTCGGCATCTTGAAATTTTTTGAGGGACGCTTTGAGGAGCAGATGCGGCATTCTGCAGCCATGGGGTATTTGTTAGAAGTTGTCTCTTCTAAGAGGGGAAGGTTATCCGGTTCATACGTAGGGGTGTTACTAAAGGCTGGGAAAGTTAGAAAAGAATGGAAAGTTTTTGAGCTTGACGGAAATCGATTGAGGGAGATTGTTGTTGAAATTCCTGTTGGAGAGGGGATGTTGCTGGTATTTTTTATGTTATCTCTTAAAAAATTGTAAATGTCTTGAATATTTAAAATGGAGTCAGAGAGATTGGTGTTGTGGGTGGATGCTGCTGTCTCTATCGTTGTAAATTTGCTGCCGTTGTTGTTTTTTTCTTCTGGTGGATGAACGAAGCATAAACAATACCTGTTTTTTAAAAAGGAAGTGAAAGAGGCTTGTAGGGCTAATTTGTGTGATGGAAGTTGGTTAGAAGGAGTGAAAAAGATGGTCTTGTTTGCTGTTGCGGTGGTACTGCGGTTGAAATAAACCTGTCCCAGTCTAAGTCGGTGAATGATTATTTGTTTTCGTCTGCTGAGGGTGGTTGGTATCAAAGGTCTGGACGAAGAAGGCCAGAAGGATCGAAGAAAGCTTCGTCCCAAGTGCCAGTTCATTAGCCTGGGGCCCGATGCAAAATTTTTTTGTTTTTGTTTGAGAAAAAGGTCAAAAGAGGGGATGTATGTATTATTTATGGACATTGGTTCTTTTCGTGCGATGTCTGCATATAAATCAGCCTCTTCGTTGCCTTTAATTCCTTGATGTCCTGGGACCCAGACAAGTATGATGCGTCCTTCTCCTAAGAGTAGGAGATTTCTTACGTGCTCCACTTCTATATTTGTTTGTGATGGATTACGAATGGCTGTACAAGCGCTTAGGGAGTCTGTGAAAATGATTATTTTCTTTTCTTTTAGAATATCCTGGTTAAATCTTTTTCCTCGCCATTCAAGGTTAAGGAGAATCATTTTCAGCATCACGCTAATTGCGACCATTTCCGTGAAGTAAATCGGGTATATGGAAGGGGTTTTTCCCATGATTGGTGAGGGTAGGATTTCTGGTGGATGATTGATTATGGCGAAGCCGTTTTCTTTATTTTTCCTGGATGCGTCGGAGTACAAATGTATACAATTTTTATATTTTGTGTATTTTAACTCTGTGAAAAACTTCTGATATACCGTTGCACTGGTGGAGTCTTTCTTTAGCTCGTTCAATGTTATGTCCACTAGGTGAGAGGTTGATCTCCATGATTTGGCTCTGATGAGGTAAGGATCGCTAGTTATGAAATTTGGGAGGTGTGGGCCTATGTTCTCATGGATAAAGTCTAGTCCTTTCTGTATGGCAGAAGGGGGATGTAAAGGTATGGTATCAGGTAGGATGTTTGGTGAGACTGTCTGTGAAAAAGGTATGATACCTGCTAGGTAGTTATAAAAGGGTTTGGCGGAAACGAGAGTTGTGAAAGTGATTGCTAGTTTTGCACGGCAAAGATCCAGGCGTTCTTGAAGGGAAGGGAAGCCAGTTTCGACTAGCAGATCTTTTACGGAGGCTTGATTCTCGGCGCCTATATACGCGCGAATTATGTTCAAAATTGTTTCTTGTAAAAGTATCCAGTGGGCAAAAGGGCAGATGTCCCCATATAGTTGTAGTCCGTAATCTACCCTGCCCCAAATCAGGTTGAAAGCAATCATTCTTAGCGTTGATGGGGGGGTTTTAAAGGGTTTTTCGCTTAGCTTTATTATTAATCGAAGAATGGGGCTCAGGCTTTTGGTGGTCTCTTCACAGTTTGGTGCCCAGATCGTATGTGGGTCTAGGTAGAGGCCTAATATCTTCAGTCGTTTGTTTGTGAAAAAAAGGTGCGATTTTGAGGTGAAAGAGTTTTTGAAAGTGAAATGGGTTGTTTGGCATTGTTGACGTCCGCTTATCCGGATGAATTCAGATTTGTTAAGTTCTAGCAGAGATCCTGATAGAGCTACCCACCTGAGAATGTCATTTATTGCGTTGCCTAAAGGTTTTGTGAATGATAAGGGGTCTGAGCTTGAGCTTTCGATGAATAGGAATAAGTTGTCTGCATATACCAGGAAGCTTGTGTAAAGGTGACGGCTCATCCAGCAGCAGAGGGAGTTTAGAAAGATGTTAAAGAGGGTGGGGGACAGGGGGGATCCTTGAGGTATGCCGTGTTCTAAGGTTATGAAATTCGGGGATATCTTGCCGTTAATTCTAACAAAAGCTTTTCTGCCTGCGAGAAAATTTTTTATAAGAGTTATAAAGGTAGTGGGAAATCCCCAGTTTATTAGTTGGTTTATTATAACGAAGGGTTCTGAAAGATCATATGCCTTTTCAAGGTCTAGACTGCCTATTATGGCATGCTTACCATTCCGTAAGGAACGTCCAATTAAAAGGTCTAGTTCTGTTAGAAGTGTTTGGACTGAGCGATTTCTGCGGAATCCGTGTTGGCTTTCGTGGAGGAGAGGTTCCACTATCTGTGAGAGTCGTTTTTCTATTATGGATTCCAACGTTTTGGACAAAGTGCGTAGTAAGGATATCGGTCGATAGTCCTTTGCCGTGGGATACCGTAGTTTGTTTGTGTGTTTTTTTGCTATTGGGCATATTAGTGCTTCTTTCCATGAGCTGGGGAAGTTGCCTGTTCTTAGAATTGTATTAAAAAGGAGGAGCAAGAGATCGTGGAAGGTAGTGGATGCTCTGTCTATCATTTTATAAGTGATAAAATCTGTCCCTGGGCTGCTTCGTTGTCTTTTACCTAACGTGGATAAAGTTGTGCTTAGTTCTTCCAGTGTGATTTCTTCGTTGATAGATAGTCCTGCTGGTGCGGGGATAGGGTTTTCTGAAGTATCCGGAAAAGGGGAATTTAAACTATGGTGGGAACTCTTTATGAATCTGGCAGTTAAAAAATCTATGGGGTGTATTGGGGAATCGACCGATGTCGATGTCAGGAGAGTGGGGATTGCTTTTTTGAGCGTTATTTTTTCTACCGAGGTTCCTCCTGTGATAAAACCTAAAGTATTCAAGGATGGTAAAAATACGTTTTTGAACTTTGATTTTTGAGCGGGTTTTAATTGTGAGCGTCCTTGTTTTTCATAAAATCTTAAGAATTCGTCTGATATTTTTGTGGTGTTTTTTTTGATTAGGTAGGGTGCTTTGCTGTTGTCTTTGTTTAGAATGCATTTTATATAGTTTTGGTTTTTCAAAGACTTTCCTCTGATGCTTGCTACCTTTGCCCATAAGGCTCCTGTTGAATCGCAGTTGAGGAAAATGTCTTTTAGAGTGAGCATCTCTTGTGACAGCAGCCGGGAGTATAAACGTCGCGCTTTGGATTTTAAGCTCTTGTGATTTTTTAGAAGTGTGTCTAAACAAACTTGTGAAGAGGGAGGGCTTTCCGAATTTTTTAGTTGTTTTATTGAGATATAAGATCGGGCGATTTTTCTTTGAAGTTGGTGTAAGGCGAGGTCTGATTTTAAGGAAGGGCGTGGTTTGAAGTTTTTGTGCGAAACTCTGCGTGCCGTGCGAAAGGGAATGGAGTTTTCGGCTGATTTTTTCAGTATTTTGTTTATTATGTCACTCATGATGTCCACTTTGCCTTCATATGATCTATTGATCATGTCTGGTTTAAAAAGTGTAGAAAGAACCTCTGCTGTTCGAGAGAATTTCTCCCAATTCGCTTTTTCTTCGAGATACTTAGGAGGAGAGTGTATTATGTTAGTATAATGTCGGTGGTGTAGTATTAGGGGGAAGTGGTGACTTCCATATGACGTTGGTAAAGTGATCACCTGGTAGTTATCTCCCAGTGTTGAGGAGAAAAAAATAAGGTCCTCTATTGCAGTTATTCCTGTGTCTGAGAGGAAAGTGTTTTCGTTATCAGATCGATGAGTTAAGGGAGTGTTGATAAGGTCCTGTTCTAGGAAATCGACGACTTTGAGGGTGTGCGAGGTTGAGTAAAAATCTGGAAGGCAGCTGAAATTGCCCATTGCTATTAGGGGGGCGTGGGTCCTGCCTAAGTCAAAAAGAGACTTTAAAGCTTTGCGTGGCATGAAAGCTGTAGGTGCTATCGCAATGTTTAGGACGTATATGTCTGTTGTTCCTAGGATGATAATACCTTCTGTCTTAATGTTGCTGCAGTTGTTGTGGAGTCCCTGTGGGATGCTCCATTTTTTGTATCTCTGGCCTCGTTTTATTAAGAAGACTAAATCGTTATTCTGGTGGTCAGGGTTTATTTCTACGTTGTAAGCATCGCATAGATTTCCTCGTACCAGGGTTTCTGATCTTTTAATAGATGAGGCTCCTTGCAGTGCTAATACTGCAGGTTTGTATTCTTTTAAAAGATGATTTAGACCTGCGAAATTCTTGGCGAAGTCTTCTATGTTCCACGTGGCGAAAGTAATATTTTCCATTCTTCCCTCTTTATTGGAAGTGAGTTCGGATCTGTGATGTTGTGCTTTTTGTGGGTTGTTTTGACTAGTTGAAAAGATTCTGTTGTAGGTTGAGAGGATTTATTATTGTTAGATTTTTGTTAGATTTTTTTCCTTTTTTTTTCCCCTTTTAGATTTTTTTTCCTTTTTTCGTTTCCAAGGATGTAGCTGAGAGTTGTTGTTGTTTAAAATAGTCAGAGTAGTGCCCTCTTACAAACTCCGTATGGTGGCCGAGGCCCCAAGGGAGTTATAGTAAGGTTCTTCTACTCCAAAAAAACGATGGGCTCCAAGGCCTCGCTCTGAGGCCACGAGCTTTCTCTGTAAAACAAAAAGGAAGAAAACAATTGTTATTTTGCCATGGAGTCTCCACTTTTTATTCTCATCCTGGTGGCCGAGGCCCCAGGGAGTTGTATAAGCTTCCTCAACCATGGATCTGTTGCCCCCTACAGTAGCCTGCGACAGAGGCTTCAAGGGAGGTCGTAGAAAATGCTGGAAAGGATATAAAATAATTAATTGAAATTTCTTTTACTTTGTTCGCATGTTCATCCCTCTGGGTATAAAACCAGGATATATCGTTGTTTGTTTCTCTTCTTGTCTTCAATCCTAATGTTTTCCTTTTGTGTTTGTTGTTTATACTGTTTTTGCTGTAACTAAAAATGTTAAATTGGTGGGGATTTTTTTCCCCCCTTTTTTGTTAGGGGTTTCACCCCCCTTTTTTTTCTATACACTTTGATATTCCTTTTAAGAAGGGTGGAATTTCTTCTCTTTCAAGTGGATGGACTTGACGAGACGAACTCCTGTGTATTTTTCCGGTTAGTGTGTTAAATTATGAATAAAAAGATAAACTTATTTTACGTTAGCGTGGTTAGAATATCCTTGATAGCAAGAGAAAAAAAAAAAAAAAAAAAAAAAAAAAAAAAAAAAAAAAAAAAAAAAAAAAAAAAAAAAAAAAAACTTTATTATAAACAACCAAATTAGCTTATTTTTTTTTTTTAATTAATTACTTTTTTATTTTTATTTTTATTTTTATTATTTTTTCCTTTTATTTTCCTTTTTTATATTTTTTTTTTTGTTGTTGTTTAAAATAGTCAGAGTAGTGCCCTCTTACAAACTCCGTATGGTGGCCGAGGCCCCAAGGGAGTTATAGTAAGGTTCTTCTACTCCAAAAAAACGATGGGCTCCAAGGCCTCGCTCTGAGGCCACGAGCTTTCTCTGTAAAACAAAAAGGAAGAAAACAATTGTTATTTTGCCATGGAGTCTCCACTTTTTATTCTCATCCTGGTGGCCGAGGCCCCAGGGAGTTGTATAAGCTTCCTCAACCATGGATCTGTTGCCCCCTACAGTAGCCTGCGACAGAGGCTTCAAGGGAGGTCGTAGAAAATGCTGGAAAGGATATAAAATAATTAATTGAAATTTCTTTTACTTTGTTCGCATGTTCATCCCTCTGGGTATAAAACCAGGATATATCGTTGTTTGTTTCTCTTCTTGTCTTCAATCCTAATGTTTTCCTTTTGTGTTTGTTGTTTATACTGTTTTTGCTGTAACTAAAAATGTTAAATTGGTGGGGATTTTTTTCCCCCCTTTTTTGTTAGGGGTTTCACCCCCCTTTTTTTTCTATACACTTTGATATTCCTTTTAAGAAGGGTGGAATTTCTTCTCTTTCAAGTGGATGGACTTGACGAGACGAACTCCTGTGTATTTTTCCGGTTAGTGTGTTAAATTATGAATAAAAAGATAAACTTATTTTACGTTAGCGTGGTTAGAATATCCTTGATAGCAAGAGAAAAAAAAAAAAAAAAAAAAAAAAAAAAAAAAAAAAAAAAAAAAAAAAAAAAAAAAAAAAAAAAAAAAACTTTATTATAAACAACCAAATTAGCTTATTTTTTTTTTTTAATTAATTACTTTTTTATTTTTATTTTTATTTTTATTATTTTTTCCTTTTATTTTCCTTTTTTATATTTTTTTTTTTTTAAAATCAAAAATTGTATTGTTTACAAGAACTTACTGTGTTGCAGGAGACCACTTGACTCCTTTGTCCGTGGATCTCTGATCGGGGGGGGGAGCTTTTTGAGGTTAGTTTAAATTTTCAGTTTGCTCTTTTTTAGGAATTTGAAAATTGGAGCGTTCTGTGTGAAATTTGAGGATAGAATGGATTTTAGGTCTGGGGGTAAGGATGCCATTTTTCTTTCTTTCTCGTAGTAGGGGCAGTATAAAAGTATGTGTTCCAGCGACTCAGGGTTTCTCTTTTCCTGGCATTGACAGGCACTAGGTGAGGGAATTGAGGTGTTTGTTGGAGATTTGTTTTCCATGTTTTTTTGATAGGGAGAAAGATTCGGCATCTTGAAATTTTTTGAGGGACGCTTTGAGGAGCAGATGCGGCATTCTGCAGCCATGGGGTATTTGTTAGAAGTTGTCTCTTCTAAGAGGGGAAGGTTATCCGGTTCATACGTAGGGGTGTTACTAAAGGCTGGGAAAGTTAGAAAAGAATGGAAAGTTTTTGAGCTTGACGGAAATCGATTGAGGGAGATTGTTGTTGAAATTCCTGTTGGAGAGGGGATGTTGCTGGTATTTTTTATGTTATCTCTTAAAAAATTGTAAATGTCTTGAATATTTAAAATGGAGTCAGAGAGATTGGTGTTGTGGGTGGATGCTGCTGTCTCTATCGTTGTAAATTTGCTGCCGTTGTTGTTTTTTTCTTCTGGTGGATGAACGAAGCATAAACAATACCTGTTTTTTAAAAAGGAAGTGAAAGAGGCTTGTAGGGCTAATTTGTGTGATGGAAGTTGGTTAGAAGGAGTGAAAAAGATGGTCTTGTTTGCTGTTGCGGTGGTACTGCGGTTGAAATAAACCTGTCCCAGTCTAAGTCGGTGAATGATTATTTGTTTTCGTCTGCTGAGGGTGGTTGGTATCAAAGGTCTGGACGAAGAAGGCCAGAAGGATCGAAGAAAGCTTCGTCCCAAGTGCCAGTTCATTAGCCTGGGGCCCGATGCAAAATTTTTTTGTTTTTGTTTGAGAAAAAGGTCAAAAGAGGGGATGTATGTATTATTTATGGACATTGGTTCTTTTCGTGCGATGTCTGCATATAAATCAGCCTCTTCGTTGCCTTTAATTCCTTGATGTCCTGGGACCCAGACAAGTATGATGCGTCCTTCTCCTAAGAGTAGGAGATTTCTTACGTGCTCCACTTCTATATTTGTTTGTGATGGATTACGAATGGCTGTACAAGCGCTTAGGGAGTCTGTGAAAATGATTATTTTCTTTTCTTTTAGAATATCCTGGTTAAATCTTTTTCCTCGCCATTCAAGGTTAAGGAGAATCATTTTCAGCATCACGCTAATTGCGACCATTTCCGTGAAGTAAATCGGGTATATGGAAGGGGTTTTTCCCATGATTGGTGAGGGTAGGATTTCTGGTGGATGATTGATTATGGCGAAGCCGTTTTCTTTATTTTTCCTGGATGCGTCGGAGTACAAATGTATACAATTTTTATATTTTGTGTATTTTAACTCTGTGAAAAACTTCTGATATACCGTTGCACTGGTGGAGTCTTTCTTTAGCTCGTTCAATGTTATGTCCACTAGGTGAGAGGTTGATCTCCATGATTTGGCTCTGATGAGGTAAGGATCGCTAGTTATGAAATTTGGGAGGTGTGGGCCTATGTTCTCATGGATAAAGTCTAGTCCTTTCTGTATGGCAGAAGGGGGATGTAAAGGTATGGTATCAGGTAGGATGTTTGGTGAGACTGTCTGTGAAAAAGGTATGATACCTGCTAGGTAGTTATAAAAGGGTTTGGCGGAAACGAGAGTTGTGAAAGTGATTGCTAGTTTTGCACGGCAAAGATCCAGGCGTTCTTGAAGGGAAGGGAAGCCAGTTTCGACTAGCAGATCTTTTACGGAGGCTTGATTCTCGGCGCCTATATACGCGCGAATTATGTTCAAAATTGTTTCTTGTAAAAGTATCCAGTGGGCAAAAGGGCAGATGTCCCCATATAGTTGTAGTCCGTAATCTACCCTGCCCCAAATCAGGTTGAAAGCAATCATTCTTAGCGTTGATGGGGGGGTTTTAAAGGGTTTTTCGCTTAGCTTTATTATTAATCGAAGAATGGGGCTCAGGCTTTTGGTGGTCTCTTCACAGTTTGGTGCCCAGATCGTATGTGGGTCTAGGTAGAGGCCTAATATCTTCAGTCGTTTGTTTGTGAAAAAAAGGTGCGATTTTGAGGTGAAAGAGTTTTTGAAAGTGAAATGGGTTGTTTGGCATTGTTGACGTCCGCTTATCCGGATGAATTCAGATTTGTTAAGTTCTAGCAGAGATCCTGATAGAGCTACCCACCTGAGAATGTCATTTATTGCGTTGCCTAAAGGTTTTGTGAATGATAAGGGGTCTGAGCTTGAGCTTTCGATGAATAGGAATAAGTTGTCTGCATATACCAGGAAGCTTGTGTAAAGGTGACGGCTCATCCAGCAGCAGAGGGAGTTTAGAAAGATGTTAAAGAGGGTGGGGGACAGGGGGGATCCTTGAGGTATGCCGTGTTCTAAGGTTATGAAATTCGGGGATATCTTGCCGTTAATTCTAACAAAAGCTTTTCTGCCTGCGAGAAAATTTTTTATAAGAGTTATAAAGGTAGTGGGAAATCCCCAGTTTATTAGTTGGTTTATTATAACGAAGGGTTCTGAAAGATCATATGCCTTTTCAAGGTCTAGACTGCCTATTATGGCATGCTTACCATTCCGTAAGGAACGTCCAATTAAAAGGTCTAGTTCTGTTAGAAGTGTTTGGACTGAGCGATTTCTGCGGAATCCGTGTTGGCTTTCGTGGAGGAGAGGTTCCACTATCTGTGAGAGTCGTTTTTCTATTATGGATTCCAACGTTTTGGACAAAGTGCGTAGTAAGGATATCGGTCGATAGTCCTTTGCCGTGGGATACCGTAGTTTGTTTGTGTGTTTTTTTGCTATTGGGCATATTAGTGCTTCTTTCCATGAGCTGGGGAAGTTGCCTGTTCTTAGAATTGTATTAAAAAGGAGGAGCAAGAGATCGTGGAAGGTAGTGGATGCTCTGTCTATCATTTTATAAGTGATAAAATCTGTCCCTGGGCTGCTTCGTTGTCTTTTACCTAACGTGGATAAAGTTGTGCTTAGTTCTTCCAGTGTGATTTCTTCGTTGATAGATAGTCCTGCTGGTGCGGGGATAGGGTTTTCTGAAGTATCCGGAAAAGGGGAATTTAAACTATGGTGGGAACTCTTTATGAATCTGGCAGTTAAAAAATCTATGGGGTGTATTGGGGAATCGACCGATGTCGATGTCAGGAGAGTGGGGATTGCTTTTTTGAGCGTTATTTTTTCTACCGAGGTTCCTCCTGTGATAAAACCTAAAGTATTCAAGGATGGTAAAAATACGTTTTTGAACTTTGATTTTTGAGCGGGTTTTAATTGTGAGCGTCCTTGTTTTTCATAAAATCTTAAGAATTCGTCTGATATTTTTGTGGTGTTTTTTTTGATTAGGTAGGGTGCTTTGCTGTTGTCTTTGTTTAGAATGCATTTTATATAGTTTTGGTTTTTCAAAGACTTTCCTCTGATGCTTGCTACCTTTGCCCATAAGGCTCCTGTTGAATCGCAGTTGAGGAAAATGTCTTTTAGAGTGAGCATCTCTTGTGACAGCAGCCGGGAGTATAAACGTCGCGCTTTGGATTTTAAGCTCTTGTGATTTTTTAGAAGTGTGTCTAAACAAACTTGTGAAGAGGGAGGGCTTTCCGAATTTTTTAGTTGTTTTATTGAGATATAAGATCGGGCGATTTTTCTTTGAAGTTGGTGTAAGGCGAGGTCTGATTTTAAGGAAGGGCGTGGTTTGAAGTTTTTGTGCGAAACTCTGCGTGCCGTGCGAAAGGGAATGGAGTTTTCGGCTGATTTTTTCAGTATTTTGTTTATTATGTCACTCATGATGTCCACTTTGCCTTCATATGATCTATTGATCATGTCTGGTTTAAAAAGTGTAGAAAGAACCTCTGCTGTTCGAGAGAATTTCTCCCAATTCGCTTTTTCTTCGAGATACTTAGGAGGAGAGTGTATTATGTTAGTATAATGTCGGTGGTGTAGTATTAGGGGGAAGTGGTGACTTCCATATGACGTTGGTAAAGTGATCACCTGGTAGTTATCTCCCAGTGTTGAGGAGAAAAAAATAAGGTCCTCTATTGCAGTTATTCCTGTGTCTGAGAGGAAAGTGTTTTCGTTATCAGATCGATGAGTTAAGGGAGTGTTGATAAGGTCCTGTTCTAGGAAATCGACGACTTTGAGGGTGTGCGAGGTTGAGTAAAAATCTGGAAGGCAGCTGAAATTGCCCATTGCTATTAGGGGGGCGTGGGTCCTGCCTAAGTCAAAAAGAGACTTTAAAGCTTTGCGTGGCATGAAAGCTGTAGGTGCTATCGCAATGTTTAGGACGTATATGTCTGTTGTTCCTAGGATGATAATACCTTCTGTCTTAATGTTGCTGCAGTTGTTGTGGAGTCCCTGTGGGATGCTCCATTTTTTGTATCTCTGGCCTCGTTTTATTAAGAAGACTAAATCGTTATTCTGGTGGTCAGGGTTTATTTCTACGTTGTAAGCATCGCATAGATTTCCTCGTACCAGGGTTTCTGATCTTTTAATAGATGAGGCTCCTTGCAGTGCTAATACTGAAGGTTTGTATTCTTTTAAAAGATGATTTAGACCTGCGAAATTCTTGGCGAAGTCTTCTATGTTCCACGTGGCGAAAGTAATATTTTCCATTCTTCCCTCTTTATTGGAAGTGAGTTCGGATCTGTGATGTTGTGCTGTTTGTGGGTTGTTTTGACTAGTTGAAAAGATTCTGTTGTAGGTTGAGAGGATTTATTATTGTTAGATTTTTGTTAGATTTTTTTCCTTTTTTTTTCCCCTTTTAGATTTTTTTTCCTTTTTTCGTTTCCAAGGATGTAGCTGAGAGATTGTTGTTGTTTAAAATAGTCAGAGTAGTGCCCTCTTACAAACTCCGTATGGTGGCCGAGGCCCCAAGGGAGTTATAGTAAGGTTCTTCTACTCCAAAAAAACGATGGGCTCCAAGGCCTCGCTCTGAGGCCACGAGCTTTCTCTGTAAAACAAAAAGGAAGAAAACAATTGTTATTTTGCCATGGAGTCTCCACTTTTTATTCTCATCCTGGTGGCCGAGGCCCCAGGGAGTTGTATAAGCTTCCTCAACCATGGATCTGTTGCCCCCTACAGTAGCCTGCGACAGAGGCTTCAAGGGAGGTCGTAGAAAATGCTGGAAAGGATATAAAATAATTAATTGAAATTTCTTTTACTTTGTTCGCATGTTCATCCCTCTGGGTATAAAACCAGGATATATCGTTGTTTGTTTCTCTTCTTGTCTTCAATCCTAATGTTTTCCTTTTGTGTTTGTTGTTTATACTGTTTTTGCTGTAACTAAAAATGTTAAATTGGTGGGGATTTTTTTTCCCCCCCTTTTTTGTTAGGGGTTTCACCCCCCTTTTTTTTCTATACACTTTGATATTCCTTTTAAGAAGGGTGGAATTTCTTCTCTTTCAAGTGGATGGACTTGACGAGACGAACTCCAGTGTATTTTTCCGGTTAGTGTGTTAAATTATGAATAAAAAGATAAACTTATTTTACGTTAGCGTGGTTAAAATATCCTTGATAGCAAGAGAAAAAAAAAAAAAAAAAAAAAAAAAAAAAAAAAAAAAAAAAACATTATTATAAACAACCAAATTAGCTTATTTTTTTTTTTTTAATTAATTACTTTTTTATTTTTATTTTTATTTTTATTATTATTTTTTTTTCTATTTTCCTTTTTTATATTTTTTTTTTTTTAAAATCAAAAATTGTATTGTTTACAAGAACTTACTGTGTTGCAGGAGACCACTTGACTCCTTTGTCCGTGGATCTCTGATCGGGGGGAGGATCTTTTTGAGGTTAGTTTAAATTTTCAGTTTGCTCTTTTTTAGGAATTTGAAAATTGGAGCGTTCTGTGTGAAATTTGAGGATAGAATGGATTTTAGGTCTGGGGGTAAGGATGCCATTTTTCTTTCTTTCTCGTAGTAGGGGCAGTATAAAAGTATGTGTTCCAGCGACTCAGGGTTTCTCTTTTCCTGGCATTGACAGGCACTAGGTGAGGGAATTGAGGTGTTTGTTGGAGATTTGTTTTCCATGTTTTTTTGATAGGGAGAAAGATTCGGCATCTTGAAATTTTTTGAGGGACGCTTTGAGGAGCAGATGCGGCATTCTGCAGCCATGGGGTATTTGTTAGAAGTTGTCTCTTCTAAGAGGGGAAGGTTATCCGGTTCATACGTAGGGGTGTTACTAAAGGCTGGGAAAGTTAGAAAAGAATGGAAAGTTTTTGAGCTTGACGGAAATCGATTGAGGGAGATTGTTGTTGAAATTCCTGTTGGAGAGGGGATGTTGCTGGTATTTTTTATGTTATCTCTTAAAAAATTGTAAATGTCTTGAATATTTAAAATGGAGTCAGAGAGATTGGTGTTGTGGGTGGATGCTGCTGTCTCTATCGTTGTAAATTTGCTGCCGTTGTTGTTTTTTTCTTCTGGTGGATGAACGAAGCATAAACAATACCTGTTTTTTAAAAAGGAAGTGAAAGAGGCTTGTAGGGCTAATTTGTGTGATGGAAGTTGGTTAGAAGGAGTGAAAAAGATGGTCTTGTTTGCTGTTGCGGTGGTACTGCGGTTGAAATAAACCTGTCCCAGTCTAAGTCGGTGAATGATTATTTGTTTTCGTCTGCTGAGGGTGGTTGGTATCAAAGGTCTGGACGAAGAAGGCCAGAAGGATCGAAGAAAGCTTCGTCCCAAGTGCCAGTTCATTAGCCTGGGGCCCGATGCAAAATTTTTTTGTTTTTGTTTGAGAAAAAGGTCAAAAGAGGGGATGTATGTATTATTTATGGACATTGGTTCTTTTCGTGCGATGTCTGCATATAAATCAGCCTCTTCGTTGCCTTTAATTCCTTGATGTCCTGGGACCCAGACAAGTATGATGCGTCCTTCTCCTAAGAGTAGGAGATTTCTTACGTGCTCCACTTCTATATTTGTTTGTGATGGATTACGAATGGCTGTACAAGCGCTTAGGGAGTCTGTGAAAATGATTATTTTCTTTTCTTTTAGAATATCCTGGTTAAATCTTTTTCCTCGCCATTCAAGGTTAAGGAGAATCATTTTCAGCATCACGCTAATTGCGACCATTTCCGTGAAGTAAATCGGGTATATGGAAGGGGTTTTTCCCATGATTGGTGAGGGTAGGATTTCTGGTGGATGATTGATTATGGCGAAGCCGTTTTCTTTATTTTTCCTGGATGCGTCGGAGTACAAATGTATACAATTTTTATATTTTGTGTATTTTAACTCTGTGAAAAACTTCTGATATACCGTTGCACTGGTGGAGTCTTTCTTTAGCTCGTTCAATGTTATGTCCACTAGGTGAGAGGTTGATCTCCATGATTTGGCTCTGATGAGGTAAGGATCGCTAGTTATGAAATTTGGGAGGTGTGGGCCTATGTTCTCATGGATAAAGTCTAGTCCTTTCTGTATGGCAGAAGGGGGATGTAAAGGTATGGTATCAGGTAGGATGTTTGGTGAGACTGTCTGTGAAAAAGGTATGATACCTGCTAGGTAGTTATAAAAGGGTTTGGCGGAAACGAGAGTTGTGAAAGTGATTGCTAGTTTTGCACGGCAAAGATCCAGGCGTTCTTGAAGGGAAGGGAAGCCAGTTTCGACTAGCAGATCTTTTACGGAGGCTTGATTCTCGGCGCCTATATACGCGCGAATTATGTTCAAAATTGTTTCTTGTAAAAGTATCCAGTGGGCAAAAGGGCAGATGTCCCCATATAGTTGTAGTCCGTAATCTACCCTGCCCCAAATCAGGTTGAAAGCAATCATTCTTAGCGTTGATGGGGGGGTTTTAAAGGGTTTTTCGCTTAGCTTTATTATTAATCGAAGAATGGGGCTCAGGCTTTTGGTGGTCTCTTCACAGTTTGGTGCCCAGATCGTATGTGGGTCTAGGTAGAGGCCTAATATCTTCAGTCGTTTGTTTGTGAAAAAAAGGTGCGATTTTGAGGTGAAAGAGTTTTTGAAAGTGAAATGGGTTGTTTGGCATTGTTGACGTCCGCTTATCCGGATGAATTCAGATTTGTTAAGTTCTAGCAGAGATCCTGATAGAGCTACCCACCTGAGAATGTCATTTATTGCGTTGCCTAAAGGTTTTGTGAATGATAAGGGGTCTGAGCTTGAGCTTTCGATGAATAGGAATAAGTTGTCTGCATATACCAGGAAGCTTGTGTAAAGGTGACGGCTCATCCAGCAGCAGAGGGAGTTTAGAAAGATGTTAAAGAGGGTGGGGGACAGGGGGGATCCTTGAGGTATGCCGTGTTCTAAGGTTATGAAATTCGGGGATATCTTGCCGTTAATTCTAACAAAAGCTTTTCTGCCTGCGAAAAAATTTTTTATAAGAGTTATAAAGGTAGTGGGAAATCCCCAGTTTATTAGTTGGTTTATTATAACGAAGGGTTCTGAAAGATCATATGCCTTTTCAAGGTCTAGACTGCCTATTATGGCATGCTTACCATTCCGTAAGGAACGTCCAATTAAAAGGTCTAGTTCTGTTAGAAGTGTTTGGACTGAGCGATTTCTGCGGAATCCGTGTTGGCTTTCGTGGAGGAGAGGTTCCACTATCTGTGAGAGTCGTTTTTCTATTATGGATTCCAACGTTTTGGACAAAGTGCGTAGTAAGGATATCGGTCGATAGTCCTTTGCCGTGGGATACCGTAGTTTGTTTGTGTGTTTTTTTGCTATTGGGCATATTAGTGCTTCTTTCCATGAGCTGGGGAAGTTGCCTGTTCTTAGAATTGTATTAAAAAGGAGGAGCAAGAGATCGTGGAAGGTAGTGGATGCTCTGTCTATCATTTTATAAGTGATAAAATCTGTCCCTGGGCTGCTTCGTTGTCTTTTACCTAACGTGGATAAAGTTGTGCTTAGTTCTTCCAGTGTGATTTCTTCGTTGATAGATAGTCCTGCTGGTGCGGGGATAGGGTTTTCTGAAGTATCCGGAAAAGGGGAATTTAAACTATGGTGGGAACTCTTTATGAATCTGGCAGTTAAAAAATCTATGGGGTGTATTGGGGAATCGACCGATGTCGATGTCAGGAGAGTGGGGATTGCTTTTTTGAGCGTTATTTTTTCTACCGAGGTTCCTCCTGTGATAAAACCTAAAGTATTCAAGGATGGTAAAAATACGTTTTTGAACTTTGATTTTTGAGCGGGTTTTAATTGTGAGCGTCCTTGTTTTTCATAAAATCTTAAGAATTCGTCTGATATTTTTGTGGTGTTTTTTTTGATTAGGTAGGGTGCTTTGCTGTTGTCTTTGTTTAGAATGCATTTTATATAGTTTTGGTTTTTCAAAGACTTTCCTCTGATGCTTGCTACCTTTGCCCATAAGGCTCCTGTTGAATCGCAGTTGAGGAAAATGTCTTTTAGAGTGAGCATCTCTTGTGACAGCAGCCGGGAGTATAAACGTCGCGCTTTGGATTTTAAGCTCTTGTGATTTTTTAGAAGTGTGTCTAAGCAAACTTGTGAAGAGGGAGGGCTTTCCGAATTTTTTAGTTGTTTTATTGAGATATAAGATCGGGCGATTTTTCTTTGAAGTTGGTGTAAGGCGAGGTCTGATTTTAAGGAAGGGCGTGGTTTGAAGTTTTTGTGCGAAACTCTGCGTGCCGTGCGAAAGGGAATGGAGTTTTCGGCTGATTTTTTCAGTATTTTGTTTATTATGTCACTCATGATGTCCACTTTGCCTTCATATGATCTATTGATCATGTCTGGTTTAAAAAGTGTAGAAAGAACCTCTGCTGTTCGAGAGAATTTCTCCCAATTCGCTTTTTCTTCGAGATACTTAGGAGGAGAGTGTATTATGTTAGTATAATGTCGGTGGTGTAGTATTAGGGGGAAGTGGTGACTTCCATATGACGTTGGTAAAGTGATCACCTGGTAGTTATCTCCCAGTGTTGAGGAGAAAAAAATAAGGTCCTCTATTGCAGTTATTCCTGTGTCTGAGAGGAAAGTGTTTTCGTTATCAGATCGATGAGTTAAGGGAGTGTTGATAAGGTCCTGTTCTAGGAAATCGACGACTTTGAGGGTGTGCGAGGTTGAGTAAAAATCTGGAAGGCAGCTGAAATTGCCCATTGCTATTAGGGGGGCGTGGGTCCTGCCTAAGTCAAAAAGAGACTTTAAAGCTTTGCGTGGCATGAAAGCTGTAGGTGCTATCGCAATGTTTAGGACGTATATGTCTGTTGTTCCTAGGATGATAATACCTTCTGTCTTAATGTTGCTGCAGTTGTTGTGGAGTCCCTGTGGGATGCTCCATTTTTTGTATCTCTGGCCTCGTTTTATTAAGAAGACTAAATCGTTATTCTGGTGGTCAGGGTTTATTTCTACGTTGTAAGCATCGCATAGATTTCCTCGTACCAGGGTTTCTGATCTTTTAATAGATGAGGCTCCTTGCAGTGCTAATACTGAAGGTTTGTATTCTTTTAAAAGATGATTTAGACCTGCGAAATTCTTGGCGAAGTCTTCTATGTTCCACGTGGCGAAAGTAATATTTTCCATTCTTCCCTCTTTATTGGAAGTGAGTTCGGATCTGTGATGTTGTGCTGTTTGTGGGGTGTTTTGACTAGTTGAAAAGATTCTGTTGTAGGTTGAGAGGATTTATTATTGTTAGATTTTTGTTAGATTTTTTTCCTTTTTTTTTTCCCCTTTTAGATTTTTTTCCTTTTTTCGTTTCCAAGGATGTAGCTGATTGTTGTTGTTGTTGTTTAAAATAGTCAGAGTAGTGCCCTCTTACAAACTCCGTATGGTGGCCGAGGCCCCAAGGGAGTTATAGTAAGGTTCTTCTACTCCAAAAAAACGATGGGCTCCAAGGCCTCGCTCTGAGGCCACGAGCTTTCTCTGTAAAACAAAAAGGAAGAAAACAATTGTTATTTTGCCATGGAGTCTCCACTTTTTATTCTCATCCTGGTGGCCGAGGCCCCAGGGAGTTGTATAAGCTTCCTCAACCATGGATCTGTTGCCCCCTACAGTAGCCTGCGACAGAGGCTTCAAGGGAGGTCGTAGAAAATGCTGGAAAGGATATAAAATAATTAATTGAAATTTCTTTTACTTTGTTCGCATGTTCATCCCTCTGGGTATAAAACCAGGATATATCGTTGTTTGTTTCTCTTCTTGTCTTCAATCCTAATGTTTTCCTTTTGTGTTTGTTGTTTATACTGTTTTTGCTGTAACTAAAAATGTTAAATTGGTGGGGATTTTTTTTCCCCCCCTTTTTTGTTAGGGGTTTCACCCCCCTTTTTTTTCTATACACTTTGATATTCCTTTTAAGAAGGGTGGAATTTCTTCTCTTTCAAGTGGATGGACTTGACGAGACGAACTCCAGTGTATTTTTCCGGTTAGTGTGTTAAATTATGAATAAAAAGATAAACTTATTTTACGTTAGCGTGGTTAAAATATCCTTGATAGCAAGAGAAAAAAAAAAAAAAAAAAAAAAAAAAACATTATTATAAACAACCAAATTAGCTTATTTTTTTTTTTTTAATTAATTACTTTTTTATTTTTATTTTTATTTTTATTATTATTTTTTTTTCTATTTTCCTTTTTTATATTTTTTTTTTTTTAAAATCAAAAATTGTATTGTTTACAAGAACTTACTGTGTTGCAGGAGACCACTTGACTCCTTTGTCCGTGGATCTCTGATCGGGGGGAGGATCTTTTTGAGGTTAGTTTAAATTTTCAGTTTGCTCTTTTTTAGGAATTTGAAAATTGGAGCGTTCTGTGTGAAATTTGAGGATAGAATGGATTTTAGGTCTGGGGGTAAGGATGCCATTTTTCTTTCTTTCTCGTAGTAGGGGCAGTATAAAAGTATGTGTTCCAGCGACTCAGGGTTTCTCTTTTCCTGGCATTGACAGGCACTAGGTGAGGGAATTGAGGTGTTTGTTGGAGATTTGTTTTCCATGTTTTTTTGATAGGGAGAAAGATTCGGCATCTTGAAATTTTTTGAGGGACGCTTTGAGGAGCAGATGCGGCATTCTGCAGCCATGGGGTATTTGTTAGAAGTTGTCTCTTCTAAGAGGGGAAGGTTATCCGGTTCATACGTAGGGGTGTTACTAAAGGCTGGGAAAGTTAGAAAAGAATGGAAAGTTTTTGAGCTTGACGGAAATCGATTGAGGGAGATTGTTGTTGAAATTCCTGTTGGAGAGGGGATGTTGCTGGTATTTTTTATGTTATCTCTTAAAAAATTGTAAATGTCTTGAATATTTAAAATGGAGTCAGAGAGATTGGTGTTGTGGGTGGATGCTGCTGTCTCTATCGTTGTAAATTTGCTGCCGTTGTTGTTTTTTTCTTCTGGTGGATGAACGAAGCATAAACAATACCTGTTTTTTAAAAAGGAAGTGAAAGAGGCTTGTAGGGCTAATTTGTGTGATGGAAGTTGGTTAGAAGGAGTGAAAAAGATGGTCTTGTTTGCTGTTGCGGTGGTACTGCGGTTGAAATAAACCTGTCCCAGTCTAAGTCGGTGAATGATTATTTGTTTTCGTCTGCTGAGGGTGGTTGGTATCAAAGGTCTGGACGAAGAAGGCCAGAAGGATCGAAGAAAGCTTCGTCCCAAGTGCCAGTTCATTAGCCTGGGGCCCGATGCAAAATTTTTTTGTTTTTGTTTGAGAAAAAGGTCAAAAGAGGGGATGTATGTATTATTTATGGACATTGGTTCTTTTCGTGCGATGTCTGCATATAAATCAGCCTCTTCGTTGCCTTTAATTCCTTGATGTCCTGGGACCCAGACAAGTATGATGCGTCCTTCTCCTAAGAGTAGGAGATTTCTTACGTGCTCCACTTCTATATTTGTTTGTGATGGATTACGAATGGCTGTACAAGCGCTTAGGGAGTCTGTGAAAATGATTATTTTCTTTTCTTTTAGAATATCCTGGTTAAATCTTTTTCCTCGCCATTCAAGGTTAAGGAGAATCATTTTCAGCATCACGCTAATTGCGACCATTTCCGTGAAGTAAATCGGGTATATGGAAGGGGTTTTTCCCATGATTGGTGAGGGTAGGATTTCTGGTGGATGATTGATTATGGCGAAGCCGTTTTCTTTATTTTTCCTGGATGCGTCGGAGTACAAATGTATACAATTTTTATATTTTGTGTATTTTAACTCTGTGAAAAACTTCTGATATACCGTTGCACTGGTGGAGTCTTTCTTTAGCTCGTTCAATGTTATGTCCACTAGGTGAGAGGTTGATCTCCATGATTTGGCTCTGATGAGGTAAGGATCGCTAGTTATGAAATTTGGGAGGTGTGGGCCTATGTTCTCATGGATAAAGTCTAGTCCTTTCTGTATGGCAGAAGGGGGATGTAAAGGTATGGTATCAGGTAGGATGTTTGGTGAGACTGTCTGTGAAAAAGGTATGATACCTGCTAGGTAGTTATAAAAGGGTTTGGCGGAAACGAGAGTTGTGAAAGTGATTGCTAGTTTTGCACGGCAAAGATCCAGGCGTTCTTGAAGGGAAGGGAAGCCAGTTTCGACTAGCAGATCTTTTACGGAGGCTTGATTCTCGGCGCCTATATACGCGCGAATTATGTTCAAAATTGTTTCTTGTAAAAGTATCCAGTGGGCAAAAGGGCAGATGTCCCCATATAGTTGTAGTCCGTAATCTACCCTGCCCCAAATCAGGTTGAAAGCAATCATTCTTAGCGTTGATGGGGGGGTTTTAAAGGGTTTTTCGCTTAGCTTTATTATTAATCGAAGAATGGGGCTCAGGCTTTTGGTGGTCTCTTCACAGTTTGGTGCCCAGATCGTATGTGGGTCTAGGTAGAGGCCTAATATCTTCAGTCGTTTGTTTGTGAAAAAAAGGTGCGATTTTGAGGTGAAAGAGTTTTTGAAAGTGAAATGGGTTGTTTGGCATTGTTGACGTCCGCTTATCCGGATGAATTCAGATTTGTTAAGTTCTAGCAGAGATCCTGATAGAGCTACCCACCTGAGAATGTCATTTATTGCGTTGCCTAAAGGTTTTGTGAATGATAAGGGGTCTGAGCTTGAGCTTTCGATGAATAGGAATAAGTTGTCTGCATATACCAGGAAGCTTGTGTAAAGGTGACGGCTCATCCAGCAGCAGAGGGAGTTTAGAAAGATGTTAAAGAGGGTGGGGGACAGGGGGGATCCTTGAGGTATGCCGTGTTCTAAGGTTATGAAATTCGGGGATATCTTGCCGTTAATTCTAACAAAAGCTTTTCTGCCTGCGAAAAAATTTTTTATAAGAGTTATAAAGGTAGTGGGAAATCCCCAGTTTATTAGTTGGTTTATTATAACGAAGGGTTCTGAAAGATCATATGCCTTTTCAAGGTCTAGACTGCCTATTATGGCATGCTTACCATTCCGTAAGGAACGTCCAATTAAAAGGTCTAGTTCTGTTAGAAGTGTTTGGACTGAGCGATTTCTGCGGAATCCGTGTTGGCTTTCGTGGAGGAGAGGTTCCACTATCTGTGAGAGTCGTTTTTCTATTATGGATTCCAACGTTTTGGACAAAGTGCGTAGTAAGGATATCGGTCGATAGTCCTTTGCCGTGGGATACCGTAGTTTGTTTGTGTGTTTTTTTGCTATTGGGCATATTAGTGCTTCTTTCCATGAGCTGGGGAAGTTGCCTGTTCTTAGAATTGTATTAAAAAGGAGGAGCAAGAGATCGTGGAAGGTAGTGGATGCTCTGTCTATCATTTTATAAGTGATAAAATCTGTCCCTGGGCTGCTTCGTTGTCTTTTACCTAACGTGGATAAAGTTGTGCTTAGTTCTTCCAGTGTGATTTCTTCGTTGATAGATAGTCCTGCTGGTGCGGGGATAGGGTTTTCTGAAGTATCCGGAAAAGGGGAATTTAAACTATGGTGGGAACTCTTTATGAATCTGGCAGTTAAAAAATCTATGGGGTGTATTGGGGAATCGACCGATGTCGATGTCAGGAGAGTGGGGATTGCTTTTTTGAGCGTTATTTTTTCTACCGAGGTTCCTCCTGTGATAAAACCTAAAGTATTCAAGGATGGTAAAAATACGTTTTTGAACTTTGATTTTTGAGCGGGTTTTAATTGTGAGCGTCCTTGTTTTTCATAAAATCTTAAGAATTCGTCTGATATTTTTGTGGTGTTTTTTTTGATTAGGTAGGGTGCTTTGCTGTTGTCTTTGTTTAGAATGCATTTTATATAGTTTTGGTTTTTCAAAGACTTTCCTCTGATGCTTGCTACCTTTGCCCATAAGGCTCCTGTTGAATCGCAGTTGAGGAAAATGTCTTTTAGAGTGAGCATCTCTTGTGACAGCAGCCGGGAGTATAAACGTCGCGCTTTGGATTTTAAGCTCTTGTGATTTTTTAGAAGTGTGTCTAAGCAAACTTGTGAAGAGGGAGGGCTTTCCGAATTTTTTAGTTGTTTTATTGAGATATAAGATCGGGCGATTTTTCTTTGAAGTTGGTGTAAGGCGAGGTCTGATTTTAAGGAAGGGCGTGGTTTGAAGTTTTTGTGCGAAACTCTGCGTGCCGTGCGAAAGGGAATGGAGTTTTCGGCTGATTTTTTCAGTATTTTGTTTATTATGTCACTCATGATGTCCACTTTGCCTTCATATGATCTATTGATCATGTCTGGTTTAAAAAGTGTAGAAAGAACCTCTGCTGTTCGAGAGAATTTCTCCCAATTCGCTTTTTCTTCGAGATACTTAGGAGGAGAGTGTATTATGTTAGTATAATGTCGGTGGTGTAGTATTAGGGGGAAGTGGTGACTTCCATATGACGTTGGTAAAGTGATCACCTGGTAGTTATCTCCCAGTGTTGAGGAGAAAAAAATAAGGTCCTCTATTGCAGTTATTCCTGTGTCTGAGAGGAAAGTGTTTTCGTTATCAGATCGATGAGTTAAGGGAGTGTTGATAAGGTCCTGTTCTAGGAAATCGACGACTTTGAGGGTGTGCGAGGTTGAGTAAAAATCTGGAAGGCAGCTGAAATTGCCCATTGCTATTAGGGGGGCGTGGGTCCTGCCTAAGTCAAAAAGAGACTTTAAAGCTTTGCGTGGCATGAAAGCTGTAGGTGCTATCGCAATGTTTAGGACGTATATGTCTGTTGTTCCTAGGATGATAATACCTTCTGTCTTAATGTTGCTGCAGTTGTTGTGGAGTCCCTGTGGGATGCTCCATTTTTTGTATCTCTGGCCTCGTTTTATTAAGAAGACTAAATCGTTATTCTTGTTGTTGTTTAAAATAGTCAGAGTAGTGCCCTCTTACAAACTCCGTATGGTGGCCGAGGCCCCAAGGGAGTTATAGTAAGGTTCTTCTACTCCAAAAAAACGATGGGCTCCAAGGCCTCGCTCTGAGGCCACGAGCTTTCTCTGTAAAACAAAAAGGAAGAAAACAATTGTTATTTTGCCATGGAGTCTCCACTTTTTATTCTCATCCTGGTGGCCGAGGCCCCAGGGAGTTGTATAAGCTTCCTCAACCATGGATCTGTTGCCCCCTACAGTAGCCTGCGACAGAGGCTTCAAGGGAGGTCGTAGAAAATGCTGGAAAGGATATAAAATAATTAATTGAAATTTCTTTTACTTTGTTCGCATGTTCATCCCTCTGGGTATAAAACCAGGATATATCGTTGTTTGTTTCTCTTCTTGTCTTCAATCCTAATGTTTTCCTTTTGTGTTTGTTGTTTATACTGTTTTTGCTGTAACTAAAAATGTTAAATTGGTGGGGATTTTTTTTCCCCCCCTTTTTTGTTAGGGGTTTCACCCCCCTTTTTTTTCTATACACTTTGATATTCCTTTTAAGAAGGGTGGAATTTCTTCTCTTTCAAGTGGATGGACTTGACGAGACGAACTCCAGTGTATTTTTCCGGTTAGTGTGTTAAATTATGAATAAAAAGATAAACTTATTTTACGTTAGCGTGGTTAAAATATCCTTGATAGCAAGAGAAAAAAAAAAAAAAAAAAAAAAAAAAAAAAAAAAAAAAAAACATTATTATAAACAACCAAATTAGCTTATTTTTTTTTTTTTAATTAATTACTTTTTTATTTTTATTTTTATTTTTATTATTATTTTTTTTTCTATTTTCCTTTTTTATATTTTTTTTTTTTTAAAATCAAAAATTGTATTGTTTACAAGAACTTACTGTGTTGCAGGAGACCACTTGACTCCTTTGTCCGTGGATCTCTGATCGGGGGGAGGATCTTTTTGAGGTTAGTTTAAATTTTCAGTTTGCTCTTTTTTAGGAATTTGAAAATTGGAGCGTTCTGTGTGAAATTTGAGGATAGAATGGATTTTAGGTCTGGGGGTAAGGATGCCATTTTTCTTTCTTTCTCGTAGTAGGGGCAGTATAAAAGTATGTGTTCCAGCGACTCAGGGTTTCTCTTTTCCTGGCATTGACAGGCACTAGGTGAGGGAATTGAGGTGTTTGTTGGAGATTTGTTTTCCATGTTTTTTTGATAGGGAGAAAGATTCGGCATCTTGAAATTTTTTGAGGGACGCTTTGAGGAGCAGATGCGGCATTCTGCAGCCATGGGGTATTTGTTAGAAGTTGTCTCTTCTAAGAGGGGAAGGTTATCCGGTTCATACGTAGGGGTGTTACTAAAGGCTGGGAAAGTTAGAAAAGAATGGAAAGTTTTTGAGCTTGACGGAAATCGATTGAGGGAGATTGTTGTTGAAATTCCTGTTGGAGAGGGGATGTTGCTGGTATTTTTTATGTTATCTCTTAAAAAATTGTAAATGTCTTGAATATTTAAAATGGAGTCAGAGAGATTGGTGTTGTGGGTGGATGCTGCTGTCTCTATCGTTGTAAATTTGCTGCCGTTGTTGTTTTTTTCTTCTGGTGGATGAACGAAGCATAAACAATACCTGTTTTTTAAAAAGGAAGTGAAAGAGGCTTGTAGGGCTAATTTGTGTGATGGAAGTTGGTTAGAAGGAGTGAAAAAGATGGTCTTGTTTGCTGTTGCGGTGGTACTGCGGTTGAAATAAACCTGTCCCAGTCTAAGTCGGTGAATGATTATTTGTTTTCGTCTGCTGAGGGTGGTTGGTATCAAAGGTCTGGACGAAGAAGGCCAGAAGGATCGAAGAAAGCTTCGTCCCAAGTGCCAGTTCATTAGCCTGGGGCCCGATGCAAAATTTTTTTGTTTTTGTTTGAGAAAAAGGTCAAAAGAGGGGATGTATGTATTATTTATGGACATTGGTTCTTTTCGTGCGATGTCTGCATATAAATCAGCCTCTTCGTTGCCTTTAATTCCTTGATGTCCTGGGACCCAGACAAGTATGATGCGTCCTTCTCCTAAGAGTAGGAGATTTCTTACGTGCTCCACTTCTATATTTGTTTGTGATGGATTACGAATGGCTGTACAAGCGCTTAGGGAGTCTGTGAAAATGATTATTTTCTTTTCTTTTAGAATATCCTGGTTAAATCTTTTTCCTCGCCATTCAAGGTTAAGGAGAATCATTTTCAGCATCACGCTAATTGCGACCATTTCCGTGAAGTAAATCGGGTATATGGAAGGGGTTTTTCCCATGATTGGTGAGGGTAGGATTTCTGGTGGATGATTGATTATGGCGAAGCCGTTTTCTTTATTTTTCCTGGATGCGTCGGAGTACAAATGTATACAATTTTTATATTTTGTGTATTTTAACTCTGTGAAAAACTTCTGATATACCGTTGCACTGGTGGAGTCTTTCTTTAGCTCGTTCAATGTTATGTCCACTAGGTGAGAGGTTGATCTCCATGATTTGGCTCTGATGAGGTAAGGATCGCTAGTTATGAAATTTGGGAGGTGTGGGCCTATGTTCTCATGGATAAAGTCTAGTCCTTTCTGTATGGCAGAAGGGGGATGTAAAGGTATGGTATCAGGTAGGATGTTTGGTGAGACTGTCTGTGAAAAAGGTATGATACCTGCTAGGTAGTTATAAAAGGGTTTGGCGGAAACGAGAGTTGTGAAAGTGATTGCTAGTTTTGCACGGCAAAGATCCAGGCGTTCTTGAAGGGAAGGGAAGCCAGTTTCGACTAGCAGATCTTTTACGGAGGCTTGATTCTCGGCGCCTATATACGCGCGAATTATGTTCAAAATTGTTTCTTGTAAAAGTATCCAGTGGGCAAAAGGGCAGATGTCCCCATATAGTTGTAGTCCGTAATCTACCCTGCCCCAAATCAGGTTGAAAGCAATCATTCTTAGCGTTGATGGGGGGGTTTTAAAGGGTTTTTCGCTTAGCTTTATTATTAATCGAAGAATGGGGCTCAGGCTTTTGGTGGTCTCTTCACAGTTTGGTGCCCAGATCGTATGTGGGTCTAGGTAGAGGCCTAATATCTTCAGTCGTTTGTTTGTGAAAAAAAGGTGCGATTTTGAGGTGAAAGAGTTTTTGAAAGTGAAATGGGTTGTTTGGCATTGTTGACGTCCGCTTATCCGGATGAATTCAGATTTGTTAAGTTCTAGCAGAGATCCTGATAGAGCTACCCACCTGAGAATGTCATTTATTGCGTTGCCTAAAGGTTTTGTGAATGATAAGGGGTCTGAGCTTGAGCTTTCGATGAATAGGAATAAGTTGTCTGCATATACCAGGAAGCTTGTGTAAAGGTGACGGCTCATCCAGCAGCAGAGGGAGTTTAGAAAGATGTTAAAGAGGGTGGGGGACAGGGGGGATCCTTGAGGTATGCCGTGTTCTAAGGTTATGAAATTCGGGGATATCTTGCCGTTAATTCTAACAAAAGCTTTTCTGCCTGCGAAAAAATTTTTTATAAGAGTTATAAAGGTAGTGGGAAATCCCCAGTTTATTAGTTGGTTTATTATAACGAAGGGTTCTGAAAGATCATATGCCTTTTCAAGGTCTAGACTGCCTATTATGGCATGCTTACCATTCCGTAAGGAACGTCCAATTAAAAGGTCTAGTTCTGTTAGAAGTGTTTGGACTGAGCGATTTCTGCGGAATCCGTGTTGGCTTTCGTGGAGGAGAGGTTCCACTATCTGTGAGAGTCGTTTTTCTATTATGGATTCCAACGTTTTGGACAAAGTGCGTAGTAAGGATATCGGTCGATAGTCCTTTGCCGTGGGATACCGTAGTTTGTTTGTGTGTTTTTTTGCTATTGGGCATATTAGTGCTTCTTTCCATGAGCTGGGGAAGTTGCCTGTTCTTAGAATTGTATTAAAAAGGAGGAGCAAGAGATCGTGGAAGGTAGTGGATGCTCTGTCTATCATTTTATAAGTGATAAAATCTGTCCCTGGGCTGCTTCGTTGTCTTTTACCTAACGTGGATAAAGTTGTGCTTAGTTCTTCCAGTGTGATTTCTTCGTTGATAGATAGTCCTGCTGGTGCGGGGATAGGGTTTTCTGAAGTATCCGGAAAAGGGGAATTTAAACTATGGTGGGAACTCTTTATGAATCTGGCAGTTAAAAAATCTATGGGGTGTATTGGGGAATCGACCGATGTCGATGTCAGGAGAGT
Organism: Acrocera orbiculus; assembly: GCA_947359355.1. Lineage (NCBI taxonomy): Eukaryota > Metazoa > Arthropoda > Insecta > Diptera > Acroceridae > Acrocera > Acrocera orbiculus. Next base: position 63,109,326 of record OX375757.1, read on the forward strand.
GGGGATTGCTTTTTTGAGCGTTATTTTTTCTACCGAGGTTCCTCCTGTGATAAAACCTAAAGTATTCAAGGATGGTAAAAATACGTTTTTGAACTTTGATTTTTGAGCGGGTTTTAATTGTGAGCGTCCTTGTTTTTCATAAAATCTTAAGAATTCGTCTGATATTTTTGTGGTGTTTTTTTTGATTAGGTAGGGTGCTTTGCTGTTGTCTTTGTTTAGAATGCATTTTATATAGTTTTGGTTTTTCAAAGACTTTCCTCTGATGCTTGCTACCTTTGCCCATAAGGCTCCTGTTGAATCGCAGTTGAGGAAAATGTCTTTTAGAGTGAGCATCTCTTGTGACAGCAGCCGGGAGTATAAACGTCGCGCTTTGGATTTTAAGCTCTTGTGATTTTTTAGAAGTGTGTCTAAGCAAACTTGTGAAGAGGGAGGGCTTTCCGAATTTTTTAGTTGTTTTATTGAGATATAAGATCGGGCGATTTTTCTTTGAAGTTGGTGTAAGGCGAGGTCTGATTTTAAGGAAGGGCGTGGTTTGAAGTTTTTGTGCGAAACTCTGCGTGCCGTGCGAAAGGGAATGGAGTTTTCGGCTGATTTTTTCAGTATTTTGTTTATTATGTCACTCATGATGTCCACTTTGCCTTCATATGATCTATTGATCATGTCTGGTTTAAAAAGTGTAGAAAGAACCTCTGCTGTTCGAGAGAATTTCTCCCAATTCGCTTTTTCTTCGAGATACTTAGGAGGAGAGTGTATTATGTTAGTATAATGTCGGTGGTGTAGTATTAGGGGGAAGTGGTGACTTCCATATGACGTTGGTAAAGTGATCACCTGGTAGTTATCTCCCAGTGTTGAGGAGAAAAAAATAAGGTCCTCTATTGCAGTTATTCCTGTGTCTGAGAGGAAAGTGTTTTCGTTATCAGATCGATGAGTTAAGGGAGTGTTGATAAGGTCCTGTTCTAGGAAATCGACGACTTTGAGGGTGTGCGAGGTTGAGTAAAAATCTGGAAGGCAGCTGAAATTGCCCATTGCTATTATTGTTGTTGTTTAAAATAGTCAGAGTAGTGCCCTCTTACAAACTCCGTATGGTGGCCGAGGCCCCAAGGGAGTTATAGTAAGGTTCTTCTACTCCAAAAAAACGATGGGCTCCAAGGCCTCGCTCTGAGGCCACGAGCTTTCTCTGTAAAACAAAAAGGAAGAAAACAATTGTTATTTTGCCATGGAGTCTCCACTTTTTATTCTCATCCTGGTGGCCGAGGCAATTGTTTAATTGTTGTTGTTGTTTAAAATAGTCAGAGTAGTGCCCTCTTACAAACTCCGTATGGTGGCCGAGGCCCCAAGGGAGTTATAGTAAGGTTCTTCTACTCCAAAAAAACGATGGGCTCCAAGGCCTCGCTCTGAGGCCACGAGCTTTCTCTGTAAAACAAAAAGGAAGAAAACAATTGTTATTTTGCCATGGAGTCTCCACTTTTTATTCTCATCCTGGTGGCCGAGGCCCCAGGGAGTTGTATAAGCTTCCTCAACCATGGATCTGTTGCCCCCTACAGTAGCCTGCGACAGAGGCTTCAAGGGAGGTCGTAGAAAATGCTGGAAAGGATATAAAATAATTAATTGAAATTTCTTTTACTTTGTTCGCATGTTCATCCCTCTGGGTATAAAACCAGGATATATCGTTGTTTGTTTCTCTTCTTGTCTTCAATCCTAATGTTTTCCTTTTGTGTTTGTTGTTTATACTGTTTTTGCTGTAACTAAAAATGTTAAATTGGTGGGGATTTTTTTTCCCCCCCTTTTTTGTTAGGGGTTTCACCCCCCTTTTTTTTCTATACACTTTGATATTCCTTTTAAGAAGGGTGGAATTTCTTCTCTTTCAAGTGGATGGACTTGACGAGACGAACTCCAGTGTATTTTTCCGGTTAGTGTGTTAAATTATGAATAAAAAGATAAACTTATTTTACGTTAGCGTGGTTAAAATATCCTTGATAGCAAGAGAAAAAAAAAAAAAAAAAAAAAAAAAAAAAAAAAAAAAAAAAACATTATTATAAACAACCAAATTAGCTTATTTTTTTTTTTTTTAATTAATTACTTTTTTATTTTTATTTTTATTTTTATTATTATTTTTTTTTCTATTTTCCTTTTTTATATTTTTTTTTTTTTAAAATCAAAAATTGTATTGTTTACAAGAACTTACTGTGTTGCAGGAGACCACTTGACTCCTTTGTCCGTGGATCTCTGATCGGGGGGAGGATCTTTTTGAGGTTAGTTTAAATTTTCAGTTTGCTCTTTTTTAGGAATTTGAAAATTGGAGCGTTCTGTGTGAAATTTGAGGATAGAATGGATTTTAGGTCTGGGGGTAAGGATGCCATTTTTCTTTCTTTCTCGTAGTAGGGGCAGTATAAAAGTATGTGTTCCAGCGACTCAGGGTTTCTCTTTTCCTGGCATTGACAGGCACTAGGTGAGGGAATTGAGGTGTTTGTTGGAGATTTGTTTTCCATGTTTTTTTGATAGGGAGAAAGATTCGGCATCTTGAAATTTTTTGAGGGACGCTTTGAGGAGCAGATGCGGCATTCTGCAGCCATGGGGTATTTGTTAGAAGTTGTCTCTTCTAAGAGGGGAAGGTTATCCGGTTCATACGTAGGGGTGTTACTAAAGGCTGGGAAAGTTAGAAAAGAATGGAAAGTTTTTGAGCTTGACGGAAATCGATTGAGGGAGATTGTTGTTGAAATTCCTGTTGGAGAGGGGATGTTGCTGGTATTTTTTATGTTATCTCTTAAAAAATTGTAAATGTCTTGAATATTTAAAATGGAGTCAGAGAGATTGGTGTTGTGGGTGGATGCTGCTGTCTCTATCGTTGTAAATTTGCTGCCGTTGTTGTTTTTTTCTTCTGGTGGATGAACGAAGCATAAACAATACCTGTTTTTTAAAAAGGAAGTGAAAGAGGCTTGTAGGGCTAATTTGTGTGATGGAAGTTGGTTAGAAGGAGTGAAAAAGATGGTCTTGTTTGCTGTTGCGGTGGTACTGCGGTTGAAATAAACCTGTCCCAGTCTAAGTCGGTGAATGATTATTTGTTTTCGTCTGCTGAGGGTGGTTGGTATCAAAGGTCTGGACGAAGAAGGCCAGAAGGATCGAAGAAAGCTTCGTCCCAAGTGCCAGTTCATTAGCCTGGGGCCCGATGCAAAATTTTTTTGTTTTTGTTTGAGAAAAAGGTCAAAAGAGGGGATGTATGTATTATTTATGGACATTGGTTCTTTTCGTGCGATGTCTGCATATAAATCAGCCTCTTCGTTGCCTTTAATTCCTTGATGTCCTGGGACCCAGACAAGTATGATGCGTCCTTCTCCTAAGAGTAGGAGATTTCTTACGTGCTCCACTTCTATATTTGTTTGTGATGGATTACGAATGGCTGTACAAGCGCTTAGGGAGTCTGTGAAAATGATTATTTTCTTTTCTTTTAGAATATCCTGGTTAAATCTTTTTCCTCGCCATTCAAGGTTAAGGAGAATCATTTTCAGCATCACGCTAATTGCGACCATTTCCGTGAAGTAAATCGGGTATATGGAAGGGGTTTTTCCCATGATTGGTGAGGGTAGGATTTCTGGTGGATGATTGATTATGGCGAAGCCGTTTTCTTTATTTTTCCTGGATGCGTCGGAGTACAAATGTATACAATTTTTATATTTTGTGTATTTTAACTCTGTGAAAAACTTCTGATATACCGTTGCACTGGTGGAGTCTTTCTTTAGCTCGTTCAATGTTATGTCCACTAGGTGAGAGGTTGATCTCCATGATTTGGCTCTGATGAGGTAAGGATCGCTAGTTATGAAATTTGGGAGGTGTGGGCCTATGTTCTCATGGATAAAGTCTAGTCCTTTCTGTATGGCAGAAGGGGGATGTAAAGGTATGGTATCAGGTAGGATGTTTGGTGAGACTGTCTGTGAAAAAGGTATGATACCTGCTAGGTAGTTATAAAAGGGTTTGGCGGAAACGAGAGTTGTGAAAGTGATTGCTAGTTTTGCACGGCAAAGATCCAGGCTTTGTTGTTGTTGTTGTTGTTGTTTTTTTCTTTCGGAGTAGTGCCCTCTCGTCAGTCTCCATTTTGGTGGCCTAAACCCCAAAGGAGCTTCTGAGGCTCTATACTGACTCCAAATTCTAAGCTCCAGGGTCTTTCACCAAGACCACGAGCTGGACTTGTTGTTTTTTTCTTTCGGAGTAGTGCCCTCTCGTCAGTCTCCATTTTGGTGGCCTAAACCCCAAAGGAGCTTCTGAGGCTCTATACTGACTCCAAATTCTGAGCTCCAGGGTCTTTCACCAAGACCACGAGCTTTAGCTGAAAAAAAGAAACCCATTGGGAACTTGTTGTAAAGTCATTCTATTTCCCTTTGTTATTCTCATCCTGGTGGCCGAGGCCCCAGGGAGTTAGACAAAGTTCCATATCATGAAACTGTTTCTCCCGCTGCAGCCTGCGATAGAGGCTTTGGGGAGGTTGTCTCGTCTGCTAGAGAATCATTAGTAAAAGAAAAAATTTTTTGGGTTCTTTGTCATTCTCATCCCAGTGGCCGAAACCCCGGGGAGTCGACTCGAACCTACCACCAGTGAATAAAAATTGTTGTTTTTTTCTTTCGGAGTAGTGCCCTCTCGTCAGTCTCCATTTTGGTGGCCTAAACCCCAAAGGAGCTTCTGAGGCTCTATACTGACTCCAAATTCTAAGCTCCAGGGTCTTTCACCAAGACCACGAGCTGGACTTGTTGTTTTTTTCTTTCGGAGTAGTGCCCTCTCGTCAGTCTCCATTTTGGTGGCCTAAACCCCAAAGGAGCTTCTGAGGCTCTATACTGACTCCAAATTCTGAGCTCCAGGGTCTTTCACCAAGACCACGAGCTTTAGCTGAAAAAAAGAAACCCATTGGGAACTTGTTGTAAAGTCATTCTATTTCCCTTTGTTATTCTCATCCTGGTGGCCGAGGCCCCAGGGAGTTAGACAAAGTTCCATATCATGAAACTGTTTCTCCCGCTGCAGCCTGCGATAGAGGCTTTGGGGAGGTTGTCTCGTCTGCTAGAGAATCATTAGTAAAAGAAAAAATTTTTTGGGTTCTTTGTCATTCTCATCCCAGTGGCCGAAACCCCGGGGAGTCGACTCGAACCTACCACCAGTGAATAAAAATTACATTTTGTTACTTGTTCGTGTTTTTCCTTTCTATTTTTCCTGGGCTTTCTCCTGGTGCTTGATTTTTGTGGTTTTCTATTTTCCTTTCCTGAAATTTCTATTACTTTTGTAAGTTAGTTGGGTGGGGTTTTGTGTGGATTTATTCCAAATTTATCTGTACACGTTGTTCTTTCTTTGATAGAAAGATTTCCACTCCGGCTGATCCACTGTTATGGAAATTTTTTGTGTACTCTATGTTTAGTGTGTTAGATTATTTCTTAATCTATGTTAGATCTGTTGTGTTGTTAGTATTTGGTGAAAGGACGTGCGAGGTGGAAAGGACCGTGGGAGGGTGTTAGTAGATTTTTGTTGTGGAAGAGTGTTAGCTAATTCTACTTAAATGAAAACTATTTTTGTTATTTTGGTTTTTTTTTTTTTTATTATTTTTTTTTTTATTTTTTATTTTTTTTTAATGTATTTTTTGATTGATTTTTTTTTTATTATTTTTTTTTTTTATTTTTATTACTATATATATTTTTTTTTATATTTGTTTTTTTCCAGATGGCCTGCTCTAGATTTTTAATTTGCTCTTTCTTATGAACTTGAAGATTGGTGCGTTTGGGTCGGCGTTTGGAAGAAGCATTTCCCTTAGCTTTTGGGGGAGGCCGGCGTACTTTCTATCAGATTCGTAATATGGACAATGGAGTAAAATGTGTTCGATGGACTCGGGGTTCGTTTTGTTCAGGCACTGGCATGCGCTAGGGTGGGGGGGCGTTGGTTTTATAAAACCCTTGGATGGTCTTTTTTGTTCGTCATGTGGTAGAGGGAGTGTGCCGTGGTTTCTTGAAGGTCGTTTAGAGGCGCAGTGTCTGCAGAATGTAAGCGCGGGAGGGGGGCGTGTGTCCAACGTGTTGACATCTGTTTGGAGGCCTGTTGGTGCATTGTCAAAATTAAGGGGTGTCGGGAACGTTATAAGCAGGTGCGATGTTTTTGAGCTTGCTGGGAAACGGTGCAATGAGGCCTCTGCCGCGATGCCCATTGCTTGCTGATTGGTTGTTTCCTTTGGGGGTTCGTTTTGTAGGTCTGACCAACAGGCTGCCATATCTAGCATAGTGTTAGTGTTGTTGAGGGTTTTTATGGGGCCTGACTTATCCTTTTTATCGTTAGTGTTATTTTTTGGGGCATCATTTTTTTCCGGGGGGTGGATGTAGCATAGGCACCTTCTGGTATTGATATACGTTGTGAACGCTGCCTGCCGTTCTAGTCTGTAAGTTGTTAACTGTTCTGTAGGGGTGAGAATAGCTATCGTATCATTCAGGGCCGTGGTCTTGCGATTAAACACCGCGCTTCCGAGCCGCAGTCGGTGTAGGACTACTTGTTGTCGTCGGCTTAGCTTGGTTGACATTATCGGCCTTGTTGGTATGGGCCATGCTGATATTAGCTGACTTCGTCCTGTGAGCCAGCCGGAGATCCTTTGTTTAGCAATGAAGTTCTTTTGTACCTTTCGTAGGTATAGATCGAGTGAGGGTAAGTAGGTGTTTGAGTTGATCATTTTTTCCTGGCGTGCTACGTCGGCAAAATGGTCGGCTTCTTCGTTGCCAGGTATCCCCTGATGGCCTGGTACCCATATAATGCTGATTCGTCCATTTCCTAGCAGTAGTAGATTCCTAATGTGTTCTACTTCAAGGTCTGACTCTGCGGGAGAGGAGATTGCTTTGCATACGCTTAGGGAGTCTGTGAAAATGGCTATTTTTTTGTGAAAAAGTTTAGAGTGGTTGACACTATTTCCGCGCCACTTATGTTTTAGAAGAATTACACGTAGCAGGACACTGATTGCGGCCATTTCTGCGTAGTATATTGGGTATGGGGATGGTGTACGGCCGAGAATAGGGTGTTCTAGTACTCCTGGGGTTTGGCATATCGCCGCAAATCCGTTTTCCTCTTTGCATCTTGATGCGTCTGTGTAAAAGTGGATGTGGTTTTTGTATCGTGTGTTTTTCATTTCAATAAAAAGTTTCCTGTATGCTATCGGAAATGTGTCTTCTTTTTTCTGGGAGCTTAGGGAGATGTCGACGAAAGGTATGACAGTCCTCCAGGTTCTTGCTCTGATAAGGTACGGATCTGTGGCGCTACAGGTTGGGAGTTTCTCTCCCATGTTCTTGAATACGCTATTTATTCCTTCCTGAATGGGTGACGGAGGGTGCCAGGGTAAATCCGTTGGTGTGATATTTGGAGATGCTATCTGAGTCATTGTAACTAGCCCTGCCATGTAGTTATATAGAGGTTTTGAGGCGATAAGCGTGGTGAAAGTAATTGCTATTTTGGCCCGACAGAGGAGGAAGCGTTCCTGTAGGGAGGGGAAGCCTGATTCGATTAGTAGGTCTTTCTCTGGGACGCTGTTTTCTACTCCCATATACAGCCGAATAATGCTGTTTATGGCTGTCTGGAGTTGGGCCCATTGTTCGAATGTGCTCTGTCCGCCGTACAGGTGTAGCCCGTAGTCTACCCGTCCCCATATCAGATTATAGGCGATCATCCGTAGGGTTGTCGGGGGGATTCTAAAGGGCTTGTTGCACAATTTCATTATTAATTTGTGTATTGTGCCTAGCGCTTGAGTAGCCTTTTTGCAATTTGGTGCCCATAGTGTGTGTTGATCAAGCTGTACTCCAAGGATTTTAATTTGCTTACTTATGGGAAGGTTATAGGTCTTTGCGGAGAAGGCGTCCGTATACGCGAGATGTGTGGGTCGTTCGTGTTGTTGGTTCCCAACGATGATGAATTCTGCCTTGTTTATATCTAGAAAGGATCCCGATAGGGCGACCCACCGTAGGATATCATTGATGGCATTTCCTAGGGGGCGTATGCAGTCCGATGGATCCGTGCTTGGGCTTTCCGTAAATAGTAGGAGATTATCCGCGTATACCAGGAAGCTGGTATATATGTGTCGGCTCATCCAGCAGCAGAGTGAGTTCAAAAAGATATTGAAGAGTGTGGGTGAGAGCGGGGATCCCTGTGGGATACCTCGATTCAGCGTAATGAAATTTGGGGCCGTTTGCCCGTTGATCCTTACTGTAACTTTGCGTCCTGTGAGGAAGTTATTCATTAGTGACGTGAAAGTGTTTGGGAAACCCCATGTTTGTAATTGATTTATTATCACGAATGGTTCGGATAAGTCATAAGCCTTTTCCAGGTCTAGGCTTCCTATTATTGCGCTTTTTCCCTTCCTCATGGACCGGCCTATTAGGAAATCCAGCTCCGTTAGTAGCGTCTGAACTGATCGGTTGCGTCGGAACCCATGCTGGCTCTCATGTAGGAGAGGTTCTATTATCTGTGATAGTCGTCTTTCGATTATTGTTTCGAAAGTTTTGGAGATAGATCGTAGCAGGGCTATCGGTCTATAGTCCTTCACTGTGGGGTAACGTAGCTTGCTTGTATGTTTTTTTGGCATGGGGCATATTACTGCCTCCTTCCAGGCGTTGGGAAATACCCCTGTTTGGAGGATGGTGTTGAAAAGGAGGAGCATTAGTTCGTGGAATTGTGGTGACGCCCCTGTCAGCATTCTGTAGGTAAAACAATCAATCCCGGGGCTGCTTCTGTGCCGTTTTCTGAGTGAGTTTAGGATGAGATTCAATTCCTGAGGCGAGATGTCTTCCCCGAGTGCGAAACCCGCGGGTGTGGGGATTGGATCATTTGATGAAATTGGCTTGAGTGGGTTTAGGCTTGCGTGGCTGCTTTTCAAAAATCTCGCCTTGAAAAATTCTTTTGGATGAATGGGAGAATCGAATGACAAAGTATCTGGTGTCCTATGTGTGGGTATGGTTGTTTTTAGGTAGTATGTGCCCTCTGGGGTTCCTCCCGGGATGCCCCCTGCCCCATTATTAGGTGGTATGAATGTGTTTTTAAATTTTGCTTTTTGTACGGGTTTAAGCGTGGACCGTCCCTGGTTTTCGTAGAATCTGAGAAATTCGTTGGCTATTTTTTTATTGTTTTTTTTAATCAGGAAGGGGGCTTTCGGGTTCGTGTTGTTAAGTATGCTGCCGATGTAATTGTTTTTTGTAATTATTTTGCCTCGGATTTTTGCCACTTCTGCCCATAATGGGCCTGATGTGTCACTCCCTAGTAGTGTTTCTTTTATTGTTGATAGCTCTTCTGACAGGAGGCGAGAGTATAGGCGACGTGACCTGGCTTTTAGGTTTTTGTGGGTTTTCAGTAGTGGGCCTAGATCTTCTTGTGCGTCTGGTGTTCCTTTGACTCGTTTTATTGCAGAGTATGTACGAGAAATTCTCCGCTTTAGTAGTCGTAGTGCTAAATCCGATTTTGGTGTCGGATGGTGTTTGAAGTTCCTGTTTGAGGAGCGTCGAGCGGGGCGGAATGGTATGGAGAATTCCGCGGACTTGCGTAGAATTTTGAATATTACCTCGACCATGTCGTCGACTTTGCCTGCTTCGCCGAGTTTGATGATGTTTGGCTTATATTGAGCTGCAACGGCTGCCGAGGATCTGGAGAAGGCTTCCCAATCCGCTTTGTTTTCCAGGTACCGTGGAATAATGTATGTTTCACCTTTATAGAGCCTATGTTGAAGGCGGGTAGGGTAATGATTGCTGCCGTATGATTCTGGTAGTGTGCAAACGTTGTAAGTTTTGCCCAACGTAGTGGGGAAGAAAATTAGATCTTCTATCGATGTTGCCCCTGTGTCTGTGCAAAAGGTGATTTCTTCGTCTGATCTATGAGTTAGCGGGGTGTCAGGGAGGATATGGGCCAAGAGCTGGGTTACCCGTAAAGTGTATTTTTCCGAATAAAACATTGGAGGACAACTGAAGTTGCCCAGCACTATTAATGGGGAATACTTCCTGCCTAGATTGAACAGGGATTTCAGAGCCGCGCAGGGAAGAAAAGCTGTTGGTGATATTGCTATGTTTATCAGATATACGTCTGTGACCCCTCTTAGTATCAGGCCTTGGAGACTGAGATTGCTGATGTTGTTGTACATACCCTGGGGTGGGTTCCATTTTTTGTATTTTTGTCCCCGTCTTATCATTAAGACAAGGCTGGTGTTTGCTTCTTCTGGCCCTTTTTCTACATTATAACTGCTGCATAAGGTCCCGCGTACTAAAGGCTCCATTGTTTGTATTTCCTTTGCGTTTTGTAGGGCTAGTATTGTTGGTTTTTCGTCCTTTAGTAGGCGTATCAGGCCTCCGAAGTTCATTGAGGCATTTCCGACGTTCCAAGTTATAAAAGTTGAGTTTTCCATTTTTTGGGAGAGTAGAGCTTTATCGCTGCTTCTTTTCCCTCTTTCCCGTGCTGAAAATATAATTAAAGGTGTATAGTCCAAGTGCAACAAAGTTTAATAGTTAAATTTTTTCAAAAGTGAGAAGCCTGTTCGTGAAAACCTTGCTGTGGTGATTGAAATCCTCTGTTTGTTGTTCTGCTTGCGATCCCCTTTGTGCAAAAATATCGCTAGAATGACAGAAAAATAGTAAGAAGACAAAAAACGCCATGAAAAAAGCTGCTGGAAACGCTATTGGTGACGCCGTCCAACACCTCTTTCTCCTCCTGTTTCATTTTACCATTAGTTGTATACTTTTGTGGGTCCTTGTACTTTTTTAGTTTTGTTAACATTAATATTTGAGTAGAGTAGAGAGTTGAGTAGATTTATTTATGTTAGATTTTTGTTAGATTTTTTTTTTTCCTTCTTTTCCCCTTTTAGTTTTTTTTTTTCTTTTTTCCTTTCCTTTAAATGTTCTTTTAGTTTGCGCACTGTATTCTATGAAAAAAAGGGGAATGAAGGGGAAACACGTCTGATAAAAAAGCCTGATAAAAAGCCAAGAAAGAAGTCGGGGTACAAGCTCTAAAGACGTGCCTTTTGATGGTTTTTCTCGTTTGTAGCTTTTTTATTTTCAGTTCGTGATTGATTTGTGGCTTTTAGTTATGCAAGTAATAGCTTTATTTGCATTATACAAAAAAAAAAAAAAAAAAAAAAAAAAAAAATTAAACTCCCCTTTTTTTCCTCCCTCTTCCCATCCGTTTTTTATTTCAAAAAGATGGAAATTTGCTTTTTCTTTTTTTTGGTTATATAAAAATGGTCCAAAAGTCTACTTAATAAAGTGTCAAATCTGGAGGTTGGTAGGGGCGGTCGGATGGTCAGCGCTTTTCCTCTTTGCTGGCTCTCAAAATTTCTTATAAATTATCTATTTTTCTCACCCCGGGATACGTGGGAATTGGGGGTTTTTGGGTGGGGGGACCAGATGACCAAAACCAAGAGAAAAAAAAAAAAAAAAAAAAAAAAAAAAAAAAAAAAAAAAAAAAAAAAAAAAAATTATAGTTAACTGAAAGTTTTCGTGTGTATATGTGAAAATAAGGGGGTAAAAATTGCAGTGGGAAATTCCATCTAACGAAAGTGAAACAGGATTTCTCAAAGGTAGAAGGAAAAAACAAAAAATTCCATAACGAAATAGAATAAATTAAAAATGTCCGCTAATAATTTGATGTTATATGTTGAAAAAGTTGATGAAAAATTTTGCTTTTAGGTGTCTGGACATACATATTTTAAAGAATTTCAATAAATTTAAAGGTATGATTTGATAAATTTGTAATAATTATTTTTATAGAAAAACTACTAGATAAAATTTACATACTTTTTTGTCTTTTCCACTTATGCTGATCTGGTTATGGTAGATTCGAGATGTGCACTTTTAGTATTATAAGAGGTTTGTTGTTTATTTTTAATCGAGAAATTACACTATTAGTTTTTTTGGATTTTATAAAAAATATGGAAAAGATTTTAAGACACTAACAACAGATTAATTCCACTTTAGATGATTTTCCACCAGTTAATTATTGAAAAGCACTATTTGATTATTTGATATTTTTGGGGTGGTAGCTTAAAAAAAGGAAACGAAAGAAATAAACACAGATTTAAGAGTTTTTGCACTATTGTTTATATATCTGTTAAAAAATGTGAATTAAGGTTTACTAGTTTTGTACACGATATTTATTTTTGAATATGAAAAAAGTTATATTTTCTAAAGTTTTGTTTTTAAATGAAATTTATTTATAAAATGATTAAGCACTTTCTGAATATTCGTATATGTTGGCGTGGCGTCTGTTTGAGCAATGAGACGCTTATCTTTCATGAAAGATAGTTAACTGAAAGTTTTCGTGTGTATATGTGAAAATAAGGGGGTAAAAATTGCAGTGGGAAATTCCATCTAACGAAAGTGAAACAGGATTTCTCAAAGGTAGAAGGAAAAAACAAAAAATTCCATAACGAAATAGAATAAATTAAAAATGTCCGCTAATAATTTGATGTTATATGTTGAAAAAGTTGATGAAAAATTTTGCTTTTAGGTGTCTGGACATACATATTTTAAAGAATTTCAATAAATTTAAAGGTATGATTTGATAAATTTGTAATAATTATTTTTATAGAAAAACTACTAGATAAAATTTACATACTTTTTTGTCTTTTCCACTTATGCTGATCTGGTTATGGTAGATTCGAGATGTGCACTTTTAGTATTATAAGAGGTTTGTTGTTTATTTTTAATCGAGAAATTACACTATTAGTTTTTTTGGATTTTATAAAAAATATGGAAAAGATTTTAAGACACTAACAACAGATTAATTCCACTTTAGATGATTTTCCACCAGTTAATTATTGAAAAGCACTATTTGATTATTTGATATTTTTGGGGTGGTAGCTTAAAAAAAGGAAACGAAAGAAATAAACACAGATTTAAGAGTTTTTGCACTATTGTTTATATATCTGTTAAAAAATGTGAATTAAGGTTTACTAGTTTTGTACACGATATTTATTTTTGAATATGAAAAAAGTTATATTTTCTAAAGTTTTGTTTTTAAATGAAATTTATTTATAAAATGATTAAGCACTTTCTGAATATTCGTATATGTTGGCGTGGCGTCTGTTTGAGCAATGAGACGCTTATCTTTCATGAAAGATAGTTAACTGAAAGTTTTCGTGTGTATATGTGAAAATAAGGGGGTAAAAATTGCAGTGGGAAATTCCATCTAACGAAAGTGAAACAGGATTTCTCAAAGGTAGAAGGAAAAAACAAAAAATTCCATAACGAAATAGAATAAATTAAAAATGTCCGCTAATAATTTGATGTTATATGTTGAAAAAGTTGATGAAAAATTTTGCTTTTAGGTGTCTGGACATACATATTTTAAAGAATTTCAATAAATTTAAAGGTATGATTTGATAAATTTGTAATAATTATTTTTATAGAAAAACTACTAGATAAAATTTACATACTTTTTTGTCTTTTCCACTTATGCTGATCTGGTTATGGTAGATTCGAGATGTGCACTTTTAGTATTATAAGAGGTTTGTTGTTTATTTTTAATCGAGAAATTACACTATTAGTTTTTTTGGATTTTATAAAAAATATGGAAAAGATTTTAAGACACTAACAACAGATTAATTCCACTTTAGATGATTTTCCACCAGTTAATTATTGAAAAGCACTATTTGATTATTTGATATTTTTGGGGTGGTAGCTTAAAAAAAGGAAACGAAAGAAATAAACACAGATTTAAGAGTTTTTGCACTATTGTTTATATATCTGTTAAAAAATGTGAATTAAGGTTTACTAGTTTTGTACACGATATTTATTTTTGAATATGAAAAAAGTTATATTTTCTAAAGTTTTGTTTTTAAATGAAATTTATTTATAAAATGATTAAGCACTTTCTGAATATTCGTATATGTTGGCGTGGCGTCTGTTTGAGCAATGAGACGCTTATCTTTCATGAAAGATAGTTAACTGAAAGTTTTCGTGTGTATATGTGAAAATAAGGGGGTAAAAATTGCAGTGGGAAATTCCATCTAACGAAAGTGAAACAGGATTTCTCAAAGGTAGAAGGAAAAAACAAAAAATTCCATAACGAAATAGAATAAATTAAAAATGTCCGCTAATAATTTGATGTTATATGTTGAAAAAGTTGATGAAAAATTTTGCTTTTAGGTGTCTGGACATACATATTTTAAAGAATTTCAATAAATTTAAAGGTATGATTTGATAAATTTGTAATAATTATTTTTATAGAAAAACTACTAGATAAAATTTACATACTTTTTTGTCTTTTCCACTTATGCTGATCTGGTTATGGTAGATTCGAGATGTGCACTTTTAGTATTATAAGAGGTTTGTTGTTTATTTTTAATCGAGAAATTACACTATTAGTTTTTTTGGATTTTATAAAAAATATGGAA